>CM062291.1:8341951-9541951 GCA_031216915.1 Pictodentalium vernedei | reverse complement strand
CCTTTACTATCGCTGTAAAGTATCTCAATTTTAATATGGGTGACAGAACTTTAATCCTTCACTATGGCTGTAAAGTATCTAAACTTTAATACGGGCAACAGAACTTTAATTCTCTGCTATGGCTGTAAAGTATCTCAATGTTAATACTGGTGACAGACAATTAATCCATTACTATGGCTGTAAAGTATCTCAATTTTAATATGGGTAACAGAACTTTAATCCCTTACTATGGCTGTATGGATGTAAAGTAATCTCGGTTTTAATACGGGTGACAGAACTTTAATCCTTTACTATGGCTGCACAGTATCTCAATTTTAATACAGGTGACAGAAATTTAATCTTTTACTATGGTAGTAAATTATCTCAATTTTAATACAGGTGACAGAACTTTAATCCCTTACTATGGCTGTAAAGTAATCTCAATTTTAATACAGGTGACAGAACTTTAATCCCTTACTATGGCTGTAAAGTAATCTCAATTTTAATATGGGTGACAGAACTTTAATCCTTTACTATGGCTGCAAAGTATCTCAATTTTAATACAGGTGACAGAAATTTAATCTTTTACTACGGCTGTAAATTATCACACTTTTAACACTGGTGACACAACTGAAAATAATATAACTGTATACCTGTATTTACAAACAGATCCGTTTGAAGGCACATGTTCAAATACCCATAAAGCACTTTGTTACATCTGCTATTTACACACTTTCATGTGAAAAACTAGTCCTCCAAAATCTACCGACACAGTCATACAGATGACGCAGAATGTCAAGTATCTACCTATATAGTCCTACTGATGACATAGAATGTCTAGCATCTACCTACATAGTCCTACTGATGATACAGAATGTCAAGTATCTACCTACATAGTCCTACTGATGACACGGAATGTCAAGTATCTACCTACATAGTCCTACTGATGATACAAAATGTCAAGTATCTATCTACATAGTCCTACTGATGATACAGAATGTCAAGTATCTACCTACATAGTCCTACTGATGACACAGAATGTCAAGTATCTACATACATAGTCCTACTGATGATACAGAATGTCAAGTATCTACCTAAATAGTCCTACAGATGATACAGAATGTCACGTATCTACCTACACAGTCCTACTGATGACACAGAATGTCAAGTATCTACCTACATAGTCCTACTGATGATACAGAATGTCAAGTATCTACCTACATAGTCCTACTGATGATACAGAATGTCATGTATCTACCTACATAGTCCTACTGATGACACGGAATGTCAAGTATCGACCTACATAGTCCTACTGATGACACAGAATGTCATGTATCTACCTACATAGTCCTACTGATGATACAGAATGTCAAGTATCTACCTACATAGTCCTACTGATGATACAGAATGTCAAGTATCTACCTACATAGTCCTACTGATGATACAGAATGTCAAGTATCTACCTACATAGTCCTACTGATGATACAGAATGTCAAGTATCTACCTACATAGTCCTACTTATGATACAGAATGTCATATATCTACCTACATAGTCCTACTGATGACACAGAATGTCATGTATCTACCTACATAGTTCTACTGATGATACAGAATGTCACATATCTACCCACTTAGTCCTACTGATGATACAGAATGTCAAGTATCTACCTACATAGTCCTACTGATGATACAGAATGTCAAGTATCTACCTACATAGTCCTACTTATGATACAGAATGTCATATATCTACCTACATAGTCCTACTGATGACACAGAATGTCAAGTATCTACCTACATAGTCCTACTGATGATACAGAATGTCAAGTATCTACCTACATAGTCCTACTTATGATACAGAATGTCATATATCTACCTACATAGTCCTACTGATGACACAGAATGTCATGTATCTACCTACATAGTCCTACTGATGAAACAGAATGTCACATATCTACCTGCATAGTTCTACTGATGATACAGAATGTCACATATCTACCCACTTAGTCCTACTGATGATGCAGAATGTCACGTATCTACCTACATAGTCCCACTGATGATACAGAATGTCAAGTATTTACCTACATAGTCCTACTGATGATACAGAATGTCAAGTATCTACCTACATAGTCCTACTGATGGTACAGAATGTCACGTATCTACCTACATAGTCCCACTGATGATACAGAATGTCATATATCTACCTACATAGTCCTACTGATGATACAGAATGTCACATATCTACCCACTGAGTCCTACTGATGATACAGAATGTCAAATATCTACCTACACAGTCCTACTGATGATAAAGATTGTAAAGTATCTACCTACATAGTCCTACTGATGATACAGAATGTCAAGTATCTACCTACATAGTCCTACTGATGATACGGAATGTCAAGTATCTACCTACATAGTCCTACTGATGATACAGAATGTCAAGTATCTACCTACATAGTCCTACTGATGATACAGAATGTCACATATCTACCTACACAGTCCTACTGATGATAAAGATTGTAAAGTATCTACCTACATACTCCTACTGATGATACAGAATGTCAAGTATCTACCTACATAGTCCTACTTATGATACAGAATGTCAAGTATCTACCTACATAGTCCTACTAATGATACAGAATGTCAAGTATCTACCCACATAGTCCTACTGATGATACAGAATGTCAAGTATCTACCTACGTAGTCCTACTGATGATACAGAATGTCAAGTATCTACCTACAGTCCTACTGATGATACAGAATGTCAAGTATCTACCTACATAGTCCTACTGATGACACAGAATGTCAAGTATCTACCTACATAGTCCTACTGATGATACAGAATGTCACATATCTACCCACGTAGTCCTACTGATGATACAGAATGTCAAGTATTTACCTACATAGTCCTACTGATGATAAAGATTGTAAAGTATCTACCTACATAGTCCTACTGATGATACAGAATGTCAAGTATCTACCTACATAGTCCTACTGATGATACAGAATGTCAAGTATCTACCTACATAGTCCTACTGATGACACAGAATGTCAAGTATCTACCTACATAGTCCTACTGATGATACAGAATGTCACATATCTACCCACGTAGTCCTACTGATGATACAGAATGTCAAGTATTTACCTACATAGTCCTACTGATGATAAAGATTTTAAAGTATCTACCTACATAGTCCTACTGATGATACAGAATGTCAAGTATCTACCTACATAGTCCTACTGATGATACAAAATGTCAAGTATCTACCTACATAGTCCTACTGATGATACAGAATGTCACATATCTACCTACACAGTCCTACTGATGACACAGAATGTCAAGTATCTACCTACATAGTCCTACTGATGATACAGAATGCCAAGTATCTACCTACATAGTCCTACTGATGATACAGAATGTCAAGTATCTACCTACATAGTCCTACTGATGATACAGAATGTCACATATCTACCCACGTAGTCCTACTGATGATACAGAATGTCAAGTATCTACCTACATAGTCCTACTGATGATAAAGATTGTAAAGTATCTACCTACACAGTCCTACTGATGATACAGAATGTCAAGTATCTACCTACATAGTCCTACTGATGACACAGAATGTCAAGTATCTACCTACATAGTCCTACTGATGATACAGAATGTCCTGTATCTACCTACATAGTCCTACTGATAATACAGAATGTCACATATCTACCCACGTAGTCCTACTGATGACACAGAATGTCAAGCATCTACCTACATAGTCCTACTGATGACACAGAATGTCAAGTATCTACTTACATAGTCCAACTGATGATACAGAATGTCACATATCTACCCACGTAGTCCTACTGATGACACAGAATGTCAAGTATCTACCTACATAGTCCTACTGATGATAAAGATTGTAAAGTATCTACCTACATAGTCCTACTGATGATACAGAATATCAAGTACCTCCCTACATAGTCCTACTGATGACACAGAATGTCAAGTATCTACCTACATAGTCCTACTGATGATACAGAATGACCTGTATCTACCTACATAGTCCTACTGATGACACAGAATGTCACGTATCTACCTACATAGTCCTACTGATGACACAGAATGTCACATATCTACCTACATAGTCCTACTGATGATACAGAATGTCAAGTATCTACCTACATAGTCCTACTGATGATACAGAATGTCACGTATCTACCTACATAGTCCTACTGATGATACAGAATGTCATATATCTACCTACATAGTCCTACTGATGATACAGAATGTCACATATCTACCCACGTAGTCCTAATGATGATACAGAATGTCAAGTATCTACCTACATAGTCCTACTGATCATAAAGATTGTAAAGTATCTACCTACATAGTCCTACTGATGATGCAGAATGTCAAGTATCTACCTACATAGTCCTACTGATGATACAGAATGTCAAGTATCTACCTACATAGTCCTACTGATGACACAGAATGTCAAGTATCTACCTACAGAGTCCTACTGATCATAAAGATTGTAAAGTATCTACCTACATAGTCCTACTGATGATACAGAATGTCAAGTATCTACCTAAATAGTCCTACCGATGACACAGAATGTCAAGTATCTACCTACATAGTCCTACTGATGATACAGAATGTCCTGTATCTACCTACATAGTCCTACTGATGATACAGAATGTCACATATCTACCCACGTAGTCCTACTGATGATACAGAATGTCACATATCTACCCACGTAGTCCTACTGATGATACAGAATGTCACATATCAACCTACATAGTCCTACTGATGATACAGAATGTCACATATCTACCCACGTAGTCCTACTGATGATACAGAATGTCAAGTATCTACCTACATAGTCCTACTGATGATACAGAATGTCTAGTATCTACCTACATAGTCCTACTGATGATACAGAATGTCACATATCTACCCACGTAGTCCTACTGATGATACAGAACGTCAAGTATCTACCTACATAGTCCTACAGATGATACAGAATGTCACGTATCTACCTACACAGTCCAACTGATGATACAGAATGTCAAGTATCTACCCACGTAGTCCTACTGATGATACAGAATGTCAAGTATCTACCTACATAGTCCAACTGATGATACAGAATGTCAAGTATCTACCTACATAGTCCTACTGATGACACAGAATGTCAAGTATCTACCAACATAGTCCTACTGATGATACAGAATGTCAAGTATCTACCTACATAGTCCTACTGATGATACAGAATGTCAAGTATCTACCTACATAGTCCTACTGATGATGCAGAATGTCAAGTATCTACCTACATAGTCCTACTAATGATACAGAATGTCAAGTATCTACCTACATAGTCCTACTGATGATACAGAATGTCAAGTATCTACCTACATAGTCCTACTGATGATGCAGAATGTCAAGTATCTACCTACATAGTCCTACTAATGATACAGAATGTCAAGTATCTACCTACATAGTCCTACTGATGATACAGAATGTCAAGTATCTACCTGCATAGTCCTACTGATGATGCAGAATGTCAAGTATCTACCTACATAGTCCTACTAATGATACTGAATGTCAAGTATCTACCTACATAGTCCTACTGATGACACAGAATGTCACATATCCACCTACATAGTCCTAATGATGACACAGAATGTCAAGTATCTACCTGCATAGTCCTACTGATGATGCAGAATGTCAAGTATCTACCTACATAGTCCTACTGATGATACAGAATGTCTTGTATCTACCTACATAGTCCTACTGATGATACAGAATGTCAAGCATCTACCTACATAGTCTTACTGATGACACAGAATGTCAAGTATCTACCTACATAGTCCTACTGATGACACAGAATGTCAAGTATCTACCTACATAGTCCTACTGATGATGCAGAATGTCAAGTATCTACCTACATATTCCTACTGATAAAGAATGTCAAGTATCTACCTACATAGTCCTACTGATGATAAAGAATGTCAAGTATCTACCTACATAGTCCTACTGATGATACAGAATGTCAAGTATCTACCTACACAGTCCTACTGATAAAGAATGTCAAGTATCTACCTACATAGTCCTACTGATGATGCAGAATGTCAAGTATCTACCTACATAGTCCTACTGATGATGCAGAATGTCAAGTATCTACCTACATAGTCCTACTGATAAAGAATGTCAAGTATCTACCTACATAGTCCTACTGATGACACAGAATGTCAAGTATCTACCTACATAGTCCTACTGATGATACAGAATGTCACATATCTACCCACGTAGTCCTACTGATGATACAGAATGTCAAGTATTTATCTACATAGTCCTACTGATGATAAAGATTGTAAAGTATCTACCTACATAGTCCTACTGATGAAACAGAATGTCAAGTATCTACCTACATAGTCCTACTGATGATACAGAATGTCAAGTATCTACCTACATAGTCCTACTGATGATACAGAATGTCACATATCTACCTACACAGTCCTACTGATGACACAGAATGTCAAGTATCTACCTACATAGTCCTACTGATGATACAGAATGTCAAGTATCTACCTACATAGTCCTACTGATGATACAGAATGTCAAGTATCTACCTACATAGTCCTACTGATGATACAGAATGTCAAGTATCTACCTACATAGTCCTACTTATGATACAGAATGTCATATATCTACCTACATAGTCCTACTGATGACACAGAATGTCATGTATCTACCTACATAGTTCTACTGATGATACAGAATGTCACATATCTACCCACTTAGTCCTACTGATGATACAGAATGTCAAGTATCTACCTACATAGTCCTACTGATGATACAGAATGTCAAGTATCTACCTACATAGTCCTACTTATGATACAGAATGTCATATATCTACCTACATAGTCCTACTGATGACACAGAATGTCAAGTATCTACCTACATAGTCCTACTGATGATACAGAATGTCAAGTATCTACCTACATAGTCCTACTTATGATACAGAATGTCATATATCTACCTACATAGTCCTACTGATGACACAGAATGTCATGTATCTACCTACATAGTCCTACTGATGAAACAGAATGTCACATATCTACCTGCATAGTTCTACTGATGATACAGAATGTCACATATCTACCCACTTAGTCCTACTGATGATGCAGAATGTCACGTATCTACCTACATAGTCCCACTGATGATACAGAATGTCAAGTATTTACCTACATAGTCCTACTGATGATACAGAATGTCAAGTATCTACCTACATAGTCCTACTGATGGTACAGAATGTCACGTATCTACCTACATAGTCCCACTGATGATACAGAATGTCATATATCTACCTACATAGTCCTACTGATGATACAGAATGTCACATATCTACCCACTGAGTCCTACTGATGATACAGAATGTCAAATATCTACCTACACAGTCCTACTGATGATAAAGATTGTAAAGTATCTACCTACATAGTCCTACTGATGATACAGAATGTCAAGTATCTACCTACATAGTCCTACTGATGATACGGAATGTCAAGTATCTACCTACATAGTCCTACTGATGATACAGAATGTCAAGTATCTACCTACATAGTCCTACTGATGATACAGAATGTCACATATCTACCTACACAGTCCTACTGATGATAAAGATTGTAAAGTATCTACCTACATACTCCTACTGATGATACAGAATGTCAAGTATCTACCTACATAGTCCTACTTATGATACAGAATGTCAAGTATCTACCTACATAGTCCTACTAATGATACAGAATGTCAAGTATCTACCCACATAGTCCTACTGATGATACAGAATGTCAAGTATCTACCTACGTAGTCCTACTGATGATACAGAATGTCAAGTATCTACCTACAGTCCTACTGATGATACAGAATGTCAAGTATCTACCTACATAGTCCTACTGATGACACAGAATGTCAAGTATCTACCTACATAGTCCTACTGATGATACAGAATGTCACATATCTACCCACGTAGTCCTACTGATGATACAGAATGTCAAGTATTTACCTACATAGTCCTACTGATGATAAAGATTGTAAAGTATCTACCTACATAGTCCTACTGATGATACAGAATGTCAAGTATCTACCTACATAGTCCTACTGATGATACAGAATGTCAAGTATCTACCTACATAGTCCTACTGATGACACAGAATGTCAAGTATCTACCTACATAGTCCTACTGATGATACAGAATGTCACATATCTACCCACGTAGTCCTACTGATGATACAGAATGTCAAGTATTTACCTACATAGTCCTACTGATGATAAAGATTTTAAAGTATCTACCTACATAGTCCTACTGATGATACAGAATGTCAAGTATCTACCTACATAGTCCTACTGATGATACAAAATGTCAAGTATCTACCTACATAGTCCTACTGATGATACAGAATGTCACATATCTACCTACACAGTCCTACTGATGACACAGAATGTCAAGTATCTACCTACATAGTCCTACTGATGATACAGAATGCCAAGTATCTACCTACATAGTCCTACTGATGATACAGAATGTCAAGTATCTACCTACATAGTCCTACTGATGATACAGAATGTCACATATCTACCCACGTAGTCCTACTGATGATACAGAATGTCAAGTATCTACCTACATAGTCCTACTGATGATAAAGATTGTAAAGTATCTACCTACACAGTCCTACTGATGATACAGAATGTCAAGTATCTACCTACATAGTCCTACTGATGACACAGAATGTCAAGTATCTACCTACATAGTCCTACTGATGATACAGAATGTCCTGTATCTACCTACATAGTCCTACTGATAATACAGAATGTCACATATCTACCCACGTAGTCCTACTGATGACACAGAATGTCAAGCATCTACCTACATAGTCCTACTGATGACACAGAATGTCAAGTATCTACTTACATAGTCCAACTGATGATACAGAATGTCACATATCTACCCACGTAGTCCTACTGATGACACAGAATGTCAAGTATCTACCTACATAGTCCTACTGATGATAAAGATTGTAAAGTATCTACCTACATAGTCCTACTGATGATACAGAATATCAAGTACCTCCCTACATAGTCCTACTGATGACACAGAATGTCAAGTATCTACCTACATAGTCCTACTGATGATACAGAATGACCTGTATCTACCTACATAGTCCTACTGATGACACAGAATGTCACGTATCTACCTACATAGTCCTACTGATGACACAGAATGTCACATATCTACCTACATAGTCCTACTGATGATACAGAATGTCAAGTATCTACCTACATAGTCCTACTGATGATACAGAATGTCACGTATCTACCTACATAGTCCTACTGATGATACAGAATGTCATATATCTACCTACATAGTCCTACTGATGATACAGAATGTCACATATCTACCCACGTAGTCCTAATGATGATACAGAATGTCAAGTATCTACCTACATAGTCCTACTGATCATAAAGATTGTAAAGTATCTACCTACATAGTCCTACTGATGATGCAGAATGTCAAGTATCTACCTACATAGTCCTACTGATGATACAGAATGTCAAGTATCTACCTACATAGTCCTACTGATGACACAGAATGTCAAGTATCTACCTACAGAGTCCTACTGATCATAAAGATTGTAAAGTATCTACCTACATAGTCCTACTGATGATACAGAATGTCAAGTATCTACCTAAATAGTCCTACCGATGACACAGAATGTCAAGTATCTACCTACATAGTCCTACTGATGATACAGAATGTCCTGTATCTACCTACATAGTCCTACTGATGATACAGAATGTCACATATCTACCCACGTAGTCCTACTGATGATACAGAATGTCACATATCTACCCACGTAGTCCTACTGATGATACAGAATGTCACATATCAACCTACATAGTCCTACTGATGATACAGAATGTCACATATCTACCCACGTAGTCCTACTGATGATACAGAATGTCAAGTATCTACCTACATAGTCCTACTGATGATACAGAATGTCTAGTATCTACCTACATAGTCCTACTGATGATACAGAATGTCACATATCTACCCACGTAGTCCTACTGATGATACAGAACGTCAAGTATCTACCTACATAGTCCTACAGATGATACAGAATGTCACGTATCTACCTACACAGTCCAACTGATGATACAGAATGTCAAGTATCTACCCACGTAGTCCTACTGATGATACAGAATGTCAAGTATCTACCTACATAGTCCAACTGATGATACAGAATGTCAAGTATCTACCTACATAGTCCTACTGATGACACAGAATGTCAAGTATCTACCAACATAGTCCTACTGATGATACAGAATGTCAAGTATCTACCTACATAGTCCTACTGATGATACAGAATGTCAAGTATCTACCTACATAGTCCTACTGATGATGCAGAATGTCAAGTATCTACCTACATAGTCCTACTAATGATACAGAATGTCAAGTATCTACCTACATAGTCCTACTGATGATACAGAATGTCAAGTATCTACCTACATAGTCCTACTGATGATGCAGAATGTCAAGTATCTACCTACATAGTCCTACTAATGATACAGAATGTCAAGTATCTACCTACATAGTCCTACTGATGATACAGAATGTCAAGTATCTACCTGCATAGTCCTACTGATGATGCAGAATGTCAAGTATCTACCTACATAGTCCTACTAATGATACTGAATGTCAAGTATCTACCTACATAGTCCTACTGATGACACAGAATGTCACATATCCACCTACATAGTCCTAATGATGACACAGAATGTCAAGTATCTACCTGCATAGTCCTACTGATGATGCAGAATGTCAAGTATCTACCTACATAGTCCTACTGATAATACAGAATGTCACATATCTACCCACGTAGTCCTACTGATGACACAGAATGTCAAGCATCTACCTACATAGTCCTACTGATGACACAGAATGTCAAGTATCTACTTACATAGTCCAACTGATGATACAGAATGTCACATATCTACCCACGTAGTCCTACTGATGACACAGAATGTCAAGTATCTACCTACATAGTCCTACTGATGATAAAGATTGTAAAGTATCTACCTACATAGTCCTACTGATGATACAGAATATCAAGTACCTCCCTACATAGTCCTACTGATGACACAGAATGTCAAGTATCTACCTACATAGTCCTACTGATGACACAGAATGTCACATATCCACCTACATAGTCCTAATGATGACACAGAATGTCAAGTATCTACCTGCATAGTCCTACTGATGATGCAGAATGTCAAGTATCTACCTACATAGTCCTACTGATGATACAGAATGTCTTGTATCTACCTACATAGTCCTACTGATGATACAGAATGTCAAGCATCTACCTACATAGTCTTACTGATGACACAGAATGTCAAGTATCTACCTACATAGTCCTACTGATGACACAGAATGTCAAGTATCTACCTACATAGTTCTACTGATGATGCAGAATGTCAAGTATCTACCTACATATTCCTACTGATAAAGAATGTCAAGTATCTACCTACATAGTCCTACTGATGATAAAGAATGTCAAGTATCTACCTACATAGTCCTACTGATGATACAGAATGTCAAGTATCTACCTACACAGTCCTACTGATAAAGAATGTCAAGTATCTACCTACATAGTCCTACTGATGATGCAGAATGTCAAGTATCTACCTACATAGTCCTACTGATGATGCAGAATGTCAAGTATCTACCTACATAGTCCTACTGATAAAGAATGTCAAGTATCTACCTACATAGTCCTACTGATGACACAGAATGTCAAGTATCTACCTACATAGTCCTACTGATGATACAGAATGTCACATATCTACCCACGTAGTCCTACTGATGATACAGAATGTCAAGTATTTATCTACATAGTCCTACTGATGATAAAGATTGTAAAGTATCTACCTACATAGTCCTACTGATGATACAGAATGTCAAGTATCTACCTACATAGTCCTACTGATGATACAGAATGTCAAGTATCTACCTACATAGTCCTACTGATGATACAGAATGTCACATATCTACCTACACAGTCCTACTGATGACACAGAATGTCAAGTATCTACCTACATAGTCCTACTGATGATACAGAATGCCAAGTATCTACCTACATAGTCCTACTGATGATACAGAATGTCAAGTATCTACCTACATAGTCCTACTGATGATACAGAATGTCACATATCTACCCACGTAGTCCTACTGATGATACAGAATGCCAAGTATCTACCTACATAGTCCTACTGATGATAAAGATGGTAAAGTATCTACCTACACAGTCCTACTGATGATACAGAATGTCAAGTATCTACCTACATAGTCCTACTGATGACACAGAATGTCAAGTATCTACCTACATAGTCCTACTGATGATACAGAATGTCCTGTATCTACCTACATAGTCCTACTGATAATACAGAATGTCACATATCTACCCACGTGGTCCTACTGATGACACAGAATGTCAAGCATCTACCTACATAGTCCTACTGATGACACAGAATGTCAAGTATCTACTTACATAGTCCAACTGATGATACAGAATGTCACATATCTACCCACGTACTCCTACTGATGACACAGAATGTCAAGTATCTACCTACATAGTCCTACTGATGATAAAGATTGTAAAGTATCTACCTACATAGTCCTACTGATGATACAGAATATCAAGTACCTCCCTACATAGTCCTACTGATGACACAGAATGTCAAGTATCTACCTACATAGTCCTACTGATGATACAGAATGACCTGTATCTACCTACATAGTCCTACTGATGACACAGAATGTCACGTATCTACCTACATAGTCCTACTGATGACACAGAATGTCACATATCTACCTACATAGTCCTACTGATGATACAGAATATCAAGTATCTACCTACATAGTCCTACTGATGATACAGAATGTCACATATCTACCTACATAGTCCTACTGACGATACAGAATGTCACATATCTACCTACATAGTCCTACTGATGATACAGAATGTCAAGTATCTACCTACATAGTCCTACTGATGATACAGAATGTCACGTATCTACCTACATAGGCCTACTGATGATACAGAATGTCATATATCTACCTACATAGTCCTACTGATGATACAGAATGTCACATATCTACCCACGTAGTCCTAATGATGATACAGAATGTCAAGTATCTAACTACATAGTCCTACTGATCATAAAGATTGTAAAGTATCTACCTACATAGTCCTACTGATGATGCAGAATGTCAAGTATCTACCTACATAGTCCTACTGATGATACAGAATGTCAAGTATCTACCTACATAGTCCTACTGATGACACAGAATGTCAAGTATCTACCTACAGAGTCCTACTGATCATAAAGATTGTAAAGTATCTACCTACATAGTCCTACTGATGATGCAGATTGTCAAGTATCTACCTAAATATTCCTACCGATGACACAGAATGTCAAGTATCTACCTACATAGTCCTACTGATGATACAGAATGTCCTGTATCTACCTACATAGTCCTACTGATGATACAGAATGTCACATATCTACCCACGTAGTCCTACTGATGATACAGAATGTCACATATCTACCCACGTAGTCCTACTGATGATACAGAATGTCACATATCTACCTACATAGTCCTACTGATGATACAGAATGTCACATATCTACCCACGTAGTCCTACTGATGATACAGAATGTCAAGTATCCACCTACATAGTCCTACTGATGATACAGAATGTCTAGTATCTACCTACATAGTCCTACTGATGATACAGAATGTCACATATCTACCCACGTAGTCCTACTGATGATACAGAATGTCAAGTATCTACCTACATAGTCCTACTGATGATACAGAATGTCACGCATCTACCTACACAGTCCAACTGATGATACAGAATGTCAAGTATCTACCCACGTAGTCCTACTGATGATACAGAATGTCAAGTATCTACCTACATAGTCCTACTAATGATACAGAATGTCAAGTATCTACCTACATAGTCCTACTGATGACACAGAATGTCAAACATCTACCCACGTAGTCCTACTGATGATACAGAATGTCAAGTATCTACCTACATAGTCCTACTGATGATACAGAATGTCAAGTGTCTACCTGCATAGTCCTACTGATGATGCAGAATGTCAAGTATCTACCTACATAGTCCTACTAATGATACTGAATGTCAAGTATCTACCTACATAGTCCTACTGATGACACAGAATGTCACATATCCACCTACGTAGTCCTAATGATGACACAGAATGTCAAGTATCTACCTGCATAGTCCTATTGATGATGCAGAATGTCAAGTATCTACCTACATAGTCCTACTGATGATACAGAATGTCTTTTATCTACCTACATAGTCCTACTGATGATACAGAATGTCAAGCATCTACCTACATAGTCTTACTGATGACACAGAATGTCAGGTATCTACCTACATAGTCCTACTGATGACACAGAATGTCAAGTATCTACCTACATAGTCCTACTGATGATGCAGAATGTCAAGTATCTACCTACATATTCCTACTGATAAAGAATGTCAAGTATCTACCCACGTAGTCCTACTGATGATACAGAATGTCAAGTATCTACCTACATAGTCCTACTGATGATACAGAATGTCAAGTATCTACCTACACAGTCCTACTGATAAAGAATGTCAAGTATCTACCTACATAGTCCTACTGATGATGCAGAATGTCAAGTATCTACCTACATAGCCCTACTGATGATGCAGAATGTCAAGTATCTACCTACATAGTCCTACTGATAAAGAATGTCAAGTATCTACCTATATAGTCCTACTGATGATACAGAATGTCAAGTATCTACCTACATAGTTCTACTGATGATACAGAATGTCAAGTATCTACCTACATAGTCCTACTGATGATACAGAATGTCAAGTATCTACCTACATAGTCCTACTGGTGACACAGAATGTCATGTATCTACCTACATAGTCCTACTGATGATACAGAATGTCAAGTATCTACCTACATAGTTCTACTGATGATACAGAATGTCAAGTATCTACCTACATAGTCCTACTGATGATACAGAATGTCAAGTATCTACCTACATAGTCCTACTGGTGACACAGAATGTCATGTATCTACCTACATAGGCCTACTGATGATACAGAATGTCACATATCTACCTACATAGTCCTACTGATGACACAGAATGTCACATATCTACCTACATAGTCCTACTGAGGATACAGAATGTCAAGTATCTACCTACATAGTCCTACTGATGATACAGAATGTCAAGTATCTACCTACATAGTCCTACTGATGATACAGAATGTCAAGTATCTACCGACATAGTCCTACTGATGACACAGAATGTCAAGTATCTACCTACATAGTCCTACTGATGATACAGAATGTCAAGTATCTACCTACATAGTCCTACTGATGACACAGAATGTGATGTATCTACCTACATAGTCCTACTGATGATACAGAATGTCAAGTATCTACCTACATAGTCCTACTGATGATACAGAATGTCAAGTATCTACCTACATAGTCCTACTGATGATACAGAATGTCAAGTATCTACCTACATAGTCCTACTGATGATACAGAATGTCAAGTATCTACCTACATAGTCCTACTGATGATACAGAACGTCAAGTATCTACCTACATAGTCCTACTGATGATACAGAATGTCAAGTATCTACCTACATAGTCCTCCTGATGATACAGAATGTCAAGTATCTACCTACATAGTCGTACTGATGATACAGAATGTCAAGTATCTACCTACATAGTCGTACTGATGATACAGAATGTCAAGTATCTAGCTACATAGTCCTACTGATGACACAGAATGTCAAGTATCTACCTACATAGTCCTACTGATGATACAGAATGTCAAGTATCTACCTACATAGTCCTACTGATGATACAGAATGTCAAGTATCTACCTATATAGTCCTACTGATGATACAGAATGTCAAGTATCTACCTACATAGTCCTACTGATGATACAGAATGTCACGTATCTACCTACATAGTCCTACTGATGATACAGAATGTCACGTATCTACCTACATAGTCCTACTGATGATACAGAATGTCAAGTATCTACCTACATAGTCCTACTGATGATACAGAATGTCAAGTATCTACCTACATAGTCCTACTGATGACACAGAATGTCAAGTATCTACCTACATAGTCCTACTGATGAGACAGAATGTCAAGTATCTACCTACATAGTCCTATTGATGACACAGAATGTCAAGTATCTACCTACATAGTCCTACTGATGATACAGAATGTCAAGTATCTACCTACATAGTCCTACTGATGATACAGAATGTCAAGTATCTACCTACATAGTCCTACTGATGATACAGAATGTCAAGTATCTACCTACATAGTCCTACTGATGATACAGAATGTCAAGTATCTACCTACATAGTCCTACTGATGATACAGAATGTCAAGTATCTACCTACATAGTCCTACTGATGATACAGAATGTCACATATCTACGTACATAGTCCTACTGATGATACAGAATGTCACATATCTACCTACATAGTCCTACTGATGACACAGAATGTCACATATCCACCTACATAGTCCTACTGATGACACAGAATGTCATGTATCTACCTACATAGTCCTACTGATGACACAGAATGTCACGTATCTACCTACATAGTCCTACTGATGATACAGAATGTCAAGTATCTACCTACATAGTCCAACTGATGATGCAGAATGTCAAGTATCTACCTACATAGTCCTACTGATGATGCAGAATGTCACATATCTACCTACATAGTCCTACTGATGATACAGAATGTCAAGTATCTACCTACATAGTCCTACTGATGATAAAGAATGTCAAGTATCTACCTACATAGTCCTACTGATGATACAGAATGTCAAGTATCTACCTACATAGTCCTACTGATAAAGAATGTCAAGTATCTACCTACATAGTCCTACTGATGATGCAGAATGTCAAGTATCTACCTACATAGTCCTACTGATGATGCAGAATGTCAAGTATCTACCTACATAGTCCTACAGATAAAGAATGTCAAGTATCTACCAACATAGCCCTACTGATGATACAGAATGTCAAGTATCTACCTACATAGTCCTACTGATGATGCAGAATGTCAAGTATCTACCTACATAGTCCTACTAATGATACAGAATGTCAAGTATCTACCTACATAGTCCTACTGATGACACAGAATGTCAAGTATCTACCCACGTAGTCCTACTGATGATTCAGAATGTCAAGTATCTACCCACATAGTCCTACTGATGATACAGAATGTCAAGTATCTACCTACATAGTCCTACTGATGATACAGAATGTCAAGTATCTACCTACATAGTCCTACTGATGACACAGAATGTCAAGTATCTACCTACACAGTCCTACTGATGATGCAGAATGTCAAGTATCTACCTACATATTCCTACTGATAAAGAATGTCAAGTATCTACCTACATAGTCCTACTGATGATAAAGAATGTCAAGTATCTACCTACATAGTCCTACTGATGATGCAGAATGTCAAGTATCTACCTACATAGTCCTACTGATAAAGAATGTCAAGTATCTACCTACATAGTCCTACTGATGATACAGAATGTCAATTATCTACCTACATAGTTCTACTGATGATACAGAATGTCAAGTATCTGACACAGAATGTCAAGTATCTACCTACATAGTCCTACTGATGATACAGAATGTCAAGTATCTACCTACATAGTCCTACTGATGACACAGAATGTCAAGTATCTACCTACATAGTCCTACTGATGATGCAGAATGTCAAGTATCTACCTACATAGTCCTACTAATGATACAGAATGTCAAGTATCTACCTACATAGTCCTACTGATGACACAGAATGTCAAGTATCTACCCACGTAGTCCTACTGATGATTCAGAATGTCAAGTATCTACCCACATAGTCCTACTGATGATACAGAATGTCAAGTATCTACCTACATAGTCCTACTGATGATACAGAATGTCAAGTATCTACCTACATAGTCCTACTGATGACACAGAATGTCAAGTATCTACCTACACAGTCCTACTGATGATGCAGAATGTCAAGTATCTACCTACATATTCCTACTGATAAAGAATGTCAAGTATCTACCTACATAGTCCTACTGATGATAAAGAATGTCAAGTATCTACCTACATAGTCCTACTGATGATACAGAATGTCAAGTATCTAACTACATAGTCCTACTGATAAAGAATGTCAAGTATCTACCTACATAGTCCTACTGATGATGCAGAATGTCAAGTATCTACCTACATAGTCCTACTGATGATGCAGAATGTCAAGTAGCTACCTACATAGTCCTACTGATAAAGAATGTCAAGTATCTACCTACATAGTCCTACTGATGATACAGAATGTCACATATCTACCTACATAGTCCTACTGATGATACAGAATGTCAAGTATCTACCTACATAGTCCTACTGATGATACAGAATGTCACGTATCTACCTACATAGTCCTACTGATGATACAGAATGTCATATATCTACCTACATAGTCCTACTGATGATACAGAATGTCACATATCTACCTACATAGTCTTACTGATGATACAGAATGTCACATATCTACCTACATAGTCCTACTGATGATACAGAATGTCACATATCTACCTACATAGTCCTACTGATGATACAGAATGTCACATATCTACCTACATAGTCCTACTGATACAGAATGTCACATATCTACCCACGTAGTCCTACTGATGATACAGAATGTCACATATCTACCTACATAGTCCTACTGATGATACAGAATGTCACATATCTACCTACATAGTCCTACTGATGATACAGAATGTCACATATCTACCTACATAGTCCTACTGATGATACAGAATGTCACATATCCACCTACATAGTCCTAATGATGACACAGAATGTCAAGTATCTACCTGCATAGTCCTACTGATGATGCAGAATGTCAAGTATCTACCTACATAGTCCTACTGATGATACAGAATGTCTTGTATCTACCTACATAGTCCTACTGATGATACAGAATGTCAAGCATCTACCTACATAGTCTTACTGATGACACAGAATGTCAAGTATCTACCTACATAGTCCTACTGATGACACAGAATGTCAAGTATCTACCTACATAGTCCTACTGATGATGCAGAATGTCAAGTATCTACCTACATATTCCTACTGATAAAGAATGTCAAGTATCTACCTACATAGTCCTACTGATGATAAAGAATGTCAGGTATCTACCTACATAGTCCTACTGATGACACAGAATGTCAAGTATCTACCTACATAGTCCTACTGATGATACAGAATGACCTGTATCTACCTACATAGTCCTACTGATGACACAGAATGTCACGTATCTACCTACATAGTCCTACTGATGACACAGAATGTCACATATCTACCTACATAGTCCTACTGATGATACAGAATATCAAGTATCTACCTACATAGTCCTACTGATGATACAGAATGTCACATATCTACCTACATAGTCCTACTGATGATACAGAATGTCACATATCTACCTACATAGTCCTACTGATGATACAGAATGTCAAGTATCTACCTACATAGTCCTACTGATGATACAGAATGTCATATATCTACCTACATAGTCCTACTGATGATACAGAATGTCACATATCTACCCACGTAGTCCTAATGATGATACAGAATGTCAAGTATCTACCTACATAGTCCTACTGATCATAAAGATTGTAACGTATCTACCTACATAGTCCTACTGATGATGCAGATTGTCAAGTATCTACCTACATAGTCCTACTGATGATACAGAATGTCAAGTATCTACCTACATAGTCCTACTGATGACACAGAATGTCAAGTATCTACCTACAGAGTCCTACTGATCATAAAGATTGTAAAGTATCTACCTACATAGTCCTACTGATGATACAGAATGTCAAGTATCTACCTAAATAGTCCTACCGATGACACAGAATGTCAAGTATCTACCTACATAGTCCTACTGATGATACAGAATGTCCTGTATCCAGGGACCAGCCTAGGGGGGAATTTTAGGGAGACTTCAAGTCTCCCTCCAGAAAAAATAGGGAGACTGCAGAGTCATGTAGGGAGACTTCATAGGCAAGTGGGGAAAATTAAGAATATTCATGTACCACCCCCGCCGCCCCTTCATATTTTCAATTTATGGTCCTCCATTAACGTACAAATAATCCAGGTCCAGTTGTCCATGATGCATCTGTGCCAGGTTAAAAAATCACAATGTAATTATTGACTGAAAATCCCCCACTGCTACCTTCTCCTTCATGACCCCTCACCTCTTCTTCGTGCCAATCCCCCATCACCCTCCTGTGGTTGCCTTTCAACAAAGTCTACTAAGCTAATAATTTCCTAAGTCTGAAAGTGTGAACAGGACCAGATGTAAGAAGGTTGCTTGGGAGGTACTTTGTTAGTTAATAAACAAAATACATTCTGGGGTCGAGTATTTTGTAAAAGAAATGTCATTCCGCATCATTTTTATGGCATTCCGGTGTCATTCCGCGACATTTCATGTCATCCCGATGTTTAGGAGGACCCTTTTTCAAGATCGTCCACATGCACACTTGTGTCCTGTACAAAGCTTTTCTTGACATCACTAAAGCTTTTTTTCATGTGTTTCAATTCCATTCGTGTTTTTTCTGGGAATAGACATCCCAACAGTTAACAGTCGTCAGCAAATCGAAATGAAAATAATGTGTTATAAAATACGTCCGTTGTGTATACATTTTTGGCATCCTAAGCGACGTAACCTACTTTCAAACTGGGTTGTTTGTTGAGTCGCGTAAGTCACCTATTTTCGTTTCGACACTTGAAGCTCCGACTGGAACGCAACAAAATAGAAATAAAAAAATCCGCCAAAAGCGACAATGGACAATTGCTTGTCGTGTGATTTCAAATAAATGGACGTTTATTTGACGAATTAAAATGCCCATTTATCACAATCGAGCACATTCGATTTTTGAAAATACTCGTTTTCATGTAAACCTCGCATCACTCAGTTCAGCCTTTTCTCATTTTGGCCAATTTTTAGAGGGCGACTTGTAATCGCCCCGACTATTTTTCTAGGCGACTTTGGGCTTAGAAGGGCGACTTAATCGCCCTAGTCGCCCTCACGGCTGGTCTCTGCCTGTATCTACCTACATAGTCCTACTGATGATACAGAATGTCACATATCTGCCCATGTAGTCCTACTGATGATACAGAATGTCACATATCTACCCACGTAGTCCTACTGATGATACAGAATGTCACATATCTACCTACATAGTCCTACTGATGATACAGAATGTCACATATCTACCCACGTAGTCCTACTGATGATACAGAATGTCAAGTATCTACCTACATAGTCCTACTGATGATACAGAATGTCTAGTATCTACCTACATAGTCCTACTGATGATACAGAATGTCACATATCTACCCACGTAGTCCTACTGATGATACAGAATGTCAAGTATCTACCTACATAGTCCTACTGATGATACAGAATGTCACGTATCTACCTACACAGTCCAACTGATGATACAGAATGTCAAGTATCTACCCACGTAGTCCTACTGATGATACAGAATGTCAAGTATCTACCTACATAGTCCAACTGATGATACAGAATGTCAAGTATCTACCTACATAGTCCTACTGATGACACAGAATGTCAAGTATCTACCAACATAGTCCTACTGATGATACAGAATGTCAAGTATCTACCTACATAGTCCTACTGATGACACAGAATGTCAAGTATCTACCTACATAGTCCTACTGATGATGCAGAATGTCAAGTATCTACCTACATATTCCTACTGATAAAGAATGTCAAGTATCTACCTACATAGTCCTACTGATGATAAAGAATGTCAGGTATCTACCTACATAGTCCTACTGATGATACAGAATGTCAAGTATCTACCTACACAGTCCTACTGATAAAGAATGTCAAGTATCTACCTACATAGTCCTACTGATGATGCAGAATGTCAAGTATCTACCTACATAGTCCTACTGATGATGCAGAATGTCAAGTATCTACCTACATAGTCCTACTGATAAAGAATGTCAAGTATCTACCTACATAGTCCTACTGATGATACAGAATGTCAAGTATCTACCTACATAGTTCTACTGATGATACAGAATGTCAAGTATCTACCTACATAGTCCTACTGATGATGCAGAATGTCAAGTAGCTACCTACATAGTCCTACTGATAAAGAATGTCAAGGAACAAATGTGGTTAACCTGTCTGGCACCGATAACCTAACACCCGCAGAGAAATCTTTATTAGATCGCGGTCTAACATTTATACCAACTCCAAGGCCGAAAACTGGCATAGCGGCAAAACTTCCGCCTTCTGATTATCTATGTTTTCATAGAGAATTAAAACTTGCAGACTTCTTCAAAAATGAAAGGGGGCAAAACCCTCCATTTACAGCATCTACAGGGTGGATACCCCCAGATAGCGCGGTCGATCCTGAAATTATACAGGCCGGTAAAAAGGTTACTGAACGAGTTTTTGATTTAACCTTACTCTCCGATAAAAACAATTTAACAGCTGGTGAAAGGAGAGCACTTGTGAACCTTCGTAAAAATAAAAAACTGATCATAAAACAGGCGGATAAAGGTGGCGCAGTTGTAATTTTATCTCGCGAAAATTACATCAGGGAAGCTATGAGGCAACTTAGTAATAGAAAACATTATGAAAAATTAGACAGAATTATTTGGCCTTGCAACAAGGTGAGATTTGACAAAATCCTCAAATCTCTCCTTGATGAGGGTCATATTTCCAAAAGACAACTTAGGTATCTGTCCCCTTCACTCACTGCTCAAACAAGGCAATTTTATATCTTGCCAAAAATTCACAAAAATCCATCAGTATGGACGGATAATCTAACACCACCTGGACGACCTATTGTTTCGGACTGTAATTCTGACTCTTACGCAATATCTGAATTAATTGACTATCACCTCAAACCGATAGCTAATAGACACCCGAGCTATATAAAAAATACACAAGATTTTCTATCCAAAATTACAAATTTAAGAATTTCGAAAAATGCATTCTTGGCCACTTTGGATATTGACTCCATGTACACAAATATTGACATAGACAAAGGAGTAGAATCTGTAAAAACTGCGTTCGGAAAATATCCTGACACTCAACGCCCAGACAAACAGATTTTAGATCTATTGGAGTTGAGCTTGAAAGGAAATGATTTTGAATTCAATGGAGATATTTATTTACAAATCATGGGATGTCCGATGGGTAAGAGATTTAGTCCAAATTTTGCAAGTATCTACGTTGCTGAATGGGAGGAGGGGGTTTTAAACAAATGTGATAAGCAACCCCTTGTTTACCTCCGATATTTGGATGACATATTTATTATTTGGCAACACTCCAGAGAAGACTTTGATCATTTTTTGGAAATTTTGAACAGTCACGATGCTAACATCAAACTTAAAGCTACCATAAGTCAAGATTCTGTTGATTTTCTAGATGTGACAGTCTACAAAGGCAAACAATTTCAATCCACCGGTCGGCTTGACTATAAAGTATTTTTCAAACCAACCGATTCACATCAACTTTTACATACCAAATCATTCCACCCACCCCACACTTTCAAGGGCATCATAAAATCACAGCTCATACGGTTTCACCGCAATTCGAGTGATGCGATAAATTTCAACGAGGCTTGTTCTATTCTCTTCAGGTCACTGAGATCGAGGGGATATTCAACTCGCCTTCTCAGAAGTCTAAAATCTGAAACCCTTCGAAAATTGGAAAATTTTGGAAATATCAATGATTTTGAACCATCAAAAATTGAAAACAATAAAGTATTACATGTCAAAAAAGGCACAGTTGTGCATTGTGACAAGCCTCGCTGCAGATTACATACTTTTATTCCGGATAAAAAAGATGAATTTTCGTCGGAACAAACAAAAAATCACTACCAAATTCGCAGCTTCCTCCATTGTGATTCACCTAACGTGGTTTATCTCATCACTTGTAATCGCTGTCGAAAACAGTATGTTGGTGAAACTCAGAATCCATTCCGTGAACGAGCTACACGCCACAAACTGGATATAAAACACAATTATGATACTCCAGTAGCAGAACATTTCAATCTTCCTGGCCATTCATTAGAAAATTTCGAAATTCACCCGATTGAGCAACCGCCTATTAAAGAGACCGAGTCGGAAACAGACGAGTACAGAAAACAAAGAGAAGCTTTCTGGATCGCCTGTCTTCAAACACTATGGCCTGTGGGAATAAATAAGTCTAGAGGACAATTCGAAAAACAATCTATCATTCCATTCATTCTGACTTATAACAGAAATACTGTTGAAATTTCTAAAATACTAAAAGAGGAATTTAATTTGGTGAATTCAAAATTGTCAGTTCCACTAAATCGTAGACTTATCATTGCCTATAGAAAAAACAGAAGCCTGCGCAATCTCCTCGTTAGGGCCAAACTTGAACCCACCGGGCAATAGAAAAAACTTCAGCTTTTGCCAGTCAGGTTAACCAGTTTCCTTTCTCTCTATCTTTAACTCTATATAAAAAAACTTTTCCAGGAGGCCAATCTGGCCCACTTAAAACAAAACAAAAAAATGTATAAAAAAACAATAAAAAACTTTTCAGATGTTTGTGACCCAATGGGGACGCCGAATTCCTTTTTTACTTTGTCCTGTCGATGCAGTTCCCAGTCAAAAGCCTAGCTTTTTGACTGGGTACTGCATGGGCGGGAAGGGAGGGGCGGGTGGATTGGACATTTAGTCCTTCGGCGCGGCTCATTGGTCGCAAAATACCATTATTATTACGTGGCATATAAAAAGTAAAAAATGTTTCTCTGTAAACATCTGTGCCAGTGCGTTTTCTCAGTTTAAAATACATAGTCCTACTGATGATACAGAATGTCAAGTATCTACCTACATAGTCCTACTGATGATACAGAATGTCAAGTATCTACCTACATAGTCCTACTAATGATACAGAATGTCAAGTATCTACCTACATAGTCCTACTGATGACACAGAATGTCAAGTATCTACCTACATAGTCCTACTGATGATACAGAATGTCACATATCTACCTACATAGTCCTACTGATGATACAGAATGTCACATATCTACCTACATAGTCCTACTGATGATACAGAATGTCAAGTATCTACCTACATAGTCCTACTGATGACACAGAATGTCAAGTATCTACCTACACAGTCCTACTGATGATGCAGAATGTCAAGTATCTACCTACATATTCCTACTGATAAAGAATGTCAAGTATCTACCTACATAGTCCTACTGATGATAAAGAATGTCAAGTATCTACCTACATAGTCCTACTGATGATACAGAATGTCAAGTATCTACCTACATAGTCCTACTGATAAAGAATGTCAAGTATCTACCTACATAGTCCTACTGATGATGCAGAATGTCAAGTATCTACCTACATAGTCCTACTGATGATGCAGAATGTCAAGTCTCTAGCTACATAGTCCTACTGATAAAGAATGTCAAGTATCTACCTACATAGTCCTACTGATGATACAGAATGTCAAGTATCTACCTACATAGTTCTACTGATGATACAGAATGTCAAGTATCTGACACAGAATGTCAAGTATCTACCTACATAGTCCTACTGATGATACAGAATGTCAAGTATCTACCTACATAGTCCTACTGATGACACAGAATGTCAAGTATCTACCTACATAGTCCTACTGATGACACAGAATGTCAAGTATCTACCTACATAGTCCTACTGATGATACAGAATGTCACATATCTACCTACATAGTCCTACTGATGATACAGAACGTCACATATCTACCCACGTAGTCCTAATGATGATACAGAATGTCAAGTATATACCTACATAGTCCTATTGATCATAAAGATTGTAAAGTATCTACCTACATAGTCCTACTGATGATGCAGAATGTCAAGTATCTACCTACATAGTCCTACTGATGATACAGAATGTCAAGTATCTACCTACATAGTCCTACTGATGACACAGCATGTCAAGTATCTACCTACAGAGTCCTACTGATCATAAAGATTGTAAAGTATCTACCTACATAGTCCTACTGATGATACAGAATGTCAAGAATCTACCTAAATAGTCCTACCGATGACACAGAATGTCAAGTATCTACCTACATAGTCCTACTGATGATACAGAATGTCCTGTATCTACCTACATAGTCCTACTGATGATACAGAATGTCACATATCTACCCACGTAGTCCTACTGATGATACAGAATGTCACATATCTACCCACGTAGTCCTACTGATGATACAGAATGTCACATATCTACCTACATAGTCCTACTGATGATACAGAATGTCACATATCTACCCACGTAGTCCTACTGATGATACAGAATGTCAAGTATCTACCTACATAGTCCTACTGATGATACAGAATATCAAGTATCTACCTACATAATCCTACTGATGATACAGAATGTCACATATCTACCCACGTAGTGCTACTGATGATACAGAATGTCAAGTATCTACCTACATAGTCCTACTGATGATACAGAATGTCACGTATCTACCTACACAGTCCAACTGATGATACAGAATGTCAAGCATCTACCCACGTAGTCCTACTGATGATACAGAATGTCAAGTATCTACCTACATAGTCCTACTGATGATACAGAATGTCAAGTATCTACCTACATAGTCCTACTGATGACACAGAATGTCAAGTATCTACCTACATAGTCCTACTGATGATACAGAATGTCAAGTATCTACCTACATAGTCCTACTGATGATACAGAATGTCAAGTATCTACCTACATAGTCCTACTGATGATACAGAATGTCAAGTATCTACCTACATAGTCCTACTGATGATACAGAATGTCATGTATCTACCTACATAGTCCTACTGATGATACAGAATGTCAAGTATCTACCTACATAGTCCTACTGGTGATACAGAATGTCAAGTATCTACCTACATAGTCCTACTGATGATACAGAATGTCAAGTATCTACCTACATAGTCCTACTGATGACACAGAATGTCAAGTATCTACCTACATAGTCCTACTGATGATACAGAATGTCAAGTATCTACCTACATAGTCCTCCTGATGATACAGAATGTCAAGTATCTACCTACATAGTCGTACTGATGATACAGAATGTCAAGTATCTACCTACATACTCCTACTGATGACACAGAATGTCAAGTATCTACCTATATAGTCCTACTGATGATACAGAATGTCAAGTATCTACCTACATAGTCCTACTGATGACACAGAATGTCAAGTATCTACCTATATAGTCCTACTGATGATACAGAATGTCAAGTATCTACCTACATAGTCCTACTGATGATACAGAATGTCAGGTATCTACCTACATAGTCCTACTGATGATACAGAATGTCACATATCTACCTACATAGTCCTACTGATGATACAGAATGTCACATATCTACCTACATAGTCCTACTGATGACACAGAATGTCACATATCCACCTACATAGTCCTACTGATGACACAGAATGTCATGTATCTACCTACATAGTCCTACTGATGATACAGAATGTCACGTATCTACCTACATAGTCCTACTGATGATACAGAATGTCAAGTATCTACCTACATAGTCCTACTGATGATGCAGAATGTCAAGTATCTACCTACATAGTCCTACTGATGATGCAGAATGTCACATATCTACCTACATAGTCCTACTGATGATACAGAATGTCAAGTATCTACCTATATAGTCCTACTGATGATACAGAATGTCAAGTATCTACCTACATAGTCCTACTGATGATACAGAATGTCAAGTATCTACCTACATAGTCCTACTGATGATACAGAATGTCAAGTATCTACTTACATAGTCCTACTGATAAAGAATGTCAAGTATCTACCTACATAGCCCTACTGATGACACAGAATGTCAAGTATCTACCTACATAGTCCTACTGATGACACAGAATGTCAAGTATCTACCTACATAGTCCTACTGATGACACAGAATGTCAAGTATCT
Organism: Pictodentalium vernedei; assembly: GCA_031216915.1. Taxonomy (NCBI): domain Eukaryota; kingdom Metazoa; phylum Mollusca; class Scaphopoda; order Dentaliida; family Dentaliidae; genus Pictodentalium; species Pictodentalium vernedei. Next base: position 9,513,750 of record CM062291.1, on the reverse strand, counting down.
ACCTATATAGTCCTACTGATGATACAGAATGTCAAGTATCTACCTACATAGTCCTACTGATGATACAGAATGTCAGGTATCTACCTACATAGTCCTACTGATGATACAGAATGTCACGTATCTACCTACATAGTCCTACTGATGATACAGAATGTCAAGTATCTACCTACATAGTCCTACTGATGATGCAGAATGTCAAGTATCTACCTACATAGTCCTACTGATGATGCAGAATGTCACATATCTACCTACATAGTCCTACTGATGATACAGAATGTCAAGTATCTACCTACATAGTCCTACTGATGATACAGAATGTCAAGTATCTACCTACATAGTCCTACTGATGATACAGAATGTCAAGTATCTACCTACATAGTCCTACTGATGATACAGAATGTCAAGTATCTACTTACATAGTCCTACTGATAAAGAATGTCAAGTATCTACCTACATAGTCCTACTGATGACACAGAATGTCAAGTATCTACCTACATAGTCCTACTGATGACACAGAATGTCAAGTATCTACCTACATAGTAGTACTGATGATGCAGAATGTCAAGTATCTACCTACATATTCCTACTGATAAAGAATGTCAGGTATCTACCTACATAGTCCTACTGATGATAAAGAATGTCAAGTATCTACCTACATAGTCCTACTGATGATACAGAATGTCAAATATCTACCTACATAGTCCTACTCATAAAGAATGTCAAGTATATACCTACATAGTCCTACTGATGATGCAGAATGTCAAGTATCTACCTACATAGTCCTACTGATGATGCAGAATGTCAAGTATCTACCTACATAGTCCTGCAGATAAAGAATGTCAAGTATCTACCAACATAGTCCTACTGATGATACAGAATGTCAAGTATCTACCTACATAGTCCTACTGATAAAGAATGTCAAATATCTACCTACATAGTCCTACTGATGATACAGAATGTCAATTATCTACCTACATAGTTCTACTGATGATACAGAATGTCAAGTATCTGACACAGAATGTCAAGTATCTACCTACATAGTCCTACTGATGATACAGAATGTCAAGTATCTACCTACATAGTCCTACTGATGACACAGAATGTCAAGTATCTACCTACATAGTCCTACTGATGATGCAGAATGTCAAGTATCTACCTACATAGTCCTACTAATGATACAGAATGTCAAGTATCTACCTACATAGTCCTACTGATGACACAGAATGTCAAGTATCTACCCACGTAGTCCTACTGATGATTCAGAATGTCAAGTATCTACCCACATAGTCCTACTGATGATACAGAATGTCAAGTATCTACCTACATAGTCCTACTGATGATACAGAATGTCAAGTATCTACCTACATAGTCCTACTGATGACACAGAATGTCAAGTATCTACCTACATAGTCCTACTGATGATGCAGAATGTCAAGTATCTACCTACATAGTCCTACTGATAAAGAATGTCAAGTATCTACCTACATAGTCCTACTGACGATACAGAATGTCAATTATCTACCTACATAGTTCTACTGATGATACAGAATGTCAAGTATCTGACACAGAATGTCAAGTATCTACCTACATAGTCCTACTGATACAGAATGTCAAGTATCTACCTACATAGTCCTACTGATGACACAGAATGTCAAGTATCTACCTACATAGTCCTACTGATGATACAGAATGTCAAGTATCTACCTACATAGTACTACTGATGATACAGAATGTCAAGTATCTACCTACATAGTCCTAGTGATGATACAGAATGTCAAGTATCTACCTACATAGTCCTACTGATGATACAGAATGTCAAGTATCTACCTACATAGTCCTACTGATGATACAGAATGTCAAGTATCTACCTACATAGTCCTACTGATGATACAGAATGTCATATATCTACCTACATAGTCCCACTGATGATACAGAATGTCACATATCTACCTACATATTCCTACTGATGACACAGAATGTCACATATCCACATACATAGTCCTACTGATGACACAGAATGTCATGTATCTACCTACATAGTCCTACTGATGATACAGAATGTCACATACCTACCTACATAGTCCTACTGATGATACAGAATGTCAAGTATCTACCTACATAGTCCTACTGATGATGCAGAATGTCAAGTATCTACCTACATAGTCCTACTGATGATGCAGAATGTCACATATCTACCTACATAGTCCTACTGATGATACAGAATGTCAAGTATCTACCTACATAGTCCTACTGATGATACAGAATGTCAAGTATCTACCTACATAGTCCTACTGATGATACAGAATGTCAAGTATCTACCTACATAGTCCTACTGATGATACAGAATGTCAAGTATCTACTTACATAGTCCTACTGATAAAGAATGTCAAGTATCTACCTACATAGTCCTACTGATGACACAGAATGTCAAGTATCTACCTACATAGTCCTACTGATGACACAGAATGTCACGTATCTACCTACATCGTCCTACTGATGATACAGAATGTCAAGTATCTACCTACATAGTCCTACTGATGATACAGAATGTCACATATCTACCTGCATAGTTCTACTGATGATACAGAATGTCACATATCTACCCACTTAGTCCTACTGATGATGCAGAATGTCACGTATCTACCTACATAGTCCTACTGATGATACAGAATGTCAAATATCTACCTACATAGTCCTACTGATGACACAGAATGTCATGTATCTACCTACATTATCCTACTGATGATACAGAATGTCACATATCTACCTGCATAGTCCTACTGATGATACAGAATGTCAAGTATCTACCTACATAGTCCTCCTGATGATACAGAATGTCAAGGATCTACCTACATAGTCCTACTGATGATACAGAATGTCAAGTATCTACCTACATAATCCTCCTGATGATACAGAATGTCATGTATCTACCTACATAGTCCTACTGATGATACAGAATGTCAAGTATCTACCTACATAGTCCTACTGATAAAGAATGTCAAGTATCTACCTACATAGTCCTACTGATGATACAGAATGTCAAGTATCTACCTACATAGTCCTACTGATGATGCAGAATGTCAAGTATCTACCTACATAGTCCTACTAATGATACAGAATGTCAAGTATCTACCTACATAGTCCTACTGATGACACAGAATGTCAAGTATCTACCCACGTAGTCCTACTGATGATTCAGAATGTCAAGTATCTACCCACATAGTCTTACTGATGATACAGAATGTCAAGTATCTACCTACATAGTCCTACTGATGATACAGAATGTCAAGTATCTACCTACATAGTCCTACTGATGACACAGAATGTCAAGTATCTACCTACACAGTCCTACTGATGATGCAGAATGTCAAGTATCTACCTACATATTCCTACTGATAAAGAATGTCAAGTATCTACCTACATAGTCCTACTGATGATAAAGAATGTCAAGTATCTACCTACATAGTCCTACTGATGATACAGAATGTCAAGTATCTACCTACATAGTCCTACTGATAAAGAATGTCAAGTATCTACCTACATAGTCCTACTGATGATGCAGAATGTCAAGTATCTACCTACATAGTCCTACTGATGATGCAGAATGTCAAGTCTCTACCTACATAGTCCTACTGATAAAGAATGTCAAGTATCTACCTACATAGTCCTACTGATGATACAGAATGTCAAGTATCTACCTACATAGTTCTACTGATGATACAGAATGTCAAGTATCTGACACAGAATGTCAAGTATCTACCTACATAGTCCTACTGATGATACAGAATGTCAAGTATCTACCTACATAGTCCTACTGATGACACAGAATGTCAAGTATCTACCTACATAGTCCTACTGATGATACAGAATGTCAAGTATCTACTTACATAGTCCTACTGATAAAGAATGTCAAGTATCTACCTACATAGTCCTACTGATGACACAGAATGTCAAGTATCTACCTACATAGTCCTACTGATGACACAGAATGTCAAGTATCTACCTACACAGTCCTACTGATGATGCAGAATGTCAAGTATCTACCTACATATTCCTACTGATAAAGAATGTCAAGTATCTACCTACATAGTCCTACTGATGATAAAGAATGTCAAGTATCTACCTACATAGTCCTACTGATGATACAGAATGTCAAGTATCTACCTACATAGTCCTACTGATAAAGAATGTCAAGTATCTACCTACATAGTCCTACTGATGATGCAGAATGTCAAGTATCTACCTACATAGTCCTACTGATGATGCAGAATGTCAAGTATCTACCTACATAGTCCTACTGATAAAGAATGTCAAGTATCTACCTACATAGTCCTACTGATGATACAGAATGTCAATTACCTACCTACATAGTTCTACTGATGATACAGAATGTCAAGTATCTACCTACATAGTCCTACTGATGATACAGAATGTCAAGTATCTACCTACATAGTCCTACTGATGACACAGAATGTCAAGTATCTACCTACATAGTCCTACTGATGATGCAGAATGTCAAGTATCTACCTACATAGTCCTACTAATGATACAGAATGTCAAGTATCTACCTACATAGTCCTACTGATGACACAGAATGTCAAGTATCTACCCACGTAGTCCTACTGATGATTCAGAATGTCAAGTATCTACCCACATAGTCCTACTGATGATACAGAATGTCAAGTATCTACCTACATAGTCCTACTGATGATACAGAATGTCAAGTATCTACCGACATAGTCCTACTGATGACACAGAATGTCAAGTATCTACCTACACAGTCCTACTGATGATGCAGAATGTCAAGTATCTACCTACATATTCCTACTGATAAAGAATGTCAAGTATCTACCTACATAGTCCTACTGATGATAAAGAATGTCAAGTATCTACCTACACAGTCCTACTGATGATACAGAATGTCAAGTATCTACCTACATAGTCCTACTGATAAAGAATGTCAAGTATCTACCTACATAGTCCTACTGATGATGCAGAATGTCAAGTATCTACCTACATAGTCCTACTGATGATGCAGAATGTCAAGTATCTACCTACATAGTCCTACTGATAAAGAATGTCAAGTATCTACCTACATAGCCCTACTGATGATACAGAATCTCAATTATCTACCTACATAGTTCTACTGATGATACAGAATGTCAAGTATCTGACACAGAATGTCAAGTATCTACCTACATAGTCCTACTGATGATACAGAATGTCAAGTATCTACCTACATAGTCGTACTGATGACACAGAATGTCAAGTATCTACCTACATAGTCCTACTGATGATACAGAATGTCAAGTATCTACCTACATAGTACTACTGATGATACAGAATGTCAAGTATCTACCTACATAGTCCTAGTGATGATACAGAATGTCAAGTATCTACCTACATAGTCCTACTGATGATACAGAATGTCAAGTATCTACCTACATAGTCCTACTGATGATACAGAATGTCAAGTATCTACCTACATAGTCCTACTGATGATACAGAATGTCATATATCTACCTACATAGTCCCACTGATGATACAGAATGTCACATATCTACCTACATATTCCTACTGATGACACAGAATGTCACATATCCACATACATAGTCCTACTGATGACACAGAATGTCATGTATCTACCTACATAGTCCTACTGATGATACAGAATGTCACATACCTACCTACATAGTCCTACTGATGATACAGAATGTCAAGTATCTACCTACATAGTCCTACTGATGATGCAGAATGTCAAGTATCTACCTACATAGTCCTACTGATGATGCAGAATGTCACATATCTACCTACATAGTCCTACTGATGATACAGAATGTCAAGTATCTACCTACATAGTCCTACTGATGATACAGAATGTCAAGTATCTACCTACATAGTCCTACTGATGATACAGAATGTCAAGTATCTACCTACATAGTCCTACTGATGATACAGAATGTCAAGTATCTACTTACATAGTCCTACTGATAAAGAATGTCAAGTATCTACCTACATAGTCCTACTGATGACACAGAATGTCAAGTATCTACCTACATAGTCCTACTGATGACACAGAATGTCACGTATCTACCTACATCGTCCTACTGATGATACAGAATGTCAAGTATCTACCTACATAGTCCTACTGATGATACAGAATGTCACATATCTACCTGCATAGTTCTACTGATGATACAGAATGTCACATATCTACCCACTTAGTCCTACTGATGATGCAGAATGTCACGTATCTACCTACATAGTCCTACTGATGATACAGAATGTCAAATATCTACCTACATAGTCCTACTGATGACACAGAATGTCATGTATCTACCTACATTATCCTACTGATGATACAGAATGTCACATATCTACCTGCATAGTCCTACTGATGATACAGAATGTCAAGTATCTACCTACATAGTCCTCCTGATGATACAGAATGTCAAGGATCTACCTACATAGTCCTACTGATGATACAGAATGTCAAGTATCTACCTACATAATCCTCCTGATGATACAGAATGTCATGTATCTACCTACATAGTCCTACTGATGATACAGAATGTCAAGTATCTACCTACATAGTCCTACTGATAAAGAATGTCAAGTATCTACCTACATAGTCCTACTGATGATACAGAATGTCAAGTATCTACCTACATAGTCCTACTGATGATGCAGAATGTCAAGTATCTACCTACATAGTCCTACTAATGATACAGAATGTCAAGTATCTACCTACATAGTCCTACTGATGACACAGAATGTCAAGTATCTACCCACGTAGTCCTACTGATGATTCAGAATGTCAAGTATCTACCCACATAGTCTTACTGATGATACAGAATGTCAAGTATCTACCTACATAGTCCTACTGATGATACAGAATGTCAAGTATCTACCTACATAGTCCTACTGATGACACAGAATGTCAAGTATCTACCTACACAGTCCTACTGATGATGCAGAATGTCAAGTATCTACCTACATATTCCTACTGATAAAGAATGTCAAGTATCTACCTACATAGTCCTACTGATGATAAAGAATGTCAAGTATCTACCTACATAGTCCTACTGATGATACAGAATGTCAAGTATCTACCTACATAGTCCTACTGATAAAGAATGTCAAGTATCTACCTACATAGTCCTACTGATGATGCAGAATGTCAAGTATCTACCTACATAGTCCTACTGATGATGCAGAATGTCAAGTCTCTACCTACATAGTCCTACTGATAAAGAATGTCAAGTATCTACCTACATAGTCCTACTGATGATACAGAATGTCAAGTATCTACCTACATAGTTCTACTGATGATACAGAATGTCAAGTATCTGACACAGAATGTCAAGTATCTACCTACATAGTCCTACTGATGATACAGAATGTCAAGTATCTACCTACATAGTCCTACTGATGACACAGAATGTCAAGTATCTACCTACATAGTCCTACTGATGATACAGAATGTCAAGTATCTACTTACATAGTCCTACTGATAAAGAATGTCAAGTATCTACCTACATAGTCCTACTGATGACACAGAATGTCAAGTATCTACCTACATAGTCCTACTGATGACACAGAATGTCAAGTATCTACCTACACAGTCCTACTGATGATGCAGAATGTCAAGTATCTACCTACATATTCCTACTGATAAAGAATGTCAAGTATCTACCTACATAGTCCTACTGATGATAAAGAATGTCAAGTATCTACCTACATAGTCCTACTGATGATACAGAATGTCAAGTATCTACCTACATAGTCCTACTGATAAAGAATGTCAAGTATCTACCTACATAGTCCTACTGATGATGCAGAATGTCAAGTATCTACCTACATAGTCCTACTGATGATGCAGAATGTCAAGTATCTACCTACATAGTCCTACTGATAAAGAATGTCAAGTATCTACCTACATAGTCCTACTGATGATACAGAATGTCAATTACCTACCTACATAGTTCTACTGATGATACAGAATGTCAAGTATCTACCTACATAGTCCTACTGATGATACAGAATGTCAAGTATCTACCTACATAGTCCTACTGATGACACAGAATGTCAAGTATCTACCTACATAGTCCTACTGATGATGCAGAATGTCAAGTATCTACCTACATAGTCCTACTAATGATACAGAATGTCAAGTATCTACCTACATAGTCCTACTGATGACACAGAATGTCAAGTATCTACCCACGTAGTCCTACTGATGATTCAGAATGTCAAGTATCTACCCACATAGTCCTACTGATGATACAGAATGTCAAGTATCTACCTACATAGTCCTACTGATGATACAGAATGTCAAGTATCTACCGACATAGTCCTACTGATGACACAGAATGTCAAGTATCTACCTACACAGTCCTACTGATGATGCAGAATGTCAAGTATCTACCTACATATTCCTACTGATAAAGAATGTCAAGTATCTACCTACATAGTCCTACTGATGATAAAGAATGTCAAGTATCTACCTACACAGTCCTACTGATGATACAGAATGTCAAGTATCTACCTACATAGTCCTACTGATAAAGAATGTCAAGTATCTACCTACATAGTCCTACTGATGATGCAGAATGTCAAGTATCTACCTACATAGTCCTACTGATGATGCAGAATGTCAAGTATCTACCTACATAGTCCTACTGATAAAGAATGTCAAGTATCTACCTACATAGCCCTACTGATGATACAGAATCTCAATTATCTACCTACATAGTTCTACTGATGATACAGAATGTCAAGTATCTGACACAGAATGTCAAGTATCTACCTACATAGTCCTACTGATGATACAGAATGTCAAGTATCTACCTACATAGTCGTACTGATGACACAGAATGTCAAGTATCTACCTACATAGTCCTACTGATGATACAGAATGTCAAGTATCTACCTACATAGTCCTACTGATGATACAGAATGTCAAGAATCTACCTACATAGTCCTAGTGATGATACAGAATGTCAAGTATCTACCTACATAGTCCTACTGATGATACAGAATGTCAAGTATCTACCTACATAGTCCTACTGATGATACAGAATGTCAAGTATCTACCTACATAGTCCTACTGATGATACAGAATGTCATATATCTACCTACATAGTCCTACTGATGATACAGAATGTCACATATCTACCTACATATTCCTACTGATGACACAGAATGTCACATATCCACCTACATAGTCCTACTGATGACACAGAATGTCATGTATCTACCTACATAGTCCTACTGATGATACAGAATGTCACATACCTACCTACATAGTCCTACTGATGATACAGAATGTCAAGTATCTACCTACATAGTCCTACTGATGATGCAGAATGTCAAGTATCTACCTACATAGTCCTACTGATGATGCAGAATGTCACATATCTACCTACATAGTCCTACTGATGATACAGAATGTCAAGTATCTACCTACATAGTCCTACTGATGATACAGAATGTCAAGTATCTACCTACATAGTCCTACTGATGATACAGAATGTCAAGTATCTACCTACATAGTCCTACTGATGATACAGAATGTCAAGTATCTACTTACATAGTCCTACTGATAAAGAATGTCAAGTATCTACCTACATAGTCCTACTGATGACACAGAATGTCAAGTATCTACCTACATAGTCCTACTGATGACACAGAATGTCACGTATCTACCTACATCGTCCTACTGATGATACAGAATGTCAAGTATCTACCTACATAGTCCTTCTGATGATACAGAATGTCACATATCTACCTGCATAGTTCTACTGATGATACAGAATGTCACATATCTACCCACTTAGTCCTACTGATGATGCAGAATGTCACGTATCTACCTACATAGTCCTACTGATGATACAGAATGTCAAATATCTACCTACATAGTCCTACTGATGACACACAATGTCATGTATCTACCTACATTATCCTACTGATGATACAGAATGTCACATATCTACCTGCATAGTCCTACTGATGATACAGAATGTCAAGTATCTACCTACATAGTCCTCCTGATGATACAGAATGTCAAGGATCTACCTACATAGTCCTACTGATGATACAGAATGTCAAGTATCTACCTACATAGTCCTCCTGATGATACAGAATGTCATGTATCTACCTACATAGTCCTACTGATGATGCAGAATGTCAAGTATCTACCTACATAGTCCTACTGATGATGCAGAATGTCAAGTATCTACCTACATAGTCCTACTAATGATAAAGAATGTCAAGTATCTACCTACATAGTCCTACTGATGATACAGAATGTCATGTATCTACCTACATAGTCCTACTGATAAAGAATGTCAAGTATCTACCTACATAGTCCTACTGATGATGCAGAATGTCAAGTATCTACCTACATAGTCCTACTGATGATGCAGAATGTCAAGTATCTACCTACATAGTCCTACTGATAAAGAATGTCAAGTATCTACCTACATAGTCCTACTGATGATACAGAATGTCAATTATCTACCTACATAGTTCTACTGATGATACAGAATGTCAAGTATCTGACACAGAATGTCAAGTATCTACCTACATAGTCCTACTGATGATACAGAATGTCAAGTATCTACCTACATAGTCCTACTGATGACACAGAATGTCAAGTATCTACCTACATAGTCCTACTGATGATGCAGAATGTCAAGTATCTACCTACATAGTCCTACTAATGATACAGAATGTCAAGTATCTACCTACATAGTCCTACTGATGACACAGAATGTCAAGTATCTACCCACGTAGTCCTACTGATGATTCAGAATGTCAAGTATCTACCCACATAGTCCTACTGATGATACAGAATGTCAAGTATCTACCTACATAGTCCTACTGATGATACAGAATGTCAAGTATCTACCTACATAGTCCTACTGATGACACAGAATGTCAAGTATCTACCTACATAGTCCTACTGATGATGCAGAATGTCAAGTATCTACCTACATAGTCCTACTGATAAAGAATGTCAAGTATCTACCTACATAGTCCTACTGATGATACAGAATGTCAATTATCTACCTACATAGTTCTACTGATGATACAGAATGTCAAGTATCTGACACAGAATGTCAAGTATCTACCTACATAGTCCTACTGATGATACAGAATGTCAAGTATCTACCTACATAGTCCTACTGATGACACAGAATGTCAAGTATCTACCTACATAGTCCTACTGATGATACAGAATGTCAAGTATCTACCTACATAGTACTACTGATGATACAGAATGTCAAGTATCTACCTACATAGTCCTAGTGATGATACAGAATGTCAAGTATCTACCTACATAGTCCTACTGATGATACAGAATGTCAAGTATCTACCTACATAGTCCTACTGATGATACAGAATGTCAAGTATCTACCTACATAGTCCTACTGATGATACAGAATGTCATATATCTACCTACATAGTCCTACTGATGATACAGAATGTCACATATCTACCTACATATTCCTACTGATGACACAGAATGTCACATATCCACATACATAGTCCTACTGATGATGCAGAATGTCAAGTATCTACCTACATAGTCCTACTGATGATACAGAATGTCAAGTATCTACCTACATAGTCCTACTGATGACACAGAATGTCAAGTATCTACCTACACAGTCCTACTGATGATGCAGAATGTCAAGTATCTACCTACATATTCCTACTGATAAAGAATGTCAAGTATCTACCTACATAGTCCTACTGATGATAAAGAATGTCAAGTATCTACCTACATAGTCCTACTGATGATACAGAATGTCAAGTATCTACCTACATAGTCCTACTGATAAAGAATGTCAAGTATCTACCTACATAGTCCTACTGATGATGCAGAATGTCAAGTATCTACCTACATAGTCCTACTGATGATGCAGAATGTCAAGTCTCTACCTACATAGTCCTACTGATAAAGAATGTCAAGTATCTACCTACATAGTCCTACTGATGATACAGAATGTCAAGTATCTACCTACATAGTTCTACTGATGATACAGAATGTCAAGTATCTGACACAGAATGTCAAGTATCTACCTACATAGTCCTACTGATGATACAGAATGTCAAGTATCTACCTACATAGTCCTACTGATGACACAGAATGTCAAGTATCTACCTACATAGTCCTACTGATGATACAGAATGTCAAGTATCTACTTACATAGTCCTACTGATAAAGAATGTCAAGTATCTACCTACATAGTCCTACTGATGACACAGAATGTCAAGTATCTACCTACATAGTCCTACTGATGACACAGAATGTCAAGTATCTACCTACACAGTCCTACTGATGATGCAGAATGTCAAGTATCTACCTACATATTCCTACTGATAAAGAATGTCAAGTATCTACCTACATAGTCCTACTGATGATAAAGAATGTCAAGTATCTACCTACATAGTCCTACTGATGATACAGAATGTCAAGTATCTACCTACATAGTCCTACTGATAAAGAATGTCAAGTATCTACCTACATAGTCCTACTGATGATGCAGAATGTCAAGTATCTACCTACATAGTCCTACTGATGATGCAGAATGTCAAGTATCTACCTACATAGTCCTACTGATAAAGAATGTCAAGTATCTACCTACATAGTCCTACTGATGATACAGAATGTCAATTACCTACCTACATAGTTCTACTGATGATACAGAATGTCAAGTATCTACCTACATAGTCCTACTGATGATACAGAATGTCAAGTATCTACCTACATAGTCCTACTGATGACACAGAATGTCAAGTATCTACCTACATAGTCCTACTGATGATGCAGAATGTCAAGTATCTACCTACATAGTCCTACTAATGATACAGAATGTCAAGTATCTACCTACATAGTCCTACTGATGACACAGAATGTCAAGTATCTACCCACGTAGTCCTACTGATGATTCAGAATGTCAAGTATCTACCCACATAGTCCTACTGATGACACAGAATGTCAAGTATCTACCTACATAGTCCTACTGATGATACAGAATGTCAAGTATCTACCGACATAGTCCTACTGATGACACAGAATGTCAAGTATCTACCTACACAGTCCTACTGATGATGCAGAATGTCAAGTATCTACCTACATATTCCTACTGATAAAGAATGTCAAGTATCTACCTACATAGTCCTACTGATGATAAAGAATGTCAAGTATCTACCTACACAGTCCTACTGATGATACAGAATGTCAAGTATCTACCTACATAGTCCTACTGATAAAGAATGTCAAGTATCTACCTACATAGTCCTACTGATGATGCAGAATGTCAAGTATCTACCTACATAGTCCTACTGATGATGCAGAATGTCAAGTATCTACCTACATAGTCCTACTGATAAAGAATGTCAAGTATCTACCTACATAGCCCTACTGATGATACAGAATCTCAATTATCTACCTACATAGTTCTACTGATGATACAGAATGTCAAGTATCTGACACAGAATGTCAAGTATCTACCTACATAGTCCTACTGATGATACAGAATGTCAAGTATCTACCTACATAGTCGTACTGATGACACAGAATGTCAAGTATCTACCTACATAGTCCTACTGATGATACAGAATGTCAAGTATCTACCTACATAGTCCTACTGATGATACAGAATGTCAAGAATCTACCTACATAGTCCTAGTGATGATACAGAATGTCAAGTATCTACCTACATAGTCCTACTGATGATACAGAATGTCAAGTATCTACCTACATAGTCCTACTGATGATACAGAATGTCAAGTATCTACCTACATAGTCCTACTGATGATACAGAATGTCATATATCTACCTACATAGTCCTACTGATGATACAGAATGTCACATATCTACCTACATATTCCTACTGATGACACAGAATGTCACATATCCACCTACATAGTCCTACTGATGACACAGAATGTCATGTATCTACCTACATAGTCCTACTGATGATACAGAATGTCACATACCTACCTACATAGTCCTACTGATGATACAGAATGTCAAGTATCTACCTACATAGTCCTACTGATGATGCAGAATGTCAAGTATCTACCTACATAGTCCTACTGATGATGCAGAATGTCACATATCTACCTACATAGTCCTACTGATGATACAGAATGTCAAGTATCTACCTACATAGTCCTACTGATGATACAGAATGTCAAGTATCTACCTACATAGTCCTACTGATGATACAGAATGTCAAGTATCTACCTACATAGTCCTACTGATGATACAGAATGTCAAGTATCTACTTACATAGTCCTACTGATAAAGAATGTCAAGTATCTACCTACATAGTCCTACTGATGACACAGAATGTCAAGTATCTACCTACATAGTCCTACTGATGACACAGAATGTCACGTATCTACCTACATCGTCCTACTGATGATACAGAATGTCAAGTATCTACCTACATAGTCCTTCTGATGATACAGAATGTCACATATCTACCTGCATAGTTCTACTGATGATACAGAATGTCACATATCTACCCACTTAGTCCTACTGATGATGCAGAATGTCACGTATCTACCTACATAGTCCTACTGATGATACAGAATGTCAAATATCTACCTACATAGTCCTACTGATGACACACAATGTCATGTATCTACCTACATTATCCTACTGATGATACAGAATGTCACATATCTACCTGCATAGTCCTACTGATGATACAGAATGTCAAGTATCTACCTACATAGTCCTCCTGATGATACAGAATGTCAAGGATCTACCTACATAGTCCTACTGATGATACAGAATGTCAAGTATCTACCTACATAGTCCTCCTGATGATACAGAATGTCATGTATCTACCTACATAGTCCTACTGATGATGCAGAATGTCAAGTATCTACCTACATAGTCCTACTGATGATGCAGAATGTCAAGTATCTACCTACATAGTCCTACTAATGATAAAGAATGTCAAGTATCTACCTACATAGTCCTACTGATGATACAGAATGTCATGTATCTACCTACATAGTCCTACTGATAAAGAATGTCAAGTATCTACCTACATAGTCCTACTGATGATGCAGAATGTCAAGTATCTACCTACATAGTCCTACTGATGATGCAGAATGTCAAGTATCTACCTACATAGTCCTACTGATAAAGAATGTCAAGTATCTACCTACATAGTCCTACTGATGATACAGAATGTCAATTATCTACCTACATAGTTCTACTGATGATACAGAATGTCAAGTATCTGACACAGAATGTCAAGTATCTACCTACATAGTCCTACTGATGATACAGAATGTCAAGTATCTACCTACATAGTCCTACTGATGACACAGAATGTCAAGTATCTACCTACATAGTCCTACTGATGATGCAGAATGTCAAGTATCTACCTACATAGTCCTACTAATGATACAGAATGTCAAGTATCTACCTACATAGTCCTACTGATGACACAGAATGTCAAGTATCTACCCACGTAGTCCTACTGATGATTCAGAATGTCAAGTATCTACCCACATAGTCCTACTGATGATACAGAATGTCAAGTATCTACCTACATAGTCCTACTGATGATACAGAATGTCAAGTATCTACCTACATAGTCCTACTGATGACACAGAATGTCAAGTATCTACCTACATAGTCCTACTGATGATGCAGAATGTCAAGTATCTACCTACATAGTCCTACTGATAAAGAATGTCAAGTATCTACCTACATAGTCCTACTGATGATACAGAATGTCAATTATCTACCTACATAGTTCTACTGATGATACAGAATGTCAAGTATCTGACACAGAATGTCAAGTATCTACCTACATAGTCCTACTGATGATACAGAATGTCAAGTATCTACCTACATAGTCCTACTGATGACACAGAATGTCAAGTATCTACCTACATAGTCCTACTGATGATACAGAATGTCAAGTATCTACCTACATAGTACTACTGATGATACAGAATGTCAAGTATCTACCTACATAGTCCTAGTGATGATACAGAATGTCAAGTATCTACCTACATAGTCCTACTGATGATACAGAATGTCAAGTATCTACCTACATAGTCCTACTGATGATACAGAATGTCAAGTATCTACCTACATAGTCCTACTGATGATACAGAATGTCATATATCTACCTACATAGTCCTACTGATGATACAGAATGTCACATATCTACCTACATATTCCTACTGATGACACAGAATGTCACATATCCACATACATAGTCCTACTGATGATGCAGAATGTCAAGTATCTACCTACATAGTCCTACTGATGATACAGAATGTCAAGTATCTACCTACATAGTCCTACTGATGATACAGAATGTCAAGTATCTACCTACATAGTCCTACTGATGATACAGAATGTCATATATCTACCTACATAGTCCTACTGATGATACAGAATGTCATATATCTACCTACATAGTCCTACTGATGACACAGAATGTCACATATCCACCTACATAGTCCTACTGATGACACAGAATGTCATGTATCTACCTACATAGTCCTACTGATGACACAGAATGTCACGTATCTACCTACATAGTCCTACTGATGATACAGAATGTCAAGTATCTACCTACATAGTCCAACTGATGATGCAGAATGTCAAGTATCTACCTACATAGTCCTACTGATGATGCAGAATGTCACATATCTACCTACATAGTCCTACTGATGATACAGAATGTCAAGTATCTACCTACATAGTCCTACTGATGATAAAGAATGTCAAGTATCTACCTACATAGTCCTACTGATGATACAGAATGTCAAGTATCTACCTACATAGTCCTACTGATAAAGAATGTCAAGTATCTACCTACATAGTCCTACTGATGATGCAGAATGTCAAGTATCTACCTACATAGTCCTACTGATGATGCAGAATGTCAAGTATCTACCTACATAGTCCTACAGATAAAGAATGTCAAGTATCTACCAACATAGCCCTACTGATGATACAGAATGTCAAGTATCTACCTACATAGTCCTACTGATGATGCAGAATGTCAAGTATCTACCTACATAGTCCTACTAATGATACAGAATGTCAAGTATCTACCTACATAGTCCTACTGATGACACAGAATGTCAAGTATCTACCCACGTAGTCCTACTGATGATTCAGAATGTCAAGTATCTACCCACATAGTCCTACTGATGATACAGAATGTCAAGTATCTACCTACATAGTCCTACTGATGATACAGAATGTCAAGTATCTACCTACATAGTCCTACTGATGACACAGAATGTCAAGTATCTACCTACACAGTCCTACTGATGATGCAGAATGTCAAGTATCTACCTACATATTCCTACTGATAAAGAATGTCAAGTATCTACCTACATAGTCCTACTGATGATAAAGAATGTCAAGTATCTACCTACATAGTCCTACTGATGATGCAGAATGTCAAGTATCTACCTACATAGTCCTACTGATAAAGAATGTCAAGTATCTACCTACATAGTCCTACTGATGATACAGAATGTCAATTATCTACCTACATAGTTCTACTGATGATACAGAATGTCAAGTATCTGACACAGAATGTCAAGTATCTACCTACATAGTCCTACTGATGATACAGAATGTCAAGTATCTACCTACATAGTCCTACTGATGACACAGAATGTCAAGTATCTACCTACATAGTCCTACTGATGATGCAGAATGTCAAGTATCTACCTACATAGTCCTACTAATGATACAGAATGTCAAGTATCTACCTACATAGTCCTACTGATGACACAGAATGTCAAGTATCTACCCACGTAGTCCTACTGATGATTCAGAATGTCAAGTATCTACCCACATAGTCCTACTGATGATACAGAATGTCAAGTATCTACCTACATAGTCCTACTGATGATACAGAATGTCAAGTATCTACCTACATAGTCCTACTGATGACACAGAATGTCAAGTATCTACCTACACAGTCCTACTGATGATGCAGAATGTCAAGTATCTACCTACATATTCCTACTGATAAAGAATGTCAAGTATCTACCTACATAGTCCTACTGATGATAAAGAATGCCAAGTATCTACCTACATAGTCCTACTGATGATACAGAATGTCAAGTATCTAACTACATAGTCCTACTGATAAAGAATGTCAAGTATCTACCTACATAGTCCTACTGATGATGCAGAATGTCAAGTATCTACCTACATAGTCCTACTGATGATGCAGAATGTCAAGTAGCTACCTACATAGTCCTACTGATAAAGAATGTCAAGTATCTACCTACATAGTCCTACTGATGATACAGAATGTCACATATCTACCTACATAGTCCTACTGATGATACAGAATGTCAAGTATCTACCTACATAGTCCTACTGATGATACAGAATGTCACGTATCTACCTACATAGTCCTACTGATGATACAGAATGTCATATATCTACCTACATAGTCCTACTGATGATACAGAATGTCACATATCTACCTACATAGTCTTACTGATGATACAGAATGTCACATATCTACCTACATAGTCCTACTGATGATACAGAATGTCACATATCTACCTACATAGTCCTACTGATGATACAGAATGTCACATATCTACCTACATAGTCCTACTGATACAGAATGTCACATATCTACCCACGTAGTCCTACTGATGATACAGAATGTCACATATCTACCTACATAGTCCTACTGATGATACAGAATGTCACATATCTACCTACATAGTCCTACTGATGATACAGAATGTCACATATCTACCTACATAGTCCTACTGATGATACAGAATGTCACATATCCACCTACATAGTCCTAATGATGACACAGAATGTCAAGTATCTACCTGCATAGTCCTACTGATGATGCAGAATGTCAAGTATCTACCTACATAGTCCTACTGATGATACAGAATGTCTTGTATCTACCTACATAGTCCTACTGATGATACAGAATGTCAAGCATCTACCTACATAGTCTTACTGATGACACAGAATGTCAAGTATCTACCTACATAGTCCTACTGATGACACAGAATGTCAAGTATCTACCTACATAGTCCTACTGATGATGCAGAATGTCAAGTATCTACCTACATATTCCTACTGATAAAGAATGTCAAGTATCTACCTACATAGTCCTACTGATGATAAAGAATGTCAGGTATCTACCTACATAGTCCTACTGATGACACAGAATGTCAAGTATCTACCTACATAGTCCTACTGATGATACAGAATGACCTGTATCTACCTACATAGTCCTACTGATGACACAGAATGTCACGTATCTACCTACATAGTCCTACTGATGACACAGAATGTCACATATCTACCTACATAGTCCTACTGATGATACAGAATATCAAGTATCTACCTACATAGTCCTACTGATGATACAGAATGTCACATATCTACCTACATAGTCCTACTGATGATACAGAATGTCACATATCTACCTACATAGTCCTACTGATGATACAGAATGTCAAGTATCTACCTACATAGTCCTACTGATGATACAGAATGTCATATATCTACCTACATAGTCCTACTGATGATACAGAATGTCACATATCTACCCACGTAGTCCTAATGATGATACAGAATGTCAAGTATCTACCTACATAGTCCTACTGATCATAAAGATTGTAACGTATCTACCTACATAGTCCTACTGATGATGCAGATTGTCAAGTATCTACCTACATAGTCCTACTGATGATACAGAATGTCAAGTATCTACCTACATAGTCCTACTGATGACACAGAATGTCAAGTATCTACCTACAGAGTCCTACTGATCATAAAGATTGTAAAGTATCTACCTACATAGTCCTACTGATGATACAGAATGTCAAGTATCTACCTAAATAGTCCTACCGATGACACAGAATGTCAAGTATCTACCTACATAGTCCTACTGATGATACAGAATGTCCTGTATCCAGGGACCAGCCTAGGGGGGAATTTTAGGGAGACTTCAAGTCTCCCTCCAGAAAAAATAGGGAGACTGCAGAGTCATGTAGGGAGACTTCATAGGCAAGTGGGGAAAATTAAGAATATTCATGTACCACCCCCGCCGCCCCTTCATATTTTCAATTTATGGTCCTCCATTAACGTACAAATAATCCAGGTCCAGTTGTCCATGATGCATCTGTGCCAGGTTAAAAAATCACAATGTAATTATTGACTGAAAATCCCCCACTGCTACCTTCTCCTTCATGACCCCTCACCTCTTCTTCGTGCCAATCCCCCATCACCCTCCTGTGGTTGCCTTTCAACAAAGTCTACTAAGCTAATAATTTCCTAAGTCTGAAAGTGTGAACAGGACCAGATGTAAGAAGGTTGCTTGGGAGGTACTTTGTTAGTTAATAAACAAAATACATTCTGGGGTCGAGTATTTTGTAAAAGAAATGTCATTCCGCATCATTTTTATGGCATTCCGGTGTCATTCCGCGACATTTCATGTCATCCCGATGTTTAGGAGGACCCTTTTTCAAGATCGTCCACATGCACACTTGTGTCCTGTACAAAGCTTTTCTTGACATCACTAAAGCTTTTTTTCATGTGTTTCAATTCCATTCGTGTTTTTTCTGGGAATAGACATCCCAACAGTTAACAGTCGTCAGCAAATCGAAATGAAAATAATGTGTTATAAAATACGTCCGTTGTGTATACATTTTTGGCATCCTAAGCGACGTAACCTACTTTCAAACTGGGTTGTTTGTTGAGTCGCGTAAGTCACCTATTTTCGTTTCGACACTTGAAGCTCCGACTGGAACGCAACAAAATAGAAATAAAAAAATCCGCCAAAAGCGACAATGGACAATTGCTTGTCGTGTGATTTCAAATAAATGGACGTTTATTTGACGAATTAAAATGCCCATTTATCACAATCGAGCACATTCGATTTTTGAAAATACTCGTTTTCATGTAAACCTCGCATCACTCAGTTCAGCCTTTTCTCATTTTGGCCAATTTTTAGAGGGCGACTTGTAATCGCCCCGACTATTTTTCTAGGCGACTTTGGGCTTAGAAGGGCGACTTAATCGCCCTAGTCGCCCTCACGGCTGGTCTCTGCCTGTATCTA
The DNA here is from genome assembly GCA_031216915.1 of Pictodentalium vernedei. Lineage (NCBI taxonomy): Eukaryota > Metazoa > Mollusca > Scaphopoda > Dentaliida > Dentaliidae > Pictodentalium > Pictodentalium vernedei. The sequence goes on along the minus strand of CM062291.1, from coordinate 9,492,622 downwards.
CCTACATAGTCCTACTGATGATACAGAATGTCACATATCTGCCCATGTAGTCCTACTGATGATACAGAATGTCACATATCTACCCACGTAGTCCTACTGATGATACAGAATGTCACATATCTACCTACATAGTCCTACTGATGATACAGAATGTCACATATCTACCCACGTAGTCCTACTGATGATACAGAATGTCAAGTATCTACCTACATAGTCCTACTGATGATACAGAATGTCTAGTATCTACCTACATAGTCCTACTGATGATACAGAATGTCACATATCTACCCACGTAGTCCTACTGATGATACAGAATGTCAAGTATCTACCTACATAGTCCTACTGATGATACAGAATGTCAAGTATCTACCTACATAGTCCTACTGATAAAGAATGTCAAGTATCTACCTACATAGTCCTACTGATGATGCAGAATGTCAAGTATCTACCTACATAGTCCTACTGATGATGCAGAATGTCAAGTATCTACCTACATAGTCCTACAGATAAAGAATGTCAAGTATCTACCAACATAGCCCTACTGATGATACAGAATGTCAAGTATCTACCTACATAGTCCTACTGATGATGCAGAATGTCAAGTATCTACCTACATAGTCCTACTAATGATACAGAATGTCAAGTATCTACCTACATAGTCCTACTGATGACACAGAATGTCAAGTATCTACCCACGTAGTCCTACTGATGATTCAGAATGTCAAGTATCTACCCACATAGTCCTACTGATGATACAGAATGTCAAGTATCTACCTACATAGTCCTACTGATGATACAGAATGTCAAGTATCTACCTACATAGTCCTACTGATGACACAGAATGTCAAGTATCTACCTACACAGTCCTACTGATGATGCAGAATGTCAAGTATCTACCTACATATTCCTACTGATAAAGAATGTCAAGTATCTACCTACATAGTCCTACTGATGATAAAGAATGTCAAGTATCTACCTACATAGTCCTACTGATGATGCAGAATGTCAAGTATCTACCTACATAGTCCTACTGATAAAGAATGTCAAGTATCTACCTACATAGTCCTACTGATGATACAGAATGTCAATTATCTACCTACATAGTTCTACTGATGATACAGAATGTCAAGTATCTGACACAGAATGTCAAGTATCTACCTACATAGTCCTACTGATGATACAGAATGTCAAGTATCTACCTACATAGTCCTACTGATGACACAGAATGTCAAGTATCTACCTACATAGTCCTACTGATGATGCAGAATGTCAAGTATCTACCTACATAGTCCTACTAATGATACAGAATGTCAAGTATCTACCTACATAGTCCTACTGATGACACAGAATGTCAAGTATCTACCCACGTAGTCCTACTGATGATTCAGAATGTCAAGTATCTACCCACATAGTCCTACTGATGATACAGAATGTCAAGTATCTACCTACATAGTCCTACTGATGATACAGAATGTCAAGTATCTACCTACATAGTCCTACTGATGACACAGAATGTCAAGTATCTACCTACACAGTCCTACTGATGATGCAGAATGTCAAGTATCTACCTACATATTCCTACTGATAAAGAATGTCAAGTATCTACCTACATAGTCCTACTGATGATAAAGAATGCCAAGTATCTACCTACATAGTCCTACTGATGATACAGAATGTCAAGTATCTAACTACATAGTCCTACTGATAAAGAATGTCAAGTATCTACCTACATAGTCCTACTGATGATGCAGAATGTCAAGTATCTACCTACATAGTCCTACTGATGATGCAGAATGTCAAGTAGCTACCTACATAGTCCTACTGATAAAGAATGTCAAGTATCTACCTACATAGTCCTACTGATGATACAGAATGTCACATATCTACCTACATAGTCCTACTGATGATACAGAATGTCAAGTATCTACCTACATAGTCCTACTGATGATACAGAATGTCACGTATCTACCTACATAGTCCTACTGATGATACAGAATGTCATATATCTACCTACATAGTCCTACTGATGATACAGAATGTCACATATCTACCTACATAGTCTTACTGATGATACAGAATGTCACATATCTACCTACATAGTCCTACTGATGATACAGAATGTCACATATCTACCTACATAGTCCTACTGATGATACAGAATGTCACATATCTACCTACATAGTCCTACTGATACAGAATGTCACATATCTACCCACGTAGTCCTACTGATGATACAGAATGTCACATATCTACCTACATAGTCCTACTGATGATACAGAATGTCACATATCTACCTACATAGTCCTACTGATGATACAGAATGTCACATATCTACCTACATAGTCCTACTGATGATACAGAATGTCACATATCCACCTACATAGTCCTAATGATGACACAGAATGTCAAGTATCTACCTGCATAGTCCTACTGATGATGCAGAATGTCAAGTATCTACCTACATAGTCCTACTGATGATACAGAATGTCTTGTATCTACCTACATAGTCCTACTGATGATACAGAATGTCAAGCATCTACCTACATAGTCTTACTGATGACACAGAATGTCAAGTATCTACCTACATAGTCCTACTGATGACACAGAATGTCAAGTATCTACCTACATAGTCCTACTGATGATGCAGAATGTCAAGTATCTACCTACATATTCCTACTGATAAAGAATGTCAAGTATCTACCTACATAGTCCTACTGATGATAAAGAATGTCAGGTATCTACCTACATAGTCCTACTGATGACACAGAATGTCAAGTATCTACCTACATAGTCCTACTGATGATACAGAATGACCTGTATCTACCTACATAGTCCTACTGATGACACAGAATGTCACGTATCTACCTACATAGTCCTACTGATGACACAGAATGTCACATATCTACCTACATAGTCCTACTGATGATACAGAATATCAAGTATCTACCTACATAGTCCTACTGATGATACAGAATGTCACATATCTACCTACATAGTCCTACTGATGATACAGAATGTCACATATCTACCTACATAGTCCTACTGATGATACAGAATGTCAAGTATCTACCTACATAGTCCTACTGATGATACAGAATGTCATATATCTACCTACATAGTCCTACTGATGATACAGAATGTCACATATCTACCCACGTAGTCCTAATGATGATACAGAATGTCAAGTATCTACCTACATAGTCCTACTGATCATAAAGATTGTAACGTATCTACCTACATAGTCCTACTGATGATGCAGATTGTCAAGTATCTACCTACATAGTCCTACTGATGATACAGAATGTCAAGTATCTACCTACATAGTCCTACTGATGACACAGAATGTCAAGTATCTACCTACAGAGTCCTACTGATCATAAAGATTGTAAAGTATCTACCTACATAGTCCTACTGATGATACAGAATGTCAAGTATCTACCTAAATAGTCCTACCGATGACACAGAATGTCAAGTATCTACCTACATAGTCCTACTGATGATACAGAATGTCCTGTATCCAGGGACCAGCCTAGGGGGGAATTTTAGGGAGACTTCAAGTCTCCCTCCAGAAAAAATAGGGAGACTGCAGAGTCATGTAGGGAGACTTCATAGGCAAGTGGGGAAAATTAAGAATATTCATGTACCACCCCCGCCGCCCCTTCATATTTTCAATTTATGGTCCTCCATTAACGTACAAATAATCCAGGTCCAGTTGTCCATGATGCATCTGTGCCAGGTTAAAAAATCACAATGTAATTATTGACTGAAAATCCCCCACTGCTACCTTCTCCTTCATGACCCCTCACCTCTTCTTCGTGCCAATCCCCCATCACCCTCCTGTGGTTGCCTTTCAACAAAGTCTACTAAGCTAATAATTTCCTAAGTCTGAAAGTGTGAACAGGACCAGATGTAAGAAGGTTGCTTGGGAGGTACTTTGTTAGTTAATAAACAAAATACATTCTGGGGTCGAGTATTTTGTAAAAGAAATGTCATTCCGCATCATTTTTATGGCATTCCGGTGTCATTCCGCGACATTTCATGTCATCCCGATGTTTAGGAGGACCCTTTTTCAAGATCGTCCACATGCACACTTGTGTCCTGTACAAAGCTTTTCTTGACATCACTAAAGCTTTTTTTCATGTGTTTCAATTCCATTCGTGTTTTTTCTGGGAATAGACATCCCAACAGTTAACAGTCGTCAGCAAATCGAAATGAAAATAATGTGTTATAAAATACGTCCGTTGTGTATACATTTTTGGCATCCTAAGCGACGTAACCTACTTTCAAACTGGGTTGTTTGTTGAGTCGCGTAAGTCACCTATTTTCGTTTCGACACTTGAAGCTCCGACTGGAACGCAACAAAATAGAAATAAAAAAATCCGCCAAAAGCGACAATGGACAATTGCTTGTCGTGTGATTTCAAATAAATGGACGTTTATTTGACGAATTAAAATGCCCATTTATCACAATCGAGCACATTCGATTTTTGAAAATACTCGTTTTCATGTAAACCTCGCATCACTCAGTTCAGCCTTTTCTCATTTTGGCCAATTTTTAGAGGGCGACTTGTAATCGCCCCGACTATTTTTCTAGGCGACTTTGGGCTTAGAAGGGCGACTTAATCGCCCTAGTCGCCCTCACGGCTGGTCTCTGCCTGTATCTACCTACATAGTCCTACTGATGATACAGAATGTCACATATCTGCCCATGTAGTCCTACTGATGATACAGAATGTCACATATCTACCCACGTAGTCCTACTGATGATACAGAATGTCACATATCTACCTACATAGTCCTACTGATGATACAGAATGTCACATATCTACCCACGTAGTCCTACTGATGATACAGAATGTCAAGTATCTACCTACATAGTCCTACTGATGATACAGAATGTCTAGTATCTACCTACATAGTCCTACTGATGATACAGAATGTCACATATCTACCCACGTAGTCCTACTGATGATACAGAATGTCAAGTATCTACCTACATAGTCCTACTGATGATACAGAATGTCACGTATCTACCTACACAGTCCAACTGATGATACAGAATGTCAAGTATCTACCCACGTAGTCCTACTGATGATACAGAATGTCAAGTATCTACCTACATAGTCCAACTGATGATACAGAATGTCAAGTATCTACCTACATAGTCCTACTGATGACACAGAATGTCAAGTATCTACCAACATAGTCCTACTGATGATACAGAATGTCAAGTATCTACCTACATAGTCCTACTGATGACACAGAATGTCAAGTATCTACCTACATAGTCCTACTGATGATGCAGAATGTCAAGTATCTACCTACATATTCCTACTGATAAAGAATGTCAAGTATCTACCTACATAGTCCTACTGATGATAAAGAATGTCAGGTATCTACCTACATAGTCCTACTGATGATACAGAATGTCAAGTATCTACCTACACAGTCCTACTGATAAAGAATGTCAAGTATCTACCTACATAGTCCTACTGATGATGCAGAATGTCAAGTATCTACCTACATAGTCCTACTGATGATGCAGAATGTCAAGTATCTACCTACATAGTCCTACTGATAAAGAATGTCAAGTATCTACCTACATAGTCCTACTGATGATACAGAATGTCAAGTATCTACCTACATAGTTCTACTGATGATACAGAATGTCAAGTATCTACCTACATAGTCCTACTGATGATGCAGAATGTCAAGTAGCTACCTACATAGTCCTACTGATAAAGAATGTCAAGGAACAAATGTGGTTAACCTGTCTGGCACCGATAACCTAACACCCGCAGAGAAATCTTTATTAGATCGCGGTCTAACATTTATACCAACTCCAAGGCCGAAAACTGGCATAGCGGCAAAACTTCCGCCTTCTGATTATCTATGTTTTCATAGAGAATTAAAACTTGCAGACTTCTTCAAAAATGAAAGGGGGCAAAACCCTCCATTTACAGCATCTACAGGGTGGATACCCCCAGATAGCGCGGTCGATCCTGAAATTATACAGGCCGGTAAAAAGGTTACTGAACGAGTTTTTGATTTAACCTTACTCTCCGATAAAAACAATTTAACAGCTGGTGAAAGGAGAGCACTTGTGAACCTTCGTAAAAATAAAAAACTGATCATAAAACAGGCGGATAAAGGTGGCGCAGTTGTAATTTTATCTCGCGAAAATTACATCAGGGAAGCTATGAGGCAACTTAGTAATAGAAAACATTATGAAAAATTAGACAGAATTATTTGGCCTTGCAACAAGGTGAGATTTGACAAAATCCTCAAATCTCTCCTTGATGAGGGTCATATTTCCAAAAGACAACTTAGGTATCTGTCCCCTTCACTCACTGCTCAAACAAGGCAATTTTATATCTTGCCAAAAATTCACAAAAATCCATCAGTATGGACGGATAATCTAACACCACCTGGACGACCTATTGTTTCGGACTGTAATTCTGACTCTTACGCAATATCTGAATTAATTGACTATCACCTCAAACCGATAGCTAATAGACACCCGAGCTATATAAAAAATACACAAGATTTTCTATCCAAAATTACAAATTTAAGAATTTCGAAAAATGCATTCTTGGCCACTTTGGATATTGACTCCATGTACACAAATATTGACATAGACAAAGGAGTAGAATCTGTAAAAACTGCGTTCGGAAAATATCCTGACACTCAACGCCCAGACAAACAGATTTTAGATCTATTGGAGTTGAGCTTGAAAGGAAATGATTTTGAATTCAATGGAGATATTTATTTACAAATCATGGGATGTCCGATGGGTAAGAGATTTAGTCCAAATTTTGCAAGTATCTACGTTGCTGAATGGGAGGAGGGGGTTTTAAACAAATGTGATAAGCAACCCCTTGTTTACCTCCGATATTTGGATGACATATTTATTATTTGGCAACACTCCAGAGAAGACTTTGATCATTTTTTGGAAATTTTGAACAGTCACGATGCTAACATCAAACTTAAAGCTACCATAAGTCAAGATTCTGTTGATTTTCTAGATGTGACAGTCTACAAAGGCAAACAATTTCAATCCACCGGTCGGCTTGACTATAAAGTATTTTTCAAACCAACCGATTCACATCAACTTTTACATACCAAATCATTCCACCCACCCCACACTTTCAAGGGCATCATAAAATCACAGCTCATACGGTTTCACCGCAATTCGAGTGATGCGATAAATTTCAACGAGGCTTGTTCTATTCTCTTCAGGTCACTGAGATCGAGGGGATATTCAACTCGCCTTCTCAGAAGTCTAAAATCTGAAACCCTTCGAAAATTGGAAAATTTTGGAAATATCAATGATTTTGAACCATCAAAAATTGAAAACAATAAAGTATTACATGTCAAAAAAGGCACAGTTGTGCATTGTGACAAGCCTCGCTGCAGATTACATACTTTTATTCCGGATAAAAAAGATGAATTTTCGTCGGAACAAACAAAAAATCACTACCAAATTCGCAGCTTCCTCCATTGTGATTCACCTAACGTGGTTTATCTCATCACTTGTAATCGCTGTCGAAAACAGTATGTTGGTGAAACTCAGAATCCATTCCGTGAACGAGCTACACGCCACAAACTGGATATAAAACACAATTATGATACTCCAGTAGCAGAACATTTCAATCTTCCTGGCCATTCATTAGAAAATTTCGAAATTCACCCGATTGAGCAACCGCCTATTAAAGAGACCGAGTCGGAAACAGACGAGTACAGAAAACAAAGAGAAGCTTTCTGGATCGCCTGTCTTCAAACACTATGGCCTGTGGGAATAAATAAGTCTAGAGGACAATTCGAAAAACAATCTATCATTCCATTCATTCTGACTTATAACAGAAATACTGTTGAAATTTCTAAAATACTAAAAGAGGAATTTAATTTGGTGAATTCAAAATTGTCAGTTCCACTAAATCGTAGACTTATCATTGCCTATAGAAAAAACAGAAGCCTGCGCAATCTCCTCGTTAGGGCCAAACTTGAACCCACCGGGCAATAGAAAAAACTTCAGCTTTTGCCAGTCAGGTTAACCAGTTTCCTTTCTCTCTATCTTTAACTCTATATAAAAAAACTTTTCCAGGAGGCCAATCTGGCCCACTTAAAACAAAACAAAAAAATGTATAAAAAAACAATAAAAAACTTTTCAGATGTTTGTGACCCAATGGGGACGCCGAATTCCTTTTTTACTTTGTCCTGTCGATGCAGTTCCCAGTCAAAAGCCTAGCTTTTTGACTGGGTACTGCATGGGCGGGAAGGGAGGGGCGGGTGGATTGGACATTTAGTCCTTCGGCGCGGCTCATTGGTCGCAAAATACCATTATTATTACGTGGCATATAAAAAGTAAAAAATGTTTCTCTGTAAACATCTGTGCCAGTGCGTTTTCTCAGTTTAAAATACATAGTCCTACTGATGATACAGAATGTCAAGTATCTACCTACATAGTCCTACTGATGATACAGAATGTCAAGTATCTACCTACATAGTCCTACTAATGATACAGAATGTCAAGTATCTACCTACATAGTCCTACTGATGACACAGAATGTCAAGTATCTACCTACATAGTCCTACTGATGATACAGAATGTCACATATCTACCTACATAGTCCTACTGATGATACAGAATGTCACATATCTACCTACATAGTCCTACTGATGATACAGAATGTCAAGTATCTACCTACATAGTCCTACTGATGACACAGAATGTCAAGTATCTACCTACACAGTCCTACTGATGATGCAGAATGTCAAGTATCTACCTACATATTCCTACTGATAAAGAATGTCAAGTATCTACCTACATAGTCCTACTGATGATAAAGAATGTCAAGTATCTACCTACATAGTCCTACTGATGATACAGAATGTCAAGTATCTACCTACATAGTCCTACTGATAAAGAATGTCAAGTATCTACCTACATAGTCCTACTGATGATGCAGAATGTCAAGTATCTACCTACATAGTCCTACTGATGATGCAGAATGTCAAGTCTCTAGCTACATAGTCCTACTGATAAAGAATGTCAAGTATCTACCTACATAGTCCTACTGATGATACAGAATGTCAAGTATCTACCTACATAGTTCTACTGATGATACAGAATGTCAAGTATCTGACACAGAATGTCAAGTATCTACCTACATAGTCCTACTGATGATACAGAATGTCAAGTATCTACCTACATAGTCCTACTGATGACACAGAATGTCAAGTATCTACCTACATAGTCCTACTGATGACACAGAATGTCAAGTATCTACCTACATAGTCCTACTGATGATACAGAATGTCACATATCTACCTACATAGTCCTACTGATGATACAGAACGTCACATATCTACCCACGTAGTCCTAATGATGATACAGAATGTCAAGTATATACCTACATAGTCCTATTGATCATAAAGATTGTAAAGTATCTACCTACATAGTCCTACTGATGATGCAGAATGTCAAGTATCTACCTACATAGTCCTACTGATGATACAGAATGTCAAGTATCTACCTACATAGTCCTACTGATGACACAGCATGTCAAGTATCTACCTACAGAGTCCTACTGATCATAAAGATTGTAAAGTATCTACCTACATAGTCCTACTGATGATACAGAATGTCAAGAATCTACCTAAATAGTCCTACCGATGACACAGAATGTCAAGTATCTACCTACATAGTCCTACTGATGATACAGAATGTCCTGTATCTACCTACATAGTCCTACTGATGATACAGAATGTCACATATCTACCCACGTAGTCCTACTGATGATACAGAATGTCACATATCTACCCACGTAGTCCTACTGATGATACAGAATGTCACATATCTACCTACATAGTCCTACTGATGATACAGAATGTCACATATCTACCCACGTAGTCCTACTGATGATACAGAATGTCAAGTATCTACCTACATAGTCCTACTGATGATACAGAATATCAAGTATCTACCTACATAATCCTACTGATGATACAGAATGTCACATATCTACCCACGTAGTGCTACTGATGATACAGAATGTCAAGTATCTACCTACATAGTCCTACTGATGATACAGAATGTCACGTATCTACCTACACAGTCCAACTGATGATACAGAATGTCAAGCATCTACCCACGTAGTCCTACTGATGATACAGAATGTCAAGTATCTACCTACATAGTCCTACTGATGATACAGAATGTCAAGTATCTACCTACATAGTCCTACTGATGACACAGAATGTCAAGTATCTACCTACATAGTCCTACTGATGATACAGAATGTCAAGTATCTACCTACATAGTCCTACTGATGATACAGAATGTCAAGTATCTACCTACATAGTCCTACTGATGATACAGAATGTCAAGTATCTACCTACATAGTCCTACTGATGATACAGAATGTCATGTATCTACCTACATAGTCCTACTGATGATACAGAATGTCAAGTATCTACCTACATAGTCCTACTGGTGATACAGAATGTCAAGTATCTACCTACATAGTCCTACTGATGATACAGAATGTCAAGTATCTACCTACATAGTCCTACTGATGACACAGAATGTCAAGTATCTACCTACATAGTCCTACTGATGATACAGAATGTCAAGTATCTACCTACATAGTCCTCCTGATGATACAGAATGTCAAGTATCTACCTACATAGTCGTACTGATGATACAGAATGTCAAGTATCTACCTACATACTCCTACTGATGACACAGAATGTCAAGTATCTACCTATATAGTCCTACTGATGATACAGAATGTCAAGTATCTACCTACATAGTCCTACTGATGACACAGAATGTCAAGTATCTACCTATATAGTCCTACTGATGATACAGAATGTCAAGTATCTACCTACATAGTCCTACTGATGATACAGAATGTCAGGTATCTACCTACATAGTCCTACTGATGATACAGAATGTCACATATCTACCTACATAGTCCTACTGATGATACAGAATGTCACATATCTACCTACATAGTCCTACTGATGACACAGAATGTCACATATCCACCTACATAGTCCTACTGATGACACAGAATGTCATGTATCTACCTACATAGTGCTACTGATGATACAGAATGTCACGTATCTACCTACATAGTCCTACTGATGATACAGAATGTCAAGTATCTACCTACATAGTCCTACTGATGATGCAGAATGTCAAGTATCTACCTACATAGTCCTACTGATGATGCAGAATGTCACATATCTACCTACATAGTCCTACTGATGATACAGAATGTCAAGTATCTACCTATATAGTCCTACTGATGATACAGAATGTCAAGTATCTACCTACATAGTCCTACTGATGATACAGAATGTCAAGTATCTACCTACATAGTCCTACTGATGATACAGAATGTCAAGTATCTACTTACATAGTCCTACTGATAAAGAATGTCAAGTATCTACCTACATAGCCCTACTGATGACACAGAATGTCAAGTATCTACCTACATAGTCCTACTGATGACACAGAATGTCAAGTATCTACCTACATAGTCCTACTGATGACACAGAATGTCAAGTATCTACCTATATAGTCCTACTGATGATACAGAATGTCAAGTATCTACCTACATAGTCCTACTGATGATACAGAATGTCAGGTATCTACCTACATAGTCCTACTGATGATACAGAATGTCACGTATCTACCTACATAGTCCTACTGATGATACAGAATGTCAAGTATCTACCTACATAGTCCTACTGATGATGCAGAATGTCAAGTATCTACCTACATAGTCCTACTGATGATGCAGAATGTCACATATCTACCTACATAGTCCTACTGATGATACAGAATGTCAAGTATCTACCTACATAGTCCTACTGATGATACAGAATGTCAAGTATCTACCTACATAGTCCTACTGATGATACAGAATGTCAAGTATCTACCTACATAGTCCTACTGATGATACAGAATGTCAAGTATCTACTTACATAGTCCTACTGATAAAGAATGTCAAGTATCTACCTACATAGTCCTACTGATGACACAGAATGTCAAGTATCTACCTACATAGTCCTACTGATGACACAGAATGTCAAGTATCTACCTACATAGTAGTACTGATGATGCAGAATGTCAAGTATCTACCTACATATTCCTACTGATAAAGAATGTCAGGTATCTACCTACATAGTCCTACTGATGATAAAGAATGTCAAGTATCTACCTACATAGTCCTACTGATGATACAGAATGTCAAATATCTACCTACATAGTCCTACTCATAAAGAATGTCAAGTATATACCTACATAGTCCTACTGATGATGCAGAATGTCAAGTATCTACCTACATAGTCCTACTGATGATGCAGAATGTCAAGTATCTACCTACATAGTCCTGCAGATAAAGAATGTCAAGTATCTACCAACATAGTCCTACTGATGATACAGAATGTCAAGTATCTACCTACATAGTCCTACTGATAAAGAATGTCAAATATCTACCTACATAGTCCTACTGATGATACAGAATGTCAATTATCTACCTACATAGTTCTACTGATGATACAGAATGTCAAGTATCTGACACAGAATGTCAAGTATCTACCTACATAGTCCTACTGATGATACAGAATGTCAAGTATCTACCTACATAGTCCTACTGATGACACAGAATGTCAAGTATCTACCTACATAGTCCTACTGATGATGCAGAATGTCAAGTATCTACCTACATAGTCCTACTAATGATACAGAATGTCAAGTATCTACCTACATAGTCCTACTGATGACACAGAATGTCAAGTATCTACCCACGTAGTCCTACTGATGATTCAGAATGTCAAGTATCTACCCACATAGTCCTACTGATGATACAGAATGTCAAGTATCTACCTACATAGTCCTACTGATGATACAGAATGTCAAGTATCTACCTACATAGTCCTACTGATGACACAGAATGTCAAGTATCTACCTACATAGTCCTACTGATGATGCAGAATGTCAAGTATCTACCTACATAGTCCTACTGATAAAGAATGTCAAGTATCTACCTACATAGTCCTACTGACGATACAGAATGTCAATTATCTACCTACATAGTTCTACTGATGATACAGAATGTCAAGTATCTGACACAGAATGTCAAGTATCTACCTACATAGTCCTACTGATACAGAATGTCAAGTATCTACCTACATAGTCCTACTGATGACACAGAATGTCAAGTATCTACCTACATAGTCCTACTGATGATACAGAATGTCAAGTATCTACCTACATAGTACTACTGATGATACAGAATGTCAAGTATCTACCTACATAGTCCTAGTGATGATACAGAATGTCAAGTATCTACCTACATAGTCCTACTGATGATACAGAATGTCAAGTATCTACCTACATAGTCCTACTGATGATACAGAATGTCAAGTATCTACCTACATAGTCCTACTGATGATACAGAATGTCATATATCTACCTACATAGTCCCACTGATGATACAGAATGTCACATATCTACCTACATATTCCTACTGATGACACAGAATGTCACATATCCACATACATAGTCCTACTGATGACACAGAATGTCATGTATCTACCTACATAGTCCTACTGATGATACAGAATGTCACATACCTACCTACATAGTCCTACTGATGATACAGAATGTCAAGTATCTACCTACATAGTCCTACTGATGATGCAGAATGTCAAGTATCTACCTACATAGTCCTACTGATGATGCAGAATGTCACATATCTACCTACATAGTCCTACTGATGATACAGAATGTCAAGTATCTACCTACATAGTCCTACTGATGATACAGAATGTCAAGTATCTACCTACATAGTCCTACTGATGATACAGAATGTCAAGTATCTACCTACATAGTCCTACTGATGATACAGAATGTCAAGTATCTACTTACATAGTCCTACTGATAAAGAATGTCAAGTATCTACCTACATAGTCCTACTGATGACACAGAATGTCAAGTATCTACCTACATAGTCCTACTGATGACACAGAATGTCACGTATCTACCTACATCGTCCTACTGATGATACAGAATGTCAAGTATCTACCTACATAGTCCTACTGATGATACAGAATGTCACATATCTACCTGCATAGTTCTACTGATGATACAGAATGTCACATATCTACCCACTTAGTCCTACTGATGATGCAGAATGTCACGTATCTACCTACATAGTCCTACTGATGATACAGAATGTCAAATATCTATCTACATAGTCCTACTGATGACACAGAATGTCATGTATCTACCTACATTATCCTACTGATGATACAGAATGTCACATATCTACCTGCATAGTCCTACTGATGATACAGAATGTCAAGTATCTACCTACATAGTCCTCCTGATGATACAGAATGTCAAGGATCTACCTACATAGTCCTACTGATGATACAGAATGTCAAGTATCTACCTACATAATCCTCCTGATGATACAGAATGTCATGTATCTACCTACATAGTCCTACTGATGATACAGAATGTCAAGTATCTACCTACATAGTCCTACTGATAAAGAATGTCAAGTATCTACCTACATAGTCCTACTGATGATACAGAATGTCAAGTATCTGACACAGAATGTCAAGTATCTACCTACATAGTCCTACTGATGATACAGAATGTCAAGTATCTACCTACATAGTCCTACTGATGACACAGAATGTCAAGTATCTACCTACATAGTCCTACTGATGATACAGAATGTCAAGTATCTACTTACATAGTCCTACTGATAAAGAATGTCAAGTATCTACCTACATAGTCCTACTGATGACACAGAATGTCAAGTATCTACCTACATAGTCCTACTGATGACACAGAATGTCAAGTATCTACCTACATAGTCCTACTGATGATGCAGAATGTCAAGTATCTACCTACATATTCCTACTGATAAAGAATGTCAGGTATCTACCTACATAGTCTTACTGATGATAAAGAATGTCAAGTATCTACCTACATAGTCCTACTGATGATACAGAATGTCAAATATCTACCTACATAGTCCTACTGATAAAGAATGTCAAGTATATACCTACATAGTCCTACTGATGATGCAGAATGTCAAGTATCTACCTACATAGTCCTACTGATGATGCAGAATGTCAAGTATCTACCTACATAGTCCTACAGATAAAGAATGTCAAGTATCTACCTACATAGTCCTACTGATGATACAGAATGTCAAGTATCTACCTACATAGTCCTACTGATGATGCAGAATGTCAAGTATCTACCTACATAGTCCTACTAATGATACAGAATGTCAAGTATCTACCTACATAGTCCTACTGATGACACAGAATGTCAAGTATCTACCCACGTAGTCCTACTGATGATTCAGAATGTCAAGTATCTACCCACATAGTCCTACTGATGATACAGAATGTCAAGTATCTACCTACATAGTCCTACTGATGATACAGAATGTCAAGTATCTACCGACATAGTCCTACTGATGACACAGAATGTCAAGTATCTACCTACACAGTCCTACTGATGATGCAGAATGTCAAGTATCTACCTACATATTCCTACTGATAAAGAATGTCAAGTATCTACCTACATAGTCCTACTGATGATAAAGAATGTCAAGTATCTACCTACACAGTCCTACTGATGATACAGAATGTCAAGTATCTACCTACATAGTCCTACTGATAAAGAATGTCAAGTATCTACCTACATAGTCCTACTGATGATGCAGAATGTCAAGTATCTACCTACATAGTCCTACTGATGATGCAGAATGTCAAGTATCTACCTACATAGTCCTACTGATAAAGAATGTCAAGTATCTACCTACATAGCCCTACTGATGATACAGAATCTCAATTATCTACCTACATAGTTCTACTGATGATACAGAATGTCAAGTATCTGACACAGAATGTCAAGTATCTACCTACATAGTCCTACTGATGATACAGAATGTCAAGTATCTACCTACATAGTCGTACTGATGACACAGAATGTCAAGTATCTACCTACATAGTCCTACTGATGATACAGAATGTCAAGTATCTACCTACATAGTCCTACTGATGATACAGAATGTCAAGAATCTACCTACATAGTCCTAGTGATGATACAGAATGTCAAGTATCTACCTACATAGTCCTACTGATGATACAGAATGTCAAGTATCTACCTACATAGTCCTACTGATGATACAGAATGTCAAGTATCTACCTACATAGTCCTACTGATGATACAGAATGTCATATATCTACCTACATAGTCCTACTGATGATACAGAATGTCACATATCTACCTACATATTCCTACTGATGACACAGAATGTCACATATCCACCTACATAGTCCTACTGATGACACAGAATGTCATGTATCTACCTACATAGTCCTACTGATGATACAGAATGTCACATACCTACCTACATAGTCCTACTGATGATACAGAATGTCAAGTATCTACCTACATAGTCCTACTGATGATGCAGAATGTCAAGTATCTACCTACATAGTCCTACTGATGATGCAGAATGTCACATATCTACCTACATAGTCCTACTGATGATACAGAATGTCAAGTATCTACCTACATAGTCCTACTGATGATACAGAATGTCAAGTATCTACCTACATAGTCCTACTGATGATACAGAATGTCAAGTATCTACCTACATAGTCCTACTGATGATACAGAATGTCAAGTATCTACTTACATAGTCCTACTGATAAAGAATGTCAAGTATCTACCTACATAGTCCTACTGATGACACAGAATGTCAAGTATCTACCTACATAGTCCTACTGATGACACAGAATGTCACGTATCTACCTACATCGTCCTACTGATGATACAGAATGTCAAGTATCTACCTACATAGTCCTTCTGATGATACAGAATGTCACATATCTACCTGCATAGTTCTACTGATGATACAGAATGTCACATATCTACCCACTTAGTCCTACTGATGATGCAGAATGTCACGTATCTACCTACATAGTCCTACTGATGATACAGAATGTCAAATATCTACCTACATAGTCCTACTGATGACACACAATGTCATGTATCTACCTACATTATCCTACTGATGATACAGAATGTCACATATCTACCTGCATAGTCCTACTGATGATACAGAATGTCAAGTATCTACCTACATAGTCCTCCTGATGATACAGAATGTCAAGGATCTACCTACATAGTCCTACTGATGATACAGAATGTCAAGTATCTACCTACATAGTCCTCCTGATGATACAGAATGTCATGTATCTACCTACATAGTCCTACTGATGATGCAGAATGTCAAGTATCTACCTACATAGTCCTACTGATGATGCAGAATGTCAAGTATCTACCTACATAGTCCTACTAATGATAAAGAATGTCAAGTATCTACCTACATAGTCCTACTGATAAAGAATGTCAAGTATCTACCTACATAGTCCTACTGATGATACAGAATGTCAAGTATCTACCTACATAGTCCTACTGATGATGCAGAATGTCAAGTATCTACCTACATAGTCCTACTAATGATAAAGAATGTCAAGTATCTACCTACATAGTCCTACTGATAAAGAATGTCAAGTATCTACCTACATAGTCCTACTGATGATACAGAATGTCAATTATCTACCTACATAGTTCTACTGATGATACAGAATGTCAAGTATCTGACACAGAATGTCAAGTATCTACCTACATAGTCCTACTGATGATACAGAATGTCACATATCTACCCACTTAGTCCTACTGATGATGCAGAATGTCACGTATCTACCTACATAGTCCTACTGATGATACAGAATGTCAAATATCTACCTACATAGTCCTACTGATGACACACAATGTCATGTATCTACCTACATTATCCTACTGATGATACAGAATGTCACATATCTACCTGCATAGTCCTACTGATGATGCAGAATGTCACGTATCTACCTACATAGTCCTACTGATGATACAGAATGTCAAATATCTACCTACATAGTCCTACTGATGACACACAATGTCATGTATCTACCTACATTATCCTACTGATGATACAGAATGTCACATATCTACCTGCATAGTCCTACTGATGATACAGAATGTCAAGTATCTACCTACATAGTCCTCCTGATGATACAGAATGTCAAGGATCTACCTACATAGTCCTACTGATGATACAGAATGTCATGTATCTACCTACATAGTCCTACTGATAAAGAATGTCAAGTATCTACCTACATAGTCCTACTGATGATGCAGAATGTCAAGTATCTACCTACATAGTCCTACTGATGATGCAGAATGTCAAGTATCTACCTACATAGTCCTACTGATAAAGAATGTCAAGTATCTACCTACATAGTCCTACTGATGATACAGAATGTCAATTATCTACCTACATAGTTCTACTGATGATACAGAATGTCAAGTATCTGACACAGAATGTCAAGTATCTACCTACATAGTCCTACTGATGATACAGAATGTCAAGTATCTACCTACATAGTCCTACTGATGACACAGAATGTCAAGTATCTACCTACATAGTCCTACTGATGATGCAGAATGTCAAGTATCTACCTACATAGTCCTACTAATGATACAGAATGTCAAGTATCTACCTACATAGTCCTACTGATGACACAGAATGTCAAGTATCTACCCACGTAGTCCTACTGATGATTCAGAATGTCAAGTATCTACCCACATAGTCCTACTGATGATACAGAATGTCAAGTATCTACCTACATAGTCCTACTGATGATACAGAATGTCAAGTATCTACCTACATAGTCCTACTGATGACACAGAATGTCAAGTATCTACCTACATAGTCCTACTGATGATGCAGAATGTCAAGTATCTACCTACATAGTCCTACTGATAAAGAATGTCAAGTATCTACCTACATAGTCCTACTGATGATACAGAATGTCAATTATCTACCTACATAGTTCTACTGATGATACAGAATGTCAAGTATCTGACACAGAATGTCAAGTATCTACCTACATAGTCCTACTGATGATACAGAATGTCAAGTATCTACCTACATAGTCCTACTGATGACACAGAATGTCAAGTATCTACCTACATAGTCCTACTGATGATACAGAATGTCAAGTATCTACCTACATAGTACTACTGATGATACAGAATGTCAAGTATCTACCTACATAGTCCTAGTGATGATACAGAATGTCAAGTATCTACCTACATAGTCCTACTGATGATACAGAATGTCAAGTATCTACCTACATAGTCCTACTGATGATACAGAATGTCATATATCTACCTACATAGTCCTACTGATGATACAGAATGTCACATATCTACCTACATATTCCTACTGATGACACAGAATGTCACATATCCACATACATAGTCCTACTGATGATGCAGAATGTCAAGTATCTACCTACATAGTCCTACTGATGATACAGAATGTCAAGTATCTACCTACATAGTCCTACTGATGATACAGAATGTCAAGTATCTACCTACATAGTCCTACTGATGATACAGAATGTCATATATCTACCTACATAGTCCTACTGATGATACAGAATGTCACATATCTACCTACATAGTCCTACTGATGACACAGAATGTCACATATCCACCTACATAGTCCTACTGATGACACAGAATGTCATGTATCTACCTACATAGTCCTACTGATGATACAGAATGTCACGTATCTACCTACATAGTCCTACTGATGATACAGAATGTCAAGTATCTACCTACATAGTCCTACTGATGATGCAGAATGTCAAGTATCTACCTACATAGTCCTACTGATGATGCAGAATGTCACATATCTACCTACATAGTCCTACTGATGATACAGAATGTCAAGTATCTACCTACATAGTCCTACTGATGATACAGAATGTGAAGTATCTACCTACATAGTCCTACTGATGATTCAGAATGTCAAGTATCTACCTACATAGTCCTACTGATGATACAGAATGTCAAGTATCTACTTACATAGTCCTACTGATAAAGAATGTCAAGTATCTACCTACATAGTCCTACTGATGACACAGAATGTCAATTATCTACCTACATAGTCCTACTGATGACAAAGAATGTCAAGTATCTACCTACATAGTCCTACTGATGATGCAGAATGTCAAGTATCTACCTACATATTCCTACTGATAAAGAATGTCAAGTATCTACCTACATAGTCCTACTGATGATAAAGAATGTCAAGTATCTACCTACATAGTCCTACTGATGATACAGAATGTCAAGTATCTACCTACATAGTCCTACTGATAAAGAATGTCAAGTATCTACCTACATAGTCCTACTGATGATGCAGAATGTCAAGTATCTACCTACATAGTCCTACTGATGATGCAGAATGTCAAGTATCTACCTACATAGTCCTACTGATAAAGAATGTCAAGTATCTACCTACATAGTCCTACTGATGATACAGAATGTCAGGTATCTACCTACATAGTCCTACTGATGATGCAGAATGTCAAGTATCTACCTACATAGTCCTACTAATGATACAGAATGTCAAGTATCTACCTACATAGTCCTACTGATGACACAGAATGTCAAGTATCTACCCACGTAGTCCTACTGATGATTCAGAATGTCAAGTATCTACCCACATAGTCCTACTGATGATACAGAATGTCAAGTATCTACCTACATAGTCCTACTGATGATACAGAATGTCAAGTATCTACCTACATAGTCCTACTGATGATACAGAATGTCAAGTATCTACCTACACAGTCCTACTGATGATGCAGAATGTCAAGTATCTACCTACATATTCCTACTGATAAAGAATGTCAAGTATCTACCTACATAGTCCTACTGATGATAAAGAATGTCAAGTATCTACCTACATAGTCCTACTGATGATACAGAATGTCAAGTATCTACCTACATAGTCCTACTGATAAAGAATGCCAAGTATCTACCTACATAGTCCTACTGATGATGCAGAATGTCAAGTATCTACCTACATAGTCCTACTGATGATGCAGAATGTCAAGTATCTACCTACATAGTCCTACTGATAAAGAATGTCAAGTATCTACCTACATAGTCCTACTGATGATACAGAATGTCAAGTATCTACCTACATAGTTCTACTGATGATACAGAATGTCAAGTATCTGACACAGAATGTCAAGTATCTACCTACACAGTCCTACTGATGATACAGAATGTCAAGTATCTACCTACATAGACCTACTGATGACACAGAATGTCAAGTATCTACCTACATAGTCCTACTGATGATACAGAATGTCAAGTATCTACCTACATAGTCCTACTGATGATACAGAATGTCAAGTATCTACCTACATAGTCCTACTGATGATACAGAATGTCAAGTATCTACCTACATAGTCCTACTGATGATACAGAATGTCAAGTATCTACCTACATAGTCCTACTGATGATACAGAATGTCAAGTATCTACCTACATAGTCCTACTGATGATACAGAATGTCATATATCTACCTACATAGTTCTACTGATGATACAGAATGTCACATATCTACCTACATAGTCCTACTGATGACACAGAATGTCACATATCCACCTACATAGTCCTACGGATGACACAAAATGTCATGTATCTACCTACATAGTCCTACTGATGATACAGAATGTCACATACCTACCTACATAGTCCTACTGATGATACAGAATGTCAAGTATCTACCTACATAGTCCTACTGATGATGCAGAATGTCAAGTATCTACCTACATAGTCCTACTGATGATGCAGAATGTCACATATCTACCTACATAGTCCTACTGATGATACAGAATGTCAAGTATCTACCTACATAGTCCTACTGATGATACAGAATGTCAAGTATCTACCTACATATTCCTACTGATGATACAGAATGTCAAGTATCTACCTACATAGTCCTACTGATGATACAGAATGTCAAGTATCTACTTACATAGTCCTACTGATAAAGAATGTCAAGTATCTACCTACATAGTCCTACTGATGACACAGAATGTCAAGTATCTACCTACATAGTCCTACTGATGACACAGAATGTCACGTATCTACCTACATCGTCCTACTGATGATACAGAATGTCAAGTATCTACCTACATAGTCCTACTGATGATACAGAATGTCACATATCTACCTGCATAGTTCTACTGATGATACAGAATGTCACATATCTACCCACTTAGTCCTACTGATGATGCAGAATGTCACGTATCTACCTACATAGTCCTACTGATGATACAGAATGTCATGTATCTACCTACATAGTCCTACTGATGATAGAGAACGTCATGTATCTACCTACATAGTCCTACTGATGATACAGAATGTCATGTATCTACCTACATAGTCCTACTGATGATACAGAATGTCAAGTATCTACCTACATAGTCCTACTGATGATACAGAATGTCAAGTATCTACCTACATAGTCCTACTGATGATACAGAATGTCATGTATCTACCTACATAGTCCTACTGATGATACAAAATGTCAAGTATCTACCCACTTAGTCCTACTGATGATACAGAATGTCATGTATCTACCTACATAGTCCTACTGATGACACAGAATGTCATGTATCTACCTACATAGTCCTACTGATGATACAGAATGTCACGTATCTACCTACACAGTCCTACTGATGATACAGAATGTCAAGTATCTACCTACATAGTCCTACTGATGATACAGAATGTCAAGTATCTACCTACATAGTCCTACTGATGATACAGAATGTCATGTATCTACCTACATAGTCCTACTGATGATACAGAATGTCAAGTATCTACCTACACAGTCCTACTGATAAAGAATGTCAAGTATCTACCTACATAGTCCTACTGATGATACAGAATGTCAAGTATCTACCTACATAGTCCTACTGATGATACAGAATGTCAAGTATCTACCTACATAGTCCTACTGATGATACAGAATGTCAATTATCTACCTACATAGTCCTACTGATGATACAGAATGTCAAGTATCTACCAACATAGTCCTACTGATGATACAGAAGAGCAAGAGAAGTACCTGCACTACAGGTTTACGACCTTGATCACCAATGAGTCATCCCAGGTCAAATGACCTTGATCACAAATGTGTGAGCCAAGGTCAAATAGAAAAATGCAACCATCTACAATTTGTTTCAAAATGAACATAAAAAATACTAACTTTAGTTGTTTCCACTCCAGCTGTGGGAGCTCCACCTCCTCCACCGAATGGATCGAACGGATCAACCTTTTTACCACCACCAGATGAAAATGCATTACCAAATGGATCTGTACTTCCAAATGGATCAGCCTGAAAAAGGAATACACACCATGGACGTAAGAAAAATATTAAAACAAAGTTAAAAAATTTATAGTAATTTATATATTTTTTATACTTACGAATGACCCAGACATAGCTGGTGCTAACTCTTAAAATATAGGGCCAAACACAAATTTCGCCCCCCAATCCCCAAAATTTGCATCTAAAACCAAAGAAAACATGTCCTGAATGGCCCTCCATACTTCACCTCTACTGCGCATGCACAGTGTCAAGGACGTTCCGAAATTGGCGCCATTAATCATTCTTATAACCAGTGCCTGGTAAGCGCTATGTACTCAGCGGGGAGGTATGAGTTCCCAACTCCTGGGAGGGCCATCCCCGTCTGGGTCATTGGTAAGTATAAAAAATATATAAATTACTATAAATTTGTTAACATTTTTATACTGTACCAATGACCCAGACATAGCTGAATAGTAAAAAGGCTGGAGGGCCAAGGACATAGAGCAAGTTGGAATACGCTCAATATATAAAATAGAGTCATCCCCTCTAGGGAAAAATAAGTATTAGGCCTTACATGTATCTTTCATATCTATGATAAATTAGAAAGATACAACACCTTCCAAAATTGAGCATCATACATCCATGTACTCTATTAATATCTAGTATAATCCTTATACTAATAATTTTTAAAGTAAGCCAATAAATAAAGTAAGTCTATGCTATATTCAAAAGCTATACTTTAAAAACTAAGACCTGAATGAATTTTTAACATAAACTTCTCACTAAAAAACCATCCCAATAACAGCTCAGAATTACTAACTCCAGAGGAGGTATCCCCTTGTTTTCATAGTAAAACAGGTGACCCAAGGGAACACCCCCCCCCCCCCCTTTTTCTTGCCCTGGGTCAAATAGCCCAGAGCGAAGAGGGCAGCAGAATGGAGTCACTGCCGAAACAGACAGCCTACCTAGCTATAGTAGCAACTGTTAAGTGAATGACATTCTGAGCAGTAGATAATAGACCTAACAATAGAGGCCTCCAGAAATTGACTCGATATTTCTGAGATAAAAATTCATGAATGTGGATGGCTGAGCGCAATGAGCAGCCTTCAAAAATCTATAATAGCGACACTATTAAAGTAAGCCCAAGATGTAGAAGAACTCTTACTTCATGAGCCGAAATCTCAAGCACAACTGCTGAGTCAATGATATACCATAAGCAGTATCGATAGTTAATTGAATCCATTAGCAATAGAATGGAGCGTAACGTCCTTCTATTAGGCATCAAAGATAGAAGAAGCTTACGCCCATAGTAATAAACAGATATCTGTTTATAAATACGTAAACTCTAACCGGACAGAGTAAAGGCCTATGCCCGTACGAAGACGGAAGGACCTAAATAACAATAGGTTCCGGATATTATTAGGAGCCTGACTCTTATGCAAAAATCCAACCTAAATAGTAAAGGAAGTAGTGATTCCGAAACTACGAAAGTGAGAATCACCCACCGATAAGTGCATGAAGCTCACTGACTCTTCAGTAAAAGAGAAGCCAACAGAATTACTGTCTAAAAGGTCAGAATTTGAAAACTACTGTTTCCAGAGGCTCAAATGATTACTTAGCTAAATAAGAACCGAAGATAAATTCCGTATAGAAATTTAATCTAATGATTCTAAGTCTATTTATCGAAAAGTTACTAACTGACTTAGATAAAGAGACATAAGACTCAATTGTAAACTATCATAGAGTGCATAGGTATGAGATAACATAAACCTATAACCCTAATAGTAACAGGCTGCAGTAGATCTTGTCAAACAAGTATACTAGAAAGTTGCAATGACTAGTATGGAGGGATCAACAATATCAACATAGTGATCCCTACACCAACTACGGAAGAGCCTCCACTTTAGCCGCATAGTATAGCGAAGAAGAGGTTCTCCTACAGTAAGAAATCGCGTCCAAAGCTCGTCCAGTACAATGCTTACAATGCAATAAGGACCACACAACGGAATACGTGAAGGTTGAGACCTTGCGGGTTGTGATGAAGATGACATGATTTTTCCCAGCGAAAAAAGATCCTCTCATGGAGGAAGTTTTCGCGTTAAGTCCCACAGTAGACCTCAGAGTAAATTTACCCACGGTCTCTGTGAAGACAGAGATGCTATCAACAGAAATGTATTGTGGTTGTTTATCTTAGCAATACTTGCTGAAACAACAGCGCAGGAGGATATGCATATCCTATCATTCCGTCCTATTAGATCAATAGAGCGTTAACAACATAAGCTCAGAGATCCGGACATGTAAACACATACGTCTACAATTGATTAGCAAGTTGTGTCGTAAATAAATTATCATTGCGCGCTCCCATTGATAACAAATCTGATTGAATACTTGTTTGTTGAGAGTCCAAGCGACCCATAAGTGAAAGGGAGTCCGGTAATACAATCAGATGACCCGGAATATGATGGACCGAAGCAGAACTTGGTGTACTATAACAAACAGAAGGATTCTTTCCATTAAATAGAATAACGGAAACGAATGAGTGCCTCCCTGGTTCCGGAGATACGCCACTACTGTCGTATTATCGGACAGGATTTGGACATGCGTTTCTGAATAATGTTCATCCAATGACATAAAGCAAGCCTAAAAAACATTATTCCGTGGAAGATAAGTGCTTGCCTAGAGACTGCGGAACCCAAAGACCCTGGCACTTCGAATCCGTTGGGATCAATATTGTATCCCAACCTGTTTGACTGGCAACCGTCATAATAAAAAACTCGGATCCGGCAACTGCAGTGGCACTCTCTGAGTCAACCACCGAATGTTTGCCCCAGTCTGAATCTCTTGCTACACTAGATAGACAAGAGAACGTGTAAATCGAGCAATTCATGGATTGCTGAAAAGTTGCCATCGAAGAGAAGCTTCTCCGAGACCGAAGCGACTCTTGAGAGAGTTCTTCACCTTACTATCCACGCGCGTGGATGTAGCTAGGGCTGCGTCACGTCTAACCAACTCCAGGTAGCCACTGAAGGGCGGAGTTATACGTGAACAAACTACTGCCCTCAAAGAAATCACATTGAGGATCATATCCCGGAATTCTTTCTCTTGAAGACGTAATGATAACGCCTCAGTAAGGTGGATTACGTATGATAAAGCATCTAAGTTAAGTCTATTAGACCTCATTGTCGTTTCCAACATTGTGGTTGGAAAAGACATAGACGGCGAAAAAGATAATTAGCAGTCTTTAACCACGCCGTCTAGACACATATGAACACTCGGTATTCCCTGTTCTGCCAAAATAAATTATTCCTATAAATGATAAAAGGCAGAATTGAGCATTGCGGACAAGAAACTAAACTATCATGCTTGGTAGCAAGCTTATATATATATATATATATAGCGTCGATAAATAATACACATGTTCTAATGACATTATTGGACTGTGTCGGTAAGTCAGGGACAATGTCCCTGAACCGATCCAAAATTCCGTGTCCAATGACGCTATAAGTCTCTTATCCAACATCGCAGCAATGTAGTCCGAAGGAACAACCACTGGAAGATAATGCCGGAAGAAATGTATGGCAGCTTCCGATGTTCCGAAAGGGAAAACTCGAAATCGTCCGAATCCCTTTCGCCATCCTGTCGGACCCTATAAAGCATTCGGTCGTCCGAACCTAATGCAACCGCGGACCGCACCGACCCAGCGCCGTCGGATAATTCCTGATCCGACCGAGAAACTGTCGATTGCTGGGATGCTGCGAAAAACTGTGCTAACTTGGATAGCACGTCCGTCACTGAGGCCTATGGAGAAGCGGTCTTACGATGCATTGCCGCTGGAAGCTCCGTGATCTTTACCCCGTGCATACTACTATTATGCGAGCGAACGGAGTGTATAGGCCTCGTGTCCCTTGGCTACCGGATGGCGTGACCTGTTCGCCGTGGAATCACTGAAAGACGAAACTGGTCGGATACTCGAGGTCACGTAGCCAATGTGCGGTCGTGTGCACTGCTGTGAGGATGAGGAAGCATTATCGACAGTCTCTCGCACTGTCAATATAACGGAGCGTCCAGGCCGACGGACATATGCTCCGAATGTAAAATATCTGAACCACAACATGCGGTCCCCTATGTTGTTGGACGAGAGAGGGACCTCTCTCGCTCACAGCCCGGATGGACCTGGACGAGCCAGGAACCGGACTAACAGGCTTCCTCCGATCTGTCCTCAATCTGCCGTCACTGGGTGAGTACTAAAGTTATTATAGTGCTCGCATCACCCAAATCTCCTTCCTAGACCGCAACGGACGAACCCGGCAGCTGAACCATTCGATGAATGTACGCTACACCGGGTGAGCTAGCGAATGTCACTCCGTCGATCCTACAAGGGACCTCTTAGGAGATAGACATATTCCATGAGCACTTATTGCCGCTAGCTCTTCATTAACTATGACGACAGAGGCACACTTTTGAAAGACATCTCCGTAACTTTGCGAACAAGAAACCAGAAATGCTTGGTAATAGCAAGCATATAATAATAAATATATAGCGTCGTTCAATAATTCGAAAGTTTGTGTGACATTATTGGACTATGTCGGAACTGAGGGACAATGTCCCAGAACCGAACCAAAAATTTCTAAGTCCACCAACGCTATCAGTTTCTTATCCGGCATCGCAGCATTCTGGTCCGACGAAAGAACCTGTAGAAGATCAAGTCAGATGACATACACAACAGCATATGTTGTTCCGAAAGGGAAAGCTCGAAATCCTCCGAATCCCTTTCGGTATCTCATCGGACCGGATGAAATTTTCGGACGTCCGTACCCGCTTCCGTGGAGCGTCCCGACCCAGCATCGTCGGATAATACATTATGCGACAGATTCAGTTGTTGCTGGGATGCTGCGATAATCTGTGCTATTTAGGATAGCATGTCCGTCCCCGAGGCCTGTGCAGTAGCGGTCTTACGATGCATTGCCGCCGGAAGCTCCGTGTACGTTGACTCCCGCACACTTTCCTCTGCGAACGTTCGGAGTCTGCAGGCCTCGTGTCCCTGGCTACCGGATGGTGTGACCTGGTCGCCGATGATTCTCTGACTGGCGAAGCTGACTGGATATCCGAGGTCACGTAGCCAAGAGCGGTCATGTGCACTACCATGAGAATGAGGAAGCCTTATTGACAGTCTCTCCGGACTGACTATATGTCGGAGCGTCCTGAGCGGCGGACGTATGCTCCGAATGCGAAACATTTTGTACCACAACATCTGGGGCCAGATGTTGTTGTACGAGAGAGGGGCCTCTCTCGCTCGCCGTCCGGATGGACCTGAACGAGCTAGGAACCGGACTAAAAGGCTTCCTCCGTTCTCCCTTTAATCCGCCGTCACTGGGTGTGCATTTGGTTGATTTATAGTGCTCGCATCACCCCAAAACTCCTTCTAGACCGCAACGGACGAACCCGGCTGCCGAACCATTCGATGAATGGACGCAACACCGGGCGAGCTAGCGGACGTCAAAGGCCGTCGAACCTACTTGGGTCCTCTTAGGCAATTGGCGTATTTATATGCGCACTTTTCCGCTAGCCCTTCATTAATTGTGACGACGGAGGCACACTGTTGGAAGACATCATGGATACATCACCCTAATCTTGATCGTCTGAAATAGAAATTGATAAAGTAGAGTGACTCTGCGGGGAAAGGACCGGAATGTCCAATTCCCTACTAACATACCGTGACATACGCTTCCCAAGTTGTCATCGAAATCATCATATACAGAACAGGAGTTAGTGCGAGTACACTGACTACATATAGAATGATTACAAAAGTCAGAGGAAGACTTTCTCTATTTACAATTGATCAAAATCCTTTCAATGTGAAAAGAAAACAAAGTCCTGGTACTCGCACCAACCCCTGACAATCAAAATACATAATAATATGATCCATTAACATAGAAAAAATAATTGAAATCAAAATATTTTGAAAAAAATATTTTTTCAGAACAGCCCAAGTTTCTGAAAAGTAACGTTGAGCCCCAATGGATCCCAAGCCTAAGTGTGGACAAAAATTTTTTAAATATTTTAAACAATTTATGCAACACTTACGAACAATAATAATGTATCTAGTTATGATTAAATTAACATCAAGATATTATTTTCAAGAAATCCCCCCTCACACAGAGGGCTGTTGTAAATGTAAACAATGAGTGTAAAAACACTAAAATAAGACTCCAGGCACCCAGGCCCGAAATCAGTTACCAATAATACACTATCTGATGCAAAACAGAGACTTCCAGGGAAGAAACTGCAGAACATCAGATGGTAGATGCAGAACACAACGCCTAACCACCCATAGGTGAAGACGTAAACATGGGGAAAAGAACAGAATTCATTCTGTTATTCAGCTAAAACTCCCAAGAAATTTAGTAATAATAACTAGACTTTATGATTCTGGAGAATCATGGCTTTTCCCGATTAGATTCAATGATTTTTCTTGACCCCACAGTGTCTGATGAATTGTTTTTAACTGTCTCACAAAAGTTCCTTCATTGATGTTATGAGAAAGGTGAGTATAGTAGTCTCAAATGACTCCGTTTGGGTTTGATAAAAAAATGTTTAGGTAAAACCCATCATTAATGGTAGAATGGGTTAATATCAATATCAATGTTTCCCTATCAGTTTTGCGTCCGGTAAAAGAAGATACGTTTCTCTGTGGCATTTCCATTTGATGTTGTTGGTGTCCAAAAACAGACTATTTTCTCAATATTTTTTACATTTAGCAGCCCATGAAGGGTTAACAAATGCCTACCAGAATAATTGATCCATGCAACTGGTCATATGACACCAAGACCTATCAACGGCCATTTTCTCTTGAAAAACCCACAAAATGTTTGTAGAAATCCAGGGAAAACGATTTTTTAAGCTTTTGATGGGTATCCCTGTTAACCTCCCCAACAGGGGTTAACGCTTGGCTTTTTGAATACCTTTATTACTTACAAAAATGGTCCTCTGTGAATTCCACTTCAAACAAAGGAGATTATGTTTATCTCTCATGTATACATTAGGTGCTGTGCGTGTCTGAAAACAGTCCCATGTTAACAACATTACGATGCTTGGCAGCTTGTAGATGGTTAAAAAACGCTCACTGGAGTATTTTGTCCCTGCACCTTGTAATGTCACATAAAGACCTACGAATAGTCAATTTGTCTTGAAACCCTACAAGTTACCGTTAGGGAAATTCACAGAAAATGGGAATTTAAAGCTTTCAAGGGATATCTCTCTTTAGCCTGCCCAAAATGGGTTAAGACGTCGACTTTTGAATACCCTTACTACTTACAAAAATGTTTCCGAATAAATTGTACGCGCGATAAAAGAAGGCACTTTTCTTTGTGGTGTACCCTTTGGGTGCTGTTGGTGTGCAAAAACAGCCCATTTTATCGCAATTTTGATCTTCAGCAGCCCGGGGAGGGTTAACTAATGCTGACCGGAATATTTTGTTCATGCGACTTGTAATGTCACACCAAGACCTGCAAATAGCCGATTTTTCTTGAAAACCTACAAGATGTTGTTAGAGAAATCCACAGAAATCGGGGATTTTAAGATTTTAATGGGTATCTCTCTTTAACCAGCCCAAAATGGGTTAAGACGTCAAATTTTGAATACCCTTACCACTTTCAAAAATATTTTCCGATCAATTTTGCGTCCGATAAATGAAGGCCCCTTTCTCTGTGGTATATCGTTTGGGTGCTGTTGGTGTCTAAAAACAGCCCATTTTATCACAATTTTTACGTTTAGCAGCTCGGGGAAGGTTAACTAATGCTGACCGGAATATTTTATCCATGCAACTTGTAATGTCACATCAAGACCTGAGAGTGACCAATTTTTCTTGAAAATCTACAAGACTCGTTTAGAGAAATCCACGGAAAACATGAAGTTTTGAGCTTTTTTTGGGGTATTGCTGTTTAACCAGCCCAAAACGGGTTAACACTTGGTTTTCTGAACACCCTTATTACTTACAAAAATGATCCTCGGTGAATTCCACTTCCAATAAAGGAAGTTATGTTTACCTCTCGGGTATCGTTTGGGTGCTGTGGGGGTCTGAAACCGGCCCATTTCATCAAAATTTCGATGTTTGGTAGCCTGTGGAGGGTTACCATATACATCGCCTAATATGTCGTATGTATCAAAGGTTGTGTCATAGGCAGGTCTAGTAATTATGAATATTTAACAAAAATCCTAAAGACATGTTTCGAGAAAGTGCCGATAAACCCCAATTTTGGCAGTTTTTTGCCAATTCTGGCGAAATAAGGGTTAAATCGAAAATTCCGCTTCGGTACATTTTTAGATTTTTTGCCACTCTATGCGTGGGCCAAATTGTGTGAAAATCGGTTCGAAAATGGCTTCTGAATCGCACGGACAAAAATGTGTGGAAAAAAAAAAAAAAAAAAAAAATAATCCGTAGAAAAACAATAGCCTTTTCCAGAGGGAAAAGCCTAATTACAGAAAATATGCCAAAAGCATGGGAGAATAGCAAGAGGGGACTTAAAGGAAAGGGAGAGAGGAAAACACTGAAAAATCAGTGTAACTTGATAACAAGAATGACAACAAAATGGCTGCTGCCTCGAAAATAGGTAACTTAACATAATTTCATTAAAAAATTTTAAGTTACAGCCCTGATAATTTTCTGTCACACATTTTTTCCTCTCCTCCTTCTATATCCTCCTTAGAATCACCATTTCACTAATATTTATGTGTCTGGCATCATTTAAACTGAGATTTACAAGCACAAAGATCAGTCAGATGTTAACTGATGAAGGGCCAAACTAAGAATGATTAATGGCGCCAATTTCGGAACGTCCTTGACACTGCACATGCGCAGTAGAGGTGAAGTGTGGAGGGCCATTCAGGACATGTTTTCTTTGGTTTTAGATGCAAATTTTGGGGATTGGGGGGCAAAATTTGTGTTTGGCCCTATATTTTAAGAGTTAGCACCAGCTATGTCTGGGTCATTGGTACAGTATAAAAATATTAGAATCATGTTCAAACCGTAGACCAACCAAAGAAGTCATCTCAGATCAACAAACTTTACTCTGCCTTCAATAAAAAGCAACAAGTATTCGTTTCAGTCATTTAATATGGTTGAAAAGGGATAATTATTTTTGTGTCCTAATAATCCTCACAAATAACTGGGTCCCCCAATAAATATTGTCAGAAATTTAAAAAGAAATTACCAGCGGTATGTTGTATTTTATTATTTGGAAATAAAAGCCTACTTTTTAGAATGTTTTCAGAGAATGTTCCAATAAGTAATGCAGGCAATGATGTTACCAATCAATATGGATATGCACAAATATTGCAATCAAATGAAATGATATACAATCGTCCAAAATCACAAACAATCACATGAAATCATATCATGTATCTACCTACATACCTACATACGCAATTACAGAAAACTATCGGTATATAGTTGGAGAAATGCTAAGACTGGAATGGGAGACTTTTATAAGTTATTTACTTAAATAACCTTCAAGGAGCATCATGTAGAAGTATATTTCTCTTTCCCGTCCACTTTCCTCAGCTTTCAGCTGACATTTCCCTAAAGTCGGTTGAGAAAGAAGTGAGTTTTCCCAAATTTTCCCCCTTGGGCTGGTCACTGATTCATACAGATTCCACTATAGGCTGGTCACTGGTACATACATAATCCCCCTAGGCTGGTCACTGGTTCATACGTTCATACAGAATCCTCCTAGGCTGGTCACAAGTTCATACAAATTCCCCCTGGGCTGGTCACTGGTTCAAACAGAATCCCCAATAGGCTGGTCACTGGTTGGTATAGAATCCCCCAGGCTGGTCATTGTTTGGTACAGAATCCCCCAGGCTGGTCACTGGTTCATACAGTATCCCCCTAGGATGGCCTCTGGTCACTGGTTCATACAGTATCCCAACTAGGCTGGTCACTGGTTGGTACAGAATCTCCCAGGCTGGTCACTGGTTGGTAAAGAATTCCCCCAGTCTGGTCACTGGTTCATACAGTATCCTCCTAGGGCAGTCTCTGATCACTGGTTCAAACAGAATCCCAACTAGGCTGGTCACTGGTTCAAACAGAATCCCCCCAGGCTGGTCACTGGTTCAAACAGAATCCCCCCAGGCTGGTCACTGGTTGGTAAAGAATTCCCCCAGTCTGATCACTGGTTCATACATTATCCCCCTAGGATGGTATCTGGTTCATACAAAATTCCCCCAGTCTGATCACTGGTTCATACAGAATCCCCCTAGGATGGTATCTGGTTCATACAAAATTCCCCTAGGCTGATCACTGGTTCATACAGAATCCCCCTAGGATGGTCACTGGTTCATACAGTATCCACCTAGGATGGTCCCTGGTCACTGGTTCATACAGAATGTCAGAATCCCCCCCCCCCCCCCCCCCCCCCCCCCCGGCTGGTCACTGGTTCATACAGAATTCCCACAGGCCAGTCATTGGTTGATACAGAATCCCCCTAGGCTGGTCACTGGTTCATACAGAATCCCACTAGGCTTGTCTGGTTCATACAAATTTTTCAAAACTAAAATTTAATCACTTTTAAGAATTTGTTTTTGAGATACTATAAATATTTTTCAAGGAGTAAACTAAATTCAGACTCATCAAACAAATACCTCATTATGTATGGCACTGTAAAGTGAAACACTCTCCCAGTGACAAATATTCAATTCCACAAATTTTGTGATTTTCCAGTATTCTAGTGACAAACTTAGCACAAAGTCCATAATATCTTACTTGGCAAATCTTATGAATCTCAACCAAGCCAGATTAAATATGGAAGAATAACTTATATATTACATACAGTGATGCCAAATAAATCTGTCTTATGAATCTCAACCAAGCCAGATTAAATATGGTAGAATAACTCATATACTAGATACAATGATGCCAAATAAATCTGTCTTATGAATCTCAACCAAGCCAGATTAAATATGGTAGAATAACTCATATACTAGATGCAATGATGTCAAATAAATATGTCTTATGAATCTCAACCAAGCCAGATTAAATATGGTAGAATAACTCATATACTAGATACAATAATGCCAAATAAGTCTATCTTATGAATCTCAACCAAGCCAGATTAAATATGGTAGAATAACTCATATACTAGATACAATAATGCCAAATAAGTCTGTCTTATGAATCTCAACCAAGCCAGATTAAATATGGTAGAATAACTCATATACTAGATACAATGATGCCAAATAAATCTGTCTTATGAATCTCAACCAAGCCAGATTAAATATGGTAGAATAACTCATATACTAGATACAATGATGCCAAATAAGTCTATCTTGTGAATCTCAGCCAAGCCAGATTAAATATGGTAGAACAACTCATACACTAGATACAATGATGCCAAATAAGTCTATCTTATGAATCTCAACCAAGCCAGATTAAATATGGTAGAATAACTCATATACTAGATACAATAATGCCAAATAAGTCTGTCTTAAGAATCTCAACCAAGCCAGATTAAATATGGTAGAATAACTCATATACTAGATACAATAATGCCAAATAAGTCTATCTTATGAATCTCAACCAAGCCAGATTAAATATGGTAGAATAACTCATATACTAGATACAATAATGCCAAATAAGTCTGTCTTATGAATCTCAACCAAGCCAGATTAAATATGGTAGAATAACTCATATACTAGATACAATAATGCCAAATAAGTCTGTCTTATGAATCTCAACCAAGCCAGATTAAATATGGTAGAATATAGTATATGAACTCATATACTAGATACAATAATGCCAAATAAGTCTATCTTATGAATCTCAACCAAGCCAGATTAAATATGGTAGAATAACTCATATACTAGATACAATAATGCCAAATAAGTCTGTCTTATGAATCTCAACCAAGCCAGATTAAATATGGTAGAATAACTCATATACTAGATACAATAATGCCAAATAAGTCTATCTTATGAATCTCAACCAAGCCAGATTAAATATGGTAGAATAACTCATATACTAGATACAATAATGCCAAATAAGTCTGTCTTATTAATCTCAACCAAGCCAGATTAAATATGGTAGAATAACTCATATACTAGATACAATAATGCCAAATAAGTCTATCTTATGAATCTCAACCAAGCCAGATTAAATATGGTAGAATAACTCATATACTAGATACAATAATGCCAAATAAGTCTGTCTTATGAATCTCAACCAAGCCAGATTAAATATGGTAAAATAACTCATATACTAGATACAATAATGCCAAATAAGTCTATCTTATGAATCTCAACCAAGCCAGATTAAATATGGTAGAATAACTCATATACTAGATACAATAATGCCAAATAAGTCTGTCTTATGAATCTCAACCAAACCAGATTAAATATGGTAGAATAACTCATATACTAGATACAATGATGCCAAATAAGTCTATCTTGTGAATCTCAGCCAAGCCAGATTAAATATGGTAGAACAACTCATACACTAGATACAATGATGCCAAATAAGTCTATCTTATGAATCTCAACCAAGCCAGATTAAATATGGTAGAATAACTCATATACTAGATACAATAATGCCAAATAAGTCTGTCTTAAGAATCTCAACCAAGCCAGATTAAATATGGTAGAATAACTCATATACTAGATACAATAATGCCAAATAAGTCTATCTTATGAATCTCAACCAAGCCAGATTAAATATGGTAGAATAACTCATATACTAGATACAATAATGCCAAATAAGTCTGTCTTATGAATCTCAACCAAGCCAGATTAAATATGGTAGAATAACTCATATACTAGATACAATAATGCCAAATAAGTCTGTCTTATGAATCTCAACCAAGCCAGATTAAATATGGTAGAATATAGTATATGAACTCATACACTAGATACAATAATGCCAAATAAGTCTATCTTATGAATCTCAACCAAGCCAGATTAAATATGGTAGAATAACTCATATACTAGATACAATAATGCCAAATAAGTCTGTCTTATGAATCTCAACCAAGCCAGATTAAATATGGTAGAATAACTCATATACTAGATACAATAATGCCAAATAAGTCTATCTTATGAATCTCAACCAAGCCAGATTAAATATGGTAGAATAACTCATATACTAGATACAATAATGCCAAATAAGTCTGTCTTATTAATCTCAACCAAGCCAGATTAAATATGGTAGAATAACTCATATACTAGATACAATAATGCCAAATAAGTCTATCTTATGAATCTCAACCAAGCCAGATTAAATATGGTAGAATAACTCATATACTAGATACAATAATGCCAAATAAGTCTGTCTTATGAATCTCAACCAAGCCAGATTAAATATGGTAAAATAACTCATATACTAGATACAATAATGCCAAATAAGTCTATCTTATGAATCTCAACCAAGCCAGATTAAATATGGTAGAATAACTCATATACTAGATACAATAATGCCAAATAAGTCTGTCTTATGAATCTCAACCAAGCCAGATTAAATATGGTAGAATAACTCATATACTAGATACAATAATGCCAAATAAGTCTGTCTTATGAATCTCAACCAAGCCAGATTAAATATGGTAGAATAACTCATAATAATTTATTTATTTATTGGTGTTTAAGGTCACATATTTCTGCACAATGGCTAATCATGACCACAACAGTTTTACAGGTGGAGGAAGCCAGAGAACACGGAGAGAACCACCGAGCAATGGCGAGCAACTAACTCTACACAAGCAGGTTTAGCATTGGTTAAAGACAGGTGCACCATCGACGTGCAGTATGCCTTAGTACACAGCGTCACCGTGCCCCCACGTGGGCAATGGGGGTGAAGTGTCTTGCCCAAGGACACAACGCTGTTGCCGCAGTAAGGATTCAAACCGAGGACCTCTCGTCTTGCAGCCTGCACCTCTACCTACTGAGCCACGGCGCCCCTAATATCTCATATACTAGATACAATGATGCCCAATAAGTCTATCAGTAATTCTTCAACAGATCAAAAATTTGTTTAACACTCAAAAATCTTTATTAACCCTTTAAGCAATGCAGACGATATAAAAATTTATTATTTTAAATATCATTTTTTTATTTATTTTTTTTTAAATTTCAACAAAACCATATCATGTGACCCGTCATTGGAATGAGCTCAATGAGCTCGTTCCAACGAGGGGTCACATAATATGGTTTTGTTGAAATTTTTTTTTGAAAAATACTATTTTTCCAACTGCTGAATTTGCATATAACATGGGCATCTAATGCCAGAATATCAAAATTTGTTATTTTAAATATTGTTTTTCTCACATAATATGGTTTTGTTGAAATTTTTTTTTGAAAAATACTATTTTTCCAACTGCTGAATTTGCATATAACATGGGCATCTAATGCCAGAATATCAAAATTTGTTATTTTAAATATTGTTTTTCTCAAATTTAAAAAACAAAAATCATATCACATAGCCCTTTATTGGGTTATATTCCAATGAGGGGTTCCATGATATGGTTTTGTTGGAATTGTTTTCACAGCAGTTTGAATAAGTGATGAACATAAATGTACAGTTAGGTGTGGTCCACTGTAATAAACATAAATATACAGCAACGTGCGCTCCACTGTAATAAACAAAAATAACCAGTAAGATGTGGTCTGCTGCAATGAATGTAAATATCCAGTAAGTTCCACTCCATTGTAATAAACAAATATACAGTGAGGTGTGGTCCATTGTAATAAACATAAATATCCAATAAGGTGTGGTCCATTGTAATAAACATAAATATACAGTGAGGTGTGGTCCACTGTAATAAACATAAATATAGAGTGAGGTGTGGTCCACTGTAATAAACATAAATATCCAATAAGGTGTGGTCCACTGTAATAAACATAAATATACAGTGAGGTGTGGTCCACTGTAATGAAGATAAATATACAGTGAGGTGTGGTCCACTGTAATAAACATAAATATACAGTGAGGTATGGTCCATTGTAATAAACATAAATATCCAATAAAGTGTGGTCCATTGTAATAAACATAAATATACAGTGAGGTGTGGTCCACTGTAATGAAGGTAAATATACAGGGAGGTGTGGTCCACTGTAATAAACATAAATATCCAATAAGGTGAGGTCCATTGTAATAAACATCAATATACAGTGAGGTGTGGTCCACTGTAATAAACATAAATATCCAGTGAGGTGTGGGCCACTGTAATAAACATAAATATACAGTGAGGTGTGGTCCATTGTAATAAACATAAATATCAAATAAGGTGTGGTCCACTGTAATAAACATAAATATTCAGTGAGGTGTGGTCCACTGTAATAAACATAAATATACAGTGAGGCGTGTTCCATAGTAATAAACATAAATATCCAATAAGGTGTGGTCCATTGTAATAAACATAAATATCAAATAAGGTGTGGTCCACTGTAATAAACAAAAATATACAGTGAGGCGTGTTCCATAGTAATAAACATAAATATCCAATAAGGTGTGGTCCATTGTAATGAAGATAAATATACAGTGAGGTGTAGTCCACTGTAATAAAGATAAATATACAGTGAGGAGCACTCCACTGTAATAAACATAAATATCCAATAAGGTGTAGTCCATTGTAATAAACATAAATATCCAATAAGGTGTGGTCCATTGTAATGAAGATAAATATACAGTGAGGTGTGGTCCACTGTAATAAACATAAATATCCAATAAGGTGTGGTCCATTGTAATGAAGATAAATATACAGTGAGGTGTGTTCCACTGTAATGAAGATAAATGTACAGTGAGGTGTGGTCCACTGTAATAAACATAAATATACAGTGAGGTGTGGTCCACTGTAATGAAGATAAATATACAGAAAGGTGTGGTCCACTGTAATAAACATAAATATACAGTGAGGTGTGGTCCATTGTAATAAACATAAATATCCAATAAGGTGCGGTCCACTGTAATGTAAATAAATATACAGTAAGGCGTGGTCCACTGTAATAAACATAAATATCCAATAAGGTGTGGTCCATTGTAATGAAGATAAATATACAGTGAGGTGTGGTCCACTGTAATAAACATAAATATCCAATAAGGTGTGGTCCATTGTAATGAAGATAAATATACAGTGAGGTGTGTTCCACTGTAATGAAGATAAATGTACAGCGAGGGGTGGTCCACTGTAATAAACATAAATATACAGTGAGGCGTGGTCCACTGTAATAAAAATAAATATATAGTGAGGTGTGGTCCACTGTAATAAACATAAATATCCAATGAGGTATGGTCCATTGTAATAAACATAAATATGCAGTGAGGTGTGGTCCATTGTAATAAACATAAATATCCAATAAGGTGTGGTCCATTGTAATAAACATAAATATCCAATAAGGTGTGGTCCACTGTAATGTAAATAAATATACAGTGAGGTGTGGTCCACTGTAATAAACATAAATATACAGTGAGGTGTGGTCCATTGTAATAAACATAAATAGCAAATAAGGTGTGGTCCACTGTAATAAACATAAATATCCAGTGAGGTGTGGTCCACTGTAATAAACATAAATATACAGTGAGGTGCGGTACGCTGTAATAAACATAAATATACAGTGAGGCGTGGTCCACAGTAATACACATAAATATACAGTGAGGTGTGGTCCACTGTAATAAACATAAATATACAGTGAGGTGTGGTCCATTGTAATAAACATAAATATCCAATAAGGTGTGGTCCACTGTAATAAACATAAATATCCAGTGAGGTGTGGTCCACAGTAATAAACATAAATATACAGTGAGGTGTGGTCCACTGTAATAAACATAAATATACAGTGAGGTGTAGTTCATTGTAATAAACATAAATATCAAATAAGGTGTGGTCCACTGTAATAAACATAAATATCCAGTGAGGTGTGGTCCACTGTAATAAACATAAATATACAGTGAGGTGTGGTATGCTGTTATAAACATAAATATACAGTGAGGTGTGGTCCATTGTAATAAACATAAATATCCAATAAGGTGTGGTCCACTGTAATGAAAATAAATATACAGTAAGGCATGGTCCACTGTAATAAACATAAATATCCAGTAAGGTGTGGTCCATTATAATCAAGATAACTATAGAGTGAGGCGTTGTCCACTGTAATAAACATAAATATACAGTAAGGTGTGGTCCATTATAATCAAGATAACTATACAGTGAGGCGTGGTCCACTGTAATAAACATAAATATACAGTGAGGTGTGGTCCATTGTAATAAACATAAATATCCAATAAGGTGTGGTCCATTGTAATGAAGATAAATATAC
The DNA here is from genome assembly GCA_031216915.1 of Pictodentalium vernedei. Lineage (NCBI taxonomy): Eukaryota > Metazoa > Mollusca > Scaphopoda > Dentaliida > Dentaliidae > Pictodentalium > Pictodentalium vernedei. The sequence continues at coordinate 9,451,990 of CM062291.1, read as the reverse complement.
AGTGAGGTGTGGTCCACTGTAATAAACATAAATATCCAATAAGGTGTGGTCCATTGTAATGAAGATAAATATACAGTGAGGTGTGGTCCACTGTAATAAACATAAATATCCAATAAGGTGTGGTCCATTGTAATGAAGATAAATATACAGTGAGGTGTGTTCCACTGTAATGAAGATAAATGTACAGTGAGGCGTGGTCCACTGTAATAAACATAAATATACAGTGAGGTGTGGTCCACTGTAATGAAGATAAATATACAGTAAGGCGTGGTCCACTGTAATAAACATAAATATACAGTGAGGTGTGGTCCATTGTAATAAACATAAATATCCAATAAGGTGTGGTCCACTGTAATGTAAATAAATATACAGTAAGGTGTGGTCCACTGTAATAAACATAAATATCCAATAAGGTGTGGTCCACTGTAATAAACATAAATATCCAATAAGGTGTGGTCCATTATAATGAAGATAACTATACAGTGAGGCGTGGTCCACTGTAATGAAGATAAATATATAGTGAGGTGTGGTCCACTGTAATAAACATAAAAATCCAATGACGTGTGGTCCATTGTAATGAACATAAATATACAGTCAGGTGTGGTCCACTGTAATAAACATAAATATCCAATGAGGTGTGGTCCATTGTAATGAACATAAATATACAGTGAGGTGTGGTCCATTGTAATAAACATAAATATCCAATAAGGTGTGGTCCACTGTAATGTAAATAAATATCCAATAAGGTGTGGTCCATTGTAATGAAGATAAATATACAGTGAGGTGTGGTCCACTGTAATAAACATAAATATCCAATAAGGTGTGGTCCATTATAATGAAGATAACTATACAGTGAGGCGTGGTCCACTGTAATGAAGATAAATATATAGTGAGGTGTGGTCCACTGTAATAAACATAAAAATCCAATGACGTGTGGTCCATTGTAATGAACATAAATATACAGTCAGGTGTGGTCCACTGTAATAAACATAAATATCCAATGAGGTGTGGTCCATTGTAATGAACATAAATATACAGTGAGGTGTGGTCCATTGTAATAAACATAAATATCCAATAAGGTGTGGTCCATTGTAATAAACATAAATATACAGTGAGGTGTGGTCCATTGTAACAAACATAAATATCCAATAAGGTGTGGTCCATTGTAATAAACATAAATATACAGTGAGGTGTGGTTCACTGTAATAAACTTAAATATAGAGTGAGGTGTGGTCCACTGTAATAAACATAAATATCCAATAAGGTGTGGTCCACTGTAATAAACATAAATATACAGTGAGGTGCGATCCACTATAATAAACATAAATATCCAATAAGGTGTGGTCCACTGTAATAAACATAAATATACAGTGAGGAGTGGTCCACTGCAATAAACATAAATATCCAATAAGGTGTGGTCCATTGTAATAAACATAAATATACAGTGAGGTGTGGTCCATTGTAATAAACATAAATATACAGCAAGGTGCGCTCCACTGTAATAAACAAATATCCAGTAAGATGTGGTCCGCTGTAATAAACAAATATACAGTGAGGCGTGGTCCACTGTAATGAAGTTAAATATACAGTGAGGTGTGGTCCACTTTAATAAACATAAATATCCAATAAGGTGTGGTCCATTGTAATAAACATCAATATACAGTGAGGTGTGGTCCACTGCAATAAACATAAATATCCAGTGAGGTGTGGGCCACTGTAATAAACATAAATATACAATGAGGTGTGGTCCACTGTAATAAACATAAATATCAAATAAGGTGTGGTCCACTGTAATAAACATAAATATCCAGTGAGGTGTGGTCCACTGTAATAAACATAAATATACAGTGAGGTGTGGTCCACTGTAATAAACATAAATATACAGTGAGGCATGGTCCACTGTAATAAACATAAATATACAGTGAGGTGTGGTCCACTGTAATAAACATAAATATACCGTGAGGTGTGGTCCATTGTAATAAACATAAACATCAAATAAGGTGTGGTCCACTGTAATAAACATAAATATCAAGTGAGGTGTGGTCCGCTGTAATAAACATAAATATACAGTGAGGCGTGGTCCACTGTAATGAAGATAAATATACAGTGAGGTGTGGTCCACTGTAATAAACATCAATATCCAATAAGGTGTGGTCCATTGTAATAAACATCAATATACAGTGAGGTGTGGTCCATTGTAATAAACATAAATACAGAGTGAGGTGTGGTCCACTGTAATAAACATAAATATCCAGTGAGGTGTGGGCCACTGCAATAAACATAAATATACAGTGAGGTGTGGTCCACTGTAATAAACATAAATATACAGTGAGGTGTGGTCCATTATAATAAACATAAATATCAAATAAGGTGTGGTCCACAGTAATAAACATAAATATACAGTGAGGTGTGGTCCACTGTAATAAATATAAATATCCAATAAGGTGTGGTCCACTGTAATAAACATAAATATCCAGTAAGATGTTGTCTGCTGTAATAAACATAAATATACAGTGAGGCGTGGTGCACTGTAATGAAGTTAAATATACACTGAAGTGTGGTCCACTGTAATAAACATAAATATCCAATAAGGTGTGGTCCATTGTAATAAACATCAATATACAGTGAGGTGTAGTCCGCTGTAATAAACATAAATATCCAGTGAGGTGTGGGCCACTGTAATAAAGATAAATATACAGTGAGGTGTGGTCCACTGTAATAAACATGAATATACAGTGAGGTGTAGTCCATTGTAATAAACATAAATATCAAATAAGGTGTGGTCCACTGTAATAAACATAAATATCCAGTGAGGTGTGGTCCACTGTAATAAACATAAATATACAGTGAGGTGCGGTACGCTGTAATAAGCATAAATATACAGTGAGGCGTGGTCCACAGTAATACACATAAATATACAGTGAGGTGTGGTCCACTGTAATAAACATAAATATACAGTGAGGTGTGGTCCATTGTAATAAACATAAATATCAAATAAGATGTGGTCCACTGTAAAAAACATAAATAGCCAGTGAGGTGTGGTCCACTGTAATAAACATAAATATACAGTGAGGTGTGGTCCACTGTAATAAACATAAATATACAGTGAGGTGTAGTCCATTGTAATAAACATAAATATCAAATAAGGTGTGGTCCACTGTAATAAACATAAATATCCAGTGAGGTGTGTTCCACTGTAATAAACATAAATATACAGTGAGGTGTGGTATGCTGTTATAAACATAAATATACAGTGAGGTGTGGTCCATTGTAATAAACATAAATATCCAATAGGGTGTGGTCCACTGTAATGAAAATAAATATACAGTAAGGCATGGTCCACTGTAATAAACATAAATATCCAGTAAGGTGTGGTCCATTATAATCAAGATAACTATACAGTGAGGCGTGGTCCACTGTAATAAACATAAATATACAGTGAGGTGTGGTCCATTGTAATAAACATAAATATCCAATGAGGTGTGGTCCATTGTAATAAACATAAATATCCAATAAGGTGTGGTCCATTGTAATGAAGATAAATATACAGTGAGGTGTAGTCCACTGTAATAAAGATAAATATACAGTGAGGTGCACTCCACTGTAATAAACATAAATATCCAATAAGGTGTGGTCCATTGTAATAAACATGAATATCCAATAAGGTGTGGTCCATTGTAATGAAGATAAATATACAGTGAGGTGTGGTCCACTGTAATAAACATAAATATCCAATAAGGTGTGGTCCATTGTAATGAAGATAAATATAGAGTGAGGTGTGTTCCACTGTAATGAAGATAAATGTACAGTGAGGCATGGTCCACTGTAATAAACATAAATATACAGTGAGGTGTGGTCCACTGTAATGAAGATAAATATACAGTAAGGCGTGGTCCACTGTAATAAACATAAATATACAGTGAGGTGTGGTCCATTGTAATAAACATAAATATCCAATAAGGTGTGGTCCACTGTAATGTAAATAAATATACAGTGAGGTGTGGTCCACTGTAATAAACATAAATATCCAATAAGGTGTGGTCCATTATAATGAAGATAACTATACAGTGAGGCGTGGTCCACTGTAATGAAGATAAATATACAGTGAGGCGTGGTCCACAGTAATACACATAAATATACAGTGAGGTGTGGTCCACTGTAATGAAGATAAATATACAGTAAGGCGTGGTCCACTGTAATAAACATAAATATACAGTGAGGCGTGGTCCACTGTAATAAACATAAATATCCAATAAGGTGTGGTCCATTATAATGAAGATAATTATACAGTGAGGCGTGGTCCACTGTAATGAAGATAAATATACAGTGAGGTGTGGTCCATTGTAATAAACATAAATATCCAATAAGGTGTGGTCCATTGTAATAAACATAAATATACAGTGAGGTGTGGTCCACTGTAATAAACATAAATATAGAGTGAGGTGTGGTCCACTGTAATAAACATAAATATAGAGTGAGGTGTGGTCCACTGTAATAAACATAAATATCCAATAAGGTGTGGTCCACTGTAATAAACATAAATATACAGTGAGGTGCGATCCACTGTAATAAACATAAATATCCAATAAGGTGTGGTCCACTGTAATAAACATAAATATACAGTGAGGAGTGGTCCACTGTAATAAACATAAATATCCAATAAGGTGTGGTCCACTGTAATAAACATAAATATACAGTGAGGTGCGATCCACTGTAATAAACATAAATATCCAGTAAGGTGTGGTCCACTGTAATAAACATAAATATCCAATAAGGTGTGGTCCACTGTAAAAGACATTGAGGGGAATGAAAAGAAAATCGATAGCTCCCACCCTGAATAAGCATACCAAGTTTCGAAACAGCCTGATAATGAATGTGACCTCTGATGTGTGCCAAAGGAAAATGTTAATGCACCAATGCACTTAGTTTGAAGGTTGTTGCTAAAGGCAATGTTTTGGGGTTTTTTTTTATGAAAATCCATAAATATGCCTTGTGCAAAAGGGAAAAGTTGCTGCTCAAATTCACTAAGTTCAAAAATTGGTCCTATCAATGCTTTTTTATGGAAATGAAAGAAAATCAATAGCTCCCATCTGGAGGTCACCCTGAACATGCATACCAAGTTTCAAAGCAAACTATCCACAAATATGCCCTATAGAGCATGCCAAAAAATATATTGATTCACAAATACACAAAGTGCAAAGGCCATTGCTACAGCAACATTTTTTGGTTGAACTTGGACCAAGTTTCAAAGCAATCCATTCATAAATGTGCCCTGTAAGGCATGCCAAAGGAATATGTGCACTAATTTTAAAGGTCATTGCTGACAAGATTTTTTGATAGAAATGGAAGAAAATATATAGCTCACATCTAGAGGTTATCCAAGACATACGTACCAAGTTACAAACTGATCCATTCATAAATTCACCCCGCAGGGCTTGCCAAAGGAAAATGTTGATGGAAATAGAAGAAAATTGATAGCTCACATCTAGAGGTTATCCCAAACATGCATACCAAGTTTCAAACTGAATGCATCCATTCATAAATTCATCTTGCAGGGCTTGCCAAAGGAAAATGTTGATGCACAATTGCAACGAGTTCAAAGGTCACTGCTAACGGCAACATTCGGCAATATTTTTTGAGTGAAATGAAAGAAAATGAAAAGCTCCCATCTAGAGGTCACTCTAAACAAGCACATCATGTTTCAAAGCAATCAAATCGTAAATGAGAACTGTGTGGTGTTGCAAAGGAAATTGCCGACAGCCAAAATGGAAAAGTTGAAGGTCATTGCTAATGGCAACAATTTTGATGGAAATGGAATAAATCTATAGCTCTCAATTTATTTATTTATTTATTGGTGTTTAAGGTCACATATTTATGCACAATGGCTAATCATGACCGTGACATTTTTACGGGTGGAGGAAGCCGGAGTACCCGGAGAGAACCACCGAGCAACGACGTGCAGCTGCCAGCTCCCCAACATCGTAACTCCGCACTGCAGCACAGGCAGGGTTAGATTGGTAGAAGACATGTGCACCATCGACGTGCAGTACGCCTTAGTACACGGCATCATCGTGCCCCCACATGGGCAATGGAGAGGAAGTGTCTTGCCCAAGGACACAACGCGGTTGCCGCAGGTGGGATTTGAACCGAGGACCTCTCGGCTTGCAGCCTGCACCTCTACCAACTGTGCCACCATGCTCCCAAGCTCTCAATTAAAAGTCACTCAAAACAAGTAGACCAAGTTTCAAACCGATCCATTCATAAATGCACCCTGCAGAGCATGCCAGAGAAAAATGTTCAGGCAAAAACGGCCAGGTTCAAAGATCAGTAGTGCAAACAGCAATGTTGATTGATGGAAATGAAAAATAAAAAATAAATCGCATTAAAGGTTGCTCCAAACCAGCACACCAACTTTCAAAGCAATCAGATGATAAATGTGACTGGTGTGCTGTGCCAAATAACTGTTGATGCACACAAGGGCAAAGTTGAAGGTCGTTGTTAGTGGCCACTTTTTTGACTGGAATGGAAGAAGCTCCTATCTGACGGTCAACCAAAAAAAACATACCAAGTTTCAAAGCAATCCATGGATGTACCTTATAGGGTATGCCAAAGGAAAATGCTGATGCACAAATGCACTAAGTTTGAAGGTTGTTGCTGATGGCAACTTTTTAACGAAAATGCAAGAAAGTTAAAAAATTTATAGTAATTTATATATTTTTTATACTTACCAATGACCCAGACTTAGCTGGTGCTAACTCTTAAATTCTAGGGCCAAACACAAATTTCCCCCCCCCCCCCCCCCCCCAAATTTGCATCAAAATCCAAAAAATAGATGTCCTATGTGGTCCTTTCATACTTTTATCCACTGCGCATGCACAGTGTCAAGGAAGTACCAAAATTGGAGGCAAATCCTCATTCTTACAACCAGTGCCTGGTAAGTGTTATGTAATCAGCGGAGAGGTATGAGTTCCCAACTCATGGGAGGACCATCCCCGTCTGGGTCATTGGTAAGTATAAAAAATATATAAATTACAATAAATTTTTTAACATTTTTATACTGTACCAATGACCCAGACTTAGCTGAGTAGAAAAAAGGCTGGAGGGCCTAGGACATAAAGGATAATCCAATAGACTCAATTACATGTAAACAGAATTATCCCCTCAAGGAGAAGAGGAGAACAGGCTTTACATGTATCTTTCTTGTTTATACCAAAAAAGAAAGACACAATACCTTTCTGTAATTGAGCACAATAACATCAATGATCTCTATTAACATCCAGTATAACCCATTATACTAATTTATTAAAGGAAAGTCCAGAGAATGAGACTCTTTATACTCATTTAAAAGTGTCCGAGGATTGTATATTAACGCTCGTATGACACATGACATATACAAATGCTTCACACCGAGCTACACTTCAAAAATATTACATACATGAGATAGACATTAGCTTTACACTTTAAAACCATCCCGGCACTGACTCGGAATTACTGACTCCAGAGGAGGTATTCCCTTGCTTTTCACCATAAAGCAGGTGATATAAGGGATGACAGAGATGCTACCAACAGAATCTTGCAGTGAGATTGCTTGATTTTTAGCAATATCTGTTGAATCAACGGAGCTGAAGGATACGTGTATCCTATCATTCCGTCCCAAGAGATCGAGAGTGCGTCTGCAAACACTCGAGGATCTGGGCATGGTGACACATACGTCTGCAACTGATTGTTGAGATGTTGAGGACGATCCCATTGGTAGCAAATCTGAATGAATACTGGTTTGTTGAGAGTCCATTCTGACGGCAACATACAACCTTTCCGAGAAAGGGAGTCCACTAGAACATTCAGACGACCCGGAATATGACAGTCCGACAGAAGACCTTGATGCTCTAGGACAAACAGAAGGATTCTTTCCATTAAATTGAACAATGGAATGGAATGAGTGCCTTCCTGGTTCCAAATATACGCTACTAATGTCGAATTGACGGACAGAATTTGAACATGCGAATTCTGAATAATGTTCATCCACTCATGTAGCGCAAGCCAAATTGACATAAACTCTTTGATGTTTATGTGCTTGTTTAGGAACTGCAGATCCCAAAGACCCTGGCACCTCGAATCTGTTGGGCTCAAAGTTGCACCCCAACCTGTTTGACTCGCCTCCGTCATTATCGTAAAAATCGGAACTGGCAGTTGCAGTGGTAATCCCAAATTTAACCACTGAATATCTGCCCAAGTCTGAATCTCTTGTTTCACTTGATTCGACAAAACGATGTTTGTTTCGTGTGAATGAATCTTCACACTCCAATTCTGAGTAAAAAATATCTGGAGTGGATGTGTGCGTAGTCGCCCCATCGGAATAAGATCCGCAGCGGCTCCACGCAAAACTGTCAGTCGCATGAATTCTCTCGCTGTTACTACATCTGAGTGAAGACAAAAGCGAGCGTAACAACTAATTTCGCTCTGGTTAACGGCAGACGAATGAGAGTGTTGTGCATCTCGAAGCTCATTCCCAGGTGGGTGAATGACTTGGACGGCACTAGATCCAACTTCTTTTCATTTACTATGAAACCAAGATGTCGGCGCAATTGAAGCAGACTCTGAACATTGTTCTGAAGCGTTAACTTGTTGCCGTACCTCGGAAGAATGTCGTCCAAGTAGGCCGACGTTACCACAGATGAATGAGCTCTGAAATGAGTCATTACCGAGTTCATTATTCGAGTGAAGGCCCAGGGCGCTAGATTCAGAGTGAAGCACATTGCTCGGAACTGATAAACGACTCCTAGGACAGAGAAGCGAAGATACTTTCTGAACGCCGGATGTACTATGACGTGAAAGTACGCATCCTTGAGATCTATGCTCGCAGCATAATCGTTCACACGAATGCAAGCACTGGCCGATTGGATGGTCTCCATATAAAATTTCGAAGCCACGATCAGCTTGTTTATCTAGCTCAGATCTATAACTGGACGAAACGAGCTGTCTGGTTTTGGAACCAGGAGCGGGTGACTGTAGAAACCTGGAGATTCCTGGTTTTCTACGACCTCTATAGCGTTCTTGTCTAGAAGAGATAGAACTTCTGATAGAAGCGAATCTCTCTTCTGAACGTTTGACGGAAGCCGAGTCCAACGTGGACTTCGAGATAACGGAGGTTTTTCCTTGAAGGTCAGTTTTAGACCTTCGGAAATAACCCCTTGCACCCATGAGTCGTCCGTAATTGACAACAAATTGGTTAAGAATGTCGACAGCCTTCCGCCCACTGGAACGCAATAGAGGTTTAGACCTCTGGCCCTGTGAGGCTTGCGGGAGGAGAAACCACGTCCTCCACGACCCGCACCTCGCCCAGTCAACCTAGGGGCATCTGACCGGTTATCTCGGCCAGCATTACGACCCCTACCTGAGTCGCTACTCTGACGGTCTCTGGAGTAAGATGTAGAGGCTTTCTTAGATCCTCTATAGGAACTTCCCTTGGATGTATTCACCCCAGAAGTGCCTGCCTTACTCCTCTCTGCTGAGTATGTCTTTTTCGAAGCGGATTTAAAAAACAGAGAATCCGAAGCTTTCTTAGTAATCTGATCATAGATTATAGAAAGCTTTCCATCGAAGAGAAGCTCTCCGGAGACTGGAGTGACTCGAAGAGAGTTTTTTACCTTACTATTCACTCTTGTGGATGCAGCCAGGGCAGCATCACATCTGACTAACTCCAGATTTGCCACTGAAAAGGTGGAGTTATACGTAGAATATGCTATGGCCCTTGAAAGAACTGTCAAGGAAGTTTGAACATCCTGGAATTCTTTCCCTTCGAGACGTAATGATAACGCTCTGGTAAGGTGATCTGAGTAAGATAAGGCGTCTAAACTGATTCTATTAGACGAGATTGTCGTCTCCAGCGTACTGGAGTGAATCGACATGGACGCCGGTGTCACAGATTTTTTTCCCCCTCACCAAAGGGGGGGGGGGGGGGGGGAAGGGGGGAATAGTTTTTTTTACCCCCCGCCCTGATTTTTTTGCCCCCCACCTGAATTTGTTTTCTTCACAATTTTTTTTGTCATATTATTTGCTAATATGGCGAGAAAACCTTTTGTTGACCAAGAAAAAACAAATTTCAAATTTTTTAAATGGTCAATGTCAGGTGGGGGGCAATTTTCATAGGCCACAGAAATCTTCCCCCATTTCAGTGAAGAAATGTTTTCAATGTTGTATTATTGTATTATTTGCTAATTTGGCACGAAAACCTATCTTTGACAGTTTTTTTTTTTAATCGCGACATGGTTAACGTTGTTTTGTGCAGTGGGATAGGGGGGATGTGTGAAATTTCAATAGGCCACCAAAAATCTTCCCCCACCTCCAAAAAGAAAATTTTTGCACCACATGATTTGCTCATATGGCATAAAACCCTCTACTTGATATTTGTTTTCTCATTCTGATGTTGAAAGGCCAACATCAGGTGGGGGCAATTTTTCCATGTCATATCATTGCAAGAAAATCCCTCTTTTACTTAAATTTTTCAATTAATTTGACAATGGTCAATGTCAGGTTGGGGGGCAATTTTCTCCCGGCTACCAGAATCTCTCTCCCCCCCCCCCCCCCCCCCCCCACCTCTGTTTTGAGAAAAAGAAATTTTTTAACTTTGACATGGTCACTATCAGGTGGGCTTCCACCTGACGTTGACCATGTCAAAGTTAAAAAAAAAAATATCAGTCAAAGATAGGTTTTCTCACCAAATTAGCAAATAATATGAGATTTAAACAAATTTCTTCTGGGGGAGTTACTCAACAGGGTTTCAGGAATTCAAGGCATGAGGTATTTATTTCTGAGCAGTCATAACTATGCTTGAGGTGCAGGGTTCCAGGGGCGGGGGGGGGGGGGGGGGGGGAACTAGATTTTTTTACCCCCCAAGGGGGGGGGGGGAGGGAAAAAAAAACTAGAAATATTTATTAAAGTCTTATATTCACCAAAGACACTAAATATGGGCAATATATAACAGGCCTGCTGCCAAATGCCCAAAAGTTTTGATAATACAGTAATCCTTCTGACAACATGGAATCTTCATGATTTTATCAAACCTCAGCCCCCCCAATTCAGCACTGTCTAAAGTTACTCAACAGGGTTTCAGGAATTCAAGACATGAGGTATTTATTTCTGAGCAGTCATAACTATGCTTGAGGAGCAGGGTTCTTGGCGACAAGGAATTCCCCGAGGAACAGACTATTTTGTATATGACAGGGTGGGGGAAAAAAAAACTAGTTTTGTTTTACCCCCGGGGAGGGGGGGGGGGGGGGGAGGGAGGGAAAAAAAAACTAGAAATATTTATTAAAATCTTATCTTCACCAAAGACACTAAATATGGGCAATATATAACAGGCCTGCTGCCAAATGCCAAAAAGTTTTGATAATACAGTAATCCTTCTGACAACATGGAATCTTCATGATTCTATCAAACCTCAGCCCCCAGCTCAGCACTGTCTAAAGTTACTCAACAGGGTTTCAGGAATTCAGGACGTGTTAATCCTCACACTAATTGGCATTCAATAATCCTCCTCAAAGCAACAGATTACTGACTTGGCAGAGTCATAATCTATTGTCATCTCCATAAATCTCATCATTAACTATCTGTTCTGCATTTACCCCCTATGACCACTGTCAAAATTGGAGAAAAATACAGAAATCTTTTGTTTTTCTCGCCATTTTAGCAAATAGTATGACATAAAAAATGAAGAAAAAAAAAACATTCAGACGGGGGGCAAAAAAATCAGGGTGGGGGTTGAAAAAAAATAGTTTTTTCTCCCCCCCCCCCCCCCCGGGGAGGGCGAAAATACTGTAAAATCTATTTTTTTTTCCCCTCCGGGGGCATTTTACCGGGGGGGGGGGTGAAAAAACTGGGACACCGGCAATGACAACTCCAAGTCTTCTGCCTGGTCGTCTAAACGCAGAGGAACTCTCGGCACGCCCTGTCCTGATATTTCAAATCTATTTCTATTATTGATGAAAGGCAGCTGTAGAGCATGAGGCAATAAGAAACCGGATTTGCCAGTCTTAGAGGCTAGCTTGAATATAGCATTATTCAGAAGTTCAAATGTCCGCGTGACATTACTGGACTGGGTCGGAAACTCAGGCGCAATGGCCATATTCCGGCCGAAAAAGTCGGTGTCCAGTGACGCTATCCGTCTCTTAACAGGTAATGCAGCATTTTGGTCCGGAGGAACAACTTCTGGAAGGTGTTGCCGGATGAAATCTACAGACACCTTATGTTGTTCGGAAAGGGAAAATTCCAGCTCCACCGATTCCCTTTCACCATCCGACTGGACCACATGAGACTCTCAGTCGTCCCTTTCTGACTCTGCAGGGGAGCGAACCGGCCCAGCTTCCTCAGACAGTTCCTGTTCTGAAAAAGTTTCTGATGGCTGCTGGGATGCTGCAATGAGTTGAGCTATCTGTGATAGCAAGTCCATCGCGGAGGCCTGTGGAGCCGCGGTCTTATGTGATTTAGCCGCTGAAGCTCCTGGGACGTTAATTCCTGCATACTTCTTTTACGCAAACGTCCCGCCTGGTAAGGCCTCGTGTCCTTGGCTACCAGATGGCATGACCTGATCAAAGTAGAATCCCTGGTCGGCGAAGCAGGCTGGATATCAGCGGTCACATAGCCAAGGTGCGGTCATGTGTGCTACCGTGAGGATGAGGAAGCCAACAGACTAGCCGTGCTGGACTGTCTATATGACGGAGCATCCCAAGCAGGAGGAGTGGACGTATGCTCCGACTGATGAACGTTATGTACAACAACATCTGGGCCAAGATGTTGTTGTAAGAGAGAGGGGCCTCTCTCGCTCGCGGTCCGGGCAGACCTGGACGAGCCAAGTACCGGACTGACTGGCTTCCTCCATTCCATCCTCCGATCCGTCGTCGCTGGGTGTGCACGATCCGTGTTTATAGTGCTCGCAACACCCGATCTCCTTTCCTGGACCGCAATGGACGAACCCGGCATCACAACCATTTTGTGAATGATTGCTTCACCGGGCGAGCTAGTGGGCGACAATGCCGTCGATCCTACTAGGGACCTTTTAGGCATTTGCCGAATTTCATTGAGCACTCTAGCCACTAGCTCTTCATTTGACTGCGATGACGGAGGCACACTTCTTGAAGACATCATGGAAACGTCACCCTGTTCTTGTTCCTCTGAACTCGCACTAGCCCTTGAAAACAAGATACATGATAATAAAATAATCCATTACAAACATTTCGAAAAATAATTCAAAAGAAAAAACTTTTTTGAAAAAATTTCAAGATGAACCCAAGTTCCCAATGGGAACAATGAGCCCAAATGGATCCCAAAAAATTTTAAAACATGTCTAACAATTAATGTTACACTTACAGACAATATTAATGTATCTGGCTATGAGCAGAACTAAATAGAAAACAAGGAATCACTGTAAGAAGTAACCGTTGTCAACATAAACAAAATTGAATAAAAACTGGAAACAAGACTCCAGGCACTGAAAATATGGCCCGAAATCAGCAACCAATATTAACACTATCCGATGTAAAACAGAGACTTCTTGAGAAGAAATTGCAGTACATCGGATGGTAGATGCATGACTGAAATGCCTAACCGCCCTAGGGTGAGGACATAACCATGGGGAAAAACAGAATAAACATTCTGTTACCAAGCCAAAACTCCCAAGAAATTTCAGTAAAAATAATTTAAAAAATTATGCCAAAAGCATGGGAGAATAGGAAGGGGGGTATTAAGGAAAGGGAGAGAGGAAACACTGAACAAACAATGGAAATTTCATAGCAAGAATGAAAACATCAGGCCCATGCCCCGAAATTTGGGAACATGAAATAATTTTGCATAAAAGTTAAAAAATTTATAGTAATTTATATATTTTTTATACTTACCAATGACCCAGACTTAGCTGGTGCTAACTCTAACAAAACCAGGGCCAAACACAAATTTTGCCCCCCAATCCCCAAAATTTGCATCCAAAACAAAAAGAAATCATGTCCTAAAGGACCTCCATACTACGCCTCTACTGCGCATGCGCAGTGACGCAGTCATCCCGAAATTGGCGCCAATTATCATTCTTACTGGCAGTGCCTGGTCAGCGCTATGTACTTAGCGGGGAGGCAAGAGTTCCCAACTCCAGGGAGGGCCATCCCCGTCTGGGTCATTGGTAAGTATAAAAAATATATAAATTACTATAAATTTTTTAACATTTTTATACTGTACCAATGACCCAGACTTAGCTGAATAGTAAACAGGCTGGAGGGCCTAGGACATAGAGGAAAATCCAATAAGCTCAACTATATAGTAAAGAGGTAACCCCTTAAGGAGAAAAGGAGTATTAGGCTTTACATGTATCTTTCTTATTTAATATTAAATTAGAAAGATACACTACCCTTAATAATTGAGCACAATAACATTCATGTTCTCTATTAACATCCAGTATAACCCTTGTACTAATTATTTTTAAAGCAAGCCAATAAATAAAGTAGTCCAGAGAATTGAGACTCTTTATAATCATTTAAAAGTGTCCGAGTATTGTATATTAAAGCCCGTTTGACACTTGACATATACAAATGCTTCACACCGAGCTACACTTTAAAAATAAGACATGAATGAATTTAAACATTAATATTACACTTTAAAACCATCCCGGAAGCGACTCAGAAATACTGACTTGGAGGAGGCATTCCCTTGCTTTTCACTATAAAGCAGGTGACCTAAGGGAACACCCGCCCCCCCCCACTTCCCCTTGCCCTGGGTCAAATAGCCCAGAGCGAAGAGGGCAGACGGACGGAGTCACTGCCGGAACAGAAAGCCTGCATAACTATAGTTGCAACTGTTTAGTGGACGACATTCTGAGCAACAGATAACGGACCTAAACAATGCAGGTCTCCAGAAATGGACTCAATATTTCTGAGATAAAAATTCGTAAATGTGGATGGCTGAGACCAATAAGCAGCCTTCATTAAATCTGTAATAGCAACACTATTAGCATAAGCCCAGGAAGTAGAAAGAGCTCTTACTTCATGAGCAGAAATCTTAAGCACAGACTGCTGAGAAGAAGATAAATCTTCATAAGCAGTACGGATAGTTAACTGAATCCATCTAGCAATAGAATGGACTGAAATGTCCTTTCTATTAGGCATCAAAGACAGAAAGAAATGTTTCCGTCCCTTTCTGATAAACTGAGATCTCTGTTTAGAGATACGTAGTGCTCTAACAGGACAGAGTAAAGGCCTACGCCCATCTGAAGACGGAAGAGCCTTAATAACAATAGGTTCCGGATATTTATTAGGAGCCTGATTCTTAGCTAAAAAACCCACATTAGTAGTGAAGGTGATAGTGTTCCCAACACTACGATAATGAGAATCATCCACCGATAGCGCATGAAGCTCACTGACTCTTCTGGCAGAAGAGAAAGCTAAGAGAAAAGCTGTCTTATAAGATAAGAATTTGAAATCTACTGTCCCAAGAGGTTCAAATGGCTTTTCCTTCAATTTAAGGAGAACCCAAGCTAAATTCCATTTAGGAATTAATCTAAGAGTTCTGGGTCTATTTATCGAAAAGTTTCTAACCAACTTCGATAAAGAGACATTAGATCCAATTTGTAAACTATCATGATGTGCATAGGTATCAGATAACATAGATCTATAACCCTTTATAGTAACAGGCTGCAGTTTGATTTCGTCAAACAAGTATACTAGAAAGTTTGCAATGTCTGGTATAGAGGGATCAAATATATCTACAGAATGATCCCTACACCAACGACGAAAAACCTTCCACTTAGCCGCATAGTTTAGCTTAGAGGAGGTCCTCCTACAGTTAGAAATCGCGTCCACTGCTCGTCCTGTAAAGTGCTTGCCATGCAAGAAGGACCGCACAACGGAAAAACATGAAGGTTGAGACCTTGCGGGTTGTGATGGAGTTGGCGCGATTTCCCCTGCGAAAGAAGATCCTCTCGTGGAGGAAGCTTCCGCGGTAGGTCCCACAACAGACACCTGAGTAGATTTATCCACGGTCTCTGTGGCGACAGAGATGCTACCAACAGAATCTTGCATTGAGATTGTTTTATCTTGAGCAATACTTGTTGAATTAACGGCACTGGAGGATACGCATATCCTATCATTCCGTCCCAAGGGATCGACAGAGCGTCTACTGCAAATGCTCTTGGATCCGGACACGGAGACACATACGTCTGCAACTGATTGTTGAGATGTGTCGCAAATAAGTCTATCATTAGCCGTTCCCATTGGTAGCAAATCTGATTGAATACTTGTTTGTTGAGAGTCCACTCCGACGGCAACAAGCGACCCTTTCGTGAAAGGGAGTCTGCTAGCACATTCAGACGACCCGGTATGTGACGGACCGAAAGAAGAACGTGATGTTCTAACGCAAACAGAAGGATTCTTTCCGTTAGATTGAACAACGGAACTGAATGAGTGCCTCCCTGATTCCGTATATACGCCACTACTGTCGTATTGTCGGATAGGATTTGGACATGAGCATCGTGAATAATGTCCATCCAGTGACGTAACGCAAGCCAAATTGACATCATTTCCTTGATGTTTATGTGCTTGCACAGGAATTGCGGATCCCAAAGACCCTGGCATCTCGAATCCGTTGGGATTAATGATGCACCCCAACCTGTTTGACTGGCATCCGTCATAACGGTAAAACTCGGATCCGGCAACTGCAGCGGAACTCCTTGAGTTAACCACTGAATGTTTGCCCAAGTCTGAATCTCTTGTTTCACTTGATCTGACAAGAGAACGTCTACATCGAGCGAATGAATTTTCACACTCCAATTCTGAGTCAGGAAAATTTGAAGAGGACGTGTGCGTAGCCGCCCCATCGGAATGAGATCCGCGGCAGCTCCGCACAGACCTATCAGTCTCATAAATTCTCCCGCCGTGACTTTGTCTGCGTGCAGACAATAGCGAGCGTAACAACTGACTAATTTCGCTCTGGTTAACGGCAGACGAACGAGATTGTTGTGCGTCTCGAAGCTCATTCCCAGATGAGTGAATGACTTGGACGGCACCAGATCCGACTTCTCCTCGTTTACTATAAAACCGAGACGTCGGAGCAATAGAAGAAGATTCTGAACATCGTTCTGAAGCGTTAACTCGTTGCCGTACCTCTGAAGAATGTCGTCCAGGTAGGCCGACGTTACCGCAGACGAATGAGCTCGGAAGTAGATCATTACCGAGTTCATTACCCGAGTGAAAGCCCAGGGTGCTAGATTCAATCCGAAGCACATCGCCCGGAATTGATACACCACTCCCAGGACTGCAAAGCGTAGATACTTTCGGAATGTCGGATGTACCATGACGTGAAAGTACGCATCTTTGAGATCTATGCTCGTTGCATAATCGTTCACCCGAATACTCGCTCTGACCGATCGAATCGTCTCCATATAAAACTTCGGAGCGACGATCAGCTTGTTTATCCAGCTCAAATCTATGACTGGACGGAACGAGCCGTCTGGTTTCGGAACCAGAAACAGATGGCTGTAGAATCCCAGAGATTCCTGGTTTTCTACGACCTCTGCCGCGTTCTTCATTAAAAGAGACTGCACCTCTGATAACAGAGCATCTCTTTTCTGTGGATTTGACGGAAGATGAGTCCACTTTGGACTTCGAGTTAATGGAGGCTTTTGTTTGAAGGATATCTTTAGACCTTCCGAAGTCACTCCTCCCACCCAAGGGTCGTCCGTAATCGACGCCCACTCTTGTGAAAAACTCGACAACCTTCCGCCAACCGGAACGCGATAGAGGTTTAAGCCATCACCTCCTGGACCTGCGAGGCGTGCGGTAGGAGAAACCACGTCTTCCACGACCCGCACCTCGCCTCGTCGACCTCGGGGCGTCCGACCGATTGTCCCGGCCTGAAGGACGTCCCGAACGAGAGTCGCTATCCTGACGGTCTCTTGAATAAGACCAAGAGGACGCACCGGAACCTCTATAGGAACCTCTCTTGGGCGCATTAGACCCAGAAGTGCCTGTCTTATTCGTGTCTGCTGTATCCGACTTCTTAGGAGCCGATCTGAACAACAGAGAATCATTAGCTTTCTTTTTAATTTTATCATAAATAGCGGAAAGCTTGCCGTCAAAGAGAAGTTCTCCTGAGACCGAAGCGACTCTAAGAGAGTTCTTCACCTTAGAATCCACTAGTGTGGATGTAGCTAGGGCTGCGTCACGTCTAACCAACTCCAGATTTGCCACTGAAAGGGCGGAGTTACACGTGGAATAAGCTACTGCCCTTGAAAGAAGTCTTAAAGAGGATTGTATATCCTGAAACTCTTCCCCTTGAAGGCGCAGTGATAACGCCTTAGTAAGGTGATCTGCGTAAGATAAGGCATCTAAATTGGCTCTGTTAGACGCAATAGCTGTTTCCAACACCGCGGTTGGAATAGAAGCTGACGACGGTAATGATAGCTCTAAGTCTTCCGCCTCGTCGTCCATACGCAGAGGAACTCTCGGTATACCCTGTCCTGCCGTATCGAATTTATTCCTTGCATTAATGAAAGGCAGGTTGAGAGTATTAGCGGACAAGAAACCTGCTTTCCCCGTCCTGGAAGCAAGTTTAAATATAGCGTCGTTCAATAATTCAAATGTTCTAGCAACATTATTGGACTGCGACGGAAACTCGGGAGCGATGTCC
This sequence comes from Pictodentalium vernedei, assembly GCA_031216915.1. Taxonomy (NCBI): domain Eukaryota; kingdom Metazoa; phylum Mollusca; class Scaphopoda; order Dentaliida; family Dentaliidae; genus Pictodentalium; species Pictodentalium vernedei. The sequence continues at coordinate 9,433,327 of CM062291.1, read as the reverse complement.
CTGAACCGCTCAAAAAATTCAGAGTCCAATGACGCTATAATTCTCTTGTCCGGAACCGCAGCAGTCTGGCCCGACGGAACAACTTGAGGGAGAAACAGGGTTCCCACTGGTTGGTGAAAAAAAAATTCCATAGCTTTTCCATAACCTTTCCATAGCATGACAGAATCAATTTCCAAGACCCGTCAAAGCGGTTTTCCATAGCTTTTCCATAGCCCACCCATCCAATTTCCATTAAAACCCATATCGCTAGAAATGAGTTCCAGTTTGAATGAACTGGAGAATATTTAGCATTATTTGTTTCTTACTGACCACAATATATGTGTACCAACCATCATTTATTGGTAAGCTGAACTAAAACAGATAATGCTGAATTTTTCTACAAATCAATCTCTTATTCAAGAATATGCAGGCATACATTCATTGTTACTAAATTGTCAAACAATATACTTACTGAATTGGAACTGCAATGTGGTTTTATATTTGTTGTGCCAACAATCTGTGACAATATCACTTCCAGTGAGAGAGCTGGAAAATTGCTTTAAAAATGTGATTCGAGTCCTCCATACTTCTGTATGAGTGATGTGACACAACAGTATGTAGAGCCCACCGAATCTCAGCTTTCCATGTGTCCTCATTTCTGAAAGTAATATTTTGTTGATTTGTCCCAACTTTACCTCCCGTTTCTGAAACTGAACAATCACCTGTCGTCTTACTCTTACTGGCATTATTGGTGAAAAAACCTGTAATGTTTGGTGTTTTTTGTTTTTTCTCCAAAAGGTTCACATGCTTTTTACCTTTCCCGTGACTGACCAATGCCTTCTCGTCCATGTTCCCAATATCAAAGTTTTTGACACAAAGCAAACAATGCGCAGAATGTCGGTCACCGGAAACACGCTGCAACCAGTCAACATAATCGTTTGTGCGCAGCCAAGCGTCATTGAATACACACTTACCCCCAGGCATAATAGATTTTGAAAAGTTCAAAGGGTAAACACAACTTTTGTTGAAAGAAAAATGGCGAAATTTCTCTTTGTAATGTTGTCACGTTCGACTGACTCCAAGAGTAAACTTTTGAGTTACGGACAAACACCCCCGGAAAATTCGGCCCAAGACTATTCGACCCAAATTGATTTGAAAGACGATTCGACCCCGATTCAAAGACGATTTGGCCCAAATCAACAGCGACCAATACTGCATATTTCAACCCATGATTGGAGCACATGTACGAAAATTCCAAAGCCTTTCCATAGCCAAATAAATTAACCCCTCATTTTCCATGACTTTCCAGGTCCTGGAAAATGAAATAGTGTTTTTCCATAACTTTCCAGGAGTTTCCATAGCCAGTATGAACCCTGGAGAAAGTGCCGGATGAAGTCCACGGCAGCTTTATGTTGTTCCGAAAGGGATAGCTCCAAGTCATCCGTATCCCTTTCACCATCCGGTCGGACCTCACGATGTTCCCGGTCGTCCGCCCCCGATGCTTCGGCGGAGCGTACCGACCCAGCGCCGTCGGATAATTCTCGATCCGACACCGTTTCTGTCGGCTGCTGCGATAAGCTGTGCTATCTGCACAAGAATGTCCGGCGTTGAGACCTGCGGAGGCGCAGTCTTTCGCTGCTTCGCCGAGGGCAGCTCCGCATCAGATGGCTCCCGCATACTTTTCCTATGCGAACGTCCGGAGTCCATCAGTCTCGAATCCCTGGCTGCCGGATGGTGTGACCTGGTCGCCGAAGAATCCTTCATCGGCGAAGCTGGTAATATATCGGCGGTCACGCAGCCAAGGTGCGGTCGTGTGCGCTGACGAGAAGAGGAAGCCTTAACAGTCTCTGCGGACTGCTTATACAACGGAGCGTCCCGAGCGACGGACGTATGCTCCGCTAAAGACACATTTTGTACCACAACATCTGGTCCCAGATGTTGTTGTACGAGAGAGGGACCTCTCTCGCTCGCGGCCCGGCTGGACCTGGACGAGCTATGAACCGGACTAAAAGGCTTCCTCCGTTCTCGCTTACTATCCGCCGTCACTGGGTGTGCATCTATTATGTTTATAGTGCTCGCATCACCCAAAATTTCCTCTTGGACCGCATCGGACGAACCCGGCTGCCGAACCATTCGGTGAATGGACGCTACACCGGGCGAGCTAGCGGACGACATTTGTCTAATCTCCATGAGTACTTTTGCCGCTAGCTCTGAATTCATTTGTGACGACGGACGCACACTTGAAGAAGATAACATGGAAACATCACCCTGTTCTGGTTCCTCTGAAATAGAAACTGAGAGAGTAGAGTGACCTTGCGGAGAAAGAGCCGGCATCGCTCTTTCTCCAGAAACAACATATCGTGACACACGTTTCCAATGTTTCTCATCCCAATGTTCACATATAGGACAGGGATTAATGCGAGAACACTGACTACAATTAATACAATGATCATGAAAGTCAGAGGAAGATTTCTTCCTATTACAATTTGAACAACGTCCCTTCATTGTGAAAGAACAACAATAAGTCCTAGTTACTCGCAAAAACCCCTGACACAAAGATACATAATAACATGATCCATTAATAAATGAAAAAACAATTGCAAAACAAAATAATTTTGAAAAAATATTTTTTCAGAGAAGCCCAAGTTGCTGAAAAGTAACGTTGAGCCCCGATGGATCCGATGGCAAAGTGTGGTCAAAAATTTTAAATTTATATAAAATAATTAATGAGACACTTTCGGATAATATAAATGTATCTTATAATGAGATAAACTACCACAAAGGCAAACAGCTCCCCTCAAAAAAGGCTGTTGCCAATGAAAACAAACAGTGTAAACACACTAGAAAACATGACTCCAGGCACTGAAAAAACTGGCCCGGAATCAGTCATCAATTACACTCTATCTGATGCAAAACAGAGACTCCCAGGGGAGAATCTGTAGAACATCAGATGGAAGATGCAGAACACAAACGTTATACACCCATGGGTGAAAACGTAACTATGGGGAAAATAACAGAAAACATTCTGTAACCAAGCAACTCTCCCAGGAAATTTTAGAAATGAAATTTCTCAAAAATATGCCAAAAGCATGGGAGAATTGCCAGGGGGGACTTTAGAAGGCTAGGGGAGAGGAAACACTGAATAAGCAGTGCAACAATTAGCAAGAATGACAACAAGAGGCCCATGCCTCGAAAATAGGCAACTTAACATAATTTCATCAAAAAATTTTAAGTACAGCCCTGATTATTTTTTGCCACTTCTTTTTCCTCTCCTCCTTCTATCCTCCTTAGAATCACATTTTCTCCAAAAATTACGTGTCTGGCATCCTTTAAACTGAGATTTACAAGCACAAAGATCAGTGAGATGTTGACTGATGAAGGGCCAAACAGAGAATGATAATTGGCGCCAATTTTGGGACGACTGCGTCACTGCGCATGCGCAGTAGAGGCGTAGTATGGAGGTCCTTTAGGACATGATTTCTTTTTGTTTTGGATGCAAATTTTGGGGATTGGGGGGCAAAATTTGTGTTTGGCCCTGGTTTTGTTAGAGTTAGCACCAGCTAAGTCTGGGTCATTGGTACAGTATAAAAATATTATAAATTACAGCCCTGAACACATCCTTCCACTGTTCCTTCCTCTCATCCCTTTATTTCATCCTTAGATCCACCATTTCGCTCATGATTATGTGTCTGGCATCATTTTAACTGAGATTATAAGCACAGATATCAGTGAGATGTTACTGATTGAAGGTCCAAACAAAGAATAAGGATGGCTCCAATTTCGGTACTTCCTTGACACTGCGCATGCACAGTGGATAAAAGTATGGAGGACCACATAGGACATCTATTTTTTGGATTTTGATGCAAATTTTGGGGATTGGGGGGGGGGGGGGCAAAATTTGTGTTTGGCCCTAGAATTTAAGAGTTAGCACCAGCTAAGTCTGGGTCATTGGTACAGTATAAAAATATTGATAGCTCCCATCTACAGGTTATCCCAAATAAGAATACCAAGTTTCAAAGCGATTTGATGATAAATGCTACCTGTGCAGTGTGACAAAGGAAATTGTTGCCGTCCAAAGGGGTAAGTTGAATGTTGTTGCTAAGGGCAATGTTTCTCGATGGTAATGGAATAAAATCAAAAGCACCAATCTAGAGCAGCCCAAACAAGCATACTTAGTTTCAAAGCTATCCATCCATGAATGCACCCTGGAGGGCGTGCCAAAGGGAAATATTGATGCACAAATCCACAAAGTTCAAAGGGCAAGTTAACAGCAACATTTTTTAAAGGAAATGAAATAAAATTGACGGCTCCTATCTAGAGGTCACCTTGAACATGTATATCAAGTTTCAATGTGATCAAATGATGAGGTATGTGCAGTGTGCCAAAGGAAATTGTTGACATACAAAACAGATAAGTTAAACATCATTGCTTACGGCAACATTTCTCAATGAAAATAAAAGAAAATCAGTAACTCCCATCTGGAGGTTACCCAAAACAAGCATACAAAGTTTCATTGCAATCCGTTCAAGCATACAAAGTTTCATTGCAATCCTGCAGGGCATGCCAAAGTAAAAATTGATGTACAAATCCACAAAGATCAAAGGTTTTTGCATTGTTTTTCTTGGACATGAAAACAAATCAATAGCTCCCATCTAGAGGGCAACCTGAACACACACATACCAGGTTTCAAAGTGATCTGATGATAAATGCGACCTGTGCAATGTGCCAAAGGAAATTATTGACATACAAAACGAATAAGTTAAACATTGTTGCTAATGGCAATGTTTCTAGATGGAAAAGAAAGAAAATCTATAGCTCCCATCTTGAGGTCATCCCAAACAACCATACCAAACTTCAATGCAATTCATTCATAAATGTGCCCTGTAGGCATGTCAAAGGAATATATTGATGCACAAATGCAAAAACTTCAAAAGGTTGTTGCTAACAGCAATGTTTTTTGACGGAAATGAAAAAAAATCGATTCCTCCCATCTAGAGATCACCCCAAATCAGCATACCAAGTTTCAAATCACTCTGATCATAAATGTATCCTGTAGGGTGTGCCAAAGGGAAATACTGATGCATAACTACACCAAATTCAAAGTTTGTTGCCAATGGCAACAATTTTTAATGGAAAGGGAAGACAAGAGGCCTCTCAGCCTAGACAGCTCCACCAAGGGTCACTGCTTTTAGGGGAAGCTAAATGCAAGACAAGAATACAAGTGTTACTGCTTTTGACCTTGACCTTGATGATATGACAATGGGCCAAGGTCATGACACACCTTTGAGTCATGAGCAATGATTGTACCAAGTATGAATAAGGACTATCAATCATACCAAGTTATGTGATAAGACAAAGGCTGTATAACAATATCCAAGTTTTGCTGTCTTTGACCTTGACCTTGATGATATGACCTTGGATGAAAGTTCTGAAACACCATTGAGTCATGAGCAATAATTGTACCAAGTTTGAATAAGATCTGTCAATCATACCATGTTGTATGGACCGGACAAGGGCTGTATAGCAATATCAAAGTTTTGCTGCATGACCTCAACCATGAGAAAATGACCTGGTATCAAAGTCGTAACACATCTCTGAGTCATGACCAATAATTATACCAAATATGAAAAATATCAAAGTTTTCTTGACTGTTACCAGATCTATGAGCCAGTGATCTTCACCTTGAGGGGACAGACCTCGATATGACTGATGACACACTGTCTAGTAACAATACATATGGATACAATATTTTGTTAAGAAATATTCAGTGGTTATGAAATTATGGACCAGAGAAACAAAATGTTGACGATGGATGGATAGATGGATGGACAACTGTCTTAGCATTAAAGAAAAGCTCCACTGATAGTTTGTCAGCCAGAGCTAATTATGATGAATGGTGATTGTTTCAGGGATTGACTCCAAAATGAGTGACACATAATTCAAATTCATATAAAATAATTTAGAATGCACAGTCCTGAACAAAGTCACTTCTGACTCCTTCCTAATCATGACATTGATGCTAAATTCATGTTTTTGTGTTTGAAGCCATCCAAACCTAAGAAATTTCAGAGTTGAGAAATCACAACTGTTTAAAATGGGCTAAACAAAAGAATGATTATTGACAGGAATTGAGGCCACTTTCTTGGCTCTGTGTATACATAGATGCTATGTATGGGGGACAATACAGGACTCTAATTTTTTTGTTTTCATTTAATTTTTGGGGTGTGGGAGGTGGGATGTGGGTGTGGAGGGGTCAAAATTGAGCATTTGGCCTGAATTCTCATGAATAGAGTGCCAACATGGTTGGGCCAGTGGTATGGTGGATAAAGTGTCACCATTTAAGTATTAGTAAAGCTTACAAAGATTTGACATGCTTTTAAGTCACAAACTCCTATTTATTTATTTATTTATTATTTATTGAGGTTTATTTATTTATTTATTGGGTTTAACAATACTTTTGGCAGCTAGAATTACCTTATGTTGGACAGTTTTATCGGTGGTGGAAGCCAGAGTACCCAGAGAGAACCTGTGGTAAGCAAATGTGACAGTCGCAGTCTTCTATTCAGTTCCAAGACTTTCTGCAGGTCATTATGCAAGGATCAGGTGAAACATGCATGTTAAGCCTGTCAGCTAGGTTACTTATTTGCAAGCTTGGATAGCATGCATGTTAAGCCTGTCAGCTACCAAAATAGGCTACTTATTTGCAAGCTTGGATAGCATGCATGTTAAGCCTGTCAGCTACCAAGATAGGCTACTTATTTGCAAGCTTGGATATTAAAATCAATAATTACTTTTTTGGATGAAGATGAAGAAGGTGCAGCAGGACGAGAACCAAAAGCTTCTTTAAATGGGTCATCTGTTCCAAATGGATCAGCCGTGAAACCTCCCTCAGATTTGAATGGATCACCTGCAATGTGAAATGATTAATACTGTCAATTCAATTCTAACATACAATCATTTTTAGTAAGAAGCAACAACTTCCTTGAAACTCATTTTACATGTTGCTACCCAAACAATTTTACACTTGTCAAAAGACTACTAAGTTTAATTTTTAATCAAAACATATCTTATGACTTTCTAACAAAAAGGTAATAAAAAAAAAAAGTATGTGAATTTTTAAAATCATTTTAGGTATAAGTACTGGTACTCTTCAGCAAGCCTGAAAATAAGCAGTCTGACATTTGCAGAATGAGGTTCCCAGAGGGTGAATTTGATGATGCTATCCCATACAGTGGGCCAATTTATCCTCTGGGTATCTCTTTCTGTTGAGTTTGGAGACCCTGATTCAGATTGAAGTTGACAGAGGGTAAATTTAGTGATGCTACCCTGCTTTGCAGGGTAGCAACATTAAATTCACCCTCTGGGGACCTCATTTTGCAGATGACAGTCTGCTTATTTTCTGGCTTTCTCTTCACAATGTTTATGATGCTAGAGAGTTGAAGTAAGCTTCCCAGATTACAAGGATTCTTTTGGGTGTCTGCAGAGGCCAAAAATCTGACCCATTCCCGATGGAATTCAGGCATGATTTTTCCCAATTTCCATCCCCCAAATTCCCAATAACAGTCCCAACCCAAACAAAAATTCCCACTTGGTATGCTGAACTCTGCAGTCATAATCCTCCAGAAAACAATTTCCAACTTACTGAAGACTAAAAGATGGCTGAATGTTGAAAATTACTGGACTGCATGAATCGCTATGGGGAAGTGAATGTCACTTTTGTAAAAGGAACTAAATGCAGTTATAATGTTATGTTATTAATGAGTACTAGTGGTGACTGTCTGTTTATTTTCATTTTATAAACGTTGGATGCTATTAGGGTAACGAAATACCACTAGAAAATTATACCGCAGTACACTGTAAAAAAAAAAAAATTTCTTCATATTTCAAATTTTTTATGTTTCAGTGGTATCTACCAGTTACCATACTATTCACAATGTTGCATTGCAATGGAGTCAGTTTTATCCAAGGATGATAACTATTACAAACAACAAAGACCAGGAAAAATATGATTACTTAAATGATTTTTTCTTAAATCTGAATTAAATCATTATTTTGGAAAGATATTTTGCCTATGTTTGATATTAATTTTAGACTAAAAATACATCTGAGAAATAAATAACAGTAGATTGCAATCAGTGATATTTTCTAACTGAAAACTGAAAACATGATTATTCATACCCCTCTTGGAATATTTGCCATGTGCACCACGCAAATTTTTTCCCAATAATGAATTAAGCTCTAAATATTTAATTGGGTATTCCCACTAACTGCAAATATTACCTACAAAGTATGCCAACAGTTTATCAGTCATGTAAATCAATTCATCTAATTTGTAATGTCCTTAGTTCAATTTGAAGGTAATATTCCTGAGTTATGTGTTTCTTCTCCTGTGATCTCAATTGTAATCCTGATGATGTGCATTTTAATAATGGTTTGGCCTTGAACCTTTTCCCAAAGAGGTCAGAAGAATCCTGGATTAATCTTTTATTCATTTAAAGTAGCTAGCCCCAGGCCTGTCAATTTGAGGCAAATGGCTGTTTAGGTGGTCACGTGGGGGTTACCTAAAATGAAAAACATGCAAACAAAAAATGGGTCACGTCAAATTGTCAGCAGGTCACGCAAAATTTCCATCAAGGTGAATGATGTAGTACAAATGAATGGTGGAATGATGTTGAGCATCACACAATCATCAGCTGCACAGGTGTTTGCATCTGCCTGAAGTATAGCTGCTCTGTTGGCCAATTATTGGCTAACAGAGCAGCTATACTTCTGGCAGATGCAAACACCTATACTGATGATTGGTTGATGCTCAACATCATTTTAAACTGTTGATCATCTTAAATCTTAATATGTAGCATAGGTACAAAATGAGAAAATGGCAATAATTCATGTCTCTGCCACAAATAGTGATTATGGATAATATACTCTTCTGCAGCATGCCTGCCCATGCCAAGAGCAGACTATAATTGCGACTAATTTATATCTGAATTGCTGCAACACAGCCTCATTATTGTTCCAAAGGATTTATTTCTGTTCATCAGGATGTTGCCCATAAGAGCAAGAACTTGTCTAAGAGCCTATGATACAACATTTCATATATCAGTATAGTTGCAATACATTTTTATTTAAGTTACCCAATGGGATACCTGAATCAAGTACAGCGGAATAAATGATGAGTTACCAAAGCTCAGCCCAGGTGAACGAAAAATGCGCTACACAAATTTGGAAAACAGCAGGCCTGCAGCCCACCATTTGTGACCATAGGACACTAATGCCCACACTTTACTATAAACCTCTATGAAGACAAACTGAAAATAAATTAGAAGTATGCCTTGGATAACTGTGCCTCCAAGCACTATTATCATAGATACCCACCCATCCCCAAATTCACCCACCAGCACAGCAGACCATCTTTTGTATTTATAGGACATTAATGTCCCTGCTTTACTAACTAAAACAAGTGTTTGACCACCAAGGTGGTATTAGTCCCTTACGGCGCTTTTGTGACATAAGGTGTTTTTGTCACAGAAGACGCCAGAGTACATAAGCATCTTGGATTTTGAAAAAAAATATTGAGCGTGGATAATCCCCTCACAACCCTTTATCCATGTACCATATATGAAAGGCGTAGCTTGAACCATGTTGGAGGGAGGGGTGGTAACATAAAATAGAGCAAAAGCTTAAAAAACACAACAAAAATGGCCGCCATTCTGCAATCTTAGATTTTGAAAAATTAATATTGACTGTGCATCATCCCCTCGGAACCATTTATCCATGTACCAAATATGAAAGGTGTAGCTTGAAGCATATTAGAGGGAGAGGTGGTAACATAAAAACAGACAGATAGACAGACAGACGGACAGACAGACAGATGTTAGATTTTGAAAAAAAATATTGAGCGTGCATAATCTCCTCACAACCCCTTTATCCATGTACCATATATGAAAAGTGCAGCTTGAACCATGTTGGAGGGGGCAGTGGTAACATAAAATAGAGAAAAAGGCTTAAAAAAACACAACAGAAATGGTTGCCATGGCGCCATCTTGAATTTTTGAAAAAAAATATTGAAAACACAACAGAAATGGTTGCCATGGTGCCATCTTGAATTTTTGAAAAAAAATATTGAACGTGCAACATCCCATTACAACTCTCTATCCATGTGCCAGATATAAAAAGAGTAGCTTGAACCATGTTGGAGTGAGGGGTGGTAACATAAAATAGAGAAAAAAGCTTAAAAAACACAACAAAAATGGCCGGCATGCCGCCATCTTGGATTTTGAAAAAAAAAAAATATTGAACGTGCATCATCCCCTCCCAACCCTCTATCCATGTGCCAAATATGCAAAGTGTAGCTTGAACTATGTTGGTGGGAGGGGTGGTAACATGAAAAGAGAAAAAAAGCTTAAAAAACACAACAAAAATGGCCGCCATTCCGCCATCTTAGATTTTGAAAAAAATATTTTGAGCATGCATCATCCCCTCAGAACCATTTATCCATGTACCAATTATGAAAGGTGTAGCTTAAAGCATGTTGGAGGGAGAGGTGGTAACATAAAAAACAGACAGACAAACAGACGGATGGACGGACAGACGGACAGACAAATTTTTGAAAAAAAATATTGAACGTGCAACATCCCATTACAACCCTCTATCCATGTGCCAGATATAAAAAGTGTAGCTTGAACCATGTTGGAGTGAGGGGTGGTAACATAAAATAGAGAAAAAAGCTTAAAAAACACAACAAAAATGGCCGCCATGCCGCCATCTTGGATTTTGAAAAAAAAATATTGAACGCACCTCGTGGCAGAAAAATGATTGGTAATACAATCACCAGTAGCTATTCGAGCGGAAGCTGCATGAATAGCAAGACAAATCCATCGAGAAATGGATTCAGGAGAGATCTGGCATGTGAGAAAATGCATATCCACCCAGGATAAAGGTGCGAATGCCCTCCCCCCCCCACCCCCCCCACCCCCCACCCCCACCCCTACGCAGAGCAGCGCCCAAGAAAGTGTCCATCTTGGAGTAAACTGCAAAGTCCTAGGCCTTTTCAAGGAAAAGAGTTGATCAAGCTTGGAGAAAGAAGCTCCTTCTGGTTGACATGACGAGCTGCTAGATCCTGGTCCCATGATCCGTGAAGGAAAAGACCTAGAGGATCCAACGTCACACCCCATCCAAGATCGCTGGCCATTACCGTCAGAACACGATCGGACATGGGGAAGTCCAATGGAACTCCCTGCATAATCCACTGAACATCTGTCAGGGGAGAAGGTGACGAGGAAGAGACTCCAGAAACAGAAGCAACAGAACCAGAGGATCGACATTCGGCCTCCAACGACTGAGCAAAAAGTGTTGGAGAGGTCAGACATGTAGTTGACCTAGAGGAATGAGATCCGTCACCGAAATGCAGGAGGCCAAGCTGTCGGGGAAGACTCCGAGCTCATGAAGTCCATCCCAGATGACAAGACGGAGAAGGGACCAGGTCCGACTTCTCTCCGTTGACTCTGAACCCCAGCGACGCGAGTAAGCTCAACAGTGTGACGACATCAGACTCCAGAAACGCAGCATTGGATTGCCTCTGGAGGATATCAACTAGACAAGCCGAAGAAGATACCTTGGACTGTGTGTGATGTAAGACGAACACATGCGACATCAGACAGGTGAAGGCCCAAGGATCCAGGCCGAGGCCAAAGGGAATGGACTTGAACTGGAAAACATTCTGGGGAATGGAGCGGCAAACTGATCTGAAAGCCTCCATGCTGAACTGAGGAGAAATGATAGACTGCGTCAGAATACTCAGATCGATAACCTATCTGAGTTGGCCGTCCTTCTTTGGCACCAAGAACATGCGGGAACAAAATCCCACTGAAAGAAAGTTCTTGATGACCTCGATTGTCCCCTTTGACAGGAGATCGCCGTGGTCAAAAGTGCCCAACGTGTAACGTTGAAAGGGACTCATGTTGGAAGAGGCACTCTCTACTTTGTGGAGTGCCTCAACCTGGAACGAAATCGAGGTGACTACTGCCGACGCCTATCCCACCCTGTGAGTGAGTAGAAGTGGGGGTAGGAGGATCAGCCCTTAGCTTCACAGAGGAAGCAGAAGGGTACTTGTTAGGCTTTGGATGGTGCCTGCCTCCAACAGAAGGCCAATCAAGCTGACTAAGCAGCAGCAGATCAATGGAATGACAAAGGGAGCTATCCCGGACCGTCGCCACAGAACCATGGAATAGTCGTGGACCCGCCGAAAGAGGCAGATCGAAGAGCAGTGCACTGCCCCTCAAGAAGGGGACGTCTTATGTCCAGAACAGCGTACCTGCAAACTAATTCCAAGCTAGCCACGTTACAGGCATGTGTGTGAGAAGATGCATGAGCGCCCTGAACAGCACACACAAAACAAAATCTGTTTGTCATCAAACTCATCTGTGTGCAGATAAGCAGCAAAGCAGAGACAACGTGATCGAAGAGAGAACACATTCCAGCATCCCTCCCGATAAGCCCAACCTGAACTCCAGAGTCTCCATATGGCTGAGGAGTTGGAGCCCCGATCCAAGACCGTCAAAGTCTGGCAGACTGACGGATTGGCGAAATCGTAGGAATGATAACGCACCAGAGGCAAAAAGTGTCAACCTTGATGAAGAAAGACGTCTTCATAGCCTTGAAACTCAGCTTAGAGTCCAAAGCGGTAAATGCTTCAACCACCTGTACCGACTGGCACGGTCGAAGGCGCTCAGAAGCATGTTGCTCCACAGGCGGTAGGCATGCGACCAATGATCGCAGCCGGGCTGACACTGTCAACTGGTTTGACGGTTTGAGACCTGGAAGGAACCCAAACACAAAGTCAAGAGCTGCCTCCAAGTCAGAAGACTGTTGTCAGGAATGTCAGACTCATCCCACGACTCGGAAGACACATAGCCCATCATGGGCAAACCAGCCGACACCTCCCATGGTGTGGGCACACCAGGGGATCAGAAAGCGGCCTGTTTCCAATCCCGGGAGGTGGCGCCACAGGGGGTGCCCAGAAACCACTCGTAGCCTCGCTGGAAGCAACGGAACAGGCTCTTGGACAGAATCTAAGTGAGCAAGGAGAGGGCCTCCCTAAGCTCACTGACTGTCGGAACAGAACAACGTGGGAACAAACCGACAAAGTGGCTTCACTCCTGACCCATTTACCAGCGAAGGGTCACAATCCTCAAATACACCCGATGCGGGGCGACGGGCTGCAGCCGAAAACATCTGAAGGCAGATGTGTAGTGGGGTATCACATACCCCGAGGATCAACAGAGCGGAAACTCAGTAGAGTCGCCGCGGAACCTCTGCGGGACAGAAGGTCCAGTCTGCACAAAAAGTCTTGGTCACACAAAACTGGCCATGGGACCAGAGTGCATGGACGGAAATGCCACAGAGCTCATGGTGACCCCACCATGACCATCCGAATCCAATGAGGTACTCGACAGCTGAGAGTAGAGGGTTTGGGCGGCAGCCCCTTCCAACTTTGCCAAGTTGAAGTCAGGGAAGGCTGAGGCCAATACCCCACATCTACACTACCAGACATCCCTGCAGACCCCTGCAGGGATAAAACTGCTGTGCTCAACGGCTGAGAGGACACAGCATGGGGGTTCGGTCAGCAGCCACTTCCGACTTCGCCTAGCTGAAGTCAGGGAAGGCTGAGGCCGATACCCCATGTCTACACCACCAGACACCATTGCAGAGTGAAGAAAACCTGTCCATACAGTCCCTCATTGACATTTACCTCCAATAATAACAATTATTAACCGAAAAATTTTATTTCCGAACTGCGTTGACACGATGTCGAAAAAACATTCGCAAAAACGGAATATAAAATAAAATTCAATGACAATGTGGTTGAAAATATAAACGAAAATATATAAAACACAGTCCTGTTATTATACGATCTTCAGATCCATAATTCCAGTCACAGGAAAACCATTATCGACGAGTTGAATTATCACTGTTTCGTAATGCAAATGGCGAAGGAAGACACATCCAACATGTGTCTCGGACAAAAAAGAATGATGTATTAATGACCGCACTGTGCATTGGTTAATGGAAGTTGTGGATTTGTTCTACGGGAAGAGCATCCCATACTGGGTGTGCGCCGATGGCACTCGGCCCAGATTTGGCTTATTTTTTCGAGGTGTTTTTTACACCACTTTTCTTTCCCACATCTCTTGGGAAAGATTAAAACAGAAAGTATTTTATCCGAGTTAGGGTCTTCCACTGTAATGCAAGCCTGTAGTAAACAATTGCGGTAGGTATAATAAGAAAGGAAATTTACTATAAGGTAGGTTGATAAGAAATTGAACAAGAGGCCCCAGGGGGCCTGAGGGCGCTCACCTGACATGGTAGTCTAAATATCAAACCAGGGACTTGACTTGAATAAGCTGCATACGCCCCCTCCTAAGAAAAGCATATACCAACTAGATGAAGCAATTGTGCCCACACAATACACAGGATTTTTCCTTCTATTTTCAGTTCCTGCACTTTTTACATCCCAAAATTGAGATAAATACATAAAAAAACGATTTTTTTTTCCCAAACAAAATACTTTCAGCCTAAATTTTTTCTTCTTCTTAAAACGCATAAAAAACAAAAAAAACAAAAATTCCAGATTTTGGTCCCAAATTTTCTAAGACCCACCCAGACTCCAAATTTTCAGGGTAAAAAAAAAAAAAATTTTTTTGTCTGTCTTGAAATTGACAGAAACGCATAAAAAAACAAAAAAAAAAAAATTCCGGATTTTGGTCCAAAATTTTTTAAGTCCCACCCGGACCCCAAATTTTCAGAGGAAAAAAAAAAAATTTTTTTTGTCTTAAAATTGACAGAAATGCATAAAAAACAAAAAAATTTTTTTCGGATTTTGGTCCAAAATTTTTTTAAGTCCCACCCGGACCCCAAATTTTCAGGGGAAAAAAAAAAATTTTTTTTGTCTCAAAATTGACCAAAACGCAGAAAAAACAAAAAAAATGTTTTTTCGTATTTTGGTCCAAAATTTTCTAAGTCCCACCCGGACCCAAAATTTTCAGGGTAAAAAAATTTTTATTTTTTTTTGTCTTAAAATTGACAGAAATGCATAAAAACCCCCCAAAAAAGTCCCACCCGGACCCCAAATTTTCAGGGGAAAAATTTTCTTTTTTGTCTTAAAATTGACCAAAATGCAGAAAAAACCAAAAAAGTCTGCAACGGGACCCCAAATTTTCAGCCTTAATATGAACCTAGGGACTTGGTTTCAACAAACTTGAATCTCACCCCCCTAAAGATGCTACATACCAAATATCAAAACATTCTTATTGCCAGATCTGAAGAAGAAGATTTTTAAAAAATACTCCTCATACTGCACTAATTTAAACATTTGGGCTCCCATAGAGAGCCCAAATATCGACCCAGGCAATTGATTTCAATAAACATGTGGAACAATCTTCCAAAGATGTTATATGTGAAATTTTAAAGCTTTTGGAGCAGTGGTTTGGCAGAAAAGTAGTCTTATATGTTTTTCCCATTACCCACAGTGTTAAAAAATGCTGACTCAGCACTTTTTCAAAGTCCTCAAAAAGTACCCCATGATAAAACCGATGGCAATTTTTTGTTACCATTCCATTCTGTTGGTCCTAAGGAAGCTTCACAACAAATAAGAATTCTCAGTGCCGTGTAGTTTTGGAGATATGGGAGTTTTAATTTTTTTCTATTTTTAGCTCCTGCAGTCCCCATGGGGCGACGGGAAAAAAAATTTTTGCATAAATTAAGTACTTATGACCCAATAAGCCCTCATTTCAAATTTGGTCAAAATTTGCCTCTCGGTTTGGAAAATAGAAATTTTGGGCGGGGCAAATATTCTTTCCCCTCCTATTACGACGCCAAGTATAGCCCCACAAACTTCTCTTGAACAAACCTGAGTCTACACCTCAAAAGGAAGCTGCACAACAAATATCAAGTCTCTGCTACTGCTGGTTCATGAGAAGAAGATTTTTTAAGATTTCTGCACACTTTTTGGGTGTGGCCCTACCCACGGGCGAGGCAACTTGATTTGAACAAAATCAAATTGCGATGTCATAACAAACTATTATCTCAAATATCAATTAAATTGGTTCAGCGGTTTGGGAGGAGAAGACGCAAACACCATGTTCACGAACGACGGACGGTGAGTGATCACTATAGCTCTCCTGACTGAAAGACAGGTGAGCTAACAAGAGGGATGTTACATCCCAACGCTCACCTACATTCGTGCTTGATAATGTCGTTCCAATGTAACATGCCTAATATTTAATTAATATAAATCATTGTTTGTTTGTTTGTTTGTTGGTGGGTAACGTCACATATTTATGCACAATGGCTAATCGTGACACAACATGGCGATGAAGTCAAGGATAGTCAATCGTTGATCAACATGTTGCCCATTTTAGAGGACTTTCACCCTAAGCATTGGTGACTGGGTCCTATTTTACTAGTAAAGCGGAACTGGTTTACCGCAGTAAACAAGTGCTGCTTACTTCCCGGGGTTCCCACGGGGAAATATAAATCATTAACTAGGCATCAAATGATTAATGTGGTTTATGTGATGGCTTTGGAAAGTCTATATTTCTGCATTTATTATATATCAATTCAACATAGAATCATTGGATATAAAAGCATTTTTTTCTTTTAGAAATGTTTATGATTAAGAATATGAATCGTGAGGCCAGATATTAAATCATAAATAAAAATTAGGAAAGGGTTTCATAAATTTATTTTAGAAGAAGAAATTTCCGTTAAATTTCTGCATACAGTCGGGTTAATACGTACAGTTGTTATTGAAATATGAAAATCAACAGTAATGAGAAGTTAAAGCAGCACAATCTGCACAAAAGCTGACTTTAACACAAATTCTTACAACACCTAAACGCAAATTCTTACAACAAGTTTTGGCTGAAAATTGTAGGTGAAATTTGAAAGAAAGTCGTAGTATCAGGATTAAATAATGTGCTGATAGTCGCCTACAATGTACATATGCAATATGAAAGATCTGAGGCCAGTGATCTTTGAAAAAATAACCTTAACATTAAATCTTACAATATTGGACACGCCAGACGCCGACGCCTGAGGTCATCATATAAGCTCACCACTTGTAATAGAAGTAGGTAAGCTAATAAAAATACATCAGATCAAAAAATAAAATAGGAGGTGCAAAATGGCATTATGTAAAGAAGAATCACTGAAATTGTAATTGAAGTACATTCATTGGTTAAAGAGGAGTTGCGGAAAAACATTCGTTAAAGAAAGTGACTATAAATCCCAACAAAAATACATCACATCAACAACTAAAAAAATAAGCCTTAATGTTACTAGTAACAAGTATGAGAAAGTATTAAAAAAAAAAAAAAAGTTAAAAGAATTTTTTTTTAAAGAAAGTGAATATAAGTCTCAAAAATCACCCTCAAATTCCTCAAATATGCAAGTAATGAGGGCGCAACGTTACCGCAATGTAGTTCAGTAACCCATGTGTACAATATCAATTGCCTGGAAAGACACATAGAAACAGAACTCACCTTAACACAAACTTTTAGAACTTAAAATTGAGTAAGTCAGAGAAAAACGTGAACATTGTGACTGAAAAAAAGAAAAGAAATCAGTTAAATTTCTGCATACAGTAGGGTTAATACCTAAAGTAGTTATTGAAATGAGAAAATATACAGTAATGAGAGGTGACGGCACCACAATCTGCACAAAAGCTGACTTTAACGCAAATTCTTACAACACCTAAACGCTAATTCTTACAACAAGTTTTGGCAGAAAATCAGCCTCAAATTCCTCAAATATGCATGTAATGAGGGTTAAATATTACTGCAATGGAGTTCAGTAACCCAAGTGTAGAAAATTTATCGCCTGGAAAGACACATAGAAACACAACTCACCTAAACACAAAGTTTACAAAGTTTCACAACTTAAAATTTACTAAGTCCGAGAAAAACATGAAAATTTTGACTGACAAAAAAGAAAATTTCCATTAAATTTCTGCATACAGTAGGGTTAATACCTACAGTTGTTATTGAAATATGAAAATCAACAGTAATGAGAAGCTGAAGCAGCACAATCTGCACAAAAGCTGATTTTAACGCAAATTCTTACAACACCTAAACGCAAATTCTTACAAGTTTTGGCAGAAAATTTTAGGTGAAATTTGGAAAAAAGTCATAGTATCAGGGTTAAATACTGTTCTAATAGTCCCCTACAACCTACATATGCAATATCAAAGGCCTGAGCCCACTGATCTTTGAGAAATTAATCTTAACATTAAATGTTACAATATTGGACACAGCGGACGCCGACGCTGACGCCCGAGGTCATGACGATAACTCACCACTTCTTTCAGAAGTAGGTGAGCTAATAAGTTTGAGTTGACAATTTTAGGTGAAATTTGAAAAAAAGTCACAGTATTAGGGTTGGATACTGCTGTTATAGCCACCTATTACCTACATATGCAATATTAAAGTGATGGCCAACTGGATTTTGACAAAATCACCTGAACAGAAATTCTTACAAAATTGGACACATATGTCTGATACCTGAGCCGTGGGAGTGAGCATGTAACCTCATCACTTCTTTGAAGTAGATAATCTAAAAATACGCAATAGAGAGAGACTAACCCTTTACCCAATGCAGATGATCTCAAAATTTATTATTTTAAATAACATTTCTTAAATTAAAAAAAAAAATTTCAACAAAACCATATGTGACCCCTCTTTGGAACGAGCTCGGGATCTTACAAACAAAATAATTCAGTTGTTTTCTAAAATGACCATCAAATTCAATAAGGGTTAAATATTACTGTAATGGTCTACATATCAATCAGCTGAAACCTCCCACAGAAACTGAACTCGCCTTAACAGAAACTTTTATGAGCTAAAATTGGCTATGTCTGGAAAAATACAAATATTTTGACTGAAAAAGAAAATTCCTAAAATTTGTGCATGCAGTGTGGTAATATCGATGTCCTTTGAATACAAAATTAATTATCACAAAGTTAAAATTACTGCAATGGCTTTCAGTAATCCAAGTCAACAATATCATTGAGCTGGATAGAACAGATACAAAACTCACCTGAACACAACCTTTCACAGTCTATTTCTTTATTGGTGTTTAAGATCACATACTTATGCACAATGGCTAATTGTGACCATGACAGTTTTTGCGGGTGGAGGAAACCGGAGTATGCGGAGAGAACCACCTAGCATCGATGAGCAACCATCTGCTCCTCAACACTGTAACTCTGTTCAAGCTCCGCTCAAGCAGGATTACAGCGGTTGAAGACATGTGCACCATCGACGTGCAGTACATCTTAGTACACAGCATCATCATGTCCTCATGTAGGCAACTGGGCTAAAGTGCCTTGCCCAAGAACACGATGCGGGTCGTCCCGGATGGGGATCGAACTCGGGACCTCTAGCATAGAAGTCCAACAGTCTTCCACTGAGCCACCATGCTCCCTTTCGCAGTCTAAAATTGACTTACTCCAAGAAAAACATGAAAATTTTGACTGAAAAAAAAAAAAATCCAGTTAAATTCACCACACTCCCAATTTTCTCTTCCAGTACTGCAGCTTACCAATAACACATTCTGACAAAACAAGGCCCTGACATAGGAAAGGCTGAAACAGCTTTTCTAAATGTGTAACAGAAAATAGCATTTCATCAACAAATGCAAAGAATCACAAACATATTATTTCTCTTTGAAATAAATCTCAGAAATAAAGCAAAGACAATCATAAAATTCTAAATGTCACTTACTTCCTTTGAATGGATCGTCATTGAGAAATGGGTCACCTTGAGGTACATCAGAACCACCACTGAAGGGATCTTTCCCTTTGAATGGATCATCTTTCAAGTCATCGGCTGCAGATCCACTAAAACTGCTCACAGTACTAACAGGACTGCTTCCTCTCTACAAGATAACAGGAGAAAAATGAAAGTGTCAATGACACTGTAGCTTAACTTGTGTGTTGTGTTTGATGAAAAGGATAATGTTCAATGTTTATGAAAGGATTATGAAATAAGACAAGAATTGTGATAATTGGGAATATGTTCATTTCTGTTCCCTGTAAGGTATGTTTATGATAAAAATAATATGAGGTAAACACTGTACTAAAGAGCTGAGGGGTGGGTTAATATGACCTCACAGTTAATGTATGTGGCCCTCACAGTTAACGTATATCAACAAAAGTTACCAAGTTACAGTGAAATTATTCCAAAACGAGTCATCCTATCAAGTTACATTAAAATCCCTTCATAAATATGGCCTGTAGACTGTGCTAAAGGTTTTCGGGCTTCGGGCCCCTGTAGCCGTCAGTTTCCCAATTGCGTCCAAAGGGGACGTTCTCATCTAGATATTATATGAAGTCAACCTACCAAGTTACAATGAAATCCCTTAATAAATATGACCTGTAGACTGTGCTAAAGGTTTTTGGGCTTTGGGCTCTGGCAGCCATCATGGTTGAATGATCACAACCAAAAGGGGACATTCTCATCTGGGCATCATCTGGAGTGATCCTACAAAGTTACAATGAAATCCCTTCATAAATATGACCTGTAGACTGTGCTCAAGGTTTTTGGGTTTCGGGCACCTGAAGCCGTCACAGTTGACCAATCACGACCAAAAGGGGATGTCATCATCTAGGCATTATATGGAGTCAAACTTATGGATTACAATGAAGTCCTTCCATAAATATGACCAATAGACGATGCTAAAGGTTTTGGGGTTTTGGGTTCGGGCAGCCATCAAGGCTGAATGATTGCGACCAAAAGGGGACGTTCTCATCTAGACATTATTTAGAGTCATCCTACCAAGGTACAATGAAATCCCTTCATAAATATCACCTGTAGACTGTGCTAAAGATT
This sequence comes from Pictodentalium vernedei, assembly GCA_031216915.1. NCBI lineage: Eukaryota > Metazoa > Mollusca > Scaphopoda > Dentaliida > Dentaliidae > Pictodentalium > Pictodentalium vernedei. The sequence continues at coordinate 9,412,463 of CM062291.1, read as the reverse complement.
TTCGGGGTTTGGGCCCCTGTAGCCAACACAGTTGCCTAATGGTGTCCAAACGGGGCGGTTCTCATCTAGACATTACATGAAGTCAACCTACCAAGTTATAATGAAATCCCTTCATAGATATGATCTGAAGACTCTGCTAAAGGTTTTCAGGCTTTAGGCTTGGGCAGCCATCATGGTTGAATGATCGCAACCAAAAGGGGACATTCTCATCTGGACATCATCTAGATTGATCCTATGAAGTTACAATGGAATCCCTTCATAAATATGACCTGTAGACTGTGCTCAAGATTTTCGGGCTTCAGGCACCTGTAGCCATCACAGTTGACCAACCACGACCAAAAGGGGATGTCATCATCTAGGCATTATTTGGAGTCAACCTAACAAGTTACAATGAAATCCTTCCATAAATACGACCTACCGACATGCTAATGGTTTTGGGGCTCGGGCAGCCATCAAGGCTGAATGATCGTGACCAAAAGGGGGTGTTCTCATCTGGACACTATTTGGAGTCATCCTACCAAGCTACAGTGAAATCCCTTCATAATTATGACCTGTAGACTGTTCTAAAGGTTTTCGGGCTTTGGGCCCCTGAAGCTGTCACAGTTGCCCAATCGTGTCCAAAAGGGGATGTTCTCATCTAGACATTATATGAAGTCAACCTACCAAGTTACAATGAAATCCCTTCATAAATATGACCTGTAGACTGTGATAAAGATTTTCGGGCTTCAGGCTCGGGCAGCCATCATGGTTGAATGATCGCAACCAAAGGGGACAATCTCATCTGGGCATCATCTGGAGTGATCCTGCGAAGTTACAATAAAATCCCTTCATAAATATGACCTGTGGACTGTGCTCAAGGTTTTCGGGCTTCGGGTGCCTGTAGCCATCACAGTTGACCAATCACAACCAAAAGGGGATGTCATCATCTAGGCGTTATATGGAGTCAACCTAACAGGTTACAATGAAATCCTTCTATAAATATAACCTTTTGCCTATGCTAAAGGTTTTTGGGCTCGGGTACCCATCAAGGCTGAATGATCACGACCAAAATGGGATGTTCTCATCTAGACATTATTTGGAGTCATCCTACCAAGTTACAATGAAATCCCTTCATAAATATGACCTGTAGACTGTGCTAAAGGTTTCCGGGCTTCTGGCACCCTTAGCCGTCAAAGTTGCCCAATCATGTCCAAAAGGGGACTTTCTCATCTAGACATTATATGAAGTCAACCTACCAAGTTACAATGAAATCTCTTCATAAATATGACCTGTAGACAGTGCTTAAGGTTTTCGGGCTTTGGGCTCGGGAAGCCATCATGGTTGAATGATCGCAGCCAAAGGGGACAATCTCATCTGGGCATCATCTGGAGTGATCCTACGAAGTTACAATGAAATCCCTTCATAAATATGACCTGTAGGCTGTGCTCAAGGTTTTCGGGCTTCGGGCACTTGTAGCCATCACAGCTGACCAATCACGACCAAAAGGGGATGACATCATCTAGGCATTATATGGAGTCCACCTAATAGGTTACAATGAAATCCTTCCATAAATATGACCTTTTACCTATGCTAAAGGTTTTGGACTCGGGCACCCATCAAGGCTGAATGATCGCGATCAAAATGGGACGTTCTCATCTAGACATTATTTGGAGTCATCCTACCAAGTTACAATGAAATCCCATCATAAATATGACCTGTAGACTGTGCTAAAGGTATTCGGGCTTCGGGCACCTTTAGCCGTCACAGTTGCCCAATCATCTTCAAAAGGGGACGTTCTCATCTAGACATTATATGAAGTTAACCTATCAAGTTACAATGAAATCCCTTCATAAATATGACCTGTACACTGTGCTAAAGGTTTTCGGGCTTCGGGCTTGGGCAGCCATCATGGCTGAATGATCACAACCATAGGGGACAATCTCATCTGGGCATCATCTGTAGTGATCCTAAGACGTTACAATGAAATCCCTTCATAAATATGACCTGTAGACTGTGCTCAAGGTTTTTGGGCTTCGGACTCTTGTAGCCATCACAACAGACCAATCACGACCAAAAGGGGATGTCATCATCTAGGCATTATATGGAGTCAACCTAACAGGTTACAATGAAATCCTTCCATAAATATGACCTTTTGCCTATGCTAAAGGTTTTGGGGCTCGGGCACCCATCAAGGCTGCATGATCGCGATCAAAATGGGACGTTCTCATCTAGACATTATTTGGAGTCATCCTACCAAGTTACAATGAAATCCCTTCATAAATATGACCTGTAGACTGTGCTAAAGGTTTTCGGGCTTCGGGCACCTTTAGCCGTCACAGTTGCCCAATCATCTTCAAAAGAGGACGTTCTCATCTAGACATTATATGAAGTTAACCTATCAAGTTACAATGAAATCCCTTCATAAATATGACCTGTACACTGTGCTAAAGGTTTTCGGGCTTCGGGCTCGGGCAGCCATCATGGCTGAATGATCACAACCATAGGGGACAATCTCATCTGGGCATCATCTGTAGTGATCCTAAGACGTTACAATGAAATCCCTTCATAAATATGACCTGTAGACTGTGCTCAAGGTTTTCGGGCTTCGGACCCTTGTAGCCATCACAACTGACCAATCACGACCAAAAGGGGATGTCATCATCTAGGCATTATATGGAGTCAACCTAACAGGTTACAATGAAATCCTACCATAAATATGACCTTTTGCCTATGCTAAAGGTTTTGGGGCTCGGGCACCCATCAAGGCTGCATGATCGCGATCAAAATGGGACGTTCTCATCTAGACATTATTTGGAGTCATCCTACCAAGTTACAATGAAATCCCTTCATAAATATGACCTCTAGACTGTGCTAAAGGTTTTCGGGCTTCAGGCCCCTGTATGTTTGTTGGTGGTTAACGCCACATATTTATGCACCATGGCTAATCGTGACACAACATGGAGATGAAGGCAAGTTTAGTCAATCGTTGATCAACATGTTGCCCATTTTAGAGGACTTTCACCCCAAGCATTGGTGACTGGGTCCTATTTTACTAGTAAAGCGGAACTGGTTTACCACAGTAAACAAGTGCTGCTTACTTCCCGGGGTTCCCACGGGGAACAGGCCCCTGTAGCCGTCACAGTTGCCCAAACACTTCCAAAAGGGGACTTTCTCATCTAGACATTGTATGAAGTCAACCCACCAAGTTACAATGAAATTCCTCAATAAATATGACCTGTAGACTGTGTTAAAGGTTTTCAGGTTTTGGGCTCGGGCAGTCGTCACGGTTGGCAGATCATGCCCAAATGGGGAAATTTTCATCCAGACATCATAAGGAGTCATCCTACCAAGTTACAATGAAATCCCTCCACATTAAACATGACCTGCAGACTGTGCTAAAAGTTTTTGGGTTTCGGGTTTGGGCAGCCATCACGGTTGATAGATCATGCCCAAAAGGGGACGTTCTCATCTAGGCATTATACAGAGACATCCTACCAAGTTACAATGAAATCTCTTCATAAATACGACCTGCAGACTGTGCTAATGGTTTTCGGGTTTTGGGCTCGGGCAACCATACCGGTTGCCCGATCGCGACCAAAAGGGGACGTTCTCATCTAGACATGACCCCGAACCTGCATATGGAATTTCGTGACGATCAGACTAGAACTGCAGGGTGTAGCTCGTGCTAAAGGAAAATGTGAACAGACGTCACAGACTCACAGACTTCCGCACGCGTGATGGCAATAGCTTATCTTGACTATGTCAAGTTGAGCTAATTATAAAGTGAGCAGAATACAATTATCAAGGCAATCAAAAACTCCACTTAACAAAAATGCTAAAATTCAGGCTTAACTCTTTGCATGCTGCTGGCGGATATTCCTGCCCCGCACAGAGTTTCTCTTGTCTCTGAAATTAGTATAATTTGTGCATATTTAATCATATTGTCTCCCTGTAAATAGAATGAATTTTTCACCAATGATTTCTTGTGTTACATTTAGATTGATTTTTCATCAAATCTAGCCATGGCTGCTTTAAAGCAGCCATGACTAGATCTGATTAAAAATATCTATAAAATACTCAGTGGGTTAAGAGTTAAGCACATGCAACTCTTATACAATGATGCCATGGAAGTTGAGACTTGGCAAATTGTGACCATATTATGCCATAGTGTAACAGAAAATCTGGGCATTATCACTATTTTGCAAAATAGAAACAGCTGGCTTTTGTTTTGTGAATATGACGTAATAAGTGACACTCTGAAAAGATTACACAGAACAGTTAATATAGATTACATTTTTAAGTGCTTGTGACAATTATTACCATTTCACTAACACTTCAATATTCATGGTATGTGAAGACCGTTCTGTATGGTTTGTGTTTTTTTGCTGTTATATGAATAACCATTGCCTATGTGAAGAAATTAGTTTGGAACAAGAGATTGCACAAGAGGTGTTGACATATCCCCCACCCTCTAGTGTTAAGTTGAAGGATAAAGCTGTGTCAGATGGACAATATCTTTCACCCAATGGACTGACCCAGCCACAAATCTCAAGGAGAAAAAGGTTTTTGCATGAAAACATTGAAATCTTCACAAACCCATTTTAAAACCAAAATGAAAGTATCAATGGCACTGTAGCTTAACTTGACTGTGTGTAGTATTTGATGAAATGGATACTGTTCAATGTTTATGAAAGGATTATGAAATAAGACAAGAATTGTGATAATTGAGAAAATGTTTTCTACATGTTATGTTTTCAACAATAATAATTTGAGGTGTAGACTGTACTAAAGAATTGAGGCTTGGGTTGAATGTGGACCTCAGTTACCAGGTTAGAGTAAAATCATTTTGAGTCATCCTTCCAAGTTATAGTGAAATCCCTTCATAAAAGTGACCTGTAGACAGTGCTAAAAGAATATAGGTCACATGCTCAAGCAGTGATAATGGCTGACAGATCATGACCAAAATAGGACAGTCTCATCTAAACATCATACTGAGTTATCATTAGTATTGTTAGTACAATATTTAGCATCAACCACTGCTGATACACTTTGGTCTTTGTTTATTGGACGTTATGGCATCTCGACAAAATTCCCAAGAAACAAAACAATAAAGGAACAATTGAAGAAAAGTAGATGAAAAGATTCAACAAACATAATGTCACTTGATCATTACAGATATTACGATAAGTGAATTTAAATTTGACGACGTTCATTTTACATTCCTTTTTATATTCTGTAACATAAAACAGTAAGACACAGCTAATATCTTTTCTATCAGTGTTAAAATGAAAACAATTTGTCACATTCGATTACTGAATGTTGTTCCTTTAATGTTCGTAACATAAAGTATCCCAGATTTGCGTACACACTTGAGATTGTGTATTGGAACCTAGAATCAGTCACGATGGTGGGATGACCACAACAACTTCATCAAATACAGCCAGCACTTTGGACATATGAAGAACTTGGAAGTTCTCGACCTGACATGCTTCATACATTTACCAAACAACTCTGTGCCTGATACAGTTTCTACCTACCATGAGTACGATTTTTGGTTGTGTACAATTACATGTTTTCCAATACATTCAAGAGGACAGGTACATTTGACCAATTTCTAACTGCCCACTCTAATCACATCCTCAGTCTCACTCTACAATACCTTCGCATGCTGATCGCCGACATTCACACCAACAATCACACCTGTCATCGTACTGTCCATTTGCTCATCATCACCATTCATGCCAACAACAACACCCCATGTCACACTCCTCGAACCCTCCACTCACACACCACATTCCTCATAGCGGGGGAGGAATTCGTCACATACAGGTGAATTGTGCACTTGGTGATACCTTCTTGAAATTTGGCACACTGTTAGTGTAGGCTATGAGGTTCTCAAAAACGATTGGCTACAAGTTGACACCGACCGGTGGCGACCAGTAGCGGCACAATCCAAAATGGCCGCCAGCGGCTGAAGGGAACCTCCTTTTCGACGGTCTACCGACTATACATCCGATTGTAAGGGCGCGAAAGTGAACTCTGATCCACGCACGTGTTGGAAACAGACGTGGGAGATGATGTAGAATAAAACGAGATTCTCTATACGGACGCATCAATTTCTTGGAACTTGAAAAGAGCGTTGTTTCTCCGGGATCAGCGTCATTCAGGCAAACCTGAATGACGCTGATCCCGGAGAAACAACGCTCTTTATGAAGCAGTCTCTTTGCCATACAATCTCTTGTTTGGCGTAATTCCGCAAGCAATTCTGATTTGTCTGTCGAAATTAATTCGAGAACGCGATTGTTCACAAAAATCATTCACAGAATGAGTGAGAATCCTCTTCGTGTACGGACTAGTACTGACTGGGAACGTTGTTGCTTTTGCCAGCAAGACAGTTCCAAGAAATTGATGCGTCCGTATAGAGAATCTCGTTTTCATGACGCCTATAAAGCTATTGAGGAAGACATAACGCGCTTCCTAGATAATGGCGTTGAGCTTCCATATAATTTGACCATTGATTGTTTGATGAGAGAGAGTGATGAGTGTATGTCGATGTCACTGTTGACGAATAAGGCAATATATCATAAGACATGCCGTGACAGTATTCGGACTCACATCGTACAGCGCGTGCTACACAAGCGAGAGCGAAATGAGGCAGTGGCATCCTGCTCCACGCTGAGTCCTAAAAGAACACGGACAAGTTTTGAATCTGGCTGTGACAGGAAACTGCCCCAGTGTGTTTATTGTCACAAACGCGAAGGTGACAGCAGTGAGCCTATTTGCAGATCAATGTCTGATAACAATAAACTCAAAATTATGGCAAAGGAAGCCGAGAACTGGGTTGTTTTTTCTCGGGTCAATGCAGCATTTGATTCCGCTGCTAGTGATCTTTACTATCACAAAACCTGTTATTGTAAGCTTGCCAATGAAGCACGAGCGGCTAAATCTAAAAAGTCGAAGAACGCCGAACATTCCGCGTCAGGCCTGCCCTATGACCCTCTCGTTATGGCAGAGCTCATAACATTTGTTGAACACAACGATTCCGCGATGAAGCTTGTCGATCTCAAGAATCTGTACAGTCGGAGGTTGAAGCAAGTCGGTTCTGATTGGCTTAGTGAAGAAATACATTCCACTCGATTCAAAGAACATTTGTTGCAGAAATTGGGCGATGGCTGGGACGCCTTCACACAGGGTAGAGATGTGTTTATTTCAAGTAGGTTTCGAGTTGGCTCCTTGTTGTCCGAATCTTTAACTCGTATAGTGTCTGAGGAAGAGGCAAAAAAGATAGTTGATGTGGGTCTTCTTCTGCGTAAACACATACTCATATCTCAAGCTCCTTTCACGGGATCATTTTCATCTTATTGCTTGAGCGAGCCTGTACCCAACTCACTCCTGACTCTTCTTAGAGTTCTACTTGAGGGCACATGTAGTATACAGAACTTAGGCGATGATGAGACTGTTAATGCCAAGACTCGAGTGGCTTGTACTATTTCACAGATGTTGATCAGCAATTCAGCGAAACGCTCCGAACATGCACAAAATGTTCACCAGAGACGTGACAGAGAAACTCCAATGCCTCTTTATGTGGGTTTGAAGTTGCATGCCCATGATCGTATGAAAAATCTTATCAGAGATTTTCATCAAATGGGACTCTCTGTCTCTTATGATCGCGTAATGGATGTTCGCAGGAGTTTCGCGAGAGCTGTTTCACTGCGGTTCAAGAACGAAGGTGTTGTAGTCCCAGCTAACTGCAAACGTAATGTTTTCTCGATAGGAACCACTGATAACATTGATGTATCTGGTAGATCTGATATGCATGGTACGTCCATCACACTCATTGGTCAACTGAGCAGGGACAATGTGGGTACTGATCCCCCACCACTGAGTTTAGATGTTCCAGAAGACACACAAATTGAACTCCCAGACGACTATGCATTTGTTCCTTTCGTTGAAGACTTTGGTGGGGACATCAGGCTTGAATCTCCAGATGAATGTAATGTACGGCCCAATGAATATGCAGATTTGAACGTGGGAGAGAATGACTGGTTGTCTCATGTGTCACAGATCAGCAATAAAGGGAAGGTTGATGGCAGCTGGCAGCTTGATGAAGTCCCTGTGACCTTTTCAGGCTTCTTTTCAAAACATGAAGATCAAGACAATGTCAAACCTCGTGCAGTTATTGGGGTATTCCCTGTTTTCAGTGAGCAGAAAGCGGACTCACTCAGTATGCAGAAGCATGCTATGTATGTGGTCAGGGAAGCTACTGCTTTCGTAAACCCCGGCCAGATACCTGTCATTGAAGGTGACTGTCCGTTGTATGCCAGGCAGAAAAAATGTCAATGGCTGTTCCCAGAGGAGATAGGTGAGGATCGAATGGTGTGTATGATTGGATTCCTGCATCTTGAAATGTGCACCCAAGAAGCTGGTGGTAAGCTTATGGGTGGTTCTGGTTGGGAGCGAATGTTTCACCTCGCAAAGATATTCACACCCGGTGTAGCATCATCCCTACTTGGTGGGAAACATGTCAAGAGGACGCGACAGGCATATCTTCTCACTCTAGCTTGGCTTGAGATCCTCAGAAAGAATGCTTATGAGATTTACTGTCAGCAGACTGGGCCCCATGAGTCATTTGAAATGTGGGAACAGAGGATTCTTTCACAATCTCCAACTGCGCGCTATTGGGGTGAAATCGTTCGGAACTTTCTCTTGACAAGCTGTCAATTCGTTCGGAACCAACGAATCGGTAACTGGCCTGGTACACTGTGTTCTATCGATGAGTTGTGCAGTTACTTTTTTGCCCTAGGACATACAAATTATTGTCGGTGGGTCCCCGTATTTCTGAGAGACATGTCTCAGCTACCCAGGCGGCATCCTTCAATCCACAACAAATTCATGGAAGGCCATTTTGTGGTCCAGCGTAGTGAGAGGAAGTTCAGTATGATGGGTTTAGATCAGAGCCAAGAACATAGTATCCAACTACTCAAAGAAGACAGTGGTCCAAAAGGTCTCTATGGCCAGGCTGAAGAGAAAGTCGTTATTGAGCTTTCAAGGTCAGAAGTTCTGCGTGTTATAGATGAGTATGAATATGCAAGTTTCCACACAACATCATCAGATAACACGGAACACCCGGAAAGTTCGGTATCAGAGCAGAAAAAATTTCTGAATCAATTGAAATCTCTCCTCGATCTGGTGAATCAGGGACTCATTATCAACCCTTATGATGAAACTAGTGGTCAGCTGGTGACATTAGATACTGGTGAATATATGGACCCCGAAGTTAGTAAGAGTTTACGGTCATTACCCGAAAGGGGCAAGCATTTATATTCCACTTTCTTGAAGGAAAGGCTTGTGGAATGCACCGTACCCCTGAATGATGTTATTCCCAAGGCAAATATATATACCTTCCTTAACCCACCCCCAGCCAACCTGGACAAAGGCCGAGACAAACTCATGTCAAGTAAAGCAACTGCCGCAATAGTTACCCAGATGTTCGTTTCACTGCAAGCCCGGCCTGATTCAAACATGGATGAGTTTTTCATGCACGAGAATGCACGTGATCCGCCAGCATTATCCGATAGAGGTAAGCTACGGAGTGGGACAAAATCTCAAATTCTCAATTGTTTACCAGCTATTCCTGCACAAGGGAAGAATTCAGCAGCTAGACAAGCTTCAGTTGTCATCTTGGATATGCCTGCTGTAGTCCATGTAATCAAACCACAGAAAGCGGATCTGTTTGGAGAATATGCTCGATTGCAATTATTGCCATACATCGAATCTCTGATTAACACGAACACCACAAGGGTTGATGCGATCTATGACTGTTACCCCGAAGGCAGTTTGAAGAATCAGACGCGAGCAAAACGCCTCGGTGAGACAGCAGTTAGGTTGATACGGGTGTCCGAGAACGTCCCTTTACCTAAAGGGAAGAATTGGCAGGCATTCTTGAAAGTTAGTGAGAATAAAGACGAATTTTTCAAGTTCCTGTCTGCTGAACTGCTGAAATTAACATCAACATCCGAGTACCAGTTGTTAACGACATCAGGAGAATATGTACTATGCAATAAGGATGTTAGCTTATGTGACATATCTCCATCGAACCACGAGGAAGCAGACACGCGCATGATGCTTCATCTCAACCATGCAGTCTCACAAGGTCACAAAATAGCTTTTCTTCGCACGGTTGATTCTGATGTCGTCATTCTGTCTTTGCACCATTTCGCAACATTCCGTGACCTTGGACTCAGTGAGCTGTGGATTGGGTTTGGAATTGGAAAGGCATATAAAGATATGCCAATTCATGAGATAGCTTCACAACTTGGACCTGATTACTGTAAGGCCCTGACTTTCTTCCACGCCTTCACAGGTTGTGATGTAACATCCAGCATGCTCGGCATTGGGAAGAAGACAGGATGGAATGCATGGATGAATTTTCCCGCATCAACTGAAATGATGATAGAATTGACTGAGAATCCGCAAGTCTTTTCAGAGGATTCCCCTCATATGCAGCATATCGAAAAACTCACCATACAGATGTACAGTAACAGTTGTGTCAGTACACGTGTCAATGATGCGAGACGGCATATGTTCACACATGGCCTTAAGTCTATGGAAAACATCCCGCCCACCAAAGCAGCTCTGTATCAACATGTAAAAAGGGTAATTCTTGTGTCATCTTTCATTTGGCATCGTGCTCTGCAGAAACACTTATGTGTGCCAGACCCATCACAGTACGGATGGGAGTGGAATCCACGTCTCAATATTCTGGTCCCATTTTGGACTCACCTAGGAGACGCAAGTGCTGCATGTGCACTGATGCTCCACTGTAGTTGTGCCAAGGCCTGCAAGGGCAATTGCAAATGCTTGAAAGCTGGATTAAGGTGCACACCTTTGTGTAAGTGTGAAGGTGGCTGTTGTAACAATATTGAGTAGTATACTGTCATGTTAGGACCAGTCATCTCCTATTCTGGTATTTTTTTTTCCATTTTCGGCCAGTTAACACATGTCATGTTTCTAGTTGAGTTGATTTTGCTAACAAATGTTCATCCCATGTGGCTTGCTACATTGTCCGGGGTATAGGAATACAGTTTTAGATTTCGGAAAATAGTCTGTTATTTACTGCACAAGACGGTGTTAATTCATGCATAGCATGATACAATATCCCCAACTATTTTGCCTCTGTACAACAGTTGATACCTTCGTTCACCCGTGTGTTCATCTATGGTATCCTTGTCTTTCTCTGGCCATAGGCCACATGTGACTAGTCAGTTCCTACTCCATAGCAAATCAACTTGGAAATCCTTCATCTTGTAGCGCACTCATGTCTCAATGAATCCATACCTGAGTTGATCTAATAAATCTAACGTAAGGTATCAAATTGCCATACCGGATCATATTTCGATAAGTTATTCGCTAAAACATTTCGACCACTCATCGACATCAAAGGTCATGTTTTGGCTCCCAGTGGTGGCTATATCTCTATATCCCTGGTAAAGTAGCATACCATGAGGGATGGGCATTAAGTGTCGGCAACATTAATCCTGACTTGGAACACACCACATCTTAACTGGCCGAAAATGAAGAATACTACTTGTAGTCAAAAAATATTCCTGTACCTCGAATGACTGCAAACATACACTCACCCCTTCTAGTCCCATTTTGCCAATGTTCTATACTGGCAAGATAACATTGTATAATTAACAACGGGAACTAATGCATCCCGAGTTCATTCCAGCACTGCCCTTGCTGGCAGACGTGTCGCTATGGTGTTGAGATTGAACCAGAACTCCTCTAGAAATTTGATAGTTTTATTTTCTTAGAAAATAAATCTATCGAAAATGCCGGAAGTTGAGAATAGACTGTCACTTTAATTGGATTATCAAATGTCCAAGTATCCCCACTGCTGCATACTATCGAGTACCCTTGTTCATGTGTTGACAGGAATCTCTCATACCATGTTCATTTGACCATTGCATTCCCGAGAAACATTCAACACTAATTTATCTACGGACGGACGATCATACTGACAGTCAGACACACAGACGCACACATCGACGGAAATTCTGATCCCATTATCCATTAATCTTCCCCCCAACTTGTTCCAAGGGCTTCACTCCATCATTCACATCAATTACAGCACATGTATGGTGTTAGGTTTGGAGCTTCAGTTGTGCGATCGGCGAAAATAGCTTTTTTTCGATCCGCTTGGCGGCCATTTTGGATTTCGCTGCTAGTGGTGGCTAGAGGATGGTGCCAACTTGTAGCCGATCGATTTTGAAATCTCTGATGCCTACCCTTACATCATGCCAAATTTCAGGAAGGTATCACCAAGTGCACAATTCTAGCGAATTCCTCCCCCGCTATCACTAGCAACTATCGTATCCACCATCACATTCACTGATACCACTGTTTGCTCATCACCCCCATTCACACCAACAACAACATACGACATTGCACTCTTTGATACCTCCACTTGCACATCACTGCCATTCACACCAACAATCATACCCCTTGAATCCTACACTTGCACATCACATTCCTCACTCAGCAACAACCACATCCGTTGTCGCATTCAACAATACCACCACTTGCTCATCACCACCATTCACACCAACAACTACATCAGATGGCACACTCTCGGATACCTCTGTTTGCACATCAGCACTAACCACAACTGCTGTCACACCCATCATCACCATTCACGCCAACAACCACATCTCAGGTCAAACCCCTTGAACCCTCCACTTGTACATCAAGTTATAGAAACATAAGGCAATGTTCATTGTTTTATCCACTTTCAATACCCACAGAAAATTGTCTAAACAAAAACACTATGTGTCCTGTATCATCATGTTTACTTCATGTTTCAAGTACACAACTGTACATGTTTGTAAATCATGACTCATGATGATCGCATCTCCCAATCTACAACTTAATTATTCAACAACAGTGAAAATCCATTTCTGTTGGAAATTTAGGACACTAATTTGATGAAACGTGTCTTCTCTGTAATGAAATGTGTCTTTCTTGTAACACAATTTTATGATTAATAACATTTGAATAAATATTATTCGTTTGCATTCTGTTTGGTTTGTGACAAAATGCAGTTTACAAATTTGTCTCTGCTCTTCAAGAAGTATCAAAATAATATTTATAGAAGAGATTTTGTGACATTAGAATTGCCGCGTTTTTGACATTTATGTAACAATTATGATCTTTACAGTAACATTTTTTTTTCTCCATTACAGAATGGACCATTACAGGAAATAGGTACACACCATAAAATAGTTAAAAAATGATGAGAATGAACATTAGCAATCATAAACTTTGTGGAACAGTACTTTAAAATGTGGTAGAAAATTTTGAAAAGTACGCAGGGACAGGCACATACTTAAAGACAAATATTCTGGTGACTTTAACAAATGGCAAAACTTACTATGTGGATTTCAATTTATCACATTCAAGAAGTTTTGAAAAGTAAGGGACATATTTTATTATTGATGTGGAGGTCCTGGTATTTCGACACAATGTGACTTACTTACAGGAGATACAAAATGTTGGGATACAGAATGTAATGACAAAAGTTTCAAAGAAAAATTCATTCTCTGGTGTATGATAGTAGATTATGACTTGGTAACAATTGGCAGATATGCATGGGGGGTTTAAGCGAATAATATACATATACTCTCACAATGTAAGAAGGAACACAGACAAGAGGCCCCAAGGGGACTTAATCCTTCACCTGACAAAGTGGTTCAAAGAAGTATTTGGGGTCACATTCAGTTAGACATGGTTCATCAACACTACAGAGGAATGAAGCCATGAAAGGCAATTTTATGGAAGAACACTAAGGAATGGATTTGAATTAACTTGAACCTAACCTGCTCCCCTTCCCCTGCCCCCCACCCCCCCCCCCCCCCACCCCCATAGAGAACCCAAATATTAAGCCAGGGACTCAAACTGAACAAACTTGAATCTGATTCCCCAGGAGATGTTACATACTAAATATGAAAGAATCCTGCTGATGGATCTAAAGAAGAAAGTTTTCAAAGAAATGTCCTCATATTGTGTTAAGTTAAAATTCAGACTCCCATTGGTAGCCCAAATTAATAACCCAGAGGCTCGATTTGAACAAACTTGAATCTGACTCCCCTATAGATATGTTGTATACCAAATATGAAAGAATTCTGACTGGTGGATCTGTTGGAAGATTTTTAAAGAAATTTCCTCATACTCATATTGCACTAAGTTCAAATTTGAACTCCCATAGGGAGCCCAAATATCAACCCAGGGATCCGATTTGAACAAACTTGAATCTGACCCCTCTAGAGATGTTGTATACCAAATATCAGAAGATTCTCACTGATGGTTCTGGAGAAGATTTGTAAAGATTTTCCCTCATTTTGCCCTAAGTTAAAATTCTGGCTCCAATAGAGATCCCAAATATTACCCAGGGACCCGATTTGAACAAACTTAAATCTGATCCTCCTAGAGATGCTGTATACTGAATATGAAAGCATTCTGACTGTTGGGTCTAAAGAAAAAGATTTAAAGAAAATTTCCTCATATTGCACTAAGTTAATATTTGGGCTCCTGTAGGGAGCCCAAACATTTACCCAGGGAACTGATTTGAACAAACCTGAAACTGACCCACCTGAAGATGTTGTACATTAAATATGAAAGAATTCTGACAGGTGGATCGGAAGAAGATTATTTTTTTTAAAATTCCCTCATATTGCACTAAGTTAAAATTCAGGCTCCCTTAGGGAGCCCAAATATAAACCCAAGGACTCAATTTGAACAAACTTGAAAATCTGACTATCCTAGAGATGTTCTATACCGAATGTGAAAGGATTTAGACTGGTGGATCTGAAGAAGAGGATTTTTAAAGAAATTTCCTCATACTGCACTAAGTTAAACTTTGGGCTCCAATAGAGAGCCCAAACATTAAGTCAGGGATCCGATTTGAACAAACTTGAATCTGACTCTCCTAGAGATGTTGTATTCCAAATATGAAAGTGTTTTGACTGGTGGATCCGAAGAAGAATTTTTTTAAAGAAATTTCCCCATATGTTACTAAGTTATAGGGAGCCAAAATATTAACACATGAACTTGATTTGAACAAACTTGAATCTGCCAAGACTAGAGATTTTATATACCAAATATCAGAAGATTCTAATTGATGGTTCTGGAGAAGATGTTTTTTATTTTATGGGTGCTATCAGAGTAATGCCCCTTGTGATGCACCCTGCTGGCATGGCCATGGCAAGTTTATTTGAACAACCTTGAATTGACATATAATAAGGAACATGCATGTCAAATTTGGTTAAATTTGGTACAGCGGTTTATGAGAAGTCAAAAATGTAAAGTTTGTGCCCGATGGACGGACGGATGGATGGATGGATGATAGATGGACGACGGACAAAAAGTGATTACAAAAGCTCCTCCTGACTTTCAGTCAGATGAACTAAAAATCGAATGAGTGAGAGCACATTTAGCTTGAATTTGAGCTATAAAATGTCATGGGGAGTGCGATAGATTTTATTCTTGTGGTAGTATCCATGGTCCCCCAAACCATAAGCCACAAAAATATCAATACAGTCATCATATGGAGAATGGCAATTCCCAGGGACACAAAAAATACACATTATTCATAATGACTCAAATACTTAATACAGAATAATACTAGTTATAAAGGTCAAATAGGAAATACCTTATATAGAACAAAAGTTATAAAGGTAGAAGGGTAAATAACTTATATAGAACACCAGTTATAAAGGTCAAATAGGAAATACCTTATATAGAACATCAGTTATAAAGGTCAAAGAGGAAATACCTTATATAGAACATCAGTTATAAAGGTCAAATAGGAAATACCTTATATAGAACATCAGTTATAAAGGTCAAAGAGTAAATACCTTATATAGAACATCAGTTATAAAGGTCAAAGAGTAAATACCTTATATAGAACATCAGTTATAAAGGTCAAAGAGTAAATACCTTATATAGAACATCAGTTATAAAGGTCAAATAGGAAATACCTTATATAGAACATCAGTTATAAAGGTCAAATAGGAAATACCATATATAGAACATCAGTTAACAAGGTCAGAGTAAATACCTTGTATAGAACATCAGTTGTAAAGGTCAGAGTAAATACCTTGTATAGAACATCAGTTATAAAGGTCAAAGAGTAAATACCTTATATAGAACATCAGTTATAAAGGTCAAAGAGTAAATACCTTATATAGAACATCAGTTAACAAGGTCAGAGTAAATACCTTGTATAGAACATCAGTTGTAAAGGTCAGAGTAAATACCTTATATAGAACATCAGTTAACAAGGTCAGAGTAAATACCTTATATAGAACATCAGTTAACAAGGTCAGAGTAAATACCTTATATAGAACATCAGTTATAAAGGTCAAAGAGGAAATACCTTATATAGAACATCAGTTATAAAGGTCAAAGAGTAAATACCTTATATAGAACATCAGTTATAAAGGTCAAAGAGTAAATACCTTATATAGAACATCAGTTATAAAGGTCAAATAGGAAATACCATATATAGAACATCAGTTAACAAGGTCAGAGTAAATACCTTATATAGAACATCAGTTATAAAGGTCAAAGAGTAAATACCTTATATAGAACATCAGTTATAAAGGTCAAATAGGAAATACCTTATATAGAACATCAGTTATAAAGGTCAAATAGGAAATACCTTGTATAGAACATCAGTTATAAAGGTCAAATAGGAAATACCTTATATAGAACATCAGTTATAAAGGTCAAATAGGAAATACCTTATATAGAACATCAGTTATAAAGGTCAAAGAGGAAATACCTTATATAGAACATCAGTTGTAAAGGTCAGAGTAAATACCTTATATAGAACATCAGTTATAAAGGTCAAAGAGTAAATACCTTGTATAGAACATCAGTTATAAAGGTCAAAGAGTAAATACCTTATATAGAACATCAGTTATAAAGGTCAGAGTAAATACCTTATACAGAACATCAGTTATAAAGGTCAAAGAGGAAATACCTTATATAGAACATCAGTTATAAAGGTCAAAGAGTAAATACCTTATATAGAACATCAGTTAACAAGGTCAGAGTAAATACCTTATATAGAACATCAGTTATAAAGGTCAGAGTAAATACCTTGTATAGAACATCAGTTATAAAGGTCAAAGAGGAAATACCTTATATAGAACATCAGTTATAAAGGTCAAAGAGGAAATACCTTATATAGAACATCAGTTATAAAGGTCAAAGAGGAAATACCTTATATAGAACATCAGTTATAAAGGTCAAAGAGGAAATACCTTATATAGAACATCAGTTATAAAGGTCAAAGAGGAAATACCTTATATAGAACATCAGTTATAAAGGTCAAAGAGGAAATACCTTATATAGAACATCAGTTATAAAGGTCAAAGAGGAAATACCTTATATAGAACATCAGTTATAAAGGTCAAAGAGGAAATACCTTATATAGAACATCAGTTAACAAGGTCAGAGTAAATACCTTATATAGAACATCAGTTATAAAGGTCAGAGTAAATACCTTATACAGAACATCAGTTATAAAGGTCAAAGAGGAAATACCTTATATAGAACATCAGTTATAAAGGTCAAAGAGGAAATACCTTATATAGAACATCAGTTATAATGGTCAAAGAGTAAATACCTTATATAGAACATCAGTTATAAAGGTCAAAGAGGAAATACCTTATATAGAACATCAGTTATAAAGGTCAAAGAGGAAATACCTTATATAGAACATCAGTTGTAAAGGTCAAAGAGTAAATACCTTATATAGAACATCAGTTAACAAGGTCAAAGAGGAAATACCTTATATAGAACATCAGTTATAAAGGTCAAAGAGGAAATACCTTATATAGAACATCAGTTATAAAGGTCAAAGAGGAAATACCTTATATAGAACATCAGTTATAAAGGTCAAAGAGGAAATACCTTATATAGAACATCAGTTATAAAGGTCAAAGAGGAAATACCTTATATAGAACATCAGTTATAAAGGTCAAAGAGGAAATACCTTATATAGAACATCAGTTATAAAGGTCAAAGAGTAAATACCTTATATAGAACATCAGTTATAAAGGTCAAATAGGAAATACCTTATATAGAACATCAGTTAACAAGGTCAGAGTAAATACCTTATATAGAACATCAGTTATAAAGGTCAAATAGGAAATACCTTATATAGAACATCAGTTATAAAGGTCAAAGTGTAAACACCTTATACAGAACATCAGTTATAAAGGTAAAAGAGTAAATACCTTATATAGAACATCAGTTATAAAGGTCAAAGTGTAAACACCTTATATAGAACATCAGTTATAAAGGTCAAAGTGTAAATACCTTATATAGAACATCAGTTATAAAGGTCAAAGTGTAAACACCTTATATAGAACATCAGTTATAAAGGTCAAAGAGGAAATACCTTATATAGAACATCAGTTATAAAGGTCAAATAGGAAATACCTTATATAGAACATCAGTTATAAAGGTCAAAGAGTAAATACCTTATATAGAACATCAGTTATAAAGGTCAAAGAGGAAATACCTTATATAGAACATCAGTTATAAAGGTCAAATAGGAAATACCTTATATAGAACATCAGTTATAAAGGTCAAAGTGTAAACACCTTATATAGAACATCAGTTATAAAGGTCAAAGAGGAAATACCTTATATAGAACATCAGTTATAAAGGTCAAAGAGGAAATACCTTATATAGAACATCAGTTATAAAGGTCAAAGAGGAAATACCTTATATAGAACATCAGTTATAAAGGTCAAAGAGGAAATACCTTATACAGAACATCAGTTATAAAGGTCGAAGAGGAAATATCTTGTCTAGAACATCAGTTATAAAGGTCAAAGAGGAAATACCTTATATAGAACATCAGTTATAAAGGTCAAAGAGGAAATACCTTATATAGAACATCAGTTATAAAGGTCAAATAGGAAATACCTTGTCTAGAACATCAGTTATAAAGGTCAAAGAGGAAATACCTTATATAGAACATCAGTTATAAAGGTCAAATAGGAAATACCTTATATAGAACATCAGTTATAAAGGTCAAAGAGGAAATACCTTATATAGAACATCAGTTATAAAGGTCAAATAGGAAATACCTTGTATAGAACATCAGTTATAAAGGTCAAAGAGGAAATACCTTATATAGAACATCAGTTATAAAGGTCAAAGAGGAAATACCTTATATAGAACATCAGTTATAAAGGTCAAAGAGGAAATACCTTATATAGAACATCAGTTATAAAGGTCAAATAGGAAATACCTTATATAGAACATCAGTTATAAAGGTCAAAGAGTAAATACCTTATATAGAACATCAGTTATAAAGGTCAAATAGGAAATACCTTGTATAGAACATCAGTTATAAAGGTCAAAGAGGAAATACCTTATATAGAACATCAGTTATAAAGGTCAAAGAGGAAATACCTTATATAGAACATCAGTTATAAAGGTCAAAGAGGAAATACCTTATATAGAACATCAGTTATAAAGGTCAAAGAGGAAATACCTTATATAGAACATCAGTTATAAAGGTCAAAGAGTAAATACCTTATATAGAACATCAGTTATAAAGGTCAAATAGGAAATACCTTGTATAGAACATCAGTTATAAAGGTCAGAGTGTAAATACCTTGTATAGAACATCAGTTATAAAGGTCAAAGAGGAAATACCTTATATAGAACATCAGTTATAAAGGTCAAAGAGGAAATACCTTATATAGAACATCAGTTATAAAGGTCAAAGAGTAAATACCTTATATAGAACATCAGTTATAAAGGTCAAATAGGAAATACCTTATATAGAACATCAGTTATAAAGGTCAAAGAGGAAATACCTTATATAGAACATCAGTTATAAAGGTCAAATAGGAAATACCTTATATAGAACATCAGTTATAAAGGTCAAAGAGGAAATACCTTATACAGAACATCAGTTATAAAGGTCAAATAGGAAATACCTTGTCTAGAACATCAGTTATAAAGGTCAAATAGGAAATACCTTATATAGAACATCAGTTATAAAGGTCAAAGAGGAAATACCTTATATAGAACATCAGTTATAAAGGTCAAATAGGAAATACCTTGTATAGAACATCAGTTATAAAGGTCAAAGAGGAAATACCTTATATAGAACATCAGTTATAAAGGTCAAAGAGGAAATACCTTATATAGAACATCAGTTATAAAGGTCAAAGAGGAAATACCTTATATAGAACATCAGTTATAAAGGTCAAAGAGGAAATACCTTATACAGAACATCAGTTATAAAGGTCAAATAGGAAATACCTTGTCTAGAACATCAGTTATAAAGGTCAAAGAGGAAATACCTTATATAGAACATCAGTTATAAAGGTCAAAGAGGAAATACCTTATATAGAACATCAGTTATAAAGGTCAAAGAGTAAATACCTTATATAGAACATCAGTTAACAAGGTCAGAGTAAATACCTTATACAGAACATCAGTTATAAAGGTCAAAGAGTAAATACCTTATATAGAACATCAGTTATAAAGGTCAAAGAGTAAATACCTTATATAGAACATCAGTTATAAAGGTCAAATAGGAAATACCTTATATAGAACATCAGTTATAAAGGTCAAATAGGAAATACCATATATAGAACATCAGTTAACAAGGTCAGAGTAAATACCTTGTATAGAACATCAGTTATAAAGGTCAAAGAGGAAATACCTTATATAGAACATCAGTTAACAAGGTCAGAGTAAATACCTTATATAGAACATCAGTTATAAAGGTCAAAGAGGAAATACCTTATATAGAACATCAGTTAACAAGGTCAGAGTAAATACCTTATATAGAACATCAGTTATAAAGGTCAAAGAGGAAATACCTTATATAGAACATCAGTTATAAAGGTCAAAGAGTAAATACCTTATATAGAACATCAGTTATAAAGGTCAAAGAGGAAATACCTTATATAGAACATCAGTTATAAAGGTCAAAGAGGAAATACCTTATATAGAACATCAGTTATAAAGGTAGAAGGGTAAATACCTTATATAGAACATCAGTTATAAAGGTCAAAGAGGAAATACCTTATACAGAACATCAGTTATAAAGGTCAAATAGGAAATACCTTGTCTAGAACATCAGTTATAAAGGTCAAATAGGAAATACCTTATATAGAACATCAGTTATAAAGGTCAAAGAGTAAATACCTTATATAGAACATCAGTTATAAAGGTCAAAGAGTAAATACCTTATATAGAACATCAGTTATAAAGGTCAAATAGGAAATACCTTATATAGAACATCAGTTATAAAGGTCAAAGAGTAAATACCTTATATAGAACATCAGTTATAAAGGTCAAATAGGAAATACCTTGTATAGAACATCAGTTATAAAGGTCAAAGAGGAAATACCTTATATAGAACATCAGTTATAAAGGTCAAATAGGAAATACCTTGTCTAGAACATCAGTTATAAAGGTCAAAGAGGAAATACCTTATATAGAACATCAGTTATAAAGGTCAAAGAGGAAATACCTTATATAGAACATCAGTTATAAAGGTCAAAGAGTAAATACCTTATATAGAACATCAGTTATAAAGGTCAAAGAGTAAATACCTTATATAGAACATCAGTTATAAAGGTCAAATAGGAAATACCTTATATAGAACATCAGTTATAAAGGTCAAAGAGTAAATACCTTATATAGAACATCAGTTATAAAGGTCAAATAGGAAATACCTTGTATAGAACATCAGTTATAAAGGTCAAAGAGGAAATACCTTATATAGAACATCAGTTATAAAGGTCAAATAGGAAATACCTTGTCTAGAACATCAGTTATAAAGGTCAAAGAGGAAATACCTTATATAGAACATCAGTTATAAAGGTCAAAGAGGAAATACCTTATATAGAACATCAGTTATAAAGGTCAAAGAGGAATAACCTTATATAGAACATCAGTTATAAAGGTCAAAGAGTAAATACCTTATATAGAACATCAGTTATAAAGGTCAAAGAGGAAATACCTTATATAGAACATCAGTTATAAAGGTCAAAGAGTAAATACCTTATATAGAACATCAGTTATAAAGGTCAAATAGGAAATACCTTATATAGAACATCAGTTATAAAGGTCAAAGAGTAAATACCTTATATAGAACATCAGTTATAAAGGTCAAAGAGGAAATACCTTATATAGAACATCAGTTATAAAGGTCAAAGAGTAAATACCTTATATAGAACATCAGTTATAAAGGTCAAAGAGGAAATACCTTATATAGAACATCAGTTATAAAGGTCAAAGAGTAAATACCTTATATAGAACATCAGTTATAAAGGTCAAAGAGGAAATACCTTATACAGAACATCAGTTATAAAGGTCAAAGAGTAAATACCTTATATAGAACATCAGTTATAAAGGTCAAAGAGGAAATACCTTATACAGAACATCAGTTATAAAGGTCAAATAGGAAATACCTTATATAGAACATCAGTTATAAAGGTCAAAGAGGA
Source organism: Pictodentalium vernedei (assembly GCA_031216915.1). NCBI lineage: Eukaryota > Metazoa > Mollusca > Scaphopoda > Dentaliida > Dentaliidae > Pictodentalium > Pictodentalium vernedei. The sequence goes on along the minus strand of CM062291.1, from coordinate 9,389,928 downwards.
AATACCTTATATAGAACATCAGTTATAAAGGTCAAAGAGGAAATACCTTATACAGAACATCAGTTATAAAGGTCAAAGAGGAAATACCATATACAGAACATCAGTTATAAAGGTCAAAGAGGAAATACCTTATATAGAACATCAGTTATAAAGGTCAAAGAGGAAATACCTTATACAGAACATCAGTTATAAAGGTCAAAGAGGAAATACCTTATACAGAACATCAGTTATAAAGGTCAAAGAGTAAATACCTTATATAGAACATCAGTTATAAAGGTCAAAGAGGAAATACCTTGTCTAGAACATCAGTTATAAAGGTCAAATAGGAAATACCTTATATAGAACATCAGTTATAAAGGTCAAAGAGGAAATACCTTATATAGAACATCAGTTATAAAGGTCAAAGAGGAAATACCTTATATAGAACATCAGTTATAAAGGTCAAAGAGGAAATACCATATACAGAACATCAGTTATAAAGGTCAAAGAGGAAATACCTTATATAGAACATCAGTTATAAAGGTCAAAGAGGAAATACCTTATACAGAACATCAGTTATAAAGGTCAAAGAGGAAATACCTTATACAGAACATCAGTTATAAAGGTCAAAGAGTAAATACCTTATATAGAACATCAGTTATAAAGGTCAAAGAGGAAATACCTTGTCTAGAACATCAGTTATAAAGGTCAAATAGGAAATACCTTATATAGAACATCAGTTATAAAGGTCAAAGAGGAAATACCTTATATAGAACATCAGTTATAAAGGTCAAAGAGGAAATACCTTATATAGAACATCAGTTATAAAGGTCAAAGAGTAAATACCTTATATAGAACATCAGTTATAAAGGTCAAAGAGGAAATACCTTATATAGAACATCAGTTATAAAGGTCAAAGAGGAAATACCTTATACAGAACATCAGTTATAAAGGTCAAATAGGAAATACCTTGTCTAGAACATCAGTTATAAAGGTCAAAGAGGAAATACCTTATATAGAACATCAGTTATAAAGGTCAAAGAGGAAATACCTTATATAGAACATCAGTTATAAAGGTCAAAGAGGAAATACCTTATATAGAACATCAGTTATAAAGGTCAAATAGGAAATACCTTATATAGAACATCAGTTATAAAGGTCAAAGAGGAAATACCTTATATAGAACATCAGTTAACAAGGTCAGAGTAAATACCTTATATAGAACATCAGTTATAAAGGTCAAAGAGGAAATACCTTATATAGAACATCAGTTATAAAGGTCAAAGAGGAAATACCTTATATAGAACATCAGTTATAAAGGTCAAAGAGGAAATACCTTATATAGAACATCAGTTATAAAGGTCAAATAGGAAATACCTTATACAGAACATCAGTTATAAAGGTCAAAGAGGAAATACCTTATATAGAACATCAGTTATAAAGGTCAAAGAGGAAATACCTTATATAGAACATCAGTTATAAAGGTCAAATAGGAAATACCTTGTATAGAACATCAGTTATAAAGGTCAAAGAGGAAATACCTTATATAGAACATCAGTTATAAAGGTCAAAGAGGAAATACCTTATATAGAACATCAGTTATAAAGGTCAAAGAGGAAATACCTTATATAGAACATCAGTTATAAAGGTCAAAGAGGAAATACCTTATACAGAACATCAGTTATAAAGGTCAAATAGGAAATACCTTGTCTAGAACATCAGTTATAAAGGTCAAAGAGGAAATACCTTATATAGAACATCAGTTATAAAGGTCAAAGAGGAAATACCTTATATAGAACATCAGTTATAAAGGTCAAAGAGGAAATACCTTATATAGAACATCAGTTATAAAGGTCAAATAGGAAATACCTTATATAGAACATCAGTTATAAAGGTCAAAGAGGAAATACCTTATATAGAACATCAGTTAACAAGGTCAGAGTAAATACCTTATATAGAACATCAGTTATAAAGGTCAAAGAGGAAATACCTTATATAGAACATCAGTTATAAAGGTCAAAGAGGAAATACCTTATATAGAACATCAGTTATAAAGGTCAAAGAGGAAATACCTTATATAGAACATCAGTTATAAAGGTCAAAGAGGAAATACCTTATATAGAACATCAGTTATAAAGGTCAAAGAGGAAATACCTTATATAGAACATCAGTTATAAAGGTCAAAGAGGAAATACCTTATATAGAACATCAGTTATAAAGGTCAAATAGGAAATACCTTGTATAGAACATCAGTTATAAAGGTCAAAGAGGAAATACCTTATATAGAACATCAGTTATAAAGGTCAAAGAGGAAATACCTTATATAGAACATCAGTTATAAAGGTCAAAGAGGAAATACCTTATATAGAACATCAGTTATAAAGGTCAAAGAGGAAATACCTTATACAGAACATCAGTTATAAAGGTCAAATAGGAAATACCTTGTCTAGAACATCAGTTATAAAGGTCAAAGAGGAAATACCTTATATAGAACATCAGTTATAAAGGTCAAAGAGTAAATACCTTATACAGAACATCAGTTATAAAGGTCAAATAGGAAATACCTTATATAGAACATCAGTTATAAAGGTCAAATAGGAAATACCTTGTCTAGAACATCAGTTATAAAGGTCAAAGAGTAAAGACCTTATATAGAACATCAGTTATAAAGGTCAAATAGGAAATACCTTATATAGAACATCAGTTATAAAGGTCAAATAGGAAATACCTTATATAGAACATCAGTTATAAAGGTCAAATAGGAAATACCTTGTCTAGAACATCAGTTATAAAGGTCAAAGAGTAAAGACCTTATATAGAACATCAGTTATAAAGGTCAAATAGGAAATACCTTATATAGAACATCAGTTATAAAGGTCAAATAGGAAATACCTTGTCTAGAACATCAGTTATAAAGGTCAAAGAGTAAAGACCTTATATAGAACATCAGTTATAAAGGTCAAAGAGTAAATACCTTATATAGAACATCAGTTATAAAGGTCAAAGAGTAAAGACCTTATATAGAACATCAGTTATAAAGGTCAAATAGGAAATACCTTATATAGAACATCAGTTATAAAGGTCAAATAGGAAATACCTTATATAGAACATCAGTTATAAAGGTCAAATAGGAAATACCTTGTCTAGAACATCAGTTATAAAGGTCAAAGAGTAAAGACCTTATATAGAACATCAGTTATAAAGGTCAAATAGGAAATACCTTATATAGAACATCAGTTATAAAGGTCAAAGAGTAAAGACCTTATATAGAACATCAGTTATAAAGGTCAAATAGGAAATACCTTATATAGAACATCAGTTATAAAGGTCAAATAGGAAATACCTTGTCTAGAACATCAGTTATAAAGGTCAAAGAGTAAAGACCTTATATAGAACATCAGTTATAAAGGTCAAAGAGTAAATACCTTATATAGAACATCAGTTATAAAGGTCAAAGAGTAAATACCTTATATAGAACATCAGTTATAAAGGTCAAATAGGAAATACCTTGTCTAGAACATCAGTTATAAAGGTCAAAGAGGAAATACCTTATATAGAACATCAGTTATAAAGGTCAAAGAGGAAATACCTTATATAGAACATCAGTTATAAAGGTCAAAGAGGAAATACCTTATACAGAACATCAGTTATAAAGGTCAAATAGGAAATACCTTATATAGAACATCAGTTATAAAGGTCAAAGAGGAAATACCTTATATAGAACATCAGTTATAAAGGTCAAAGAGTAAATACCTTATATAGAACATCAGTTATAAAGGTCAAAGAGTAAATACCTTATATAGAACATCAGTTATAAAGGTCAAATAGGAAATACCTTATATAGAACATCAGTTATAAAGGTCAAAGTGTAAACACCTTATATAGAACATCAGTTATAAAGGTCAAAGAGTAAATACCTTATATAGAACATCAGTTATAAAGGTCAAATAGGAAATACCTTATATAGAACATCAGTTATAAAGGTCAAATAGGAAATACCTTATATAGAACATCAGTTATAAAGGTCAAAGAGGAAATACCTTATATAGAACATCAGTTATAAAGGTCAAAGAGGAAATACCTTATATAGAACATCAGTTGTAAAGGTCAGAGTAAATACCTTGTATAGAACATCAGTTATAAAGGTCAAATAGGAAATACCTTATATAGAACATCAGTTATAAAGGTCAAAGAGGAAATACCTTATATAGAACATCAGTTATAAAGGTCAAAGAGTAAATACCTTATATAGAACATCAGTTATAAAGGTCAAAGAGTAAATACCTTATATAGAACATCAGTTATAAAGGTCAAAGAGGAAATACCTTGTATAGAACATCAGTTATAAAGGTCAAAGTGTAAATACCTTATATAGAACATCAGTTAACAAGGTCAGAGTAAATACCTTATATAGAACATCAGTTATAAAGGTCAAAGAGGAAAGACCTTATATAGAACATCAGTTATAAAGGTCAAAGAGGAAATACCTTATACAGAACATCAGTTATAAAGGTCAAAGAGGAAATACCTTATATAGAACATCAGTTATAAAGGTCAAAGAGGAAATACCTTATATAGAACATCAGTTAACAAGGTCAGAGTAAATACCTTATATAGAACATCAGTTATAAAGGTCAGAGTAAATACCTTATACAGAACATCAGTTATAAAGGTCAAATAGGAAATACCTTATATAGAACATCAGTTATAAAGGTCAAAGAGGAAATACCTTATATAGAACATCAGTTATAAAGGTCAGAGTAAATACCTTATACAGAACATCAGTTATAAAGGTCAAAGAGTAAAGACCTTATATAGAACATCAGTTATAAAGGTCAAAGAGGAAATACCTTATACAGAACATCAGTTATAAAGGTCAAAGAGGAAATACCTTATATAGAACATCAGTTATAAAGGTCAAAGAGGAAATACCTTATATAGAACATCAGTTAACAAGGTCAGAGTAAATACCTTATATAGAACATCAGTTATAAAGGTCAGAGTAAATACCTTATACAGAACATCAGTTATAAAGGTCAAATAGGAAATACCTTATATAGAACATCAGTTATAAAGGTCAAAGAGGAAATACCTTATATAGAACATCAGTTATAAAGGTCAAAGAGGAAATACCTTATATAGAACATCAGTTAACAAGGTCAGAGTAAATACCTTATATAGAACATCAGTTATAAAGGTCAGAGTAAATACCTTATACAGAACATCAGTTATAAAGGTCAAATAGGAAATACCTTATATAGAACATCAGTTATAAAGGTCAAAGAGGAAATACCTTATATAGAACATCAGTTATAAAGGTCAGAGTAAATACCTTATACAGAACATCAGTTATAAAGGTCAAAGAGTAAATACCTTATATAGAACATCAGTTATAAAGGTCAAAGAGGAAATACCTTATATAGAACATCAGTTATAAAGGTCAAAGAGGAAATACCTTATATAGAACATCAGTTATAAAGGTCAAATAGGAAATACCTTATATAGAACATCAGTTATAAAGGTCAAATAGGAAATACCTTATATAGAACATCAGTTATAAAGGTCAAAGAGGAAATACCTTATATAGAACATCAGTTATAAAGGTCAAATAGGAAATACCTTATATAGAACATCAGTTATAAAGGTCAAAGAGGAAATACCTTATATAGAACATCAGTTGTAAAGGTCAAAGAGTAAAGACCTTATATAGAACATCAGTTATAAAGGTCAAAGAGGAAATACCTTATATAGAACATCAGTTATAAAGGTCAAAGAGGAAATACCTTATATAGAACATCAGTTATAAAGGTCAAAGAGGAAATACCTTATATAGAACATCAGTTATAAAGGTCAAAGAGGAAATACCTTATATAGAACATCAGTTATAAAGGTCAAATAGGAAATACCTTATATAGAACATCAGTTATAAAGGTCAAATAGGAAATACCTTATATAGAACATCAGTTATAAAGGTCAAAGAGGAAATACCTTATATAGAACATCAGTTATAAAGGTCAAATAGGAAATACCTTATATAGAACATCAGTTATAAAGGTCAAAGAGGAAATACCTTATACAGAACATCAGTTATAAAGGTCAAAGAGGAAATACCTTATATAGAACATCAGTTATAAAGGTCAAAGAGGAAATACCTTATATAGAACATCAGTTAACAAGGTCAGAGTAAATACCTTATATAGAACATCAGTTATAAAGGTCAGAGTAAATACCTTATACAGAACATCAGTTATAAAGGTCAAATAGGAAATACCTTATATAGAACATCAGTTATAAAGGTCAAATAGGAAATACCTTATATAGAACATCAGTTATAAAGGTCAAAGAGGAAATACCTTATATAGAACATCAGTTATAAAGGTCAAAGAGGAAATACCTTATATAGAACATCAGTTATAAAGGTCAAAGAGTAAATACCTTATATAGAACATCAGTTATAAAGGTCAAAGAGGAAATACCTTATACAGAACATCAGTTATAAAGGTCAAAGAGGAAATACCTTATATAGAACATCAGTTATAAAGGTCAAAGAGGAAATACCTTATATAGAACATCAGTTAACAAGGTCAGAGTAAATACCTTATATAGAACATCAGTTAACAAGGTCAGAGTAAATACCTTATATAGAACATCAGTTATAAAGGTCAGAGTAAATACCTTATACAGAACATCAGTTATAAAGGTCAAATAGGAAATACCTTATATAGAACATCAGTTATAAAGGTCAGAGTAAATACCTTATACAGAACATCAGTTATAAAGGTCAAATAGGAAATACCTTATATAGAACATCAGTTAACAAGGTCAGAGTAAATACCTTATATAGAACATCAGTTATAAAGGTCAAAGAGGAAATACCTTATATAGAACATCAGTTATAAAGGTCAAAGTGTAAATACCTTATATAGAACATCAGTTATAAAGGTCAAAGAGTAAATACCTTATATAGAACATCAGTTATAAAGGTCAAATAGGAAATACCTTATATAGAACATCAGTTATAAAGGTCAAAGTGTAAATACCTTATATAGAACATCAGTTATAAAGGTCAAAGAGTAAATACCTTATATAGAACATCAGTTATAAAGGTCAAAGAGGAAATATCTTATATAGAACATCAGTTATAAAGGTCAAATAGGAAATACCTTGTCTAGAACATCAGTTATAAAGGTCAAAGAGTAAATACCTTATATAGAACATCAGTTATAAAGGTCAAAGAGTAAATACCTTATATAGAACATCAGTTATAAAGGTCAAAGAGGAAATATCTTATATAGAACATCAGTTATAAAGGTCAAATAGGAAATACCTTATATAGAACATCAGTTATAAAGGTCAAAGAGTAAATACCTTATATAGAACATCAGTTATAAAGGTCAAAGAGTAAATACCTTATATAGAACATCAGTTATAAAGGTCAAATAGGAAATACCTTGTATAGAACATCAGTTAACAAGGTCAGAGTAAATACCTTATATAGAACATCAGTTATAAAGGTCAAATAGGAAATACCTTATATAGAACATCAGTTATAAAGGTCAAAGAGTAAATACCTTATATAGAACATCAGTTATAAAGGTCAAAGAGTAAATACCTTATATAGAACATCAGTTATAAAGGTCAAATAGGAAATACCTTGTATAGAACATCAGTTAACAAGGTCAGAGTAAATACCTTATATAGAACATCAGTTATAAAGGTCAAAGAGGAAATACCTTATATAGAACATCAGTTATAAAGGTCAAAGAGTAAATACCTTATATAGAACATCAGTTATAAAGGTCAAAGAGGAAATACCTTATATAGAACATCAGTTAACAAGGTCAGAGTAAATACCTTATATAGAACATCAGTTATAAAGGTCAAAGAGGAAATACCTTATATAGAACATCAGTTATAAAGGTCAAAGAGTAAATACCTTATATAGAACATCAGTTATAAAGGTCAAAGAGGAAATACCTTATATAGAACATCAGTTATAAAGGTCAGAGTAAATACCTTATACAGAACATCAGTTATAAAGGTCAAAGAGTAAATACCTTATATAGAACATCAGTTATAAAGGTCAAAGAGGAAATACCTTATATAGAACATCAGTTATAAAGGTCAAAGAGTAAATACCTTATATAGAACATCAGTTATAAAGGTCAAAGAGGAAATACCTTATATAGAACATCAGTTAACAAGGTCAGAGTAAATACCTTATATAGAACATCAGTTATAAAGGTCAAAGAGTAAATACCTTATATAGAACATCAGTTATAAAGGTCAAAGAGTAAATACCTTATATAGAACATCAGTTATAAAGGTCAAAGAGGAAATACCTTATATAGAACATCAGTTATAAAGGTCAAAGAGTAAATACCTTATATAGAACATCAGTTATAAAGGTCAAATAGGAAATACCTTGTATAGAACATCAGTTAACAAGGTCAGAGTAAATACCTTATATAGAACATCAGTTATAAAGGTCAAAGAGGAAACACCTTATATAGAACATCAGTTAACAAGGTCAGAGTAAATACCTTATATAGAACATCAGTTATAAAGGTCAAAGAGTAAATACCTTATATAGAACATCAGTTATAAAGGTCAAAGAGTAAATACCTTATATAGAACATCAGTTATAAAGGTCAAAGAGTAAATACCTTATATAGAACATCAGTTATAAAGGTCAAAGAGTAAATACCTTATACAGAACATCAGTTATAAAGGTCAAAGAGTAAAGACCTTATATAGAACATCAGTTGTAAAGGTCAAAGAGTAAATACCTTATATAGAACATCAGTTATAAAGGTCAAAGAGGAAATACCTTATATAGAACATCAGTTAACAAGGTCAGAGTAAATACCTTATATAGAACATCAGTTATAAAGGTCAAAGAGGAAATACCTTATATAGAACATCAGTTATAAAGGTCAAATAGGAAATACCTTGTATAGAACATCAGTTAACAAGGTCAGAGTAAATACCTTATATAGAACATCAGTTATAAAGGTCAAAGAGGAAATACCTTATATAGAACATCAGTTATAAAGGTCAAAGAGTAAATACCTTATATAGAACATCAGTTATAAAGGTCAAAGAGGAAATACCTTATATAGAACATCAGTTATAAAGGTCAAAGAGTAAATACCTTATATAGAACATCAGTTATAAAGGTCAAAGAGTAAATACCTTATATAGAACATCAGTTATAAAGGTCAAAGAGGAAATACCTTATATAGAACATCAGTTATAAAGGTCAAAGAGTAAATACCTTATATAGAACATCAGTTATAAAGGTCAAAGAGTAAATACCTTATATAGAACATCAGTTATAAAGGTCAAAGAGGAAATACCTTATATAGAACATCAGTTATAAAGGTCAAAGAGGAAATACCTTATACAGAACATCAGTTATAAAGGTCAAAGAGGAAATACCTTATATAGAACATCAGTTATAAAGGTCAAAGAGTAAATACCTTATACAGAACATCAGTTATAAAGGTCAAAGAGTAAATACCTTATATAGAACATCAGTTATAAAGGTCAAAGAGTAAATACCTTATACAGAACATCAGTTATAAAGGTCAAAGAGTAAATACCTTATATAGAACATCAGTTATAAAGGTCAAAGAGTAAATACCTTATATAGAACATCAGTTATAAAGGTCAAAGAGTAAATACCTTATATAGAACATCAGTTATAAAGGTCAAAGAGTAAATACCTTATATAGAACATCAGTTATAAAGGTCAAAGAGTAAATACCTTATATAGAACATCAGTTATAAAGGTCAAAGAGTAAATACCTTATACAGAACATCAGTTATAAAGGTCAAAGAGGAAATACCTTATATAGAACATCAGTTATAAAGGTCAAAGAGGAAATACCTTATACAGAACATCAGTTATAAAGGTCAAAGAGGAAATACCTTATATAGAACATCAGTTAACAAGGTCAGAGTAAATACCTTATATAGAACATCAGTTATAAAGGTCAAAGAGGAAATACCTTATATAGAACATCAGTTATAAAGGTCAAAGAGGAAATACCTTATATAGAACATCAGTTATAAAGGTCAAAGAGTAAATACCTTATATAGAACATCAGTTATAAAGGTCAAAGTGTAAACACCTTATATAGAACATCAGTTATAAAGGTCAAAGAGTAAATACCTTATATAGAACATCAGTTATAAAGGTCAAAGAGTAAATACCTTATATAGAACATCAGTTATAAAGGTCAAAGAGTAAATACCTTATATAGAACATCAGTTATAAAGGTCAAAGAGTAAATACCTTATATAGAACATCAGTTATAAAGGTCAAAGAGTAAATACCTTATATAGAACATCAGTTATAAAGGTCAAAGAGGAAATACCTTATATAGAACATCAGTTATAAAGGTCAAAGAGTAAATACCTTATATAGAACATCAGTTATAAAGGTCAAAGAGGAAATACCTTATATAGAACATCAGTTATAAAGGTCAGAGTAAATACCTTATACAGAACATCAGTTATAAAGGTCAAAGAGTAAATACCTTATATAGAACATCAGTTATAAAGGTCAAAGAGGAAATACCTTATACAGAACATCAGTTATAAAGGTCAAAGAGGAAATACCTTATATAGAACATCAGTTGTAAAGGTCAAAGAGTAAAGACCTTATATAGAACATCAGTTATAAAGGTCAAATAGGAAATACCTTATATAGAACATCAGTTATAAAGGTCAAAGAGGAAATACCTTATATAGAACATCAGTTATAAAGGTCAAAGAGGAAATACCTTATACAGAACATCAGTTATAAAGGTCAAAGAGTAAAGACCTTATATAGAACATCAGTTGTAAAGGTCAAAGAGTAAAGACCTTATATAGAACATCAGTTAACAAGGTCAGAGTAAATACCTTGTATAGAACATCAGTTATAAAGGTCAAATAGGAAATACCTTATATAGAACATCAGTTATAAAGGTCAAAGAGTAAATACCTTATATAGAACATCAGTTATAAAGGTCAAAGAGGAAATACCTTATATAGAACATCAGTTATAAAGGTCAAAGAGGAAATACCTTATATAGAACATCAGTTATAAAGGTCAAAGAGTAAATACCTTATATAGAACATCAGTTATAAAGGTCAAATAGGAAATACCTTATATAGAACATCAGTTATAAAGGTCAAAGAGGAAATACCTTATATAGAACATCAGTTAACAAGGTCAGAGTAAATACCTTATATAGAACATCAGTTATAAAGGTCAAAGAGGAAATACCTTATATAGAACATCAGTTAACAAGGTCAGAGTAAATACCTTATACAGAACATCAGTTATAAAGGTCGAAGAGGAAATACCTTATATAGAACATCAGTTAACAAGGTCAGAGTAAATACCTTATATAGAACATCAGTTATAAAGGTCAAAGAGGAAATACCTTATATAGAACATCAGTTATAAAGGTCAAAGAGTAAATACCTTATATAGAACATCAGTTATAAAGGTCAAATAGGAAATACCTTGTCTAGAACATCAGTTATAAAGGTCAAATAGGAAATACCTTATACAGAACATCAGTTATAAAGGTCAAAGAGTAAATACCTTATATAGAACATCAGTTATAAAGGTCAAAGTGTAAACACCTTATATAGAACATCAGTTAACAAGGTCAGAGTAAATACCTTATATAGAACATCAGTTATAAAGGTCAAAGAGGAAATACCTTATATAGAACATCAGTTATAAAGGTCAAAGAGTAAATACCTTATATAGAACATCAGTTAACAAGGTCAGAGTAAATACCTTATATAGAACATCAGTTATAAAGGTCAGAGTAAATACCTTATATAGAACATCAGTTATAAAGGTCAGAGTAAATACCTTGTATAGAACATCAGTTATAAAGGTCAAAGTGTAAATACCTTAAATAGAACATCAGTTATAAAGGTCAAAGAGGAAATACATTATATAGAATATCAGTTGTAAAGATCTGAGTAAATACCTTATATAGAACATCAGTTATAAAGAGCAGAGTAAATACGTTATATAGAACATCAGTTATAAAAGTAGAAGGGTAAATACCTTATATAGAACATCAGTTATAAGGTTTTTGATAATCATGGATTTTACTTGTAGACTGCTGTAGGGTTTGTGATGATCATTAATTTTCCTTGTAGTCTGCTGTTGGTTTTCTGATAATTGTGGATTTTCCTTGTGGTCTGCGAAAGGGTTTGTGATAATCGTGGAGTTTCCTTGTAGTCTGTTGTAGGGTTTCTGATAATTATGGATTTTCCTTGTGGTCTGCAGTAAAGTTTGTGATAAGGATGGATTTTCCTTGTGGTCTGCAGTAAAGTTTGTGACAATCGAGGACCTTCCTTTTTGTCTGCAGAAATTTTTGTGATAATCATGGATTTTACTTGTAGTCTGTTCTGGGGTCTGTGATGATCATGGCAATAGGATTTGTGATAACAATGGATTTTCCTTGTGGTCTCCAGTAGGGTTTGTGATAGTTATGGATTTTTTTGTGCTCTGCAGTCAGGTTTGTGATGATGGATTTTCCTTGTGGTTTGCAGTAGAGTTCATGATGTTCATGTATTTTCCTTGTCTGTAATATGGTTTTTGTGATATTTATTGATTTTCCTTGTGATCTGCACCTGGGTTTGTGATAATTGTAGCAATATGGTTCGTGATAATCAGGGATTTTCCTGGTGGTCTGCTGTAGGTTTTGTGATAACCATGGCTTTCCCTGTGATCTGCTGTAGGGTTTATGAGTTATGATAATCATGGATTTTCCTGATGGTCAGCATTAGGATTTCTTATAATCATGGATGGGAGCATTGTGGCTTAGTGGTAATGGCTTGGACTTTAAACTGAAAGGTCCGGGGTTCGATCCCTGCCAGGGATAACTGCATTGTGTCCTTGGGCAAGGCACGGTGGCACCATGTACTAAGGCTTACTGCACATCGATGGAGCACTGGCAGTTACTCAGTGGTTTTCCCCTTTGGCTTCCTCCTCCCGTAAAACTATCCAACACAAGGAGACCCTGGCTGTCACAAACCCTACAGCAGACAAGGAAAATCCACGATTATCACAAACCCTACAGCAGACTACAAGAAAAATCCATGATTATCACAAACCCTACAGCAGACCACAAGGAAAATCCATGATTATCACAAACCCTACTACAGACTACAAGGAAAATCCATAATTATCAATAACACTACTACAGACTACAAGGAAAGTTAAAAAATTTATAGTAATTTATATATTTTTTATACTTACCAATGACCCAGACTTAGCTGGTGCTAACTCTAACAAAACCAGGGCCAAACACATATTTTGCCCCCAAATCCCCAAAATTTGCATCCAAAACCAAAAGAAATCATGTCCTATAGGACCTCCATACTTTGCCCCTACTGCGCATGCGCAGTGTCAAGGACGTCCCAAAATTGGCACCAATTATCATTCTTACTGGCAGTGCCTGGTCAGCGCTATGTACTCAGCGGGGAGGCAAGAGTTCCCAACTCCTGGGAGGGCCATCCCCGTCTGGGTCATTGGTAAGTATAAAAAATATATAAATTACTATAAATTTTTTAACATTTTTATACTGTACCAATGACCCAGACTTAGCTGAATAGTAAAAAGGCTGGAGGGCCTAGGACATAGAGGAAAATCCAATAAGCTCAACTATATAATAAAGAGGTAACCCCTTAAGGAGAAAAGGAGTATTAGGCTTTACATGTATCTTTCTTATTTAATATTAAATTAGAAAGATACAATACCCTTTATAATTGAGCACAATAACATTCATGTTCTCTATTAACATCCAGTATAACCCTTATACTAATTATTTTTAAAGTAAGCCAATAAATAAAGTAGTCCAGAGAATTGAGACTCTTTATAATCTTTTAAAAGTGTCCGAGTATTGTATATTAAAGCCCGTTTGACACTTGACATATACAAATGCTTCACACCGAGCTACACTTTAAAAATATGACATGAATGAATTTTAACATTAATATTACACTTTAAAACCATCCCGGAAGCGACTCAGAAGTACTGACTTTGGAGGAGGCATTCCCTTGCTTTTCACTATAAAGCAGGTGACCTAAGGGAACACCCGCCCCCCCCCCCCCCCCCCCCCCCCCCCCTTCACCTTGCCCTGGGTCAAATAACCCAGAGCGAAGAGGGCAGCCGGACGGAGTCACTGCCGGAACAGAAAGCCTGCATAACTATAGTTGCAACTGTTTAGTGGACGACATTCTGAGCAACAGATAATGGACCTAAACAATGCAGGTCTCCAGAAATGGACTCAATATTTCTGAGATAAAAATTCGTGAATGTGGATGGCTGAGACCAATAAGCAGCCTTCATTAAATCTGTAATAGCAATACTATTAGCGTAAGCCCAAGAAGTAGCAAGAGCTCTTACTTCATGAGCGGAAATCTTAAGCACAGACTGCTGAGAAGAAGATAAACTCTCATAAGCAGTACGGATAGTTAATTGAATCCATCTAGCAATAGAATGGACCGAAATGTCCCTTCTATTAGGCATCAAAGACAGAAAGAAACGTTTCCGTCCCTTTCTGATAAACTGAGATCTCTGTTTATAGATACGTAACGCTCTAACAGGACAGAGTAAAGGCCTACGCCCGTCTGAAGACGGAAGAGCCTTAATAACAATAGGTTCCGGATATTTATTACGAGCCTGATTCTTAGCTAAAAAACCCACATTAGTAGAAAAGGTGATAGTGTTCCCGACACTACGATAGTGAGAATCATCCACCGACAGTGCATGAAGCTCACTGACTCTTCTAGCAGAAGAGAAAGCTAAGAGAAAAGCTGTCTTATAAGATAAGAATTTGAAATCTACTGTCCCAAGAGGTTCAAATGGCTTTTCCTTTAATTTAAGAAGAACCCAAGCTAAATTCCATTTAGGAATTAATCTAAGAGTTCTGGGTCTATTTATCGAGAAGTTTCTAACCAACTTAGATAAAGAGACATTAGATCCAATTTGTAAACTATCATGATGTGCATAGGTATCAGATAACATAGACCTATAACCCTTAATAGTAACAGGCTGCAGTTTGATTTCGTCAAACAAGTATACTAGAAAGTTTGCAATGTCTGGTATAGAGGGATCAAAAATATCTACAGAATGATCCCTACACCAACGACGAAAAACCTTCCACTTAGCTGCATAGTTTAGCGAAGAGGAGGTCCTCCTACGGTTAGAAATCGAGTCCACTGCTCGTCCTGTAAATTGCTTGCCATACAAGAAGGACCGCACAACGGAAAAACGTGAAGGTTGAGACCTTGCGGGTTGTGATGGAGTTGACGCGATTTTCCCTGCAAAAGAAGATCCTCCCGTGGAGGAAGCTTTCGCGGTAGGTCCCACAACAGACACCTGAGTAGATTTATCCACGGTCTCTGTGGCGACAGAGATGCTACCAACAGAATCTTGCATTGAGATTGTTTTATCTTTAGCAATACCTGTTGAATTAACGGCGCTGGAGGATACGCATATCCTATCATTCCGTCCCAAGGGATCGACAGAGCGTCTACTGCAAATGCTCTTGGATCCGGACACGGAGACACATACGTCTGCAACTGATTGTTGATATGTGTCGCAAATAAGTCTATCATTGGCCGTTCCCATTGGTAGCAAATCTGATTGAATACTTGTTTGTTGAGAGTCCACTCCGACGGCAACAAGCGACCCTTTCGTGAAAGGGAGTCTGCTAGTACATTCAGACGACCCGGTATGTGACGGACCGAAAGAAGAACCTGATGTTCTAGCGCAAACAGAAGGATTCTTTCCGTTAGATTGAACAACGGAACTGAATGAGTGTGTCCCTGATTCCGTATATACGCCACTACTGTCGTATTGTCGGATAGGATTTGGACATGAGCATTGTGAATAATGTCCATCCAATGACGTAACGCAAGTCAAATTGACATCATTTCCTTGATGTTTATGTGCTTGCACAGGAATTGCGGATCCCAAAGACCCTGGCATCTCGAATCCGTTGGGATCAATGATGCACCCCAACCTGTTTGACTGGCATCCGTCATAATGGTAAAACTCGGATCCGGTAACTGCAGCAGAACTCCCTGAGTTAACCACTGAATGTTTGCCCAAGTCTGAATCTCTTGTTTCACTTGATCTGACAAGAGAACGTCTACGTCGAGCGAATGAATTTTCACACTCCAATTCTGAGTCAAGAAAATTTGGAGAGGACGCGTGCGTAACCGCCCCATCGGAATGAGATCCACAGCGGCTCCGCACAGACCTATCAGTCTCATAAATTCTCTCGCTGTGACTTTGTCTGCGTGCAGACAATAGCGAGCGTAACAACTGACTAATTTCGCTCTGGTTAACGGCAGACGAACGAGATTGTTGTGCGTCTCGAAGCTCATTCCCAGATGTGTGAATGACTTGGACGGCACCAGATCCGACTTCTCCTCGTTTACTATAAAACCGAGACGTCGGAGCAATAGAAGTAGATTCTGAACATCATTCTGAAGCGTTAACTCGTTGCCGTACCTCTGAAGAATGTCGTCCAGGTAGGCCGACGTTACCGCAGACGAATGAGCTCGGAAATAGATCATTACCGAGTTCATTACCCGAGTGAAAGCCCAGGGTGCTAGATTCAGTCCGAAGCACATCGCCCGGAATTGATACACCACTCCTAGGACTGCGAAGCGTAGATACTTTCTGAATGTCGGATGTACCATGACGTGAAAGTACGCATCTTTGAGATCTATGCTTGTTGCATAATCGTTCACCCGAATACTCGCTCTGACCGACCGAATCGTCTCCATATAAAATTTCGGAGCGACGATCAGCTTGTTTATCCAGCTCAAATCTATGACTGGACGGAACGAGCCGTCTGGTTTCGGAACCAGAAACAGATGGCTGTAGAATCCCGGAGTCTCCTGGTTTTCTACGACCTCTACCGCGTTCTTCATTAAAAAAGACTGCACCTCTGATAATAGAGCGTCTCTCTTCTGCGGATTTGACGGAAGTTGAGTCCACTTTGGACTTCGAGTTAATGGAGGCTTTCGTTTGAAGGATATCTTTAGACCTTCCGAAGTCACTCCTCTCACCCAAGGGTCGTCCGTAATCGACGCCCATTCTTGTGAAAAGCTCGACAACCTTCCGCCAACCGGTACGCGATAGAGGTTTAAGCCATCACCTTCTGGACCTGCGGTAGGAGAAACCACGTCCTCCACGACCCGCACCTCGTCCCGTCGACCTCGGGGCGTCCGACCGGTTGTCCCAGCCCGAAGGACGTCCCGAACGAGAGTCGCTACCCTGACGGTCTCTCGAATAAGACCAAGAGGACGCACCGGAACCTCTATAGGAACCTCTCTTGGGCGCATTAGACCCAGAAGTGCCTGTCTTATTCTTGTCTGCCGTATCCGACTTCTTAGAAGCAGATTTGAACAACAGAGAATCCGAAGCTTTCTTTGTAATTTCTTTGTAAGTTCTCCGGAGACCGAAGCGACTCTGAGAGAGTTCTTCACCTTAGTATCCACGAGTGTGGATGTAGCTAGGGCTGTGTCACATCTAACCAACTCCAGGTTTGCCACTGAAAGGGCGGAGTTACACGTGGAATAAGCTACTGCCCTTGAAAGAAGTCTTAAACAGGATTGTATATCCTGAAATTCTTTCCCTTGAAGGCGCAGTGATAACGCCTTAGTAAGGTGATCTGCGTAAGATAAGGCATCTAAATTGGCTCTGTTAGACGAAATAGCTGTTTCCAACACCGCGGTTGGAATAGAAGCCGACGACGGTAATGATAGCTCTAAGTCTTCCGCCTCGTCGTCCATACGCAGAGGAACTCTCGGAATACCCTGTCCTGCCGTGTCGAATTTATTCCTTGCATTAATGAAAGGCAGGTTGAGAGTATTGGCGGACAAGAAACCTGCTTTCCCCGTTTTGGAAGCAAGTTTAAATATAGCGTCGTTCAATAATTCAAATGTTCTTGCAACATTATTGGACTGCGACTGCGACGGAAACTCGGGAGCGATGTCCCTGAACCGGTCAAAAAATTCAGAGTCCAATGACGCTATAATCCTCTTGTCCGGAACCGCAGCAGTCTGGCCCGACGGAACAACTTGAGGGAGAAAGTGCCGGATGAAGTCCACGGCAGCTTTATGTTGTTCCGAAAGGGATAGCTCCAAATCATCCGTATCCCTTTCACCATCCGATCGGACCTCATGATGCTCCCGGCCGTCCGCCCCCGATGCTTCGGCGGAGAGTACCGACCCAGCGCCGTCGGATAATTCCCGATCCGACACCGTTTCTGTCGGCTGCTGGGATGCTGCGATAAGTTGTGCTATCTGCACAAGTATGTCCGGCATCGAGACCTGCGGAGGCGCAGTCTTTCGCTGCTTCGCCGAGGGCAGCTCCGCATCAGATGGCTCCCGCATACTTTTTCTATGCGAACGTCCGGAGTCCATCGGCCTCGTGTCCCTGGCTGCCGGATGGTGTGACCTGGTCGCCGAAGAATCCTTGATCGGCGAAGCTGGTAAGATATCGGCGGTCACGCAGCCAAGGTGCGGTCGTGTGCGCTGACGAGAAGAAGTCTGAGCAGTCTCAGCGGACTGCCTATACAACGGAGCGTCCCTTGCGACGGACGTATGCTCCGCTTGCGACACATTTTGTACCACAACATCTGGTCCCAGATGTTGTTGTACGAGAGAGGGGCCTCTCTCGTTCGCGGCCCGGCTGGACCTGGACGAGCTAGGAACCGGACTCAAAGGCTTCCTCCGATCTCGCTTACTATCCGCCGTCACTGGGTGTGCACATTGAATGTTTATAGTGCTCGCATCACCCAACATTTCCTCCTGGACCGCATCGGACGAACCCGGCTGCCGAACCATTCGGTGAATGGACGCTACACCGGGCGAGCTAGCGGACGACATTTGTTTAATCTCCATGAGCACTTTTGCCGCTAGCTCTAAATTCATTTGTGACGACGGAAGCGCACTTGCAGAAGATAACATGGAAACATCACCCTGTTCTTGTTCCTCTGAAATAGAAACTGAGAGAGTAGAGTGACCTTGCGGAGAAAGAGCCGGCATAGCCCTTTCTCCAGTAACAACATACCGTGACACACGTTTCCAATGTTTGTCATCCCAATATTGACATATAGAACAGGGATTAGTGCGAGAACACTGACTACAATTAATACAATGATCATGAAAGTCAGAGGAAGATTTCTTCCCATTACAATTTGAACAATATCCTTTCATTGTGAAAAGTCAACAACAAGTCCTAGTTACTCGCACAAACCCCTGACACAAAGATACATAATAACATGCTCCATTAATAATGAAAAAACAATTGCAAATCAAAATAATTTTGAAAAAATATTTTTTCAGCGAAGCCCAAGTTTCTGAAAAGTAACGTTGAGCCCCGATGGATCCGATGGCTAAGTGTGGTCAAAAATTTCAAATTTATATTAAATAATTAATGAGACACTTACGGATAATAGAAATGTATCTTATAGTGAGATAAACTACACCAAAGGCAAACAGCCCCCCTCAAAAAAGGCTGTTGCCAATGTAAACAAACAGTGTAAAACACCAGAAAACATGACTCCAGGCACTGAAAAAACTGGCCCGAAATCAGTCATCAAAATTACACTCTATCTGATGCAAGACAGAGACTCCCAGGGGAGAATCTGCAGAACATCAGATGGAAGATGCAGAACACAACGTTTATACACCCATGGGTGAAAACGTAACTATGGGGAAAATAACAGAAAACATTCTGTAACCAAGCAACTCTCCCAAGAGAATTTTAGAAATGAACTTTCTCAAAAATATGCCAAAAGCATGGGAGAATTGCAAGGGGGGACTTAGAAGGCCAGGGGAGAGGAAACACTGAATAAGCAGTGCAACATTTTAGCAAGAATGACAACAAGAGGCCCATGCCTCGAAAATAGGCAACTTAACATAATTTCATAAAAAATAGTAGGTACAGCCCTGATTATTTTTTGTCACTCCTTTTTCCTCTCCTCCTTCTATATCCTCCTTAGAATCACCATTTCTCAAAAAATTACGTGTCTGGCATCCTTTCAACTGAGATTTACAAGCACAAAGATCAGTGAGATGTTGACTGATGAAGGGCCAAACAGAGAATGATAATTGGCGCCAATTTCGGGACGTCCTTGACACTGCGCATGCGCAGTAGGGGCGAAGTATGGAGGTCCTATAGGACATGATTTCTTTTGGTTTTGGATGCAAATTTTGGGGATTGGGGGGCAAAATTTGTGTTTGGCCCTGGTTTTGTTAGAGTTAGCACCAGCTAAGTCTGGGTCATTGGTACAGTATAAAAATATCCATGATTATCACAAACCCTACAGCAGACTACAAGGAAAATTCATGATTATCACAAACCCTACCACAGACTGCAAGGAAAATCCATGATTATCAAAAACACTACTACAGACTACAAGGAAAATCCATGATTATCACAAACCCTACAACAGACTACAAGGAAAATCCATGATTATCAGAAACCCTACAGCAGACCACAAGGAAAATCCATGATTATCACAAACCCTACAGCAGACCACAAGGAAAATCCATGATTATCACAAACCCTACAGCAGACCACAAGGAAAATCCATGATTATCACAAACCCTACAGCAGACTACAAGGAAAATCCATGATTATCACAAACCCTACAGCAGACCACAAGGAAAATCCATGATTATCACAAACCCTACAGCAGACTACAAGGAAAATCCATGATTATCACAAACCCTACAGCAGACCACAAGGAAAATCCATGATTATCACAAACCCTACAGCAGACCACAAGAAAAGTCCATGATTATCACAAACCCTACAGCAGACCACAAGGAAAATCCATGATTATCACAAACCCTACAGCAGACCACAAGGAAAATCCATGATTATCAAAAATACTAGAGCAGACTACAAGGAAAATTCATGATTATCAAAAACTCTACTACAGACTACAAGGAAAATCCATGATCATCACAAACCCTACCACAGACTACAAGGGAAATCCATGATATCAGAAACTCTACAGCAGACCACAAGGAAAATCCATGATTATCACAAACCCTACTACAGACTACAAGGGAAATCCATGATTATCAAAAACACTACAGCAGACTACAAGGAAAATCCATGATTATCACAAACCCTACTACAGACTACAAGGAAAATCCGTGACGATCAAAAACACTACAGCAGACTACAAGGAAAATCCATGATTATCACAAACCCTACTACAGACTACAGGAAAATCCATGATTATCAAAAACACTAGAGCAGACCACGAGGAAAATCCATGATCATTACAAACCCTACTACAGACTACAAGGAAAATCCATGATTATCACAAACCCTACTACAGACAAGGAAAATCCATGATTATCACAAACCCTACTACAGACTACAAGGAAAATCCATGATTATCAAAAACACTACAGCAGCCTACAAGGAAAATCCATGATCATTACAAACCCTAACTACAGACTACAAGAAAAATCCATGATTATCAAAAACACTAGAGCAGCCGACAAGGAAAATCCATGATCATTACATGCCCAACTACAGACTACAAGGAGAATCCATGATTATCAAAGACACTACAGCAGCCTACAAGAAAAATCCATGATCATCACAAACCCTACTACAGACTACAAGGAAAATCCATGATTATCAAAAACAATACAGCAGCCTACAAGGAAAATCCATGATCATTACAAACCCTACTACAGACTACGAGGAAAATCCATGATTATCAAAAACACTACAGCAGCCTACAAGAAAAATCCATGATTATCACAAACCCTACTACAGACTACAAGGAAAATCCATGATTATCAAAAACACTACAGCAGCCTACAAGGAAAATCCATGATCATTACAAACCCTACTACAGACTACAAGGTAAATCCATGATTATCAAAAACACTACAGCAGCCTACAAGAAAAATCCATGATTATCACAAACCCAACTACAGACTACAAGAAAAATCCATGATTATCAAAAACACTACAGCACACAACAAATAAAATCCATGAATATCACAGACTCTACAGCAGACTATAAGGAAAATCCATGATTATCATGGGGACTCTACTGAAGACCACAAGGAAAATCCATGATTATCAAATATAAACTTACTGTCGCTCTGTTGCTTATTATCTCCAAATCTCCGAGATTACCAGTTGAGAGGTTAGATGGGATATCACATCCTCCATGACTAGCTATACTTTCTATCAGTGCTCTTTGTTGATCTTGTAAATGCTGCACTCTTGTTCTTGTCTATCAATGAAAGAAATATACAGAAATCAAAAAAAAAAGAAAACGGTAAAATATCCATTGAGAATTTCCTTCTTATTGAATATCTCATATATCACTGTGCAACACACAAAGCTATAAAAAATGCATGTGGCTTTTTCATGAGAAATATAGTGAAACTCTGTTAAGTGAACTACTTTTCGAAAAAATATTCAATTAACCCTTTACCCAACATCGGCTCGCGTAATATGGAAATTCAGCAGTTGAAAAAATATTATTTTTCAAAAAATTTCAACAAAACCATATCATGTGACCCCTCGTTGGAACGAGCTCGTTCCAACGAGGGGTCACATTATATGGTTTTGTTGAAATTTTTGGAAAAATTAAAAAACATGACATTTAAAATAATAAATTTTGATATCATCTGCATTGGGTAGAGGGTTAATAAGAATGTTTTACTACAAACCTGTTCTATGAAATCCCCATCTACAGCAACTCTAAACCATGAGGAAAATGAAGATCTGTGGAACATTTGCGGAACGGAAATTGTAGATGGACTATTTATAAATAGAAGCAAAATTTCTCGGGAATTTTCTACAAATTGTGCACCTCAATTACAATGTGAATCCCTAGCAATAGCTAAAAATCGTCCCCTGAGTTCCAATGTGTTCTATGTGCCAGAACACACTGGAACACAGGGGATGAAATAGTAACACAAGTTCCCTCGTAAATTTGGTTGGTGATAAAATGAGTTCTTTTTGTTGACAGTTGTCAAATGAATTGCTGAGTTTCCTTCTAATAATTGTTTTTAAAGATGTGAGGGCATGTAATAAACACAGAATAACACACGCATTTGAATGGGTTAATCGATATGGCAAAGGTGCCAGCACGGAAGGATAAAACTTGAGGCAGGAATTTGGTAATTTTTCTGAATTTTAGAGATGAACTGGGCATTTACTCTATTACCGCTTGTGTGACAAAACTCTGCCAAACTGGACATTATAATGTAAATGTCTTTATTTTTGTTGGTACCAATTATTTTTTGAGGGTTCAAACATTCATGGGTCACCCATTGCTAAAATTAAATTTGTGGGTCCAAATATTAACATGCCAAAATGCAGACCAGAAATGGTTTAAAACAAGGTCACACAAATCCAGGGTGAAACTCCATGGAAATGGACATTCAAGCAAAGATGAATCGGACAATGGGGGACAATGTGACTAAACTTCAGGATGCCTTGTCAACAATTTTGGCCATGTTTTTAGCAAGTTTGATGTAACATAACTTGGAAAATTTCCATGACTTTTCCTGACTACAAGCAAAAACAGCCCTATTTTTCCATGACTTCCAGATCTGGAAAAATATTTTTCAATTCTGGTGACTTTCCCAGGACTCATATGAGCCCTGTCAACCTGCTATTACGACATCCACACTACATGGTAATTAACACATGAGATAATGATCTTTCTTGACTTCACCGGATTCCATAACATAAGCATTTTAACAATACTCATTCTATCATCTCCAATTGCAATCAAGGAGGAAACATATTTTATCATATGACTCGTCCGTTTTGTTCACTTTAAAACATTTGATATTTTGCTTTCATATTAATCAGTGATAAATAAAGCCTTCCATCGATTTCATTGGTCAATTTCAAAACTAGACAATTTGATTGGCTGAACAAAATACAACTGGGCCATATTTTCATAATTTGCATAATTGCGGCTGAAAGATTTCATTGGTCAATTTCAAATAAGGACAGTTTGATTGGCTGAACGTTTGCATAATTTGAGTAGAGAGAATTTATGTTATCTGTCCTATTTAGGTTGGGTTATATTGCATTAACCCTTTACCTAACATAATGACCAAAACCGGCCAGTGCTATATACGAAAAATTTTCATTTTTTGCTTCCAAAACATAGGTTATGACCCCCTCATTGGAATGAGTACATCGCGCTCATTCCAATGAGGAGTCATAACCTATGTTTTGGAAGCAAAAAATGAATATTTTTAGTTATATGATGATGTTTTTTTCAACTGTCGTCTGGAATACACGTTAGGTAAAGGGTTAAAAAGTCATACTAAGTCGTTAATTTGTGCATATGTGTGTCATATGATAAATAGAATATGAAATAAGTGTTTTTCTCATATGATATTTACGAAACTCGTCCGAATTTTCCGTTTGGGGCTCGCCAGAGGCTCGCCCAAACAGAAAATTCTTAGACTCGTTTCATAAATATCATATGAGAAAAACACTCATTTCATATCCACTATGTATCAAGACATTAAGAAAGGTTTAACACCAACAGGATATAAATGTCAAGCCATCTGTCATTTGCTACAAATCACATTCATCATAATTTATTCTAAGATTTGCGGACTTTCCCATGTTTGGTAAAATAACAAATATCTGTTGAGGATATTTTCGTGAGATGTTTAAATTTTTGGTTAAAATAAACCCTGAAAACAATGAAAATTGGACCATCACAAATAAAAATATTAAATACCTACATTGGATGTACTGAGGTGAAATAGGCCAATAAAGATCGGGGAATTCTATGGTTGTCAAAGTAGTTGTTTAACATATCACACAATTTTCATTCAATTATTAACATTAGTTTTTTCTATACATGCAATTAACAGGTCAAATTTGTACTGAAGATATGGTTAATGTTTTTTTGTGTTTGAAAATTATAGTCACTTGAAGGATTAATAAATTACGAGATATCCCATTAAGTGAGCCCCACTGTATATACTTCCAGGAGACCCATCTCTGACAACTTGTTGGGAAATAGCATGCTATGCAGATAGGTTGGGCACATCAGTTAGTGGAAAATAGCAGCCAGTGATTGGTTGGACACATCAATTAGTAGGAAAAGGAGCCAGTGATTGGTTGGGTACATCGATTAGGTAACATTGGATGGCAAATACAGTAATATTAGAGAAATCCATGTGAATTATCTCCCTTATGCCATAAACAAACCAGAGGCTCAAGAGAGGCCTAAACACTCAACCAGATCATGTTGTCTACCAGGAAATTAAAGTGAGTTAGGTGGTAGAAAGCAAGAGAGAATTAAGGGCAGTAGTGTGAGGGGTCAGAAAGTCAAAGAGAAAAAGGAAGTGTCACCTTGTACATGTGTCTATTATAATGACTATCACATGAAGAGTCACACTGTACATGTGTTTATAGTATAATGACTATCGTATAAAGTGTCACCTTGTAAACGTATCTATATTATAATGAATATCACACAAAGTGTCACCTTGTACACGTATCTACATTATAATGACTATCACACAAAGTGTCACCTTGTACACGTATCTATATTATAATGACTATCACACAGTGTCTTCTTGTACAAATGTCTATATTATAATGACTATCACACAGTGTCTTCTTGTACATGTGTCTATACTATAATGACTATCACACAAAGTGTCACCTTGTACACGTATCAATATTATAATGACTATCACACAAAGTGTCACCTTGTACACGTTTCTATATTATAATGACTATCACACAGTGTCTTCTTGTACAAATGTCTATATTATAATGACTATCACACAGTGTCTTCTTGTACAAATGTCTATATTATAATGACTATCACACAGTGTCTTCTTGTACAAATGTCTATATTATAAAGACTATCACACAAAGTGTCACCTTGTACATGAGTTTATATTATAATGACTATCACACAAAGTGTCACATTGTACATGTGTTTATATTATAATGATTCCCACACAAACTGTCACCTTGTACATGAATACCAAATATGAAAAGTCTTTACCTTGTGTATCTGAAGATTTTGAAAAATTTAACTGGTACTGCTCAAGTTAAATATGAACCCATGGTCTTAATTTGAACAAAAGTTTAACCTGGACCCAAAAGGGAATATACTAAATATCAAAAGATTCTGACAGGCAGATCTGAAAAGATCTTTAGAAATATTCAAGTTGAATTTCAGGCTCCCAAAGAGAGCCCTAATATGAAACCATGGTGTGAAGAAACTTGAATTGTACCTTCATAATGATACTGTGAACAAAATATGAAAAGATTCTTCAACAGAAGAATACTCTCGACACAAAATCCTCAAACAGATATGCAATGTTTTTTTAATTTTCCAAGTCCAACTAATGAGAAACACTAACAGAAGTTGGGAAGTGTTGTGAAAATTACTTTTATTTGACAGTAAGCCTGCACAAACTACCATAAGAGGCCAGGGTTGAACTTTTCATAATCACATATAACAGTAAAGATGCCTCAGTTTTACTGCAGATTGCAGCTATACAAAGGATTGCCACCGCTTCCATTTCTCAATGGAGTAAATGGTTATTTAATCTTACTAAATTCACAAAAAACAACCTTTTTAACTCTGCATTTTAAAAAATGTGGGGGATATGGTGAGGATCTCTGGCCATAAATCTGTACGTTCATTTTTTCAGCTATAATTTTGAAACTTACCATACTTCCTAAAGTGTATTCATATGTTCAGGTAGGGTCTCTAGATGAGGATAAAGGTTTTGGATTTTTGATTTGACCCCATGTAGCTCCTGTAGCGCCACTCTAGTCGTTAGAGAATTGGTTTCTGGCAAAAAGGCTCCTACGGTTTATAATTTGAAATGTTGAAAGTGTATTCATATGTTCAGGTAGGGGTTCTAAATGTGCATAAAGGTTTTGGGTTTTTGATCCAACCCATGTGACTGTCACTGTGCCATGTTTGTCATTAGCAAATCGGTTTCTGGTGAAAGGCTCCAAGTGGTTTTTAATTTGAAACATTGAAAGTGTGTTCATATGTCCAGGTAGAGTCTCTAGATGTGCATAAATGTTTCAGATTTTTAATTCAGCCCCATGTGGCGCCCATAGCGCCAAATATGTCGTTAGAGAATCGGTTTGCGGTGAAAGGCTCCAAGGGTTTTTAATTCGATACACTGAAAGTTGGGTTTATATGTTCACGTGGGGTCTCTAATGTGCATAAAGGTTTCAGATTTTTGATCCAGCCTCATGTGGGTCGAATGGTGCCATCTTTGTCGTTAGACAATCGGTTTCTGGTGAACTAAAAACACTGGGAGCCTTTTGTTAAAATCCTAACGACAAAGGTGGTTCTACTAGGAGCCTCTCACCAGAAACTGATTCTCTAATGACATACATGGTGCTCAGGTGACACATGGGGCACGAATAAAAAATCCCAAACCTTTATGCACATCAGACCCTACCTGAACATATGAACACACTTTCACTGTTTTGGATTAAAACCCCTAGGAGCCTTTCGCCAGAAACTGATTCTCTTAAGCCTTTACCCAACAAATCGGCCACATCCACCCGCGTAACATGCAATTTCAGCAGTTGAAAAAATATTATTTTTCTAAAAATTTAAAAATGAAAGTGTCAATGACACTGTAGCTCAACTTGTCAAGACATGTACATGTATAGTATGTGACACAGCAATGACAAACATCTAGGTAATGACCTGATAACAAAGGTACATATAAAGTATTGTAACGGTCTGTACATAAATACTGACCGTAGCCTGTAACAAATGTATAGGTAAAGTATTGTAAAGGTGGGTGACAGTCAGATGCTAAACTAGAAAATAAATCTTTGAGTCCCAGAGTGGGTCTGACTGAACCCCAAAATATTTGTTCTCATAGCACAGTGATAACAAAGGCACCCCAAAACACACTCATTCCTGTCCCAAGGTGAAAACAAAGGTACCCAAGAAGTTTCGTGAAGATCAGTTCATAAATACGAGGTATATAGAAGTTGTGACAAAAAACTGATTGGACCTAATTTCGGTACAAAATGGCCACTGGCAGCCATCTTGAATTTTGGACCGCACCCAGAAACACTCATTCTCGCCCCAAGGTGATAACAAAGGTACCCAAGAAGTTTCCTGAAGATCGGTTCATAAATACAGCCTCTAGCCCGAGCCGTATTGACATGTGCACTTACAGTGTATAAGTAGCACTAAATAAATCAAAATTCATCTAATTTGCATAATTTCTGCACGAGAAAAAAACCTGTACTGTATGTGATGTATTCCATTTTACTAAACATTCATACAAAAATTTATTCAAATCAGAACTTTCATACAGAAGTTCTGTACAAAAGACTGATTGCACTAATTTTGGTACAAAATGGCTGCTGGTGGCCATCTTGAATTTCGGACCAAACCCGAAAACACCCGTTCTCATCCTGCGGTGATAACAAAGGTACCCAAGAAGTTTCGTAAAGATCGGTTCATAAATAAGGCCTCTAGCCTGAGCGGTATAGAAGTTGTTTACAAAAAACTGATTAGACGTAATTTTGGTACAAAATGGCCACTGGCAGCCATCTTGAATTTTGGACCGCATTCAGAAACACTCATTCTCGTCCTAAAGTGATAACAGAGGTACCCAAGAAGTTTCGTGAAGATCGGTTGATAAATACAGCCTCTAGCCTGAGCCGTATTGACATGTGTACTTACTGCGTGTAAGTAGCACTGAAAAAAATCAAAGTTCATCTAATTTGCATAATTTCTGCACGTGAAAAAAACCTGTATTATATGTGATGTATCCCATGGTACTAAACATTCACACACAAAAATTTTTAAGTCAGCACTTTCATATGGAAGTTCTGTGCAAAAATCTGATTGCACCTAATTTTGTACAAAATGGCTGCCATCGGCCATCTTGAATTTTAGACCGCACCCAAAAACACTCGTTCTCGTCCCACGGTGATAGCAAAGGTACCCAAGAAGTTTTGTAAAGATCAGTTTATAAATACAGCCTCTAGCCTGAGCCGTATTGGCATTTGCACTTACAGTGCTGAAAGTAACACTAAATACATCAAAGTTAGTCTAATTTGCATAATTTATGTACAAGAAAAAAACCCTGTATTATATGTGATGTATCCCATGGTACTAAACATTCATACAAAAAATTATTCAAATCAGCACTTTCATATGGAAGTTCTGACAAAAATCTGATTTCACCTAAGTCTATACAAAATGGCCACCAGCGGCCAACTTGAATTTCGGATCGGACCCCAAAACACTCGTTCTCGTCCTACGTTCATAACAAAGGTACCCAAGAAGTTTCGTAAAGATCGGGTCATAAATACGGCCTCTAGCCCAAGCCGTATTGAATTGTTGACGGACGACGGACGACTGGCCATGGCATAAGCTCAAGTTGAGCTAATAAAAGTGTCAATGACACTGTAGCTTAACTTGTGTGAAAGGATTATGAAATAAGACAAGAATTGTGATAATTGGGAATATGTTCATTTCTGTTCCCTGCATGCTATGTTTATGATAAAAATAATATGAGGTGTACACTGTACTAAAGAGCTGAGGGGTGGGTTAATATGACCTCACAGTTAATGTATGTGGCCCTCACAGTTAACGTATATCAACAAAAGTTACCAAGTCACAGTGAAATTATTCCGAAACGAGTCATCCTATCAAGTTACATTAAAATCCCTTCATAAATATGGCCTGTAGACTGTGCTAAAGGTTTTTGGGCTTCGGGCCCTGTAGCCGTCAATTTCCCAATTGCGTCCAAATGGGATGTTCTCATCTAGTCATTATATGAAGACAACCTACCAAGTTACAATGAAATCCCTTCATAAATATGACCTGTAGACTGTGCTAAAGGTTTTTGGGTTTTGGGCTCTGGCAGCCATCATGGTTGAATGATCGCAACCAAAAGGGGACATTCTCATCTGGGCATCATCTGGAGTGATCCTACAAAGTTACAATGAAATCCCTTCATAAATATGACCTGTAGACTGTGCTCAAGGTTTTTGGGCTTTGGGCCCCTGAAGCCATCACAGTTGACCAATCACAACCAAAAGGCGATGTCAGCATCTAGGCATTATATGGAGTCAAACTTACGGGTTACAATGAAGTCCTTCCATAAATATGACCAATAGACTATGCTAAAGGTTTTGGTGTTTTGGGTTCGGGCTGCCATCAAGGCTGAATGATCGCGACCAAAAGGGGACATTCTCATGTAGACATTATTTAGAGTCATCCTACCAAGATACAATGAAATCCCTTCATAAATATCACCTGTAGACTGTGTTAAAGATTTTCGGCTATGGGCCGCTGTAGCCAACACAGTTGTCTAATGGTGCCAAAAGGGGCTGTTCTCATCTAGACATTACATGAAGTCAACCTACCAAGTTACAATGAAATCCCTT
Organism: Pictodentalium vernedei; assembly: GCA_031216915.1. Lineage (NCBI taxonomy): Eukaryota > Metazoa > Mollusca > Scaphopoda > Dentaliida > Dentaliidae > Pictodentalium > Pictodentalium vernedei. The sequence continues at coordinate 9,359,462 of CM062291.1, read as the reverse complement.
CATAAATATGATCTGAGGACTGTTCTAAAGGTTTTCGGGTTTTAGGCTTGGGCAGCCATCATGGTTGAATGATCGCAACCAAAAGGGGACATTCTCATCTGGACGTCATCTGGAGAGATCCTATGAAGTTACAATGAAATCCCTTCATAAATATGACCTGCAGACTGTGCTCAAGATTTTCGGGCTTCAGGCACCTGTAGCCATCACAGTTGACCAACCACGACCAAAAGGGGATGTCATCATCTAGGCATTATATGGAGTCAACCTAACAAGTTACAATGAAATCCTTCCATAAATACAACCTACAGACATGCTAAAGGTTTTTGGGCTCGGGCAGCCATAAAGGCTGAATGATCGTGACCAAAAGGGGACGTTCTCATTTGGACACTATTTGGAGTCATCCTACCAAGCTACAATGAAATCCCTTCATAATTATGACCTGTAGACTGTTCTAAAGGCTTTCGGGCTTTGGGACCCTGAAGCCGTCACAGTTGCCCAATCATGTCCAAAAGGGGACTTTCTCATCTAGACATTATATGAAGTCAACCTACCAAGTTACAATGAAATCCCTTCATAATTATGACCTGTAGACTGTTCTAAAGGCTTTCGGGCTTTGGGCCCCTGAAGCCGTCACAGTTGCCCAATCATGTCCAAAAGGGGACGTTCTCATCTAGACATTATATGAAGTCAACCTACCATGTTACAATGAAATCCCTTCATAAATATGACCTGTAGACTGTGCTAAAGGTTTTCAGGCTTTGGGCTCGGGCAGCCATCAAGGTTGAATGATCGCAACCAAAGGGGACAATCTCATCTGGGCATCATCTGGAGTGATCCTGCGAAGTTACAATGAAATCCCTTCATAAATATGACCTGTAGACTGTGCTCAAGGTTTTCAGGCTTCGGGCACTTGTAGCAATCACAACAGACCAATCACGACCAAAAGGGGATGTCATCATCTTGGCATTATATGGAGTCAACCTAACAGGTTACAATGAAATCCTTCCATAAATATGACTTTTTGCCTATGCTAAAGGTTTTTGGGCTTGGGCACCCATCAAGCCTGCATGATCGCGATCAAAATGAGACGTTCTCATCTAGACATTATTTGGAGTCATCCTACCAAGTTACAATGAAATCCCTTCATAAATATGACCTCTAGACTGTGCTAAAGGTTTTCGGGCTTCAGGCCCCTGTAGCCGTCACAGTTGCCCAATCATGTCCAAAGGGGACTTTCTCATCTAGACATTGTATGAAGTCAAACCACCAAGTTACAATGAAATTCCTCAATAAATATGACCTGTAGACTGTGCTAATGGTTTTCAGGTTTTGGGCTCGGGCAGCCATACTGGTTGCCCGATCGCGACCAAAAGGGGACGTTATCATCTAGACATGACCCCAAACCTGCATATGAAATTTTGTGACGATCAGACAAGAACTGCGGGGTGTAGTCCGCGCTAAAGGAAAATGTGAATAGACGTCACAGACTCACAGACAAACAGACTTCCGCACGCGTGATGGCAATAGCTTATCTTGACTATGTCAAGTTAAGCTAAAAATCATATCATCTGACCCCTTGTTGGAACGAGCTTGACGAGGGGTCACATGATATGGTTTTGTTGAAATTTTTTTAAAAATTTGAAAAAATGATATTTAAAATAATAAATTTTGATATCGTCTACATTGGGTAAAAGGACAAAATTGGCACTACAGGCACTAGATGAGGCCGAATCAAAAATCCCAAACCTTTATGTACATCTAGAAAGCACTACTTGAACATATGAACACACTTTTAACGTTTCAAATTAAAAACCCTTGGAGCCTTTCGCAAGAAACAGATTCTCTTATGACAAAATTGGCACTATAGGCACTAGATGAGGCCGAATCAAAAATCCCAAACCTTTATCTACATCAAGAAAACCCTACCTGAACATGTTTCAAATTAAAAACCCTTTTGGAGCCTTTCACAAGAAACCAATAGTTTAAATGACAAAATCTGCAGCATGGGAGCCACATGGGTCTGTATCAAAAATCCCTACCTCAACATGTGAACACACTTTCAACATTTCGAAGTATAAACCCTGGAAGCTTTTCACCAGAAACCAAGTGTCTAATGACAAAGTTAACACCACAGGAGCCACATGAGGTCGGATCAAAAACCTGAATCCTTTATGCACATGCACAGACCATACCTGAACATATGAACACTCTTTCATCATTTTGAATTAAAACCCCTGCCTGGTGCCTTTTGCCAGAAATTGATCCTCTAGTGACAAAAGTGGCGCTCCTGGTGGCACATGGAGCCAATTAAAATATCTGAAAACTTTATGCACATCTAGAGAGCCCACCTGAACATATGAATGCACTTTCAATGTCTCGATTTAAAAACCTTTTTGCCAGAAACTGATTCTCTGATGACAAGTGACGCTACGGTGTCACATGGAGACGAATGAAAAATGTGAACCCTTTAGGCACATCTACCTTACCAAAACATGAACACACCCTCATTATTTCAAATTAAAACTCATTGGAGACTTTCACCAGAAACTGATTGTCTAATGACAAAAGTAGCATCATGGGTGCCACATGGGCCCAAATAAAAAATCCATCTAGAGACCCTACCTGAACACACACTTTTAACTTTTTTGACGTACCTGAACATATGAACACACTAAGATGGGAGACTGGCATACATATAGAGCACTAAGATGGGAGAATGGGAGAATAGCATACATATAGAGCACTAAGATGGGAGACTAACATACCAGTAGGACCCTAAGATGGGAGACTGGCATACATATAGAGCACTAAGATGGGCGTCTGGCATACATATAGAGCACTAAGATGGGAGACTAGCATACCAGTAGGACCCTAAGATGGGAGACTCGAATACATATAGAGCACTAAGATAGGAGACTGGCATACATACAGAGCACTAAGATGGGAGACTAGCATACATATAGAGCACTAAGATGGGAGACTAACATACCAGTAGGACCCTAAGATGGGAGACTCGAATACATATAGAGCACTAAGATAGGAGACTGGCATACATATAGAGCACTAAGATGGGAGACTAGCATACCAGTAGGACCCTAAGATGGGAGACTCGAATACATATAGAGCACTAAGATAGGAGACTGGCATACATATAGAGCATTAAGATGGGAGACTAGCATACATATAGAGCACTAAGATGGGAGACTAACATACCAGTAGGACCCTAAGATGGGAGACTCGAATACATATAGAGCACTAAGATAGGAGACTGGCATACATATAGAGCACTAAGATGGGAGACTAACATACCAGTAGGACCCTAAGATGGGAGACTCGAATACATATAGAGTACTAAGATAGGAGACTGGCATACATATAGAGCACTAAGATGGGAGACTAGCATACCAGTAGGACCCTGAGATGGGAGACTGGCATACATATAGAGCACTAAGATGGGAGACTGGCATACATATAGAGCACTAAGATGGGAGACTAGCATACATATAGAGCACTAAGATGGGAGACTAGCATACCAGTAGGACCCTGAGATGGGAGACTGGCATACATATAGAGCACTAAGATGGGAGACTGCCATACATATAGAGCACTAAGATGGGAGACTAGTATACCAGTAGGACCCTAAGATGGGAGACTGGCATATATATAGAGCACTAAGATGGGAGACTGGCATACATATAGAGCACTAAGATGGGAGACTAGCATACCAGTAGGACCCTAAGATGGGAGACCAGCATCCCTGTAGAGACTTAAGATGGGATGCTAGCATCCTTGTAAAACTCTAAGATGGAAGGCTAGCTATCTAGAGCATGGAGGTTTTTCAGTTTGGTTTTGGTTTTTGCCGCAAACCGAACCGACAGGCTCAAAAAAAAACAAGCCGTATAATTTTTGCATACTTTGACTTTAACTTCGAAATTTGCAACAACCCCCTCGTAATCTCATTTTGAAAATGGCAGCGAACGCCAGCAGAACGGGCAAATCCAAACGTGATTATTTCCATATAATTGTAATTGTCCGCGTATACGTCCCGCCCACGAACACGTCGCACATAATATTTCCAGTCAAAATACCTCCCCTGCGACTATTACTTTTTGAATAAGTCACACCCCAATTGTGAGAATAACCGGTAGGGCTTACACAAGAATGGCTATGGCCAGTGAGTGTGGGCTGTTACTGCATGAAATTAGGTGAGTGTCGGAACACGTGAACGGTTTGGATTTTTGGGGTTTTTTTTAGTTTTTTTTTTGTTTCATTCATATTTATCTCATATTAAATGCATGAAATATAAAATAATAATCAAAATTATACAGGGTTATTTACTTTCTTCATTTATTCCTGAAGTGATACTCATTGATGCCGTAAATCCATTTTATATTGCACATAACAACATGAGGGAGAGATCATTCAGTGCAGTACTTCGAAAGAGGCGAGAGGTCCAGTGAGGGATCGAGGAACAGGACAGTGAATGGAGTCCATGTATTGAGGCGATGTTAAACATAACAGAAAAGTTACAAGTCCATATTATTTATTTTATCGAAATTGAAACTGAACACAAAATAAACAAGAGGCCCCAGGGGGCCTGAGGGCGCTCACCTGACATGGTAGCTAAATATCAACCCAGAGAATTGATTTCCACAAGTTGCATCTGCTCCTCCTAAGAAAAGCTGAAACCAAATATCCAAATATTCTGACCAGTGGATCTAAAAAAAGATTTTTAAAGAATATTCCTCATACTGAACTAAGTCATAATTCGGGCTCCCACAGGGACCCCATATATGAACCCAGGGACTTGGCTTTACCAAACCTGAATCTCACACCCCTAAGGATTCTGCACACCAAATATCAAAACATTCCGACTGCTGGATCTGAAGAAGAAGATTTTTAAAGAAAATTCCTCATTTTGAACCAAGTTACAATTCGAGCTCTCACAATCAGCCCCAATATGGACCTAGGGACATGGCTTGAACAAACTTGAATCTTACCCCCCTAAGGATGCTGCATAAAAAATATCAAAAGCATTCATCTGCTGGACCTGAAGATTTTTAAAGAAAATTCCTCATTTTGAACTAAGTTGTCATTCAGGCTCCCATAGTGAGCCCAAATATGAACCAAGGGACTTGGCTTGAACAAACTTGAATCTCAGCCCCCTAAGGTTGCTCCATGCCAAATATCAAAACATTCCAACTGCTGAATCTGAAGAAGAAGATTTTTAAAGAAAAATTCCTCATATTGACTAAGTTATAATTTGGGCTCCCACAGGGAGCCCAAATATGGACCCATGGACTTGGCTTTAACACACTTGAATCCCCCCTCCCCTCCCAAGGATGCTACTCACCACATATCAAACCATTCCGACTGCTGGATCTGAAGAAGATTTTTTAAGAAAATTCCGCATTTCGAACAAAGTTACAATTCAAGCTCCCACAGTGAGCCCAAATATGGACCTAGGGACATGGCTTGAACAAACTTGAATCTCACCCCCCTAAGGATGCTGCATACCAAATATCACAAGATTCTGCCTGCTGGATCTTGAGAAGAAGATTTTCAAAGAAATTTGCCTGAAATGCACTAAGTTCAAATTCGAGCTTCTATAGTGAGCCCAAATATGAATCTAGGGAGCCGATATGAACAAAATAGAATCAGATCCACCCCACAATGTTGCATACTAAATATCAAAAGATTCTGTCTGCTGGATCTGGAGAAGAAGATTTTTTAAGAAATTTGCCTGAAATGCACTAAGTTCAAATTTGGGCTCCTATACTGAGCCCAAATATACACCCAAGGGGCCGATTTGAACAAACTTGAATCAGATCCACCCCACAATGTTGCATACCAAATATCAAAAGATTCTGCCTGCTGGATCTGGAGAAGAAGATTTTTTAAGAAATTTGCCTGAAATGCACTAAGTTCAAATTCGAGCTTCTATAGTGAGCCCAAATATGAATCTAGGGAGCCGATATGAACAAAATAGAATCAGATCCACCCCACAATGTTGCATACTAAATATCAAAAGATTCTGTCTGCTGGATCTGGAGAAGAAGATTTTTTAAGAAATTTGCCTGAAATGCACTAAGTTCAAATTTGGGCTCCTATACTGAGCCCAAATATACACCCAAGGGGCCGATTTGAACAAACTTGAATCAGATCCACCCCACAATGTTGCATACCCAATATCAAAAGATTCTGCCTGCTGGATCTTGAGAAGAAGATTTTCAAAGAAATTTGCCTGAAATGCAGTAAGTTCAAATTTGGGCTCCTATACTGAGCCCAAATATAAACCCAGGGGGCCAATTTGAACAAACTTGAATCAGATCCACCCCACAATGTTGCATACCAAATATCAAAAGATTCTGCCTGCTGGATCTGGAGAAGAAGATTTTTTAAGAAATTTGCCTGAAATGCACTAAGTTCGAAATCGGGCTCCTATACTAAGCCCAAATAAGAACCCAGGGGGCCGATTTGAACAAACTTGAATCAGATCCACCCTCCAATGTTGCATACTAAATATCAAAAGATTCTGCCTGCTGGATCTGGAGAAGAAGATTTTTTAATGTTTTTCCCATTGCCTACAGTGTTGAAAAGTGCTGACTCAGCACTTTTTCAATGTCCCGAAACTGTACCCTATGATAAAACCGATGGCAATTTTTTTTTACCAATTCTTTCTGTTGGTCCTAAGGAAGCTTCACACCAAATAAAAATTCTCGGTGCTGTGCAGTTTTGGAGATATGGGCGTTTTAATTTTTTTCTATTTTTAGCTCCTGCGGTTCCCATGGGGCTACGGGAAAAAAAAAATCAGCATAAATTAGGTACTTATGACCCAATAAGCCCTCACATAAAATTTGGTTCAAATCAGCCTCTTGGTTTGGAAAATAGAAATTTTGGGCGGGGCCAAAAATTTTGCCCCTCCCATAACGACGCCAAGTATAGTCCCACAAACTTCTCTTGAACAAATCTGAGTCTACACCTCAAAAGGAAGCTGCACACCAAATATCAAGTCTCTGCTACTGCTGGTTCATGAGAAGAAGATTTTTTAAGATTTCAGCACACTTTTTGGGTGTGGCCCTACCCACGGGCGGGGCAACTTGATTTGAACAAAATCAAATTGCGATGTCATAACAAACTATTATCTCTAATATCAATTAAATTGGTTCAGCGGTTTGGGAGGAGAAGACGCAAACACCATGTTCACGGACGACGGACACCGGACGACGGACGGTGAGTGATCACTATAGCTCTCCTGACTGAAAGTCAGGTGAGCTAAAAAACGGGTACCGGTATATTATGTATAGCAGTGGCGGCACCAAGATTTCAAAATGGAGGGGAGGGGGGAGGCTAAGATTGTGTCAGATAGCAATTTGAAGTTTGGTTTTGGGGTCGGGGTGGGGGCAAGTGGGGAAAGAAAATAATCAAATGACATACAATCTACCGCAAATTTATATTAACAACTGAGTGCTAGTTATTTATTTATTAGGCTTTAACAACACTTTAACAGCCAAGGTCATATCATGTCGGTGACAGTTTTACAGGTGGAGGAAGCCAGAGTACCTGGAGAGAACCACCGAGCAACCACGAGCAGCTGCCAGCTCCTCAACATCGTAACTCTGCACTGCAGCACAGGCAGGGTTAGGTTGGTTGAAGACATGCACACCATTGACGTGAAGTATGCCTTAGTACATGGTGTCATCATGCCCCCATGGATGTGGACAATCAGGGTTAAGTGCCTTGCCCAAGGACACAATGCGGGAGTCTGAATCGACCGCTCAGACAGTCACCCATCCAAGGACTAACCAGGCTCGACATTGCTTAACTTTGGTGATCTGATGCGTCCCGGTTACCGCAACGCCACCGCACCTCCAACTGAGTGTTAGTAAAATGTGCTATGTCCCAGTACTGTCAGCAGGACAAAGCACACTTTAAATAGCTATCAGGTGACATTTCTATATTTTTTTCTATGAAGACGACAGTGATTTAGATTAATTGAAGAGCCTGGAAATAAAACCGAAAAACCAAACCGAAACCGAGGTTTTAAAAAAAATAAAACCGAAACCGAACCTTGAAAAAAACTTCATGCACTAAGGCTAGCATCTCTGTAGAACCCTAAGATAGGACGCTAGTATCCCTGTAGAATCCTAAGGTGGGAGGCTGGCATCCCTGTAGAACCCTAAGATGGGAGGATGGCATCCTTGTAGAACCCTACGATAGGAGACTAGCGTCCATGTAGAACCCTAAGATGGGAGACTAGCATCCCTGTAGAACACTACGATGGGATGCTAGCACCTTGTAGAACCCTAAGATGAGATGCTAGCCTCCTAGTTGAACCCTAAGATAGGAGGCTAGTGACCATGTAGAATCCTAAGATGGGATGCTAGCATCCCTGTGGAACCCTAGGGTGGGATGTTAGCTTCCCAGTAGTACCTAAAGATGAGAGACAACCATCCCTGTAGAACCCCAAGATGGGAGGCTAGCATCCCTGTAGAATCCTAAGATGGGAGGCTATTATCCTTGTAGAACCCTAAGATGAGAGACTAACATCCCTGTAGAACCCTAAGATGGAAGGCTAGCATCCGAATAGACCCCTAAGCTAGGATGCTAGTGTCCTTGTAGAGCAATAAGATGGGAGACGAGCATCCCTGTAGAACCCTAAGATGGGATGCTAGCATCCTTGTAGAACCCTAAGATGGAAGGCTAGCATCCGCAGATACACCTAAGCTAGGATGCTAGTGTCCTTGTAGAACAATAAGATGGGAGACGAGCATCCCTGTAGAACCCTAAGATGGGATGCTAGCTTCCCAGTAGAACCCTAAGATGGGAGGTTAGCATCCTTGTAGAACCCTGAGATGGGATGCTAGCTTCCCAGTAGAACCCTAAGATGGGAGGCTGACAACCTTGTAGAATCCTAAGAGAGGGGGCTAGCATCCCTGTAGAACCCTAAGATAGGAGGCTAGTGTCCCTATAGAACCCCAAGATGGGAGGCTAGTGTTCCTATAGAACCCTAAGATGGGAGGCTAGCATCCCTGCAGATCCCTAAGATGGGAGGTTTGCATCCCAGTTGAATGCTAAGATTGGGGCTAGCATCTCTGTAGAACCTAAGATAGGAGGATAGTGTCCCTGCAGAACTGTAAGATGGGAGGCTAGCATCCCTATAGGACCCTAAGATTGGAGGATCGCATCCCTGTAGATCCCTAATATGAGAGGCTGACATGCCTGTAGAATTCTGAGATAGGGGCTAACATCCCTGTAGAATCCTAAGGCTGGGGGGGGGGGGGGGGGGCTAACATCCCTGTAGAATCCTAAGATAGGAGGCTAGTGTCCCTGAAGAATCCCAAGATAGGAGGCTAGTGTCCCTGTAGAACCCTATGAAGGAGACTAGCATCCTTGTAGAACCATAAGATGGGGGCTAGCATCCCTGTAGAACCCTAATATAGGAGGCTAGTGTCCCTGTAGAATCGTAAGATAGGAGGCTAGTTTCCCTGTAGAACCCTAAGAAGGAGACTAGGGGGCTAGCAAAAACTATCTTGATTGACCAAACATCTTTAGTTTTTCTTTCAAAAGATATAACTTAGGATGTGCCTTTAGGATGAGCTCACCTCAGTAAAGAGTCATAAGATATGCTTTGCAGGAAAAATTTTTTTTAAATAATAAAATTTGAATGGGGATTTTCATTTGCTTGAGAAGGTAAGGGTTAATTAATCAAAATTCAGAAAAACATGTGATAATCTGCATCATGGAGATGGATCCTGGTGGTGAAAGAATTTGAATTTTTAGTATGATTTTAGTATTGCCTGAGTCAGCTTTAGTCACATATCTTTCTGAGATTTCACAAGTAACTCTAGTTTTACCAGAGTCAGCTGTAGACACACATCTTCCTGAGATTTCACAAGTGATTCTAGTTTTACCTGAGTCAGCTGCAGTTGTACATCTTTCTGAGATTTCACTAGTGATTCTAGTTGTTGTTTCCCTGATTCTGCATTCTGCTCAAGCTTCTGTTCCTCATCTCGCAATGAGTTCAGTTCGGCTCTGAGTATATTCAGTTCATCTTCTTGTTCCTAAAAAGAGAAGATAATTAAATGATTACTCTCATTCAGGGAATCATCCTCCACAGAGCTACACCTCCACACAGCTACACATTCAGGGAATCCTCCAGAGTTACACATTCAGGGAATCATCCTCCACAGAGCTACACGCCAACAGAGCTACACATTCAGGGAATCATCCTCCACAGAGCTACACATTCAGGGAATCATCCTCCATAGAGCTACACCTCCACAGAGCTACACATTCAGGGAATCATCCCCCACAGAGCTACACTTCCACAGAGCTATACATTCAGGGAATCATCCTCCACAGAGCTATACATTCAGGGAATCATCCTCCACAGAGCTATACATTCAGGGAATCACCCCCCCCCCCCACAGAGCTACACCTCCACAGAGCTACACATTCAGGGAATCATCCTCCACAGAGCTACACCTCCACATAGCTACACATTCAGTGAGTCATCGTCTACAGAGCTATACATTCAGGAAATCATCCTCCACAGAGCTACACCTCCACAGAGCTACACATTCAGGGAATCATCCTCCACAGAGCTATACATTCAAGAAATCATCCTCCACAGAGCTATACATTCAGGGAATCATCCTCCACAGAGCTACACCTCCACGGAGCTATACATTCAGGGAATCATCCTCCACAGAGCTACACCACCACAGAGCTACACATTCAGGGAATCATCCTCCACAGAGCTACACCTCCACAGAGCTACACATTCAGGGAATCATTCTCCACAGAGCTACACATTCAGGGAATCATCCTCCACAGAGCTATACATTCAGGGAATCATCCTCCACAGAACTATACATTCAGGGAGTCATCCTCCACAGAGCTATACATTCAGGGAATCATCCTCCACAGAGCTACACCTCCACAGAGCGACACATTCAGGGACTCCTCCAGAGTTACACATTCAGGGAATCATCCTCCACACAGCTACACCTCAACAGAGCTACACATTCAGGGAATCATCCTCCACAGAGCTATACATTCAGGGAATCATCCTCCACAGAGCTATACATTCAGGGAATCATCCTCCACAGAGCTATACATTCAGGGAGTCATCCTCCACAGAGCTATACATTCAGGGAATCATCCTCCACAGAGCTACACCTCCACAGAGCTACATATTCAGGAAATCATCCTCCACAGAGTTACACATTCAGGGAATCATTCTCCACAGAGCTACACCTCAACAGAGCTACACATTCAGGGAATCATCCTCCACAGAGCTACACATTCAGGGAATCATCCTCCACAGAGCTACACCTCCACAGAGCAACACATTCAGGGAATCGTCCTCCACAGAGCTTTACATTCAGGGAATCATACTCCACAGAGCTATACATTCAGGGAATCATCCTCCACAGAGCTACACCTCCACAGAGCTACACATTCAGGGAATCATCCTCCACAGAGTTATACATTCAGGGAATCATCCTCCACAGAACTATACATTCAGGGAATCATCCTCCACAGAGCTACACCTCCACAGAGTTACACATTCAGGAAATCCTCCTCCACAGAGCTATACATTCAGGGAATCATCCTCCACAGAGCTATTCATTCAGAGAATCATCCTCCACAGAGCTATACATTCAGAGAATCATCCTCCACAGAGCTATACATTCAGGGAATCATCCTCCACAGAGCTATACATTCAGAGAATCCTCCTCCACAGAGCTACACATTCAGGGAATCATCCTCCACAGAGCTATACATTCAGGAAATCATCCTCCACAGAGCTATACATTCAGGGAATCATCCTCCATAGAGCTGCACATTTGTTTGCTCAGGAAGTCAACCACCACAGAGTTGCACATTTGTTTGTTCAGGGAATCATCCTCCACAGAGCTACACCTCCACAGAGCTATACATTCCAGGAATCATCCTCCACAGATCTTTTCATTCAAAGAATCCTCCTCCACAGAGCTACATATTCAGGGAATCATCCTCCACAGAGCTATACATTCAGGGAATCACCTACCACAGAGTTACACATTCAGGGAATCATCCTCCACAGAGCTATACACTCAGGGAATCATCCTCCATAGAGCTATACATTCAGGGAATCATCCTCCACAGAGCTACACATTCAGGGAATCATCCTCCACAGAGCTACACATTCAGGGAATCATCTTCCACAGAGCTACACATTCGGGGAATCATCCTCCACAGAGCTACACATTCAGGAAATCATCCTCCACAGAGCTACACATTCAGGGAATCATCCTCCACAGAGCTACACATTCAGGGAATCATCCTCCACAGAGCTATACATTCAGGGAATCATCCTCCACAGAGCTATACACTCAGGGAATCCTCCTCCACAGAGCTACACATTCAGGGAATCATCCTCCACAGAGCTATACATTCAGGGAATCATCCTCCACAGAGCTATACATTCAGGGAATCATCCTCCACAGAGCTACACATTCAGGGAATCATCCTCCACAGAGCTATACATTCAAGAAATCATCCTCCACAGAGCTATACATTCAGGGAATCATCCTCCACAGAGCTACACCTCCACGGAGCTATACATTCAGGGAATCATCCTCCACAGAGCTACACCTCCACAGAGCTACACATTCAGGGAATCATCCTCCACAGAGCTACACCTCCACAGAGCTACACATTCAGGGAATCATCCTCCACAGAGCTACACATTCAGGGAATCATCCTCCACAGAGCTATACATTCAGGGAGTCATCCTCCACAGAGCTATACATTCAGGGAATCATCCTCCACAGAGCTACACCTCCACAGAGCTACACATTCAGGGAATCCTCCACAGAGTTACACATTCAGGGAATCCTCCACAGAGTTACACATTCAGGGAATCATCCTCCACAGAGCTACACCTCAACAGAGCTACACATTCAGGGAATCATCCTCCACAGAGCTACACATTCAGGGAATCATCCTCCACAGAGCTACACATTCAGGGAATCATCCTCCACAGAGCTATACATTCAGGGAGTCATCCTCCACAGAGCTATACATTCAGGGAATCATCCTCCACAGAGCTGCACCTCCACAGAGCTACACATTCAGGGAATCCTCCACAGAGCTACACCTCAACAGAGCTACACATTCAGGGAATCATCCTCCACAGAGCTACACATTCAGGGAATCATCCTCCACAGAGCTATACATTCAGGGAATCATCCTCCACAGAGCTATACTTTCAGAGAGTCATCCTCCACAGAGCTATACATTCAGGGAATCATCCTCCACAGAGCTACACCTCCACAGAGTTACATATTCAGGAAATCATCCTCCACAGAGTTACACATTCAGGGAATCATCCTCCACAGAGCTACACCTCAACAGAGCTACACATTCAGGGAATCATCCTCCACAGAGCTACACATTCAGGGAATCATCCTTCACAGAGCTACACCTCCACAGAGCAACATATTCAGGGAATCATCCTCCACAGAGCTACACCTCCACACAGCTACACATTCAGGGAATCATCCTCCACGGAGTTATACATTCAGGGAATCATCCTCCACAGAACTATACATTCAGGGAATCATCCTCCACAGAGCTACACCTCCACAGAGTTACACATTCAGGGAATCATCCTCCACAGAGCTATACATTCAGAGAATCATCCTCCACAGAGCTATACATTCAGGGAATCATCCTCCACAGAGCTACACATTCAGGGAATCATCCTCCACAGAGCTATACATTCAAGAAATCATCCTCCACAGAGCTATACATTCAGGGAATCATCCTCCACAGAGCTACACCTCCACGGAGCTATACATTCAGGGAATCATCCTCCACAGAGCTACACCTCCACAGAGCTACACATTCAGGGAATCATCCTCCACAGAGCTACACCTCCACAGAGCTACACATTCAGGGAATCATCCTCCACAGAGCTACACATTCAGGGAATCATCCTCCACAGAGCTATACATTCAGGGAGTCATCCTCCACAGAGCTATACATTCAGGGAATCATCCTCCACAGAGCTACACCTCCACAGAGCTACAAATTCAGGGAATCCTCCACAGAGTTACACATTCAGGGAATCATCCTCCACAGAGCTACACCTCAACAGAGCTACACATTCAGGGAATCATCCTCCACAGAGCTACACATTCAGGGAATCATCCTCCACAGAGCTACACATTCAGGGAATCATCCTCCACAGAGCTATACATTCAGGGAGTCATCCTCCACAGAGCTATACATTCAGGGAATCATCCTCCACAGAGCTACACCTCCACAGAGCTACACATTCAGGGAATCCTCCACAGAGCTACACCTCAACAGAGCTACACATTCAGGGAATCATCCTCCACAGAGCTACACATTCAGGGAATCATCCTCCACAGAGCTATACATTCAGGGAATCATCCTCCACAGAGCTATACATTCAGAGAGTCATCCTCCACAGAGCTATACATTCAGGGAATCATCCTCCACAGAGCTACACCTCCGCAGAGTTACATATTCAGGAAATCATCCTCCACAGAGTTAAACATTCAGGGAATCATCCTCCACAGAGCTACACCTCAACAGAGCTACACATTCAGGGAATCATCCTCCACAGAGCTACACATTCAGGGAATCATCCTTCACAGAGCTACACCTCCACAGAGCAACATATTCAGGGAATCATCCTCCACAGAGCTACACCTCCACACAGCTACACATTCAGGGAATCATCCTCCACAGAGTTATACATTCAGGGAATCATCCTCCACAGAACTATACATTCAGGGAATCATCCTCCACAGAGCTACGCCTCCACAGAGTTACACATTCAGGGAATCATCCTCCACAGAGCTATACATTCAGAGAATCATCCTCCACAGAGCTATTCATTCAGAGAATCATCCTCCACAGAGCTATACATTCAGAGAATCATCCTCCACAGAGCTAAACAGTCAGGGAATCATCCTCCACAGAGCTACACATTCAGGAAATCATCCTCCACAGAGCTACACATTCAGGAAATCATCCTTCACAGAGCTACACCTCCACAGAGCAACATATTCAGGGAATCATCCTCCACAGAGCTACACCTCCACACAGCTACACATTCCAGGAATCATCCTCCACAGATCTTTTCATTCAAAGAATCCTCCTCCACAGAGCTACATATTCAGGGAATCATCCTCCACAGAGCTATACATTCAGGGAATCACCTACCACAGAGTTACACATTCAGGGAATCATCCTCCACAGAGCTATACACTCAGGGAATCATCCTCCATAGAGCTATACATTCAGGGAATCATCCTCCACAGAGCTACACATTCAGGGAATCATCCTCCACAGAGCTACACATTCAGGGAATCATCTTCCACAGAGCTACACATTCGGGGAATCATCCTCCACAGAGCTACACATTCAGGAAATCATCCTCCACAGAGCTACACATTCAGGAAATCATCCTCCACAGAGCTATACATTCAAGGAATCATCCTCCACAGAGCTATACACTCAGGGGATCATCCTCCACAGTGCTACGCATTCAGGGAATCATCCTCCACAGAGCTACACATTCAGGGAATCATCCTCCACGGAGCTATACATTCAGGGAATCATCCTCCATAGAGCTATACATTCAGGGAATCATCCTCCACAGAGCTATACATTCAGGGAATCATCCTCCACAGAGCTACACATTCAGGGAATCATCCTCCACAGAGCTACACATTCAGGGAATCATCCTCCACAGAGCTATACATTCAGGGAATCATCCTCCACAGAGCTACACATTCAGGGAATCATCCTCCACAGAGCTATACATTCAGGGAATCATCTTCCATAAAGCTACACATTTGTTTGTTCAGGGAATCATCCTCCACAGAGCTACACATTTATTTGTTCATTGGGGTTTCGAGTCCATCTCAGCATCTATGGCTATACCAACACCAAAACAATAGTTCCTCCACTTATATCAGTAGTCGTCATTTCAATGAGTTTCCAGAACCTTTAATGCTATATTTTCAAGGGTCTTCTAGAAGCTAAAATTGAGAAATTCTGGGAGCTTCAAAAATAGAACAAGGGAGATCCCCACCAATAAACATAGTTTCATGTACATTTAAGCTGGGAGTTTGCACAAAACACATATATTGTCAATTTTAATGTCATGTTATAAACATATCAACAATCTAATCCATTATTCTCATTCTATCCTGCAGATCTATTCTATTGAGTAGACATTCTGTTGGATAGACATTCTATTGGGTAGGCATTCTATTACGTAGACATTCTACTAGGTAGACATTCTATTGAATAGACAATCTATTGGGAAGACATTCTATTGGGTAGACATTCTATTTGGTACACATTCTACTGGGTAGACATTATATTCGGTAGATATTGTATTTGGTAAACATTCTATTGGAAAGACATTCTATGTGGTAGACATTCTATTAGGTACACATTCTAATGGGTAGACATTCTATTAGGTGCACATTCTATTGGAAGACGTTCGACTGGGCAGACATTCTACTGGATAGACATTTTATTTGGTGGTCATTCAATTGGGTAGACATTCTATTGGGGAGACATTCTATTAGGTAGATATTCTATTGGGTAGACATTCTATTATGTGCACATTCTATTGGAAGACATTCTACTGGGCAGATATTCTACTGGATAGACATTCTATTGGGTAGTCATTCTATTGGGTGGACATTCTACTGGGGAGACATTCTATTGGGTAGATATTCGATTGGGTAGACATTCTAGTGAGTAGATATTCTATCAGATAGGCATTCTATTATGTAGCTATTATATACTACTCAAAGTTTGCTAAGCACCAAGTATATCCAACTGCCTGTTTTACATTTTAATTGAAATATTTTAATGAAAAGTGTATATATTTTTTATTTAATTATGCCTTAATGATTTGTACATTTGTGTTTGACATTATTTTTTAGCTTTTGAATACGATAACCATTTAAAATCGATATTATTGGTAAAAGAGGAAATTTATCAATTTGCCTTACAGTTGACGAAGCGAAGTGGTATGGGTTCAATATTGAGTATGAGACTCATTATTGTTAATTACAGCTTGACACCACCTTCTTATGCTCACAATCAGGTTCCTGGTGGTGCTTTGTGGAATGTTGTCCCATTCTTGGACCAGCATGGCACCAAGCTCCTGGACACTTCTTGGCTTGATTGGATGGGCTGAAATTGCCAGTTGCAACTCATTCCATACATGTTCGATTAGATTGAGGTCAGGGGATCTTACTGGCCAGTCCATATGCTCAATCCACTCCCTCTGTCAGTACTCCCCGTCAGCATGGGCAACATGAGGACGGCCATTATCGTCCATCAGAATGTATCTATCACCCACTGCACCTGCATACAATCTGACGTGGACATCTAGGATCTCATCAATATACTGCTGTGTAGTCAATGTACCACCTTCAAGGACACAGAGCCCTGTACGTCCATCCCTGCTGATGCCGCCTCAGACCATGATTGACCCTCCACCATAGCGGTCATGCTCAACAATGCTGCATGGAATTTCTCTCCTGGTCTTCTCCATATCCTAGAACGCCTCTCTGTGTGGTCTAGGCAGTACCATGACTCATTTGTAAAAAGGACAAGTCACCAATCTTCTCTGGTCCACCCAACGTGGTCCATGGCCCATTCATTTCATGCCTGGTGGTGGTTCTGGGACAGCAGAATGCGAATACACGGTCTTCTTGATCGGAGACCACCTTTGTGCAACCTTGCCCGTATAGTCTACGTCGAAACATTTACCCCGGATGCATTCTGAAGGTAACCTGAATGATCAAAAAACGGTCTTCAGCTGCAGATGTTGCCCTGTCTCTGCCACCACCATCCCGTCTTACTGGTGTGCCATACTGCTGAAATTTTGCCCAGGCTCTGGTGATCAACGTATGGTGCACTCCAAGGGCTTCACCAACCTGACGATGGGTAGCCCCTTGCTCCACCATCCCTACAGTCCACCACATTTCTGCTTCAGAAAAATGTCTTCTTACCTTTGCATTTGCCATATTCAATCATTAAATCACAAGGGTTTGTGTTGAAAAGAAGATTGAATACCCTACACATGTCATGTATATGTAGACAGTACACGAAAACATCATGAAAATTATAAATTCATAGTAATTTGTATATTTTTATACTTACCAATGGCCCAGACATAGCTGGTCCTAACTCAAATTAACCAGGGCCAAAGACAAATTTTGCCCCCCAGTCCCCCAAATTTGCATATAAAACAGAAAATTTGATGTCCTATGTGGTCCTCCAGAAATTTGACATCTGCACATGCGCTATGTCCAGGAACAGCCGAAATTGGAGCCAAGTATCATTCTTTCTACAGTGTCTGCAAAATGTTATAATCAGCGGGGAGGTATGAGTGCTCACTCATGGAAGGGCCATCCCTGCCTGGTCCATTGAAAAGTATAAAAATATATAAATTACTATGAATTTATAATATATTTACACAACAACCAATGGCCAGGACATAGCTGAATAGTAAATAGGCTGGAGGGCCTAGGACATAGAGGGAAATCCAATTACTCAATCACTTCTTAAAGGATATCTCCTACAGGAGAATAGGAGAGAATGGAATTACATATGTCTTTCTCATTTACGCGAAATAAGAAAGACATAACACCAACAATGTAATTGAGCATTACATAATATATAAACCTCCATTTTTAATGCCAGCATAACCCATTATGCTAACTCCATCAAGGGAAGCCAATATATAAAGATAGTCCAGAGAATGAGACACTTTATACTCATTTAAAAGTGTCCGAGGATTGTATATTAATGCTTGTTTGACACGTGACATACACAAATGCTTCACACCGAGCTACACTTTAAAAATATTACATAAATAAGACATAATAATTGCTTCCACCGAGCTACACATTAAAACCATCCCAGTACCGACTCGGAACTACTGACACCAGAGGAGGTCTTCCCTTGCTTTTCACTATAAAGCCAGATGATATTAAGGGAAAAACCGTCTCTTCCGCCAATCCCCCCCCCCCCCCACACACTTGTTCTGGGTCACATAACCGCAGAACGAAGATGGCAGTGGAACAGCGTCACTGCTGGAACAGAATGCCTAAATAACTATAGCTGTAATCCTTTAGTGGACGACATTCTGAGCAACAGATAGAGGACCTAAACACCTAAGGTCGCCAGAGATGGACTCTATATTTCTAAGGTAAAACTTTGTAAATGCAGAAGGCAATGTCCAGTACGCAGCTTCATGAGATCAGTAATGGCTATACTGTTAGAATAGGCCCAAGAAGTGGACAGCACTCCAACTTCATGCGTGGATATCTTATTTACAGAACGCTGATTGGAAGATTTTCATAGGCAATACGTATTGCCAACTGAATCCATCTAGCAATAGACTGAACAGATATATCTTTTCTGTTAGGAATTAATGATAAAAAGAAGCATTTTCTTCCTCTTCTATTAAACTCTGATCGGCGTTTATATATGTGCATAGCCCTGACTGGACACAGCAAAGCCTTTATGATAATAGTCTGTAAATCTGGAATTTGATTCTTAGCCAAAAATCCCACTTGTGTAGTTAAAGTGATGGTATTTGCAACACTACGGTAGCGATATTTGTCAACAAATAAAGCAAGGAGTTCACTAACTCTTCTAGCAGAAGAAAAGGCTAAGAGACATGCTGTTTTATAAGTCAGACTCGAACAGAGCTTCTTTAAGCTTCAACAGAACCCAAGCTAAATTCCACTTAGAAATTAATCTGAGAGTTCTAGGTCTATTTATAGAGAAATTTGGATAATGAAGCATTAGATCCAATCGCCAAGCTATCATGATGGGCATAAGTGTCTGATAGCATAGACCTATAGCCCTTAATAGTGATGGGCTGCAGTTTGAGAACGTCAAACAGGTAGACCAGAAAGTTGGCAATATCTGGTATGGATGGATCATAGACGTCTATCGACTGATCCTTACACCAACGGAAGAAAACCTTCCACTTTGCTGTGTAATTCAGCGAAGAGGAGGTCCTCCTACAGTTAGAAATTGCGTCCACTGCTCGTCCTGTGAAACGCTTGCCGTGAAAGAAGGACGCACAACAGAAATACGTGAAGGTTGAGACCTTGTGGGTTGTGATGCAGTGTGCGTGACTTCCTCTGATAAAGAAGGTCCTCCCGCGGAGGAAGCTTCCGGGGAATGTCCCATAACAGACACCTGAGTAGATTGATCCATGGTTTCTGTGATGACAGAGATGCTACTAACAGAATCTTGCAATGCGATTGCTTGTTCTTTAACAAGATCTGTTGAATTAACGGAGTTGGAGGATATGCGTATCCTATCATTCCGTCCAATGGAATTGAGAGAGCGTCTACTGCATATGCTCGAGGATTTGGGCATGGCGACACGCAAGTCTGCAACTGATTGTTGAGGTGTGTCACAAATAAGTCTGTCATAGGTTGATCCCACTGGTAGCAAATCTGTCTTGAACACTCGCTTGTTGAGAGTCCTCTCTGAAGGCAACAGGCGACCTTTCCGAGAGTCTGCTAGTACGTTCAGACGACCTGGTACATGACGGACCAATAGTTGAACTTGATGTTCCAAGACATATAGAAGGATTCTTTCCATTAGTTTGTATAACGGAATTGAATGCGTGCCTCCCTGGTTCCTTATATACGCTACTACTGTCAAGTTGTCAGACAATATTTGAACATGAGCGTTCTCTATGATGTGAATCCATTGTTGTAGCGCTAACCACACGGACATCATTTCTTTGATGATTATGTGTTATCCCAGGAACTCTGGATCCCAAAGACCCTGGGACTTCGAGTTTGTCGGGTTCAGGGTGGCGCCCCAACCTGTTTGACTCACATCCGTCATAATCGTGAAAGCCGGATCTGGCAGCTGTAGCAAAACTCCTTGAGTTAACCACTGAATGTCTGCCCAAATCTGAACTTTTTGTTTTACTTGGTCCATTAAAACAATACTAGTCTCGAGTGAATGCGTCTTCACACTACAGTTGTGAGTAAAGAATATCTGGAGTGGACGTGAGCATAAGCGACCCATCGGAATGAGATCTACGGCTGCTCCGCACAACCCCATCAGTCGCATAAATTCCCTCACTGTTAATGCGTCTGAGTGTAGACAAAAGCGAGCATAACAACTGACTAATTTTGCTCTGAGTAACGGCAAATGACCAGATTGTTGTGAGTCTCGAAGCTCATCCCCAAGAATGAATGAATGACTTGGATGAAGCTAGATCCGACTTCTTCTCATTTAGGATGAAACCGAGACGTCGGAGTAATAATAGCAGACTATGACCATCATTCTGAGGAGTAATTTGGTTGCTGTACCTCTGAAGAATGTAGTACAAGTAAGCCGACGTTACCTCAGATGAATGAGCTTGGAAATAAGACACTACCGAGTTCATTATTCGAGTGAACGCCCAGAGTGCTAGATTCAGACTGAAGCATACTGCTCGGAACTGATATACTATCCCTTGAGCGGCGAACAGTTGAGTACTTTCTGAATGCCGGATGTACCAGGACATGAAAGTACGCATCTTTTAGATCTATGCTTGCCGCATAGTTGTTCACTCATATGCTCACCCTTACTGACCGAATGGTCTCCATACAGAACTTTGGAGCTACGATAAGTTTGTTTATCCAGCTCAAGTCTATTACCGGTCGGAACGAGCCGTCTGGCTTCGGTACAAGGAACAGGTGACTGTAGAAACCTAGAGACTCTTGGTTCTCTACGACCTCTATTGCTTACTTTCCAAGATAGACTTTACTTCCGAAAGGAGAGACTCTCTTTTTGCAGGATTTGGCGGAAGTTGTGTCAAATGCAGACTTCGGGTTAGCGGTTGTTTTGCTTGGAACGATAGCCTCAGGACGTCAGTGATGACATTACTCACCCACTGATCCTCCGTAATAGTTATTCAGTTTCTCACAAATCTTGATAACCTTCCGCGAACTGGAATGCAATAGAGATCCAGACCATCACCTGTAGGACCTGGGAGGCCAGCGGGAGGAGAAACCACGTCCTCCTCTTGATGAGCCATGACCTGCCGGTTTGGGGGCATCTGACCGGTTGCCTCGGCCAGACCCATGCTCCCGACCTGAGTCGCTAAACTGACGATTTTGAGAGTAATTATATGAGGATCTTTTATATCCTTACGAGGAGTTCCCTCTGGACGATTTTTGTCACAAACCCCCTCCTTTACTCTTCTCTGCTGTTGCAGGTTTATTTGATGCCGACTTCAGTAGCAGAGTATTAGACGCTTTCTTTGTGGCTTGGTTGTAGACCAAAGAAAGCTTGTCATCAAAAATATCGTGTCCCGATGCCGGAGCGACTCGAAGATAGTTTTTCACCCTGTCATCTATCAAAGATGATGACGCAAGGGCTCCATCACGTCTAATTAACTCCAACTTAGCCACTGTTAGGGCGGAGTTATACATGGTAAACATTATAGCCCTGGAAAGAACTCATACAAGAGGTACAAACATCCTCAAATTCCTTCCCATTGAGACGTTGTGCCATAGCTCTCGTCAGGTGATCTGCGTAAGATATGGCGTCTAAATTTGCTCTGTTAGAAGAAATTGCTGTCTCAATTGTGTGAATTGAGAATGACGGAGGTAAGGACATATCTAGGTCCTCAGCCTGCTCATCCAAATGCAGAGGAACTCTCTGAACACCTTCCCCCACCGTTTTAAATGGATGTGGTCCAATAAACGGTAGACGTATGGAAGATGAAGATAAAAAGCTGCCCTTTTTCTTTCCACTGGAAAGATTAAATATGGCGTCATTAAGAAGAGCAAAAGTCTGTGACAACTGTTTAGAAAGGAAAGGACCAGATATAGTCAGCGTCTAACGACGCTAGCAGCAGTCTGATTCTCAGGAACAAATTCTGGAAAGTATTGATGGATAAAATCCATTGCTACCATATGTTGTTCCAAAAGGGAAGGGTCATTTTCCTCTGAATCCCTTTCACCATCCGATGGAATCAGATAAGACTCACGGTCATCGGCATCTGAGCGCGCAGATGACTGGACCGACCCAGCGTCATCCGACAGCTCGTGTTCCGAGGCTGCCGTAGGTTGCTCCTGTACCTGCTGGGATGCTGCGATAAGCTGCGCGATTTGTGACAGCAAGTCCATTACGGAGGCTTGAAGAGCAGCGGTCTTTTGTTGCTTGGCCGCCGGCTGATCCTGGGACAGTGTGCCCGAGATGGCTCTTTTCTGCGGACATCTCGATGAACGAGGCCTCATTTCCTTGGCTACCGGATGGTGTGACTTTCTAGACGAAGAGAGGTCCTTTCTCAGTGAAGCAGGCTGGATATCCGAAGTCACGTAGCCAAGGTGCGGTCAAGGGTGCTTTGTATACGTAGAAGAAGCCGTAATTATAGCAAACCCCAGATGTATATTTGATGGAGCGTCACGGACAGGAGGCGTGTCGTAAACTCTGACTGACACAAGTTCCTAACTACAACATCTGGCCCCAGATGTTGTTGTGAAGGAGAGGGGACCATCTTGCTCGCGGTCCTATCGGACCCATTTTCCTCTCCTCGACTGCAACGGACACACCCGGTGTCGCGGTGCCAACCGCTTCACCGGTCGAGCTAGCTGGCAACAAGGATCTGAAACCACCGGCGTGTGGTTTATTGCCCTGTCTAATATTTAAGAGCACTTTAGCTGCTAGCTCTGACTGACTATCTAATTGCGACAATGGATGCACACTTTCTAACAATCGTCACGTAAACATCACCATGTTCTTGTTCCTCTGAAATAGAAACTGAATAAAAGTGTCAGTGATACCGAAGCTTAACTTGTGTGTTGTGTTTGATGAAAAGGATAATGTTCAATGTTTATGAAAGGATTATGAAATAAGACAAGAATTGTGATAATTGGGAATATGTTCATTTCTGTTCCCTGTATGCTATGTTTATGATAAAAATAATATGAGGTGTACACTGTACTAAAGAGCTGAGGGGTGGGTTAATATGACCTCACAGTTAATGTAAGTGGCCCTCACAGTTAACGTATATCAACAAAAGTTACCAAGTTACAGTGAAATTATTCCAAAACGAGTCATCCTATCAAGTTACATTAAAATCCCTTCATAAATATGGCCTGTGGACTCTGCTAAAGGTTTTCAGGCTTCGGGCCCTTGTAGCCGTCAGTTTCCCAATTGCGTCCAAAGGGGACGTTCTCATCTAGACATTATATGAAGTCAACCTACCAAGTTACAATGAAATCCCTTCATAAATATGACCTGTAGACTGTGCTAATGGTTTTTGGGCTCTGGCAGCCATCATGGTTGAATGATCGCAACCAAAAGGGGACATTCTCATCTGGGCATCATCTGGAGTGATCCTACAAAGTTACAATGAAATCCCTTCATAAATATGACCTGTAGACTGTGCTCAAGGTTTTTGGGCTTCGGGCCCCTAAAGCCGTCACAGTTGACCAATCACAACCAAAAGGGCATGTCATCATCTAGGCATTATATGGAGTCAAACTTACGGGTTACAATGAAGTCCTTCCATAAATATGACCAATAGACTATGCTAAAGATTTTGGGGTTTTGGGTTCGGGCAGCCATCAAGGCTGAATGATCGCGACCAAAAGGGGACGCTCTCATCTAGACATTATTTAGAGTCATCCTACCAAGGTACAATGAAATCCCTTCATAAATATCACCAGTAGACTGTGCTAAAGATTTTCGGGCTTTGGGCCCTTGTAGCCAACACAGTTGCCTAATGGTGTCCAAAAGGGGCTGTTCTCATCTAGACATTACATGAAGTCAACCTACCAAGTTACAATGAAATCCCTTCATAAATATGATCTGAAGACTGTGCTCAAGGTTTTCGGGCTTGGATCATGCCCAAATGGGGACATTCTTATCTAGACATCATAAGGAGTCATCCTACCAAGTTACAATGAAATCCCTCCAAATTAAACATGACCTGCAGACTGTGCGAAAAGTTTTTGGGTTTCGGGCTTGGGCAGCCATCACGGTTGATAGATCATGCCCAAAAGAGGACGTACTCATCTAGGCATTATACAGAGGCATCCTACCAAGTTACAATGAAATCCCTTCATAAATACGACCTGTATGTAGACTGTGCTAATGGTTTTCGGGTTTTGGGCTCGGGCAGCCATACCGATTGCCCGATCGTGACCAAAAGGGGACGTTCTCATCTAGACATGACCCCAAACCTGCATGTGACATTTCGTGACGATCAGACAAGAACTGCAGGGTGTAGCCTGTGCTAAAGGAAAATGTGAACAGACGTCACAGACTCACAGACTAACAGACTTCCGCACACGTGATGGCAATAGCTTATCTCGACTATGTCAAGTTAAGCTAAAAACTAGAGTGACTCTGTGGCAAGAGGACCGGCATTGTCCTCTTGCCGCTAACAACGTACCGTGACACACGTCTCCAGCATTTGTCATCCCAAATGACACAAGTTGCACAGGAATTAGTGTGAGTACACTGACTACAACTGATACAATTATCATGTGAATCAGAGGAAGACTTCCTTGAGTTACAATCAGAGCAAAAAGCTTTCATTTTGAATAAAATAAAAGTCAACAGTACTCGCACCAACTCCCAATAAATATTCTGAAAAAGATATATAATATTACTCAAAACAATAATTGGAAAAATAATTTACAATAAAAATATTTTCGAAAATATTTTGACATAAGCCCAAGTTCCCAAAGGGAACGATGAGCCCAAATGGATCCCGATAGAGCCTGAGTGTGGACAAATTTTTTTTTTTCTTCCAAATATTAAAGCTACACTACTGGAATACATAATGTTTCTTATAATAGTCCTAACATAGCTAATTCATAGGAAACTACATGTATAAGGAAAGCATTGTCAATGTAAACAACGTCAAATGAAAACCGGAAACAAGACTCCAGGCACTGAACAACACAGCCCGAAGTCAGTAACAGATTTTAAACTATCTGATGCAAAGCAAGATCTTCATTAGAAGAAAATATGATACATCGGATGGATGATGCATGATCAAAAACGCCTAAACACCCCTAGGGTGAGGACGTAACCATGGGGATACACAGAATAAACATTCTGTGAAACACATTAAACTCCCAAGAAATTTACAAAAAAAATTCAATAACAAAGCCAAAAAGCATGGGAGTCTAACTGGGGGGCTTCAAGGAAGGATACGGAAGGAACACTTAACAAACAGTGGCAAAATCATTAGCAAGAATGATGACATCAGGCCCATGTCCCAAAATTGGGAAACATGAAATAATTTTGAGAAAAAATTATAAAGTTACAGCCCTGAACACCTAAAACCACTGTTTCTTCCTTCCATCATCCTATTCTGTCCTTTGAACGACCATAATCATCATTGATCTGTGTCTGGCATCATTAAAACAGATTTCAAAGCACAGACGTCAGTTTGTTGTTATCTGACTGAGGGCCAAACAAGGACTGATACTTGGTGCCAATTTCGGTGCTTTCTGGACACTGCACATGCGCACATGTCAAATGTATGGTGGACCACATAGGACATCAAATTTTCTGTATTGTATGCAAATTTGGAGGATTGGGGGGCAAAATTTGTGTTTGGCCCTGGATAATTTTGAGTTAGCACCAGCTGTGTCTGGGCCATTGGTTGTTGTGTAAAAATATCAAGGGGTACATGCTTTCCTTGACTGTCATGAAAAGTCTGCCTGTCAAGAGAGCTAATGTAAAAATTGGGGACCATCTCAATACATTTCTCAATCATATCCACCAAAAATATCGCAAATATGTCACAAGCAAATTTCACAATGATGTGTCAAATATTTAGTGCTTAGCAAACATTGAGTAGTATATACGTCTAGACATTCTGTTAGGCAGGCATTGTACTAGGTAGATAAATCAGGCAGAGGATACCCACTTCATACTGTTCTATTATACCAAATTTATGGAATCCAATTATACCCACTTTATTAGGTCCTATTATACCCACTTTATCGAGTCCATTATACCCACTTTATTGAGTCCTATTATATCCACTTTATTGAGTTCCATTATACCAACTTTAATGGCTCTATTATACCACCTTTATTGAGTCATACCACTTTATCGGGTCCTATTATACCCACTTTATTGGGTCCTATTATACCAACTTTATTGGGTCCTATTATACAAACTTTATTGAGTCCTATTATCCCCACATTATTGATTCCTATAATACCAGCTTTATTGGGTCCTATTATACCAACTTTATTGAGTCCTATTATACCAACTTTATTGGGTCCTATTATAACAACTTCATTGGGTCCTATTATACCAACTTTATTGAGTCCTATTATACCATCTTTATTGGGTCCTATTATAACAACTTCATTGGGTCCTATTATACCAACTTTATTGGGTCCTATTACACTAACTTTATTGGGTCCTATTATACCAACTTTATTGAGTCCTATTATACCAACTTTATTGGGTCCTATTATAACAACTTCATTGGGTCCTATTATACCAACTTCATTGGGTCCTATTATACCAACTTCATTGGGTCCTATTATACCAACTTTATTAGGTTCTATTATACTAACTTTATTGGGTCCTATTATACCAACATTACTGGGTCCTATTATACTCACTTTATTGGGTCCTATTATACCAATTTTATTGGGTCCTATTATACCAACTTTATTGGGTCCTATCATACCAACTTTATTGGGTCCTATTATACCCACGTTATTGCGTCCTATTATACCAACTTTATTGGGTCCTATTATACCAACTTTATTGGGTCCTATTACACTAACTTTATTGGGTCCTATTATACCAACTTTATTGAGTCCTATTATACCAACTTTATTGGGTCCTATTATAACAACTTCATTGGGTCCTATTATACCAACTTCATTGGGTCCTATTATACCAACTTTATTGAGTCCTATTATACCAACTTTATTGGGTCCTATTATACCAACTTCATTGGGTCCTATTATACCAACTTCATTGGGTCCTATTATACCAACTTTATTAGGTTCTATTATACTAACTTTATTGGGTCCTATTATACCAACATTACTGGGTCCTATTATACTCACATTATTGGGTCCAATTATACCAACTTTATTGGGTCCTATTACATTAACTTTATTGGGTCCTATTATACCAACTTTATTGAGTCTTATTATACCAACGTTATTGGGTCCTATTATACCAACCTTATTGAGTTCTATTATACCAACTTTATTGGGTCCTATTATACCCACCTTCTTGAGTTGTATTATACCAATTTTATTGGGTCCTATTATACCAACTTTATTGGGTCCTATCATACCAACTTTATTGGGTCCTATTATACCCATATTATTAAGTCCTATTATACCCACATTATTGGGTCCTATTATACCAACATTATTGGGTCCTATTATACCAACATTATTGGGTCCTATTATACCAACTTTATTGGGTCCTATTATACCCACATTATTGAGTCTTATTATACCAACTTTATTGGGTCCTATTATACCCACATTATTGAGTCTTATTATACCAACTTTATTGGGTCCTATTATACCAACTTTATTGGGTCCTATTATACCCACATTATTGGGTCCTATTATACCAACTTTATTGGGTCCTATTATACCCACATTATTGAGTCTTATTATACCAACTTTATTGGGTCCTATTATACCCACATTATTGAGTCTTATTATACCAACTTTATTGGGTCCTATTATACCAACTTTATTGGGTCCTATTATACCCACATTCTTGAGTTGTATTATACCAATTTTATTGGGTCCTATCATACCAACTTTATTGGTTCCTATTATACCCACATTATTAAGTCCTATGATACACACATTATTGGGTCCTATTATACCAACATTATTGCCTCCTATTATACCAACTTTATTGGGTCCTATTATACCAACATTATTAAGTCCTATTATACACACATTATTGGGTCCTATTATACAAACATTATTGGGTCCTATTATACCAACTTTATTGGGTCCTATTATACCCACATTATTGAGTCTTATTATACCAACTTTATTGGGTTGTATTATACCCACATTATTGAGTCTTATTATACAAACTTTATTGGGTCCTATTATACCAACTTTATTGGGTCCTATTATACCCACATTCTTGAGTCCTATTATACCAACTTTATTGGGTCCTATTATACCCACATTATTGAGTCTTATTATACCAACTTTATTGGGTCCTATTATACCCACATTATTGAGTCTTATTATACCAACTTTATTGGGTCCTATTATACCAACTTTATTGGGTCCTATTATACCCACATTCCTGAGTTGTATTATACCAATTTTATTGGGTCCTATCATACCAACTTTATTGGGTCCTATTATACCCACATTATTAAGTCCTATGATACACACATTATTGGGTCCTATTATACCAACATTATTGGGTCCTATTATACCAACTTTATTGGGTCCTATTATACCAACATTATTAAGTCCTATTATACACACATTATTGGGTCCTATTATACAAACATTATTGGGTCCTATTATACCAACTTTATTGGGTCCTATTATACCCACATTATTGAGTCTTATTATACCAACTTTATTGGGTCCTATTATACCCACATTATTGAGTCTTATTATACCAACTTTATTGGGTCCTATTATACCAACATTATTGGCTCCTATTATACCAACTTTATTGGGTCCTATTATACCAACATTATTAAGTCCTATTATACACACATTATTGGGTCCTATTATACCCACATTCTTGAGTTGTATTATACCAATTTTATTGGGTCCTATCATACCAACTTTATTGGGTTCTATTATACCCACATTATTAAGTCCTATTATACACACATTATTGGGTCCTATTATACCAACATTATTGGGTCCTATTATACCAACTTTATTGGGTCCTATTATACCCACATTATTGAGTCCTATTATACCAACTTCATTGGGTCCTATTATACCCACATTATTGAGTCTTATTATACCAACTTTAATGGGTCCTATTATACCAACTTTATTGGGTCCTATTATACCCACATTCTTGAGTTGTATTATACCAATTTTAATGGGTCCTATCATACCAACTTTATTGGGTCCTATTATACCCAAATTATTAAGTCCTAGTATACACACATTATTGGGTCCTATTATACCAACATTATTGGGTCCTATTATACCAACTTTATTGGGTTCTATTATACCCACATTATTGAGTCCTATTATA
The DNA here is from genome assembly GCA_031216915.1 of Pictodentalium vernedei. Classification (NCBI taxonomy): domain Eukaryota; kingdom Metazoa; phylum Mollusca; class Scaphopoda; order Dentaliida; family Dentaliidae; genus Pictodentalium; species Pictodentalium vernedei. Next base: position 9,329,159 of record CM062291.1, on the reverse strand, counting down.
CCAACATTATTCAGTCCTATTATAAAAACTTTGAATCAGAGGGATCCCAAGTATGAACTCCAGGACATAAGTTGAACAAGCTTGAATCAAAGTGAACTCTGGGACTTGATTTGAACAAGCTGGAGTCAAATGGAACCCAAATATGAACTCAGAGACTTGAGTTGAACAAATTTCAATCACTAAAATGTGAACTCAGGGATTTGATTTGAGCAAACTTGAATTAGAGGGAGCCCAAATATAAACTCCAGGATTTGATTTGAACAAACCTGAATCAGAGGGAGCCCAAATATGAACTCCGGGACTTAATTTGATCAAACTTGAGGGAGCCCAAAAATGAACTCAGGGTATTCATTTGAACAAACTTGAGGAATTCCAAATATGAACTCAGGGATTTGATCTGAGCAAACTAAAAAGGTCTGTATACCAACTGTCAGCAGATTTTGACTGATGGATCTGAAGAAGATGATTTTTTAACCCATTTTTTCTGGAATACATTTCCAATCATAGCGTAACACCTCTCCGGAATATGATTACAGTCGTTGTTTACACCTCTAGGGGTTTTATCCCAAATTATTTTTGTGGATTCCTCTTCTGGTTTCAGAGCGAGGCTTGCATCTCAGATTCAATCAACAAGCATGGCTAACAAAATACAAACAATTTCGTTTTGAGCATTGAAAATTCATATTTCTTGAATGAACTTTTGAAAGCTGCGAATCGGCATCATTACAGAAAGTGATATTGATTGCGACACCACACTGGACAGTGATTTGGATGAATTTTAATGACTCTGAATCTGAATCTGATGCTGAATCGAACAGTGATGCGAATGATATCAGAGCACAGGGAAAAAGCCTGGTTGAATTACCTGTTCGCTGATGACGACAAGACAGGTGATGAGTTACCTGGATTTCAGTGTGAATGTACATTTGACAATTTCTTTGAAAATCAGCCTGCTGAATTTCTTGACGACGGTGGTATTTCGGCTTTGCACCCCCTGAATCGAGGGCAGTTGATTATTTTTCTCTACTGTGGAGCTCTGATATGTCGGAAAGACTGGTTACGGAAACAAACAGATATGCGAAATAAGAAAGGACAAAATGTCCCCACCATCATATGCACCAAAATGGACGACAGAAACTGACTTGACTTATATGCAAAATTTTATTGGGGTCATTCTTGATATGAGCATTTTACATCTTCCACACAGGCATGACTACTGGAGAAAGTCCCAAGATATTATTTTCTACCAATTTCAATGATGTTATGTCAAGAGACAGATTTGATTTGAGGTGGAAGTACCTACATATACAGGACAACACCCAATCCCCCCCCCACCATCTCAAGACCCATAAAAGAAGATACGGTGGTACACTCCCTATAGTAACATTCCAAAAGATAAATCCATGATAAAATTCAAGGTACTCCTAACATTTTGTCAGTGTTTGCTGAAGAAACCTATAAAATGGGGTGTGAAAACATGGGTACTTGCCGATTCTTCTAATGGATACATCTGGAACATTCAAATTTACACCGGAAAAGAAAATATTGCCAAAGCGAGACAAGTGGACAGGGTTGTTCTTGATTTACTGGACAGTCAGTGTTTGGGAAGACATTACAGATTATTTACCGATAATTTCTACTGAAGTCCTGACCCTTTTCTGGCACTTTCGTTGCGTAGTGTATGTGTCTGCCCTAATCGCATAGGTCTCCCAAAGGAATTCAAACCAAAAAATGCCCCATGGATGTCAAACGGGAAATACAAAGTGGCACAAATAACATGATCTACTGGCAGTGTTATGGCAAGATACTAAGCCTGTATGCTATCTATCAAATTTCCACAAACCTTCTGATATAGAATTTGTATCCAGAAAGGATCACTGCGGATTGAAGTGAAATGTGTGTGGACCAAAAGTAGTTTCTGACAACCAGTATAACATGAAAGGTGTTGACTTAGCTGATCAAATGATTAGTTACTATCTCATCAATCATCGATCCAATAAATGGTAGACAAGAATATTTCACAACTTGATTCAAGCGACAGCTCATAATGCATATATTTTGGCTAAGGATTCTTGTCCAGAAGTTTTTTGGAAGTCATTGCTTCTGAACTTATTGACGTTTCCCATACACCGCACAATGCACTGATTGGTCTGAGTGGAAGTAAACATTATCTAATACTTATGTATAAAACTCATAAGATCTATCGTGAATGTACACTCTCGGCTTCAAAAGTGGAGCATTGTGGTACAACAAAACATGGTTGCAAACAATGTCAGATTCCACTCCACCAGAAGTGTTTCATTATACACATGAATAGAAAAGCTTTGTAACATGGAAATGGGAATAAACAACAATAAAAATGAATTTATACATACAAAGAAAAAAAAACAATTTATGGTTTCACATGAAAATTACACAAGAAAAACTCGAGATGGAACACAAACAATTTTATGATGCAGATTATTTTCAAGTGCTAATAAGGCCACACAAAGTAGATCTTCTGTTTCTCAGGCCATTATTTGTAAAATTGCATGCGGGCGAGCGGCTTTTTATTTTATTTTTTATTTCAGTAATTACTTCTTTGCCATCAAAGGTTCATGTTCTTGGTTCAAGTTTTAGGCCTCATAATCTACAGACTAGCATGGGTGGTGGTGTATTTCATCCCTTGAGTGCAAGAAGGCTTTGCAATGCTAAAGCATTGCAAAGCCTTCTTGCACTCAAGGTACAAATTCATCAATTTTTTCAACTTGGGTAAAATATCAGACATAAACCATTTAATTTTTACTTTTTTTAAGTTTAAATTGGTTATAAAAAGAGAGGATGCGGCAGCCAAAAGGACCATGCGGGAGAGCCTGAGAAACAGATTTTTTATTTTTTTAGGCCTAAATGCAGTCAATTATGAAATAAAATGCATTTATTTGCATTTATAAATATTTGCAATTATTATCATGACTTGTTTACATTCAATTTAGATACAGAAAATAATTTAGAATGCAGTCAGACGTGTAATATTTATAAAATATTTGTTGTTGATTTTAGGAAATTATATGGCCGACGAGAAAATATTCTTTCTCGGGATAGGATTGGACCCCATAGCTTAAATTGGTATAATTTTAAAGCCTATTAAATTCTCATATCTTTTAAAACCCCACATTCCAACCAAAATTTGGAATTTTCTTGTGCGATGGTATTGTGTGTACAACCCTACCCCACCAAAATATCCCAGATTTTCTTTATTCTTTTCACACCAAGTGATAGAAAATTTAATTTCCTTCAAAATGCTATATAATATGTGGTTACTATTTTTACAATTATGTATTAGGGACACGTTAATCCACATTGCCCCAAATCGTGCAGGTTTTCAGGAATTTTCTCTCTAGTTTCCAGGAATACGTGGAATATTTCCCAATATGTGTACAGGATAAAATGGGCTAAAGAAAACTACTCACAGTGCAAGTTCAAATTCATGCACTCATTGGGAGCCCAAAAATGAATTCTTGGACTTAATATGAATAAACTTGAATCTGACCACTCTTACAAAGAATGTTGTATAAAAAAATATCAAAACATCCTGACTGGCAGATCTAAAGAAAAAGATTTTTAAAGAATTTTCGTCATATTGTACTAATTAAAATTCAGGCACCTGCAGGTGGCCCAAATATGTACAAAGGGACATCATTTGAACAAACTTGAACATGACCCCCATAAAGATACTGTATACCAAATATGATAAATTTAAAGTAATTTGTATATTTTTTATACTTACCAATATCCCAGACTAGTTGGTGCTAACTCAAAATAATCCAGGGCCAAACAAACATTTTGCCCCCCAAATCCCAAAATTTGCAAAACCGAAAAAATCCTATATAGTCCTCCATACTTTTTAGATCTGGGCATGCGCAGTATCCAGGAAGGTGCTGACATTGGCGCCAACCATCATTCTTTCTACAGATTTCCTGTTAAATGTTATAAACAGCGGTGAGGTATGAGTGCCCACTCATGGGAGGGCCATACCCATCTGGGCCATTGTTAAGTATAAAAAATATACAAATTACATAAAATTTATCATATTTTTATATGACAATCAATGGCCCAGACTAGCTGAATCGTAAAAAGGCTGGAGGGCCTAAGACTAAAAGGAAAATCCAATCTCTCAATAACTTCAGCAAAGAATAGCTCCCACAGGAAAATAGAATTTAGGAATTATATATATGTCTTTCTCTTTTACGAGAAAATAGAAAGACATAACACCAACAATGTAATTGAGTATTACATAATATATAATTCTGCATTTAATGCCAGCATTACCAGTTATGCTAATTCGGTGAAGGAAAACCAATATATGAAGACTGTCCAGAGAATGAGACTCTTTATACTCATTTAAAAGTGTCAGAGGATTATATATTATCGCCTGTTTGACAATTTAAAAACAGTACATAAATGAGACATAGTTATTGCTTCACACCGAGCTACACATTAAAACCATCCCAACACCAACACAGAACAACTGGAGGAGGTATTCCCTTGCTTTTCACTATAAAGCCAGATGATCATAAGGAAAAAACCACCCCGCCCCCCCCCCCCCTCCCATTCCCCTTGTTCTGAGGTAAATTTCCTCAGAACGAACAGGGAAGCGGAACAGCATCAGTGCTGGAATGGACTGCCTAAAGACCTTATAGATGCAACATTAATGGACGACATTCTGAGCAACAGAAAGAGGACCCAATGATCTAAGGTCACCGGAGATGGACTCTAAATTTCTCAGGTAAAACTTGGTAAATGAAGAGGGCTGTGTCCAGTACGCAGCCTTCATGAGATCAGTAATGGCTATACTGTTAGAATAGGCCCAGGAAGTGGACAGTGCTCTAACCTCGTGCACTGAGATCTTATTGACAGAACATTGATTTGAAGAGAGATTCTCATAAACAATGCGTATTGCCAACTGAATCCATCTAGCGACAGCATGAACAGAAATATCTATTCTGTTAGGAATCAACGTAAGAAAGAAACGTTTTCTTCCCTTTCTAACAAAACCTGATTGACGTTTATAAATGCACATAGCCCTGACTGGACACAGCAAAGGTCTACGGTTATCCGAGGACGGTAAGGCCTTAATGACAATAGGCTCCGGTCGCTTATCCGGAATCTGATTCTTAGCCAAAAAACCCTCCACTTCGCTGCGTAGTTCAATGAAAAGGAGGACCTCCTAGTTAGAAATTGCGTAGTTCAATGAAAAGGAGGACCTCCTAGTTAGAAATTGCGTCCACTGCACGTCCTGTAAAATCTTTTCCGTGCAAAAAGGACCGCACAATGGAAATACGTGAAGGTTGAGACATTCCGGGTTGTGATGCAGTGCGCGAGACTTCCCCTGAAAAAGAAGAACCTCTCGTGAAGGAAGCTTCCAGGGAACGTCCCATAACAGACACCTGAGAAGATTGATCAAAGGTTTCTGTGACGACAGAGGTGCTACTGGCCAGATTTTGCAATGAAACTGTTTGATCTTTAACTCCCATGAAATTGACAGAGCGTCTACTGCATATGCCCGATTATCTGGGCATGGCGACACAAACGTTGGTAACTGATTGTTCAGGTCTATCGCAAAAAGATCTATCATGGGACAATCCCACTGGTTGCAAATCTGCCTGAATATTCGCTTGTTGAGAGTTCACTCCAATAGCAAAAGGCAACCTTTCCGAGAGAGCGAGTCTGCTAATATGTTCAGACGACCCGGTATATGATGGACAGAGAGATGAATGTGATGATTCATGACGAATAGTAGAATCTTCTCTGTTAATTTGCATAATGAAATTGAATGAATGCCGCCTCGGTTCCTGAGGTAAGCCACTACTGTCGAATTGTCTGACAGAATTTGAACGTGGACGTTCACTATTAGGCGAATCCAATGTTGTAGTGCTAGCCATATTGACATCATCTCTTTGACGTTTATGTGCTTCTCTAGGAACTGAGAGTCCCAAAGACTCTGACACTTCAAGTCTGCCAGATTTAAGGTCGCACCCCAGAGCGTCTGACCCGTGTCCATCATAATCGTGAAAGCTGGATCTGGCAGTTGCGGCAGATATCCTTGAGTTAACCACTGAAGATCTGCCCAAATCTGAACCTTTTGTTTTACTAGGTCCGTTAGGACAATACTGGTTTCGAGTGAATTCATCTTCACACTCCAGTTCTGAGTAAAGAATATCTGGAAGGGACGCGTGCGCAGATGGCCCATGGGAATAAGATCCGCAGCTGCTCCACACAGCCCCATCAGTCGCATGAACTCCCTCGCTGTTATTGCATCTGAGTGTAGACAAAACCAAGCATAACAACTGACTAATTTTGCTCTGGGTAATGGCAGACGAACCAGATTGTTTGGAGTCTCAAAGCTCATTCCCAAGTGAGTGAACGACTTGGACGGAGCTAGATCCGTTTTTTTCTCGTTTGCTATGAAACTGAGATGTCGGCGCAATAGTAGCAGACTCTGAACATCGTTCTTAAGAATAATTCTGTTGCTGTATCTCTGCAGAATGTCGTACAAGTAAGCCAACGTTATCGCAGACGAATGAGCTCGGAAGTAACACATTCCCGAATTCATTATTCGAGTGAAAGCCAAGGGAGCCAGGTTCAGATCAAAGCACATTGCTCTGAACTGATAAACCTCCCCTTGCACGGTGAACAGCAGGTACTTTCTGAATGCTGGATGTACCAGGACATGAAAGTAAGCGTCCTTTAGATCTATGCTTGCCACATAGTCATTCACTCAAATGTTCGCTCTTACTGACCGAATGGTTTCCATATAGAACTTTGGAGCCACGATTAACTTGTTTATCCAGAACGAGCCATTTGGCTTAAGACACAACGAGCCATTTGGCTTAAGTACGAGGAACAGGTGAGTGTAAGAACCTTCAGAATTTTGATTCTTGACGCCTTCTCTTGCTTCCTTTAACTAGAGTGGTGTTTGTTTGGGTTTTTAACCACAAACTTGGAGTCATCCTACCAAGCTACAATGAAATCCCTTCATAATTATAGCATGTGGAATATTCTAAAGGTTTTCGGGCTTCGGGCCTCTGTTGCCGTCACAGTTGCCCAAAAGGGGACGTTCTCATCTAGACATTATATGAAGTCAACCTATCACGTTACAATGAAATCCCTCCATAAATATGACCTGTAGACTGTGCTAAAGTATTCAGGCTTTGGGCCCCTGTTGCCATCACAGTTGCCCAAAAGGGGACGTTCTCATGTAGACATTATATGAAGTCAACCTATTAAGTTACAATGAAATCCCTCCATAAATATGACGTGTAGACTGTGCCAAAGGTTTTTGGGCTTCGGGCTCGGGCAGCCATCATGGTTGAATGATCGCAACCAAAAGGAGACATTTTCATCTGGGCATCATGTGGATTGATCCTACGAAGTTACAATGAAATCCCTTCATAAATATGACTGTAGACTGTAGGTTTTCGGGTTTTGGTCACCTGTAGCCGTCAAAGTAGCCCAATCACATCCAAAAGGGGACTTTCTCATGTTGACATTATATGAAGTCAACCTATCAAGTTACAATGAAATCCCTCCATAAATATGACCTGTAGACTGTGCTAAAGGTTTTCGGGTTTTGGGCTCAGGCAGTTGTGACGGTTGATAGATCACGCCCAAATGGGGAAATTCTCATGTAGACAACATACAGAGTCATCATATCAAGTTACAATGAAATGCATCCATATTAAACATGACCTGCAGACTGTGCTAAAAGTTTTTGGGTTTCGGGCTTGGGCAACCATCACGGTTGACAGGTCATGCCCAAATGGGGATGTTCTCATCTAGGCATTATACATAGGCATTCTATGAAGTTGCAATGAAATCCCTTCATAAATACGACCTGTAGACTGAGCTAATGGTTTTCGGGTTTTGGGATCGGGCAGCCATACCAGTTGACCGATCACGACCAAAAGGGGATGTTCTCATGAAGACATGACCTAAAACCTGCATATGAAATTTTGTGACGATCAGACAAGAACTACCGGGTATAGCCTGTACTATTTATTTATTTATTGGCGTTTAAGGTCACATATTTCTGCACAATGGCTAATCATGACCTCGACAGTTTTACGGGTGGAGGAAGCTGGAGTACCTGGAGAGAACCACCGAGCAATGGCGAGCAACTGTCAGCTCCCCAACATACTAACTCCACACAAGCAGCGTGAGCATTGGTTGAAGACAGTGCACCATCGACGTGCACTACGCCTTAGTGCACAACGTCACCGTGCCCCCACGTGGGCAATGGGGGTGAAGTGTCTTGCCCAAGGACACAACGCGGTTGCCGCAGGTGGGATTCGAACTGAGGACCTCTCGGCTTGCTGCCTGCGCCTCTACCTACTGAGCCACCACGCCCCCATAGCCTGTACTTGAAGGTTGAATAAAAAACTTTAACCACAAACTTTAACCAAAACTCCAAATGTCAACTAAACAGGAAAAGAAAAAAAAAAAAAAAAATAAAATAAAATAAAATAAAAAAATCCCACTTGAACCTTCAGTAAAAAACTTTAACCACAAACTTTAACCAAAAACTCTAAATGTTAGCAGTCGGACAGATGGATGGACGGACGGACGGACGGACGGACGGACAAAAGTCATTACTATACCCCTTACTGTAAACAGTCGGGCTAAAAAGAGAGCCTGTACCTCCGCTAGGAGAGATCCTCCTTTTGAAAGGATCCGCCAGAAGATTTGTCCAACACTGACATCTTGTAAGTGGGGGTTTTGCTCGGAATGACAGCCGTGGGCCGTCCAAGACTACACTTCTCACCCACTGATCTTCCATGACTGCTATCCAGTTTTTCGCGAAGCTTGAAACCTTCCGCCAACTGGCAAGCAATAAAGGTCTTGACCATCACCTGTGGGACTTGTAGCACCTGTAGCACCCGAGGCTTACGGGAGGAGAAATTACATCCTCCCTGCAAAGATCCTCATCCCTGTCGGCTTGGGGGCATCTGACCGATCATCCTGGTCAGACTTGCGTCCCTTTCCTGAGTCGCTGTATTGAAGACCTCAGGAGTAATTATATGAGGGTTTTTTGTACCCCAGTGAGGAGTTCCCTTTAGAAGATTTAGATTTGGAACATCCTCGCTTACCCTGGTCTGCTGAAGCGGGTTGTTGAGACACCAACTTCAAAAGCAGAGCACTGGAAGCTTTCTTAGTAGCCTGCTCATAGACTAACGAAAGCTTGTCGTCAAAGATGGTATGTCTGGAGACTGGAGTGACCTGGAGAGAGCTTTTCACCTTGTCATCTTTAAGTGATGATGACGCAAGGGCAGCATCACATCTAATTAACTCCACATTTGCCACTGTCAGGGCGGAGTTATACGTGGCATACATGATTGCTCTGGAAAGAACTCAAAGCGAGGTACACATGTCCTCAAGTTCCTTCCCGTCGAGATGTTGTGCCATAGCTCTGGTAAGGTGATCTGCGTAGGACATTGCATCCAAATTCCCTATATTCGATGAAATTGCAGTTTCCCTTACATCTGAGCGAATGTTGAATGAGGCAGGTAAGAATATGTCTAAATCCCCGGCCTGCTTATCTAAAGGAAGTGGAGCTCTCTGAACATCTTCTCCAACCATTTTAAATGAACGTGGTCCAAGGAATGGTATATTTATGGAAGAAGTTGATAAGAAACTGCCTTTTTTTCCTCACATTCGATAGGTTAAATATGGCGTTGTCTACATGGCCGAAGGCCTGTGACACATGTCTAGACTGATCCCGGAAAGACAGAACTTCTTCCTTCCTCCATATAAAGTCTGCGTCTAAAGATGCCACCAGTTTCTCCCTTGTTGTTGCAGCTTGCTCATTCGCTGGGACAAACTCAGGATATTATTGATGGATAAGGTCCATCGCAATCATATGTTGTTCCGAAAGGGAAGGGTAATCCTCTTCCTTATCCCTTTCACCATCCGACTGAATCAACTGAGAATCCTGGTCTATTGCATCTGTGTGAACGGATGACTGGACCGACCCAACACCCTCCAACAGCTCACTTCCGGAGTCTGAGGGAGGCTGCTCCCTCACTTTCTGGGATGTTGCGACCAGCTGCACAATCTGCGACAGCAAGTCTGTCACCGAGGCTTGAGGAGCAGCAGTTTTCTGTTTTTAGCTGTTTGCTGCTCCTGGGATGGCGTCCCAGAGATGGATCTCTTCTCCAAACGTCCCAAAGATTGAAGCTCGGTTCCCTTGCTACCAGATGGTCTGACTTCACAGGCGAAGACTGGCTCCGTCTTCGAGCAGCTGGCTGGATATCCGAAGTCGGGTTGCTAGGATGCAGTTGTGTGTGCTTACTGATCAAAGCAGAGGAAGCCGTGACTGCTGCCAAGGCTAGCAGCAGTCTAGATGCAGCGTCCCGAGCGGTAGGTGTGGGCATATTCTCCGGCCCGTGCAAGGTAAAGAGGGATCTCTCCAGCTCGCAGTCTTTTCAGACCTCGCCAAGCCTCCCGACAAGAAATTTGCTGGCTTCCTCCCTAGTTCCGTCATCGCTGGGTGAGCTTTTGTTTTTAAGGTGATCGCTGTACCCATTAAACTTCCTTCGACTGCAACAGACATATCCGATGTTACTGCTCCCACAGATGGAGTAACCACTTCACTGGTTGAGATAGCTGCCTGCAAGGGTTTAAGATCACTGTCCAGTGGCCTTATCCCCTGCCTAACATTCAAGAGCGCCTTAGCAGCAAGCTCTGTTTGCTCATCAGAGCGCGGCGATGGTAGCACACTTTTTGTGGGTGTCACAATACCATCACCATGTTCTTGTTCCTCTACCCACTACACTTCCTTCAACTGCATCGGACATACCCAGTGTTACGGCTCCCATGGACGGAGTAACCGTTTCACCTGTTGAGCTAGCTGCCTGCAAGGGTTTAAGACCACCGCCCAGTGGCCTTATCCCCTGCCTAATATTCAAGAGCACCTTAGCAGCTAGCTCTGTTTGCTCATCAGAGCGCGACAACGGTAGCACAACTTTTGGTGGGTGTCACAATACCATCACCATGTTCTTGTTCCTCTGAAAAAGAAACTGAAAAACTTGAATTATTTTGCGATGAGAGCACTGGCATAGGCATCTCACTGCCAGCAATGTACCATGACCCCCACTTCCAACGTTTGTCATCCCAATCGACACATGTAGGCCAAGAATCTGCAGGAGTACATCGACTACAGACAAGGCAACACGCATGTAAATCAGAGAAAGACCTCCTCGCCTTTCATTTTGAGCAGTAGGCTTTCATGATTAATCAAAACTAAGTCGATCGTACTCCCACAAACTCCACAATAAATATATGATAAAGATACATAATAAACAGCAATCAAATTTGAAATTGAAAAATTCAATTCAAAAACATTTTCGAAAATTTTCCCAATAGAGCCTAAGTGTGGACACAATCCAAATTTTTTTGCTACACTACTGGAATATTAATTAATGTATATTACAACAATCTTACAGTAATAACTAAATACTACATATATTTAAAGACGTTGCCAATATGAACAACGTCAAGGACAAAAACAGAAACAAGAAAAAAGGCCCAAAGTCTGTAACAGATTTTAAAGCTACCAGATGTAAAGAAAGATCTTCAAACAAAGAAAAAATGATACATAGGATAGAAGATGCATGGCCCAAAATGACCGAACACCCCTAGGATGAGGACATAACCATAGGGATAAACAGAACAAACTTTCTGTTACACACATTAAACTCCCAAGAAATTTAATAAAAAATTTCGATAAAAATAAGCCAAAAAGCTTGGGAGTTTAACAGGAGGGCTTCAAGGCGGGATAGGGAAGGAACACTTAACAAACAGTGGATAAATCACCCGCAAGAATGATGACGTCAGGCGCATGTCCCGAAATTGGGAAACATGAAATAATTTTTATAATTACTGTAAAGTTACAGCCCTGAACATTTCTAACCACCGTTGTTCACTTCCATCATCCATTTATATCCTTGGAGCCACCAATTTTACCACTGATTTGTGTCTGGCATCCTCAAAAAAGGAGATTTAAAAGCACATTTGTCAGTTCATTGTTGCTGACTTTAAGGCCAAACAAAGAATGATGTTTTGCGCCAATTTTGGTACCTTCCTGGATACTGCGCATGCACAGATCTAAAAAGTATAGAGGACCATATAGGACTTGATTTTTGGGGTTTTGCACGCAAATTTTGGGGACTGGGGTCAAAATTTGTGTTTGGCCCTGGATTATTTTGAGTTAGTCTGCACTTGTCTGGGCCATTGGTTGTTGTATAAAAATATCAAAATTTTCTCGCTGGTGGATCAGAAGACGAAGAATTTTTCTCATGTTACAAAAGTTAAAATTTGGGCTCCTGCGACTTGATTTCAAGAAGCAATTTTTTATTCCCCATTTATAATAATGGTTTCAAGCATCTTTCATAACAAACACCATTTCCATGAGATTTGGGAAATATGAGTGTTTGAATATTTTATTTCTTGCCAATGAGGTTGCAATGGGGATGTGGGAAAACGTTTTTGCATGAATTGAGTACTTATGATCACATATCAAATTTGGTTTAAATTGGCTTATCAGTTTTGAAAATATCATTTTCGGGCAGGGCCAAAAACCCATCCCCTCCCCAAACAACTGAAAATATTGCTCCTCACTCTTCCCATGAACAAAATTTTAGGAAGCAGGATACCAAATATCCTATGTGTTCCATTTATTGGATAAATGAATTTTTGAAAATTAGGGGAAATTTTCCTCCACTCATATCACATGGGGGGGGTGGGAGTGGGGGTGGTTATGACACTGATTTTAACAAAATAGAAATGCCCCTTCCCAGTCATCTTTCACAATAAATTTTATTGGAATCACAGAGCTAATAATAAAATTCTATGAGATTCATTGAGATTCAGACACTACCAATACCAATTTCAGTCAGGTGAGCTAAATATTAAATTCAAGGAGTTTCCAGGAATTCCAGGTGGCACAGAATCTCTGGGTTGAGATTCTTTCCATAGATATTTTGATACAAACGTATCATAGAATGCCTTTGAAGGAACTGTAATAATACAAGTTCATATGAATAATTGTTCATTTACTGCTGGCTTAAACCACACCAGAAATTACGAGAAACTATATAATTTTACCCCCGCCATGCCAATGTAAACAAAACCAGCGTCCTTTTTTAATTCTATGGCATCCGAGAAATTGAAAAAGACAAGTGATTTCTTTTGAGGTGCAGCTCATAGAATTAAGTACTTAGATGTAACTATCTGATGAATATATAATTTTAGTTTAAGCCTGTTAATATTGCCATCCTTGGCATGCAAGTTCTACATCTTATAATGATTTCTTTCCTTCACCACACCAGAAATTAAGTTCTACATCTTATAATGATTTCTTTCCTTTACCACACACACAGAAATTAAGTTCTACATCTTATAATGATTTCTTTCCTTCACCACACACACAGAAATTAAGTTCTACATCTTATAATGATTTCTTTCCTTCACCACACACACAGAAATTAAGTTCTACATCTTATAATGATTTCTTTCCTTCACCACACACACAGAAATTAAGTTCTACATCTTATAATGATTTCTTTCCTTCACCACACACACAGAAATTAAGTTCTACATCTTATAATGATTTCTTTCCTTCACCACACACACCAGAAATTAAGTTCTACATCTTATAATGATTTATTTCCTTCACCACATACACAGAAATTAAGTTCTACATCTTATAATGATTTCTTTCTTTCACCACACCAGAAATTAAGTTCTACATCTTATAATGATTTCTTTCCTTCACCACACACACAGAAATTAAGTTCTACATCTTATAATGATTTCTTTCCTTCACCACACCAGAAATTAAGTTCTACATCTTATAATGATTTCTTTCCTTCACCACACACACAGAAATTAAGTTCTACATCTTATAATGATTTCTTTCCTTCACCACACACGCAGAAATTAAGTTCTACATCTTATAATGATTTCTTTCCTTCACCACACCAGAAATTAAGTTCTACATCTTATAATGATTTCTTTCCTTCACCACACCAGAAATTAAGTTCTACATCTTATAATGATTTCTTTCCTTCACCACACCAGAAATTAAGTTCTACATCTTATAATGATTTCTTTCCTTCACCACACACACAGAAATTAAGTTCTACATCTTATAATGATTTCTTTCCTTCACCACACACACAGAAATTAAGTTCTACATCTTATAATGATTTCTTTCCTTCACCACACACACAGAAATTAAGTTCTACATCTTATAATGATTTCTTTCCTTCACCACACACACAGAAATTAAGTTCTACATCTTATAATGATTTCTTTCCTTCACCACACCAGAAATTAAGTTCTACATCTTATAATGATTTCTTTCCTTCACCACACACACAGAAATTAAGTTCTACATCTTGTAATGATTTCTTTCCTTCACCACACACACAGAAATTAAGTTCTACATCTTATAATGATTTCTTTCCTTCACCGCACCAGAAATTAAGTTCTACATCTTATAATGATTTCTTTCCTTCACCACACACACCAGAAATTAAATTCTACATCTTATAATGATTTCTTTCCTTCACCACACACACAGAAATTAAGTTCTACATCTTATGATTTCTGTCCTTCACCACACACACAGAAATTAAGTTCTACATCTTATAATGATTTCTTTCCTTCACCACACCAGAAATTAAGTTCTACATCTTATAATGATTTCTTTCCTTCACCACACACACCAGAAATTAAGTTCTACATCTTATAATGATTTCTTTCCTTCACCACACACACCAGAAATTAAGTTCTACATCTTATAATGATTTCTTTCCTTCACCACACACACAGAAATTAAGTTCTACATCTTATAATGATTTCTTTCCTTCACCACACACACAGAAATTAAGTTCTACATCTTATAATGATTTCTTTCCTTCACCACACACACAGAAATTAAGTTCTACATCTTATAATGATTTCTTTCCTTCACCACACACACAGAAATTAAGTTCTACATCTTATAATGATTTCTTTCCTTCACCACACACACAGAAATTAAGTTCTACATCTTATAATGATTTCTTTCTTTCACCACACCAGAAATTAAGTTCTACATCTTATAATGATTTCTTTCCTTCACCACACACACAGAAATTAAGTTCTACATCTTATAATGATGTCTTTCCTTCACCACACACACAGTAATTAAGTTCTACATCTTATAATGATTTCTTTCCTTCACCACACACAGAAATCAAGTTCTACATCTTATAATGATTTCTTTCCTTCACCACACACACAGAAATTAAGTTCTACATCTTATAATGATTTCTTTCCTTCACCACACACACAGAAATTAAGTTCTACATCTTATAATGATTTCTTTCCTTCACCACACACACAGAAATTAAGTTCTACATCTTATAATGATTTCTTTCCTTCACCACACCAGAAATTAAGTTCTACATCTTATAATGATTTCTTTCCTTCACCACACCAGAAATTAAGTTCTACATCTTATAATGATTTCTTTCCTTCACCACACACACGGAAATTAAGTTCTACATCTTATAATGATTTCTTTCCTTCACCACACACACAGAAATTAAGTTCTACATCTTATAATGATTTCTTTCCTTCACCACACACACAGAAATTAAGTTCTACATCTTATAATGATTTCTTTCCTTCACCACACCAGAAATTAAGTTCTACATCTTATAATGATTTCTTTCCTTCACCACACACACAGAAATTAAGTTCTACATCTTATAATGATTTCTTTCCTTCACCACACACACAGAAACTAAGTTCTACATCTTATAATGATTTCTTTCCTTCACCACACCAGAAATTAAGTTCTACATCTTATGATTTCTTTCCTTCACCACACACACAGAAATTAAGTTCTACATCTTATAATGATTTCTTTCCTTCACCACACCAGAAATTAAGTTCTACATCTTATAATGATTTCTTTCCTTTACCACACACACAGAAATTAAGTTCTACATCTTATAATGATTTCTTTCCTTCACCACACACACAGAAATTAAGTTCTACATCTTATAATGATTTCTTTCCTTCACCACACACAGAAATCAAGTTCTACATCTTATAATGATTTGTTTCCTTCACCACACACACAGAAATTAAGTTCTACATCTTATAATGATTTCTTTCCTTCACCACACACACAGAAATTAAGTTCTACATCTTATAATGATTTCTTTCCTTCACCACACGCACAGAAATTAAGTTCTACATCTTATAATGATTTCTTTCCTTCACCACACACACAGAAATTAAGTTCTACATCTTATAATGATTTCTTTCCTTCACCACACCAGAAATTAAGTTCTACATCTTATAATGATTTCTTTCCTTCACCACACACACAGAAATTAAGTTCTACATCTTATAATGATTTCTTTCCTTCACCACACACACAGAAATTAAGTTCTACATCTTATAATGATTTCTTTCCTTCACCACACACACAGAAATTAAGTTCTACATCTTATAATGATTTCTTTCCTTCACCACACACACAGAAATTAAGTTCTACATCTTATAATGATTTCTTTCCTTCACCACACACACAGAAATTAAGTTCTACATCTTATAATGATTTCTTTCCTTCACCACACCAGAAATTAAGTTCTACATCTTATAATGATTTCTTTCCTTCACCACACACACAGAAATTAAGTTCTACATCTTATAATGATTTCTTTCCTTCACCACACGCACAGAAATTAAGTTCTACATCTTATAATGATTTCTTTCCTTCACCACACACACAGAAATTAAGTTCTACATCTTATAATGATTTCTTTCCTTCACCACACCAGAAATTAAGTTCTACATCTTATAATGATTTCTTTCCTTCACCACACACACAGAAATTAAGTTCTACATCTTATAATGATTTCTTTCCTTCACCACACACACAGAAATTAAGTTCTACATCTTATAATGATTTCTTTCCTTCACCACACCAGAAATTAAGTTCTACATCTTATAATGATTTCTTTCCTTCACCACACACACAGAAATTAAGTTCTACATCTTATAATGATTTCTTTCCTTCACCACACACACAGAAATTAAGTTCTACATCTTATAATGATTTCTTTCCTTCACCACACCAGAAATTAAGTTCTACATCTTATAATTATTTCTTTCCTTCACCACAAAAGAAATTAAGTTCTACATCTTATAATGATTTCTTTCCTTCACCACACACACAGAAATTAAGTTCTACATCTTATAATGATTTCTTTCCTTCACCACACACACAGAAATTAAGTTCTACATCTTATAATGATTTCTTTCCTTCACCACACCAGAAATTAAGTTCTACATCTTATAATGATTTCTTTCCTTCACCACACACACAGAAATTAAGTTCTACATCTTATAATGATTTCTTTCCTTCACCACACACAGAAATTAAGTTCTACATCTTATAATGATTTCTTTCCTTCACCACACACACAGAAATTAAGTTCTACATCTTATAATGATTTCTTTCCTTCACCACACACACAGAAATTAAGTTCTACATCTTATAATGATTTCTTTCCTTCACCACACACACAGAAATTAAGTTCTACATCTTATAATGATTTCTTTCCTTCACCACACACACAGAAATTAAGTTCTACATCTTATAATGATTTCTTTCCTTCACCACACACACAGAAATTAAGTTCTACATCTTATAATGATTTCTTTCCTTCACCACACACACAGAAATTAAGTTCTACATCTTATAATGATTTCTTTCCTTCACCACACCAGAAATTAAGTTCTACATCTTATAATGATTTCTTTCCTTCACCACACACACAGAAATTAAGTTCTGCATCTTATAATGATTTCTTTCCTTCACCACACACACAGAAATTAAGTTCTACATCTTATAATGATTTCTTTCCTTCACCACACACACAGAAATTAAGTTCTACATCTTATAATGATTTCTTTCCTTCACCACACACACAGAAATTAAGTTCTATATCTTATAATGATTTCTTTCCTTCACCACACACAGAAATTAAGTTCTACATCTTATAATGATTTCTTTCCTTCACCACACACACAGAAATTAAGTTCTACATCTTATAATGATTTCTTTCCTTCACCACACACACAGAAATTAAGTTCTACATCTTATAATGATTTCTTTCCTTCACCACACACACAGAAATTAAGTTCTACATCTTATAATGATTTCTTTCCTTCACCACACACACAGAAATTAAGTTCTACATCTTATAATGATTTCTTTCCTTCACCACACACACAGAAATTAAGTTCTACATCTTATAATGATTTCTTTCCTTCACCACACACACAGAAATTAAGTTCTACATCTTATAATGATTTCTTTCCTTCACCACACACAGAAATTAAGTTCTACATCTTATAATGATTTCTTTCCTTCACCACACACACAGAAATTAAGTTCTACATCTTATAATGATTTCTTTCCTTCACCACACACACAGAAATTAAGTTCTACATCTTATAATGATTTCTTTCCTTCACCACACACACAGAAATTAAGTTCTATATCTTATAATGATTTCTTTCCTTCACCACACACAGAAATTAAGTTCTACATCTTATAATGATTTCTTTCCTTCACCACACACACAGAAATTAAGTTCTACATCTTATAATGATTTCTTTCCTTCACCACACACACAGAAATTAAGTTCTACATCTTATAATGATTTCTTTCCTTCACCACACACACAGAAATTAAGTTCTACATCTTATAATGATTTCTTTCCTTCACCACACACACAGAAATTAAGTTCTACATCTTATAATCCTTCACCACACGCACAAAAATTAAGTTCTACATCTTATAATGATTTCTTTCCTTCACCACACGCACAGAAATTAAGTTCTACATCTTATAATGATTTCTTTCCTTCACCACACACAGAAATCAAGTTCTACATCTTATAATGATTTCTTTCCTTCACCACACACACAGAAATTAAGTTCTACATCTTATAATGATTTCTTTCCTTCACTACACACACAGAAATTAAGTTCTACATCTTATAATGATTTCTTTCCTTCACCACACACACAGAAATTAAGTTCTACATCTTATAATGATTTCTTTCCTTCACCACACACACAGAAATTAAGTTCTACATCTTATAATGATTTCTTTCCTTCACCACACACACAGAAATTAAGTTCTACATCTTATAATGATTTCTTTCCTTCACCACACACACAGAAATTAAGTTCTACATCTTATAATGATTTCTTTCCTTCACCACACACAGAAATTAAGTTCTACATCTTATAATGATTTCTTTCCTTCACCACACGCACAGAAATTAAGTTCTACATCTTATAATGATTTCTTTCCTTCACCACACGCACAGAAATTAAGTTCTACATCTTATAATGATTTCTTTCCTTCACCACACGCACAGAAATTAAGTTCTACATCTTATAATGATTTCTTTCCTTCACCACACACACAGAAATTAAGTTCTACATCTTATAATGATTTCTTTCCTTCACCACACACACAGAAATTAAGTTCTACATCTTATAATGATTTCTTTCCTTCACCACACACACAGAAATTAAGTTCTACATCTTATAATGATTTCTTTCCTTCACCACACACACAGAAATTAAGTTCTACATCTTATAATGATTTCTTTCCTTCACCACACACAGAAATTAAGTTCTACATCTTATAATGATTTCTTTCCTTCACCACACACAGAAATTAAGTTCTACGTCTTATAATGATTTCTTTCCTTCACCACACACACAGAAATTAAGTTCTACATCTTATAATGATTTCTTTCCTTCACCACACACACAAAAATTAAGTTCTACATCTTATAATGATTTCTTTCCTTCACCACACACACAGAAATTAAGTTCTACATCTTATAATGATTTCTTTCCTTCACCACACACACAGAAATTAAGTTCTACATCTTATAATGATTTCTTTCCTTCACCACACACACAGAAATTAAGTTCTACATCTTATAATGATTTCTTTCCTTCACCACACACACAGAAATTAAGTTCTACATCTTATAATGATTTCTTTCCTTCACCACACACACAGAAATTAAGTTCTACATCTTATAATGATTTCTTTCCTTCACCACACACACACACAGAAATTAACTATATAATTTCAGTTTAACCTTAACCTTTTACCCAACGCAGACGATATCAAAATTTATTATTTTAAATATCATATTTTCAAATTTTTCAAAAAATTTCAACATAACCATATCGTTCCAATAAGGGGTCACATGATATGATTTTGTTGAAATTTTTTGAAAAATAATATTTTTTCAACTGTTGAATTTGCATATTACACAGGCAGATGCGGCCGATTCGTTGGGTAAAGGGTTAAACCTATTAAATGTAAAATATTACAATCCTTGGTATGATAGTTCTACATCTTATAATGATTTCTTTCCTTTACAGAATGGCATAGATTATAGTGGAATGACTTCCTCATGGCAATTTTGTGACCTTGCTCTTTAGGATACTAACAACATGCATCTCACACAAAAATAATGCCAGAGAGTTTTAGCAGTTCAGAATGTTTCCCTTCTGAAGATCAACCCCTAGTGGTATGGTTTGAGAAACCAGTACCCGAATCAACAGTGCATCACAAAATGATGTTTATTGCCAACGCTTTACCCAATGCAACAGTCAAAACCAGCCAGTGCTATTTACAACAAGAGCAATGCAAAGCATGGCGTATGCCCGCGACGGTGTCATAATGCCATGTTGGCCATACTGAAATGGCCAGCTGGACCAAAATTGAAAGGAAGCATTGTCTAGTCATCCACAAGTAAAACCTAAAATTATGATTTGATCAAATAAGTGGTTCTTTAGTTAGTTATTGGACGGAAACACAAATTAAATGGACAGACAGACAGATGGATGAAAATGGTGAAAACATAATGCCCCAAGTGGGTCAAAGGCATAAAAATCAGCATTCAATTTTCAATATTTTTTTCAGTTTTTTAATGAAAAACATAACCTATGATCCCTTACTGGAATGAGCTCATTGACCACATTCCAATGAGGGGTCATAAGCCATGTTTTTGATGCAAAAAATGAAAAAAATTAGTTATTCAAGAACTTTGTTTGCAAGCTCAAGTGTTGTCTGCCTTTCGTGTTAGGTAAAGGGTTAAATAAACAATAAGAAACTGGAAGTTCTCGTGCCCTAGAGACTGTTGTTGGCAATTAACACAGTACCTAATCTGAAAAGAGGACACACAGAAAATTCTTAGAATAACTAAATATATTCATTTTTTGCCTCAAAAACAGCTAATGACATGAAATTAGACCAAGCTGAAAATATACCTTATGTTCCCTCACTGGAATGAGCCCAATGAGCTTGTTGCAATCAGGGGTCATAAGCTATGTTTTTAGGACACAAAGAAAAAGAAAAAAATTCCAGGGTAATTTGTGTGAATAGTACAGCACCACCTACTTAATTGGATATCTCTTAACTGAATAACCCTGTTAACTGAATATAATTCCCTAACACAAAACCATTTAACACACCTCCAGCACAAATTTCACCTGTTAATTGAATATAGGTTATGGAGTAAAGTCATGTTAATTGAATAAATGAAAGTGTCAATGACACTGTAGCTCAACTTGTTAAGACATGTACATGTATAGTATGTGTCACAGCAATGACAAACATCTAGGTAATGACCTGATAACAAAGGTACATATAAAGTACTGTAAAGGTCTGTACACAAACACTGACTGTAGCCTGTAACAAATGTATAGGTAAAGTATTGTAAAGGTGGGTGACAGTCTGATGCTAAACTAAAAAAGAAATCTTTGAGTCCCAGAGTGGGTCTGACTGAACCCCAAAATATTTGTTCTCATAGCACAATGATAACAAAGGCACCCAAAAACACTTGTTCCTGTCCCAAGGTGATAACAAAGGTACCCAAGAAGTTTCGTGAAGATTGGTTCATAAATACGGCCTCTAGCCTGAGCTGTATAGAAGTCGTGTACAAAAAACTGATTGGACCTAATTTCGGTACAAAATGGCCACTGGCAGCTATCTTGAATTTTGGACCGCACCCAGAAACACTTGTTCTCATCCCAAGGTGATAACAAAGGTACCCAAGAAGTTTCGTGAAGATCAGTTCATAAATACAGCCTCTAGCTGGAGCCGTATTGACATGTGCACTTACTGTGTATAAGTAGCACTGAACAAATCAAAGTTCATCTAATTTGCATAATTTCTGCACGAGAAAAAAACCCGTATTATATGTGATGTATTCCATGTTACTAAACATTCATGCAAAAATTTATTCAAATCAGAACCTTCATACAGAAGTTCTGTACAAAAAACTGATTGTACCTAATTTTGGTACAAAATGGCCGCTGGCAGCAATCTTGAATTTCAGACCACACCCAAAAACATTCGTTCTCGTCCCAAGGTGATAGATAACAAAGGTACCCAAGAAGTTTCGTAAAGTCGGTTCATAAATACGGCCTCTAGTCTATAGAAGTTGTGTCAAAAAACTGATTGGACCTAATTTTGGTTCAAAATGGCCACTGGCAGCCATCTCAAATTTTGGATCGCACCCAGAAGCACTCGTTCTCATCCCAAGGTGATAACAAAGGTACCCAAGAAGTTTCGTGAAGATCGGTTCATAAATACAGCCTCTAGCCCGAGCCGTATTGACATATGCACTTACTGTGTACAAGTAGCACTGAATAAAGAAAAGTTCATCTAATTTGCATAATTTCTGCACAAGAAAAAACCCATATTATATGTGATGTATTCCATGTTACTAAACATTCATGCAAAAATTTATTCAAATCAGAACCTTCATACAGAAGTTCTGTACAAAAAACTGATTGCACTACCTAAAGTACAAAATGGCTGCTGGAGGTCATCTTGAATTTCGGACCCCACCCAAAAACACTTGTTCTCGTCCCATGGTGATAACAAAGGTACTCAAGAAGTTTCGTAAAGATCGGTTCATAAATACGGCCTCTAGCCCGAGCCATATTGAATTGTTGACGGACAGTCGGCCAGGACAGATGGCCAGATGGACGATGGACGACTGGCCATGGCATAAGCTCAAATTTGACTTACGTCAAAGTTGAGCTAAAAATCTTATAGCCTGTTGAAAAATTACCCTGACTCTCCTTAGTTTTCCTTTGTTTATAAACCTATTTGGCTTCATTACATCCAATACAGGCATTTAATCTAATATATCTTGTTTGTCAGAGCTCACAGAGCTCTGCCAAACAAGATATATTAGAATAAATGCTAAGTTTATCTCCATGATACAGGAAATTGACACAATCCCTGTTAAATGAATAATTTGCAATGGCAAATTGACTATTCAATTAACAGGGTTCCACTGTACTGGCTGTTTCACCCCCAATATTGGCTGAAAGATTAAGCAGTGAAAATATTATGAAAAATAAGTTCTTACCCTCACTGTTCTCTCTTGATTGTTGATCTGTGATTTCATGTCATCAATCTGAAATTGAATATTAAGAAAACAGTTACAATACAACTGAACTTTACCCAAATAAAAACTAGAAAAACTGAGCACTGCTCACTGATACCACCCACTTCCACCAAGAAACATTTTACAACAGTAAAAGTGTGTTTAATGTAGAGAGCACAAACACTGACACTTCCCCACCACACCTCCACCCCAAAGCTTGAATTGACAACGGCCATTTTTGAATATGGGAAACTGTAAATATGAAAATATCTGAAGAGAAAATGGGAGGTGCACATCTGCAATGTATGTAAAACAAGGTCTGAAAGTTTCAATGAAATCTGTTCAATAGTTAAGAGGAGTTGCGGATAGCAGATCTGTACAGAATGTCAATTGAATTTGACAAAGTTCATTTTTCAATATGGGAAACTGTAATGAAAGTGTCAATGACACTGTAGCTCAACTTGACAAACTTGAACTTGGTAAGTTATAAGTGAAATGGCAAAATTGAAGATCATTGGTATCAATGTTATTTGGTGAAATTTCAACATAACAGCATTGTGTGTGCACAACATCAAGAGTAATCCTTGAATTTATAAATGTAAACTGTAAGACTGGCTAAAGGAAGAATGTTGATACCCAAATGCAGTAAGTTCAGAGGTTATTGTAAATGGTAGCTTTTTTCACAGGAATGAATGCTAATCAATAGCTCTTATCTAAAGATCTCGCCCAATGAGCACACCAAGTTAAAAAAAAATCCTGATAAATATGGCCTGTAGGCCATGTCAAAGAGGAATGTTGATGCACAAATTCAATAAATTCAAAGACTGTTGCGAACAGCAACAGTTTTTGATGGAAATGAAAAGAAAATCGATACCTCCTATCTTTGTCATCCTGCATAAGCATACAAAGTTTCAAAACAACCTGATAATGAATGCACCCTCTGAGGCATGCCAAAGGAAGGTGTTAATGCACTAATGCACTAAGTGGAAGGTCATTGCTTGTGGCAATGGTTTTGGAGAATTTTTTTATGGAATTTCATAAATATACCTGCAGAGAGTGCAAAAGGGATAAGTTGCTGCACAAATGCAGTAAGTTCAAAGGCTGGTGATAACGACAATAATTTTTTAAAGGAAATGAAAATAAATGCAACCTGTGAGGTGTACAAAGGAAACTGTGAATGTACGTACATATGTACGCCAACGAACGAGAAGTGATGGCAATAGCTCAGCTTGACTGACAAGTTGAGCTAATAAATGTGCCCTGTAGGGTGTGCCAAAGGGAAATATTGGGGTCTGACTAAACTAAGTTCTAAGAATGTTGGCCGCGACAACATTTTTTCGACGGAAATTGAAGAAAATCGATAACTCCCATCTCGAGGTCTCTCCAAACAAGCATACCAGGTTTCAAAGCAATCCGATCACAAATGTGCCCTGCAGGGTGTGCCAAAGGGAAATATTGAGGTTTGACTAAACTAAGTTCTAAGAACGTTGGCCGTGGCAACATTTTTTGATGGAAATTGAAGAAAATCGATAGCTCCCATCTAGAGGTCTCCCCAAACAAGCAAACCAGGTTTCAAAGCAATCCGATCATAAATGTGCCCTGTAGGGTGTGCCAAAGGGAAATATTGAGGTCTTCTGACTAAACTAAGTTCTAAGAACGTTGGCCGTGGCAACATTTTTTGACAGAAATGGAAGAAAATCAATAGCTCCCATCTAAAGGTCACCCCAAACAAGCATACCAGGTTTCAAAACAATCCAATCATAAATGTGCCCTGTAGGGTGTGCCAAAGGGAAATATTGTGGTCTGACTAAACAAAGTTCTAAGAATGTTGGCTATGGCAACATTTTTTAACAGAAATTGAAGAAAATCGATAGCTCCCATCTAGAGGTCACCCTAAACAGGCATACCAGGTTTCAAAGCAATCTGATCATAAATGTGCCCTGTAGGGTGTTCCAAAGGGAAATATTGAGGTCTGACTAAACTAAGGTCTAAGAACGTTGGCCGTGGCAACATTTTTTGTCGGAAACTGAAGAAAATCGATAGCTCCCATCTAGAGGTCACCCTAAACAAGCATACCAGGTTTCAAAACAATCCAATCATAAATGTGCCCTGTAGGGTGTGCCAAAGGGAAATATTGTGGTCTGACTAAACTAAGTTCTAAGAACGTTGGCCGCAGCAACATTTTTTGACAGAAATCGAAGAAAATCGATAGCTCCCATCTAGAAGTCACCCCAAACAAGCATGCCAGGTTTCAAAGCTATCCGATCATAAATGTGCCCTGTAGAGTGTGCCAAAGGGAAATATTGAGGTCTTCTGACTAAACTAAGTTCTAAGAATGTTGGCCGTGGCAACATTTTTTGACGAAAATTGAAAAAAATCGATAGCTCCCATCTAGAGGTCTCCCCAAACAAGCATACTTGGTTTCAAAGCAATCCGATCATAAATGTGCCCTGTAGGGTGTGCCAAAGGGAAATATTGAGGTCTGACTAAACTAAGTTCTAAGAACGTTGGCCGTGGCAACATTTTTTTACGGAAATTGAAAAAAATACATAGCTCCCATCTAGAGGTCACCCTAAACAAGCATACCAGGTTTCAAAGCAATCCAATCATAAATGTGCCCTGTAGGGTGTGCCAAAGGGAAATATTGTGGTTTGACTAAACTAAGTTCTAAGAACGTTGGCCGCGGCAACATTTTTTGACAGAAATTGAAGAAAATAGATAGCTCCCATCTAGAGGTCACCCCAAACAAGCATACCAAGTTTCAAAGCGATCTGATCATAAATGCGACCCGTGAGGTGTGCCAAAGGAAATTGTGGACGTACGTACATACACCTGGACATACGTATGTACGTACGTACATACATCTGCCAATGGACGCGAAGTGATGGCAATAGCTCAGCTTGACTTTGTCAAGTTGAGCTAAAATCCTATTTTAAAAGCTTGCATTTTAAAATTTGTTTTTCAATGGTCAATGTCAGACGAGGGGCTCTTGGTCAATGAGATATATAATAATTTCAGCCACACCCTTTTCATGACTCACTACATATTCCTGTCAGAAATTTCATTGCGATGAATAGGTAAATGTAAACGTGGAACTGTTCGTGATATTTGTCTTAGCAATGAACAGAAAAAGATACTAAAGAAAGTAGGAGTATATATTCACCCTGATCACATCAAATCAAGGCACTCGAGTTAAGAGGCTCTTTGCTAATACAGTTAACTATGGCTAACTACAATTCACAAACTGGCTGGAAAATTCTCAACTAATATCAATGACAATCATCCCTCAATTCAAATGCTCACCAGTGGGAACAAATCGCACATGCAAACTTGTTTCAGGTGTGCGGCATGCAGCGTGCCTGTGATTTTCAAATGGCAAGGACTGGCTTTATGACTGGGCAATGCAGGGTCACCACAGTTAAGATGTACCATCACTATTATGTGGGACCATTGCAGTGATATAATTTGTTTACAATCGTTTGCACATCAGCAATTTCCGTTGGCACTCCATTGTGTTTGTTTATACACTGTTTGCATGTCAGGTGGCAGAGTCTTGAACTGTTTTCTCACCATTCCTTACTGATTTTGTGTCATAGACAATGCAATAATACCAGCACTTGAAATTAACAGATATTTGGTTATGCCCGATGGTTAGCCGGTTACAAAAATGGGCCAACCATTTCAGCACTATCATAAATGTTAGACGAGGTACACCCACAGGGCTTATATCAAAATCAGGTCATAGATGTAGGAAGCATCGCACCAACAAGACTTACATCAAAATAAAAGGCTGTCCAGCCACACGTCCCTCCCCCCAAAAGTGTGCAATTTATGGTACTTGAAAAAAAATTGAATTTTTCGAAGACGAAAAAGAGACATAACTCTGGCAATGTTGGACCAAACTTCGATTTGAACTTGACCTGTGGTTTATGTTGATACACTATACACCAAATTTTATTTGAATTGGTCAACAACAACTAAATTTTTCAAAGTCGAAAAAGGGGCATAATTCTGGAAAAATTGTCGGGCCACATCCCGATTCGAACTTGGCCTGTATTTGATGTTGATTCACCTCATACTAAATTTCATTTGATAACTTAAGTTATGGTCAGGAAACCCCCCCAAAAAAGAATTTTTGAAGTCGAAAAAAGGGGCATAACTCAGTAAATATTATCGGACCACAACCCGATTTGGACTTGACCTGTATTTTATGTTGATACACCTACATACCAAATTTCATTTGAATTGGCCAACAATAACTGAAGTTATCATCGGGAAACCAAACTAGAGGCTCTAAAGAGCCTGTAATCACTCACCTGGAACTACATATAACAAGCGCACCACCTAGCGGGGCGCCATACGCACGTCAAAATTGGAACATTCACAAGTTTCTCTGGGGTAAAGCTTGAAATTTTTGTTGACTCGACTATGTCTGTCCCCCCTCCAATCATTGCCCATTCCCCTGCCCTGTCTGGGGTAAAGGGTTTCAAATTGTAAGCTTGTGTGCACACATTTCATATTGTTTTTGTAAAATTTTAGTATGCAGAATGTCAATGCAAACAATTTTTAGGTGTAGAAGATTCTCCTCACCGTTTACAATGGTAGCATACATTCATTGACAGATTAACTTCATTGATTCTAGGATTCTCATCATTTAAAAAAAAATGGAGTTATCAGCTCCTGTCACATGCACAACAACAATTGATGATCAACATGTGTGCAACGTTTGAACAATTTAGCATGTAAAATGTTGAAGGAGTAGGCGATACAATACTATAATGTTTTAAGTACTAAAAGGGGGACATATCTCTGGAAATACATAACCGAGTTACCTGCTCTTGCCACAAGCACAATGGCAATTGGTGATCAACATGTGTGCAAAGTTTGAACAATATAGCATGTAAAATGTTGAAGGAGTAGACGACACAATACTGTGATGTTTCAAGTACTAAAAGGGGGACATATCTCTGGAAATACAAAACCGAGTTACCTGCTCTTGTCACATGCACAACGGCAATTGGTGATCAACATGTGTGCAACGTTTGAACAATATAGCATGTAAAATGTTGAAGGAGTAGGCGATACAATACTATAATGTTTTAAGTACTAAAAGGGGGACATATCTCTGGAAATACATAACCGAGTTACCTGCTCTTGTCACATGCACAATGGCAATTGGTGATCAACATGTGTGCAAAGTTTGAACAATATAGCATGTAAAATGTTGAAGGAGTAGGCGACACAATACTGTGATGTTTCAAGTACTAAAAGGGGGCATAACTCTGGAAATACAAAACAGAGTTACCTGCTCTTGACACATGCACAACGTCAATTGGTGATCAACATGTGTGCAACGTTTGAACAATATAGCATGTAAAATGTTGAAGGAGTAGGCGACACAATACTGTGATGTTTCAAGTACTAAAAGGGGGCATAACTCTGGAAATACAAAACAGAGTTACCTGCTCTTGTCACACGCACAACGGCATTTACTGATCAACATGTCTGAAGTTTGAACAATGCAGCATGTAAACCTTTGGAGGAGTAGGCGACACAAAAATTGCTTATGGACAGACAGACAAACAGATGGACAATGCATAACATAATACGTCCGTCAAAAAATGACAGGCGCATCAAAATGAATTGAATCGGTTGATGTATCGAGCACAAAATTTGCAAAAAATGTACAAGTCAGCCCAATAATTTTGCTGTCGTATATCGGACCGAGCCTGTTTTCGAACTCGATTGAGATAATCTTCTTAGAAAACCATATAAAATGAATCAAATTGGTTGATGTTTGTTTAAGTTATCGCGCTATCAAGCACAAAATTTGTCAAAAATTGATCAAGTCAGCACAATAATTCTGCAGCCATACATCAGACTGAGGCCATTTTGGAACTCGATCAAGACATTGTTCCCTGAAACCCATGTGCCAAATATCAGTCAAATCAGTTAAAGCAAGGAGACACCCTACCGCAATTACTGATCAACATGTTTGTAAAGTCTGAACAATACAGCATGTAAACCTTTCGAGGAGTAGGAGTAGACACAAAAATTGTTGATAGACGGATGGAGAAACAGATGGGACAGACAGATGGATGGTACGACTGATGGATAGATGGACAGACGGATGGACGGACAGATGGACAGATGAATGGACAGACGGATGGACAGATGGATGGACGGACAGACAGATGGACGGATGGACAGACAATGCTATACCATAATACATCTGTCAAAAAATGACGGGTGTATAAAAATCTGATTTCCCATAGGCTTTCCATGGTAACTATGAGCTGCAATTGTGGCCATGTTTACATCAACATTACATGTGGTTCATTGGTAGAAGGTGTCTCAGTCCTCAATCATGTGAAGTTTTAAAACATTTAACTTTGTAGTTTCAGAGGGGAAGATTTTTCCAAAATTCATCAATCAGAATCAAAGAATGTATCTGGTGGCCATATTTTCCAACCAACGGGAACAAAAAGAGGATTGTTTGAAGAGTGCCTCCTATAGACCATTCCTGAGAAGTTTGGTTCACGTTGGCTAAGTAGTTCCAGAAAACATGAAAATGTGTTTTCCCTTAGAGTTTCTATAATAACTATAAGCCACAATTGTGGCCATGTTTGCAACACGAGCAACATTAAATGAGGATTGTTGGTAGAGGGTGTTCCAGTCATCAACCATGCAAAGTTTCAAAACATTTGGCTGGCAGTTTCAGAGGAGAAGAGTTTTGAAAATCCACCAACCAGAATCAAAGAATGTCTCTGGAAGCCATGTTTTTCATCTGACGGGAACAAAATGAGGATGAGGATCGTTTGTTGGGGACCTCCCATAGACCATCTGCCAAGTTTGGTTCACACCGGCTCAGCGGTTACAGATAAAAACATGGAAATGTGAACAGTTTACGGACGATGGACGCCAAGTGATGAGAAAAGCTTGCATAGCCTTTTAGGCCAGGTGAGCAAAAAAAAAAAGAATTTTTGGAGTAGAAAAAGGGGCAAAACTAAGGCAACAAATGTTGGACCACACCCCGATTTGAACTTGATCTGTATTTTATATTGATACACTGACATACCAAATTTCATTTGATTTGGCCAACTGAAACTAAAGTTATCATCAGGAAACCAAAGTGGGACGGATGAACGCACAGATGCATGCATGAATGGATGGATGGACAGACTGATGGAGACACTGGCTATTTTAATAGTTGTCCCCCGAAAAAAATTTTCGGTGGACAATCAGGTCATAAATGTAGAAAGAGTTGCACCCACAACACCTACATCAAAAACAGGTGATAAATGTAAGAGGTGATGCACCCACAAAACACATACAGGATGATCACAATATAGACCCTACTTCTTTGAAATGGAGATAAATATAATTAGTTTAGGCAAAGTTCAGCTGATGAACCTCTGGGTTCAACTCTGGTTGGAACTTTAATGAGCTTCCTATGCATTTTAATAGAATACAAGTTCCTGTTGAGATGGCAACTATTTTTCTGGGGGTTGGGGATGTTACTGATAACCTATTCTTGCTGGAGGTTGGGGTATGTTACTGACAACCCACTTTCCTGTTAATGTATATTAGCTATTACCTGTTTTTGTTCGTCATCACACTTATCTTTTAGATCTTTCACACTGGCCTCCAACTTACTTCTCTGGAAAAGAAATATATAGAAATGTAACATCATTTTTTTAAATTATTTTATCATGTTTCAGCAAGTAACAGAAACAGACAATTCGATGGGTAGTGTATTGATTATCTGTAAGACAGACATGTATCTGCATTAACCCACTTCCCACTGATGTTAGACACATATATATCTGCATTAACCCACGTCCTACTAATGTTAGACAGACATGTATCTGCATTAACCCACTTACCACAGATGTCGAATTCAAAATCTTTTAGATAGACATGTATCTGCATTAACCCACTTCCCACTGATGTTAGACAGACATGTATCTGCATTAATCCACTTCCCACTGATGTTAGACAGACAAGTATCAGCATTAACCCACTTCCCACTGATGTTAGAAAGTCATGTATCTGCCTTAACCCTCTTCCCACTGATGTTAGACAGACATGTATCTGCATTAACCCACTTTCCACTGATGTTAGACAGACATGTATCTGCATTAACCCACTTTCCACTGATGTTAGACAGACATGTATCAGCATTAACTCACTTCCCATTGATGTTAGACTGACATGTATCAGCATTAACCCACTTTCCACTGATGTTAGACAGACATGTATCAGCATTAACTCACTTCCCATTGATGTTAGACTGACATGTATCAGCATTAAACAACTTTCCACTGATGTTAGATAGACATGTATTTGCATTAACCCACTTCCCACTGATGTTAGGCAGACATGTATCTGCATTAACCCACTTCCTACTGATGTTGAATTCAAAGTCTATAAGATAGACATGTATCTGCATTAACCCACATCCTACTGATGTTAGACAGACCTGTATCAGCATTAACCCACTTCCCACTATTTATTTATTTATCGGTGTTTTAAGGTCACATAATTACGCACAATGGCTAATCAGGACAGTGACAGTTTTATGGGTGGAGGAAGCAGGAGTATGCGGAGAGAACCACCGAGCAACGACTAGCAGCTGCCAGCTCCCCAACATTGTAACTCCGCACCCACTTCCCACTGATGTTAGACAGACATATATCTGCATTAACCCACTTCCCACTGATGTTAAACAGACATGTATCAGTATTAACCCACTTTCTATAGATGTTAGACATACATGTATCTGCATTAACCCACTTCCCACCGATGTCGAATTCAAAATCTATAAGATAGACATGTACCTGCATTAACCCACTTTCCACTGATGTTAGACAGACATGTATCTGCATTCACCCACTTCCCACTGATGTTAAATAAACATGTATCAGCATTAACCCACTTCCCACCGATGTCGATTTCAAAACCTATAAGACAGACATGTATCAGCATTAAACCAATTGCCACTGATGTTAGATAGACATGTAACAGCATTAACCCACTTCCTACTGATGTTAGATATGTATCTGCATTAACCCACTTCCTATCGATGTTAGACATGTATCAGCATTAACTAGTGTTGTACGGTTAACCGGTTTTATAAGTCAGTTTCGGTTTTGCTTGAAAACCGAAACCGTGTAACTGGTAAATGAGTACGGTTTCGTTTTTTTCCTAAAATGTCTAGAAGAGATGTTTTCTTTATTCAGTTTGCATTAACAATGTCTGAAATGTTGTGCTTTGTCAGGAAATAACAGTGTCGTCAATGCACGCCACATTCTGGGTGTGAAGGGGTCACTCCAGCATGTCCAGATCACTCGAGAATGATGTATGACAAGTTGTCAATCACACATCGTTGACGTAAAAATGGGTTGTGTTTTCTGTGAGAATGACAAAACAGACAGCCAACACGCCTACATTTCACTGATTACAGGAAATACCTTGTGCAATTGGCTCCGTTTTTGAATAGGTTTGTCTGACATAGTCAATCAGTTTAATTAAAATTACTTATCTACAATCTGTTGGACAGTGAATAATATCATATCAGAAAAAGATCTTGGCATTTCATTGTCGTATTCGAAAATAGTATTTGTCATGGGTTTCCCCACCACGTGTTTCGTATGTAGTCTGTTCCCTCCCTTGATGTGCTTATCCGGGAAGAGGTTTCCTTGCGGTTCAAACTTGGGATGTTCCGACCTGAGACGATTTGTCCTGAAGGTTTCAGCCCACTAAAAACACGAAACCGCAAGTTCTTATTCTATTTAGTTCAATATATGAAGGCCAAAACGTCTTGAACTGAAACGTCCCGAGGCCGAAACGTCCCAAGACTGAATCGTCCATATCCACGGGAAAAAGCTTCGTTCCATAATATCGCTGTCAACGTGCCACGGTTGCATTCCCACAAAACTAACTTTAAGGGGGGCAACCAAAGGAACAAATCAGCGTTAGAAATAGAAAGTGGAATGGCAAGAGGCAAACGCAAAAAAGTTGCAATATATAACAGTACACCAGTGAATTTGTGAAATCAATTCCGTTGAGCTAATACCATTGCATGCGCGAGGTGTGTGTGTGTGTGTGTGGTGGTGGGGGGGGGGGGGGGGGGGGGTTCATAGGCATTAGGTATTTGGTAAAGTGGTTCGTTTTGAAGCCCACCCAGCTACAAACAATATGACTTTCCCATTCCAGGCTGACATGAAATGATGGAAAATGTATGGAAAAGAGTCCATACATCAGTTCATTGTCAGGTATGTTAGGATGGGTGTCTAGGTGACCCACTTGGCAACGTGTCTAGGTGACCCACTTGGCAACACTTGTTATTATTTGCAATGCCTGGTAGGGTCACTTTGTTAGGCTGCCCAGGGCCCCACCCAGGAGTGAGCACTGAACAGAGCCCTGGGAAATTGTGAATTAGCTGGTTTCACACCCATGTGTTAATATCAATTCACCATAGACTTGCTTATGCCTGAACTTGAAGACCAGAGGTGTGGGGGGGGGGGGGGAAGCATGTACCTAGAATTGGTGAGTGGTGATATTCTACAAACACTGTTACATTTTATTTTCTTTTATATTATTTTGTTTTGATAATGCCTGCCATTTATACACTTAGCACAAATGCTAGTCACTGCCAATTAAATCATCATTGAAAAGATGACAGTATGGGCATTATATATTGACACTACATAGTTTCTGTTGGAAACTGCAGATGTCTTACTATAAAAAAACGAAAACCGACCTATAAACCGAGTTTTTTTAAAAAAAACGAACCGAAACCAAACCGAAACAAGAAAAATAAAACCGCACAACACTAGCATTAACCCACTGATGTTTGACATGTATCAGCATTAACCCACTCCCACTGATGTTAGACAGACATGTATCTGCATTAACCCACTTCCTACTGATGTTAGACAGACATGTATCTGCATTAACCCACTTCCTACTGATGTTAGATAGACATGTATCTGCATTAACATACTTCCCACTGATGTTAGATAGACATGTATCTGCATTAACACACTTCCCACAGACGTTAAAATATCAAAATGTCAACCAGCATTTGTTTTAAAAATATAACAGTGAATTTAATCAATTCATTGGGTTCTATCAATCATCTAAATTTGTTATAAAACAATAAATAGCTGTCTGAGGAATAGAGTGGATCTCACAACCATAAATAGATATCTGAGGAAATGTGGATCTCACAACCATACATAGCAATCTCAGGAATGGTGGATCTCACAACCATGAATAGCTATCTGAGGAATAGGGTGGATCTCACAACCATAAATAGCTATCTGAGGAATAGGGTGGATTTCACAACCATAAATAGCTATCTGAGGAATGGTGGATCTCCAAACCATAAATAGCTATCCGAGGAATGGTGGATCTCACAACCATAAATAGCTATCTGAGGAATAGAGTTCACAACTATAAATAGCTATCTGAGGAATGGTGGATCTCTAAACCATAAATAGCTATCTGAGGAATGGTGGATCTCCAAATCATAAATAGCTATCTGAGGAATGGTGGATCTCACAACCATAAATAGCTATCTGAGGAATGGTGGATCTCAACACCATAAATAGCTATCTGAGGAATGGTGGATCTCCAAATCATAAATAGCTATCTGAGGAATGGTGGATCTCCAAATCATAAATAGCTATCTGAGGAATGGTGGATCTCACAAACATAAATAGCTATCTGAGGAATGGTGGATCTCAACACCATAAATAGCTACCTGAGGAATGGTGGATCTCACAAACATAAATAGCTATCCGAGGAATGGTGGATCTCCAAACCATAAACAGCTATCTGAGGAATGGTGGATCTCCAAACCATAAACAGCTATCTGAGGAATGGTGGATCTCACGACCATAAATAGCTATCTGAGGAATGGTGGATCTCTAAACCATAAATAGCTATCTGAGGAATGGTGGATCTCACAATCATAAATAGCTATCTGAGGAATGGTGGATCTCAACACCATAAATAGCTATCTGAGGAATGGTGGATCTCACAACCATAAATAGCTATCTGAGGAATAAAGTTCACAACCATAAATAGCTATCTGAGGAATGGTGGATCTCACAACCATAAATAGCTATCTGAGGAATGGTGGATCTCCAAATCATAAATAGCTATCTGAGGAATGGTGGATCTCACAACCATAAATAGTTATCTGAGGAATGGTGGATCTCACAACCATAAATAGCTATCTGAGGAATGGTGGATCTCAACACCATAAATAGCTACCTGAGGAATGGTGGATCTCACAAACATAAATAGCTATCCGAGGAATGGTGGATCTCCAAACCATAAACAGCTATCTGAGGAATGGTGGATCTCACGACCATAAATAGCTATCTGAGGAATGGTGGATCCCAAACCATAAATAGCTATCTGAGGAATGGTGGATCTCTAAACCATAAATAGCTATCTGAGCAATAGAGTTCACAACTATAAATAGCTATCTGAGGAATGGAGGATCTCCAAACCATAAATAGCTATCTGAGGAATGGTGGATCTCTAAACCATAAATAGCTATCTGAGGAATGGTGGATCTCACAACCATAAATAGCTATCTGAGGAATGGTGGATCCCAAACCATAAATAGTTATCTGAGGAATGGTGGATCTCACAACCATAAATAGCTATCTGAGGAATGGTGGATCTCACAACCATAAATAGCTATCTGAGGAATGGTGGATCTCTAAACCATAAATAGCTATCTGAGGAATGGTGGATCTCACAACCATAAATAGCTATCTGAGGAATGGTGGATCTCACAACCATAAATAGCTATCTGAGGAATGGTGGATCTCACAACCATAAATAGCTATCTGAGGAATGGTGGATCTCTAAACCATAAATAGCTATCTGAGGAATGGTGGATCTCACAACCATAAATAGCTATCTGAGGAATGGTGGATCTCACAACCATAAATAGCTATCTGAGGAATGGTGGATCTCACAACCATAAATAGCTATCTGAGGAATGGTGGATCTCACAACCATAAATAGCTATCTGAGGAATGGTGGATCTCTAAACCATAAATAGCTATCTGAGGAATGTTGGATCTCACAACCATAAATAGCTATCTGAGGAATGGTGCATCTCACAACCATAAATAGTTATCTGAGGAATGGTGGATCTCTAAAACATAAATAGCTATCTGAGGAATGGTGGATCTCCAAACCATAAATAGCTATCTGAGGAATGGTGGATCTCACAACCATAAATAGCTATCTGAGGAATAGGGTGGATTTCACAACCATAAATAGCTATCTGAGGAATGGTGGATCTCTAAACCATAAATAGCTATCTGAGGAATGGTGGATCTCACAACCATAAATAGCTATCTGAGGAATGGTGAATCTCCAATCTCTGAAACATAAATAGCTATCTGAGGAATGGTGGAGTTCACTACCATAAATAGCTGTCTGAGGAATGGTGGATCTCAATACCATAACTAGATATCTGAGGAATGGTGGATCTCCAAACCATAAATATCTATCTGAGGAATGGTGGATCTCACAACCATAAATAGCTATCTGGGGAAGGGTGGAGTTCACTACCATAAATAGCTATCTGAGGAATGGTGGATCTCTAAACCATAAATAGCTGTCTGAGGAATGGTGGATCTCAACACCATAACTAGATATCTGAGGAATGGTGGATCTCCAAACCATAAATAGCTATCTGAGGAAGGGTGGATCTCACAACCATAAATAGCTATCTGGGGAATAAAGTTCACAACCATAAATAGCTATCTGGGGAATGGTGGATCTCACAACCATAAATAGCTATCTGAGGAATGGTGGATCTCACAACCATAAATAGCTATCTGAGGAATGGTGGATCTCTAAAACATAAATAGCTATCTGAGGAATGGTGGAGTTCACTACCATAAATAGTTATCTGAGGAATGGTGGGTCTCTAAAACATAAATAGCTATCTGAGGAATGGTGGATCTCACAACCATAAATAGCTATCTGAGGAATGGCAGATCTCCAATCTCTGAAACATAAATAGCTATCTGAGGAATGGTGGAGTTCACTACCATAAATGGCTATCTGAGGAATGGTGGATCTCACAACCATAAATAGCTATCTGAGGAATGGTGGATCTCTAAACCATAAATAGCTTTCTGAGGAATGGCAGATCTCACAACCATAAATAGTTATCTGAGGAATGGTGGATCTCTAAACCATAAATAGCTATCTGAGGAATGGTGGATCTCCAAATCATAAATAGCTATCTGAGGAATGGTGGATCTCACAAACATAAATAGCTATCTGAGGAATGGTGGATCTCAACACCATAAATAGCTACCTGAGGAATGGTGGATCTCACAAACATAAATAGCTATCCGAGGAATGGTGGATCTCCAAACCATAAACAGCTATCTGAGGAATGGTGGATCTCCAAACCATAAACAGCTATCTGAGGAATGGTGGATCTCACGACCATAAATAGCTATCTGAGGAATGGTGGATCTCTAAACCATAAATAGCTATCTGAGGAATGGTGGATCTCAACACCATAAATAGCTACCTGAGGAATGGTGGATCTCACAAACATAAATAGCTATCCGAGGAATGGTGGATCTCCAAATCATAAATAGCTATCTGAGGAATGGTGGATCTCACAACCATAAATAGCTATCTGAGGAATGGTGGATCTCTAAACCATAAATAGCTTTCTGAGGAATGGCAGATCTCACAACCATAAATAGTTATCTGAGGAATGGTGGATCTCTAAACCATAAATAGCTATCTGAGGAATGGTGGATCTCCAAATCATAAATAGCTATCTGAGGAATGGTGGATCTCACAACCATAAATAGCTATCTGAGGAATGGTGGATCTCACAACCATAAATAGCTATCTGAGGAATGGTGGATCTCACAACCATAAATAGCTATCTGAGGAATGGTGGATCTCACAACCATAAATAGCTATCTGAGGAATGGTGGATCTCACAACCATAAATAGCTATCTGAGGAATGGTGGATCTCACAACCATAAATAGTTATCTGAGGAATGGTGGATCTCACAACCATAAATAGCTATCTGAGGAATGGTGGATGTCACTACCATAAATAGCTATCTGAGGAATGGTGGATCTGCAAACAATAAATAGCTATCTGAGGAATAGTGGATCTCTAAACCATAAGTAGCTGTTTGAGGAATGGTGGATCTCCGAAACATAAGTAGCTATAAGAAGAATGGTGGATCTCTGACCTTTGCAATGACGACAAGGACAAGAGGCCCCCTCAGGCTTGAGGCGCTCATCAAAAAATGTTGTTCAAAGTAGGATTTATTTAACATCTATGGCCAGTAAACACTAGAGGACTGAAGTCATGTAACTATTCATAACACTATTGTCCAGTAAGATGATTTATACTTGCATTGAGATGATACCATATAAATAATGTACAGATTTCCGGTAATGGAAAATAAGGAGCCCAAATATCAACTTAGGGACTAAACTTAACAAGACCAATACCTGGTCTGGACCTGCGTCGCTGCATGCAACAGATCTGAAAATTAGATACAAGATACAACTCATCATTATGAAGCAGCAGACCAAATATAAAATCATTGCCTTTCATAGAAGCCAAGAAAACTTTGACGGAAGAAGTGTTTTGGACAGACTGACAGACTGATGGACGAAGTCGAGTGGTTACTAGACCTGCTCTGCCGCTGGCGATGCAGGTAACAAACTTGAACTGACTAAGCCGTCCCACCCCCCCCCCCCCCCCCCACCCCAATCAGGATTCTGATGATTGGATCTGAAGAAGCAGATTTTCAAAGATTAGTCCTCATATTGGACTAAGTTAAGGAATCCAAATATTAACCCAATGACTTGATTTTTACAAACTTGTATCTGACTTCCCCAAGGCCAGTGTATACCAAATATCAAAAGATTCTGATTGGAGGTTTGTGAGAAGTAGATTCTGAAAGAATATTCCTCATATTGCAAAAAGTTAAAATATTTATCAAGAGACAATTTGAACAATCGTGAATCTGGCTCCAATAAAGATGCTGTGTAACATCACAGTATTCCAACTGGTGGATCTGAAGAAGATTATTCCCCATAATGCACTACTATAAAATTTGGGTTCTCAATTATTGACCAATAGGATTGATTTGAACAGCTTGAATCTGACCCATGTAAGGTGTCTAAACAGCATATATTAAAACAGTCCAACGAGTTAGTGGTTCTGGATAACAAGAAGTTTAAAGATTATTCCTCATTTTGGATGAAGTTAAAATTCTGGCCTCACTTGGGAGCCAAAATATTATCCAGGGACTTGGTTAGGACAAACTTGAATCTGACTCCCCTAAAGATAATATATACCATATATCAAAATATTGTGATTTGGGGGTTGCGAGAAGATTTTTAAAGAATATTCCTCATACTGAACCAAGTTAATATTCAGGCACCAAAAGGGAGCCCAAATACTAACTAGAGATTGTCTGTCATATGGTATACCCCCACCGTAGCATACCATCTAGAGTGGCTGACTGAAAAAGGGCATTCAATTTTTCTAAGTGAAGAAAAATTCAAATATGGCTGCCAGCTGGCCATCTTGAATCTGCTCCTCATCATGTTGATCATTTTGGTGAAGCTTCATGAAAATGTGACTAAAACTATGGAAGTAGTTTGCTCCACAAATATTTTGAAAAATCCAATATGGCCACCAGTTGGCCATCTTGAATCCGATCTGGAAAAAATTTACATCAAGCACTGCTCCTCATCATGTCAATCAATTTATATTGAGTTTCATGAAAATGCAGCAAAAACTGTAGAAGTAGTTCGCTCCACAAGTATTTTGCAAAATGCAATATGGCCACCAGTCGACCATCTTGAATTCAATCTGGAGAAAAATTATGTCACACACTTCCCCTCATCATGCTGATCATTTTTGTGAAGTTTCATGAAAATGCGACTAAAACTGTGGTAGTGGTGTCTCCAAAAGTTTATATGTGCAATGGACCGACGACAACCACAGTCCGATAAATGGATAAGTTGACTCCTATATATCCCCTCCAAACTTCGGGTTTTTTTTTGGGGGGGGGGGGGGGGGGGGGGAGGGGTACAATTAAGGAACTTGATTTGTACAAATTTTAAACTGACCCATAGAGATGCAGTTTACCATATATCAAAAGATTCTAACTGCTGAAACTGAAGAAGATTTGAATTGTGCCCCCCCCCCCCCCTCCACCCCTCTCCCACCTAAACTAAAAAGATGAAGTATACCAAACAAAAAAAGATTCTAATTGTTGGATCTGAAGAAAATTTTTAGAGATTATTTCCAATATGGCACTTAGTTGAAATTTGGGCTCGATGATTTGTAAGGATTCTGTTTACCATATATCAAAAGATTCTGACTAGTGGTTCTGGAGAAAAAGTTTTAAAGATTATTCCTCATAATGGACTAAGATAAAATTTGGGTTTCAAGAGGGAGATCAAAAACTAACACAGGGACTTGTTTCAACAAACTTCAATCTGACTTCTCTAGGGATGTTAGGCATTCCGCTGGCCTGTTTTTGGGTCTGTTGAACGGATGCATTCCCCTCACCAGCCTCAATCACATTTCCCCTCCCGTCCACAGTAACTGACCACGTGGAGAAACACAATTCTGAAAATGTTATCCCTTATCTTAAATTACATGCACTTTACACATTTACTGATGTTAAAAGTAAAAGTCATTACATTATTATGATCGATATTCGCACCTACTGTCGTCAGAATTATCGGTAAAAAGTATTAAACTGAAACATCAATACTTCCGATCATACAGGGCTAACCTCCCCTTGAAAGTTTGGACCATCTGACTTCGGACCAATTGTTTTGTTTAAACAACTGAATCTGGATCCCCACTAAACGTTGTCAGGAAGATAATCGAGTGGATGTTGGAACTCACAAGGTGGTCCGAAGTCACCATGTCCAAACTAGCATTGGGTTGCTCACCTTCTGCAGTGGAACCCTGTTAATTGAAAAGCCACTTTGCAATGAAAATTATTCAATTAACAGGAGTATTCAATTAACAGGGATGTGTCACTTTCTTGTATTCTAGAGATACACTTAGCATTTATTCTTTTATATCTTGTTTGACAGAGCTCCATGAGCTCTGTCAAACAAGATATAATAGATTAAATGCCTGTACTGGATGTACTGAGGCCAAATAGGTCTATAAATAAGGAAAACTGGGGAATCAGAGTAATTTCTTGACAGGTTACAAGATTTTTTTTTTCAATTAACAGGAGTTTACTCTATAACCTATATTAAATTAACAGGTCAAATTTGTACTGGAGGTATATGGTAAATGGTTTTGTGTTGGGAAATTATATTCAATTAACAGGGTTCTTCAGTTGAGAGATATACAATTAAGTGGGCTCCACTGTACTTACGGAAGTGGTGATGTTCTTTATAACCTTAAGAGTTTATGTAGTGGCAATTCAAGTTTAAAATCATGTCTCACAAAATGGGTTATTATTGCCAAAAAATAAAACCAATTGATGCCAAGTGTTCTCAGTAGATTAGCGATCGTTTTAATAAACCGGCTGAACCAGCTGTTGAAGTAAACACGAGTAAGGACCCGGTATTAATCCTGAGTGATGCGCCTACAACAGCTGATTTACCAGAGGAGCAGACAGGAGGTCCATCAATGGAGTGCAAACACAGGAAAATTAGTGCCAAAATACGGTTTGAAGAGGAGCACCCATGGGGAGTACCGTATATTCATTTGCAAGTGATGGTTGGCTTTGTAAATACTGTTCAGTTCCCTCAACTGCAGTACAAACACATTGGGTTGATTAGGCTATTAAGATAGGCGACCACCCCACCAGGCAGTCCAATCAACATAAAAATTCAGCAGAACATAAAAAAATGTATGGACATACACACAAATAGAATTTTAGCAAACGAGAAAGGGACTGTAATTCAACAGATGTTTCAGGCGGCTGGTAAAGAAAAAGAGAATAATCGGTCAAAACTGAAACAAATTATTAGAACACTGGTATTTGTAATAAAGAAAAAATGGGCACACATTTATAACCTCAAAGATTTGGTTGAATTTATT
Source organism: Pictodentalium vernedei (assembly GCA_031216915.1). Classification (NCBI taxonomy): domain Eukaryota; kingdom Metazoa; phylum Mollusca; class Scaphopoda; order Dentaliida; family Dentaliidae; genus Pictodentalium; species Pictodentalium vernedei. Next base: position 9,286,489 of record CM062291.1, on the reverse strand, counting down.
CAAGAGACGTTTTTTGTAGACTTAAATTTTGGAGGTGATATCCCCTATTTATCGCGCCAAAGTATAAATGAAATGCTGCAGTGTGTGGGGAGATATGTTCTTGAACTTGAATTGAGTGAATATAATGCATTAAAAATATTCACCTTAATGGCTGACGAGACAACAGATAATGCCAGTATGGAACAATTGTGCATCATGGGGTGCTGGTTGAATTTGCGTGGGTTGATTGGCCTACGCCAGTTGAAGGCGTTGAATGCGGCTTACATAATGGATACTGTACTGGGTACACTCAATGAGCACAATATAAGCATTAGGGATGCAAGGTTCGTGTCATTAGATGGTACGAATGTCATGTCTGGAGAGGTGTCAGGGCTTCAGTGCCACATACGTCACATGTCACCCCTTTGCTGGTCCATCAATTGTCAGCATCATAAACTTGCACTCATTCTAATGCATTTATTACCCAAATACCCCAGCTTTCAGTTGGCAGACTCAACATTCATGTCTCTGTGGAGCCTTATCAGGAAGAGCCCTTTGAAACTAGCAGCGTTAGGCACTATGAAAAGAAAGTGTTGGCTTAAAAGCTCTGGGGACGGTTATGCCATCTACAACCAGATGGTTGTCACAACGTGATTGTTATACCTGCATTCACAATAGATACGAATCATTAATTGATACTTTGGACGCAATATACCATGATCGAAAAGACAAAGAAGCCCTGGGTTTAAAGCTTTATGTACACCTGATATTAATGGCAAAATGCTCAAAACTGAATGGCCAAAATTTTGTAAGATGACTTTAACCCTTTACCCAATCAATCATCCGCATCCGCCCGCATAATATGCAAATTCAGCAGCTGAAAAATATTATTTTTCGAAAAATTTTGACAAAACCATATCATGTGACCCCTCTTTGGAACGAGCTCGTCCAGCATATCCAATATCAAAACATTCCAACTGCTGGATCTGAAGAAGATTTTTAAAGAAAATTTCTCATTTTGAACTCAGTTATAATTCGGACTACCACAGTGAGCCCAAATATGAACCCAGGGACTTGGTGCATACCCAATATCAAAAGATTCTGCCAGCTGGATCCTGAGAAGAAGATTTTCAAAGAAATTTGCCTGAAATGCACTAAGTTCGAATTCAAGCTTTTATAGTGAGCCCAAATATGAATCTAGGGAGCCGATTTGAACAAACTTGATACAGATCCACCCCACAATGTTGCATACCAAATATCAAAAGATTCTGCCTCTTGAATCTGGAGAAGAAGATTTTTTAAGAAATTTGCCTGAAATGCACTAAGTTCGAATTCGGGCTTCTATAGTGAGCCCAAATATGAATCCAGGGGGCCGATTTGAACAAACTTGAATCAGATCCACCCCACAATGTTGCATACCAAATATCAAAAGATTCTGCCTGCTGGATCTGGAGAAGAAGATTTTTTAAGAAATTTGCCTGAAATGCACTAAGTTCGAATTCAGGCTTCTATCTCGGTTATCTTAATTATTTGGTAAATCTCCCCGACAGCCGATGGTGTAAAGTAATGTTCCTGAGAATTTTCAACTCAAATATCAAAACGGGGTGGATGGTCCAAGTGAGGGAGCTAGTACAGAACTACTCATTGGAGATCTCGGACCTGGACGTTGGGGCAAACCAGGGTAAAAAGATCGTCAGAGAAAGGGTCATGGAGGATTGTAACCGTAATTGGCAAGAGGGGGTCAAATCAAAGAGGTCTTTGGGTGGCCTGCGTGATAAAGAGAAGCCAGGTTTTGAAGAGTACCTTGATGGCACCTTTGGGGGGGTCACTGTTGTTCAAGCTGAGGTCGCGATTCCTGGAGCTAAGGGGAAAAATTGGGAAAGACGGTGAAAGGAAGTGCCAGATGTGTAACTTGGACATGGTGGAGACCCTGGAACACTTTCTTCTAGAATGCCCAAAGTATCAGTCAGAATGAGATTCGCTGGGAGTATAATGGGGAAGTGGGATGGGAGAATGAAGGACATGTGGTTGGGGGAGACTCAAAGGAGAGGGTTAATATGCTAATCAGAGAGATTGGGAAGAATGGGACAAGGGATATCATCAAGCAGTTCGTCTCCGAGGAGAGGAGAAGCAAGGGAATAGGAAGGCAGTTGGGAGTACAGGGGTAACCATGGCCTTCTCGTCTAAGAACCGCGACAAATCAGCGGCTGGCCAAAGTGTTATTAATATTATTATTATAGTGAGCCCAAATATGAATCCAGGGGGCTGATTTGAACAAACTTGAATCAGTTCCACCCAACAATGTTGCATACCAAATATCAAAAGATTCTGCCTGCTGGATCTCGAGAAGAAGATTTTTTAAGAAATTTGCCTGAAATGCACTAAGTTCGAATTCGAGCTACTATACTGAGCCCAAATATAAACCCAGGGGGGGGGGGGGGGGCTGATTTGAACAAACTTGAATCAGATCCACCCAACAATGTTGCATACCAAATATCAAAAGATTCTGCCTGCTGGATCAGGAGAAGAAGATTTTTTAAGAAATTTGCCTGAAATGCACTAAGTTCGAATTCAGGCTTCTATAGTGAGCCCAAATATGAATCCAGGGGGCCGATTTGAACAAACTTGAATCAGATCCACCCCATAATGTTGCATACCAAATATCAAAAGATTCTGCCTGCTGGATCTGGAGAAGATTTTTTAAGAAATTTGCCTGAAATGCACTAAGTTCGAATTCGAGCTTCTATACTGAGCCCAAATATAAACCCAGGGGGCCGATTTGAACAAACTTGAATCAGATCCACCCCACAATGTTGCATACCAAATATCAAAAGCTTTTGCCTGCTGGATCTGGAGAAGAAGATTTTTGAAGAAATTTGCCTCAAATGCACTAAGTTCGAATTCAAGCTTCTATATTGAGCCCAAATATAAACCCAGGGGGCCGATTTGAACAAACTTGAATCAGATCCACCCCACAATGTTGCATACCAAATATCAAAGATTCTGCCTGCTGGATCTGGAGAAGAAGATTTTTCAAGAAATTTGCCCGAAATGCACTAAGTTCGAATTCGAGCTTCTATACTGAGCCCAAATATAAACCCAGGGGGCCGATTTGAACAAACTTGAATCAGATCCACCCCACAATGTTGCATACCAAATATCAAAAGCTTTTGCCTGCTGGATCTGGAGAAGATTTTTGAAGAAATTTGCCTCAAATGCACTAAGTTCGAATTCAAGCTTCTATATTGAGCCCAAATATAAACCCAGGGGGCCGATTTGAACAAACTTGAATCAGATCCACCCCACAATGTTGCATACCAAATATCAAAGATTCTGCCTGCTGGATCTGGAGAAGAAGATTTTTCAAGAAATTTGCCCGAAATGCACTAAGTTCGAATTCGAGCTTCTATAGTGAGCCCAAATATGAATTCAGGGGGGCCGATTTGGACAAACTTGAATCAGATCCATCCTACAATGTTGCATACCAAATATCAAAAGATTCTGCCTGCTGGATCTGGAGAAGAAGATTTTTTAATCTTTTTCCCATTGCCTACAGTGTTAAAAAGAGCTGACTCAGCACTTTTTCAAAGTCCTGAAAAAAGTACCTTGTGATCAAACCGATAGGGATATTTTTTAACCATTCTATTCCACTGGATAAAAAGTAAGCTTTATACAAAATGAGAATTCTCTGTGCCGTGTAGTTTTGGAGATATGGCAGTTTTAAGGTTTTTCCTATTTTTAGGTCCCGAGGTTCCCACGGGGCAATGAGAAAATTTTTTTTTTGCATCAATCAGCTACTTATGACCCATTATCATCTCATATCAAATTTGGTTCAAATCGACCTCAAGGTTCTGAAAATAGAAATTTTAGGCGTGGCCAAAATTTTTGCCCCTCCCATAACGAAGGCAAATAATGCCCGACAAATTTCTCTTGGTTTAGGAGAAAGAGGCTCAAACACCACGTTCACACAGGACGAAGGACGATGGACGACGGACGAAGAGTGAGAAGAAAAGCTCACCCTGACTGTCAGTCAGGTGAGCTAAAAACTCGTCGAAAATTCATTGAATTTTATTATTAATACCAGGTGTATTTCATTTGATAGGTGAGTAATGATAAATCTCAAAGCCACTGCCATGGGACAGCAGAAATGCGACTTATCATTGTCCATCTCTTTACTTTTAGAGCCGTTATTAACTGGTAGAGTGCTGAATTATTTTTGGTCATCGAAATTTCTTCACATACATTTGCCTAGTTACAATTTATGGGAGAGTAAATTGTAATGAGGCAAATCGTAACAGACTAAATAATTTCACTTCAAAGGTGGTATGAACAACATCCACAAAATATGAAGCCTTTAAGTGTTGGTATCAACACAGTCAGAGTAAAGCCCAAATATGGGCTTCCAGCACTCTACCAGTTAACTGACGTACACAAAAGAGTAGTGCATGAAGTCTCACTGTCTTGACTCCCACAAGTGTACCTGGTGAGAATGTGTTAATTCAGTTCTTTGCACATTTCAGAAAAACCACACAAATACAGATAAAGGCCAGTAAAAGTGATTGTGTGGTCTGGGCATCACCTAAAATTCAGGTGGCAATAGGAAGCCCAAATATTAACCCAGAGACTTGATTTTTATAAACTTTAATCTGATTCCACTAAAAATGGTGTATACCAAACATCTAAAGATTCTGACTGTAGATTCTGAAATAGTTTTTGCACTAAACTAAAATTTGGGCTTCCACAGAGAGCTCAATAATTAACCAATGGATATGATTTGAACAGACTTGAATCTGATCCCTATAAGGATTCTGTATACCACATAACAAAAGATTCTGACTAGTGGTTCTGGAGAAAAAAGAGTTTTAAAGATTATTTCTCATATTGGACTACTTAAAATTCAGGCTCCAATAGAGAGCCCAAATATTAACACAGGGGCTTGATTTGAACAAACTTAGATACAACCTCCTTAAGGATGCTGTATACCAAACATCAAAAGATTCTGATTGGTGGATCTGAAAAAGGATTTTAAAGATTTTTCCCCATACTGCACAAAGTTATAAATTTGGGTTCCAATAGAGAGCCCAATTATTAACTGATGGGCTTGATTTGGACAAATTTTAATCAGACCCTTGTACAGATTCTGTACACCATTTATCAAAAGGTTCTAAGAGAAAAAGAGTCTCAAAGATTATTCCTTATATTGGACTGAGTTCAAATTTGGGCTCCAACTGGGAGCCCAAATATTAACACAGGGACTTGGTTTGAACAAAAATGGATCTGACCTCCCTAAGGATGCTATATACCAAATATCAATTTGGACGGGTGGATCTGACCTCCCTAAGGATTCTATATACCAAAAATCAATTTGGACGGGTGGATCTGAAGAAGATTTTTAAATATTATTTCCTCATATTGTATGAAGTTAAAATTTGAGCTCCCTTAGAAAGCCCAATATTAACACAGGCACTCAATTTGAACAAACCTGAATCTTAACGATGTTGTTTTCCAAATATGAAAGCATTCTGACTGGTGGATTTGATGAAGAAGATTTTAAAGAAATTTCCTCATGTTGCACTAAGTTAAAATTCACACTCCCATTTGGAGCTAAATGAAAGAGTCAATGACTCTGTAGCTCAACTTGGATATGACAGGAATTAGTACTTGCTGTGACCAAGACAACTGAATAATGAATATGACAGGAATTAGTATTTGTTTTGGCCCAGTCAACAATAATAAAAGAATTACAAGGTGACTGTAATGGACTACAGATTAAGACCAATCATTGTAGATTATTATTTTTGTGTGGAAATTTTCAGTTCCAAACAAAATATTTTCAGACTAAAATTTTTTCTTCTTCTTCTTAAAATTGACCAAAATGCATCAAAACACAAAAAACTAATTTTTGGATTTTGGTCCAAAATTTTCTAAGTCCCACCCGGACCCCTAATTTGCATAATTTATTCACGAGAAAAACTTTGTATTATATGTAATGTATCCCATGGTACTAAACATTCATACAAAAATTTATTCAAATCAGATCTTTCATTTGGAAGTTCTGCGCAAAAATCTGATTGCACTTAATTTTGAACAAAATGGCTGCTAGCGGCCATCTTGAATTTCAGACTGGACCCAAAAACACTCCTTCTCGTCCCACAGTGATAACAAAGGTACCCAAGAAGTTTCGTGAAGATCGGTTCATAAATATGGCCTCTAGCCCGAGCCGTATTGGGATTTGCACTCACAGTGCTGAAAGTAACACTAAATAAATCAAAGTTAGCCTAATTTGCATAATTTACGCACAAGAAAAAAACCTGTAATATATGTAATGTATCCCATGGTACTAAACATTCATACAAAAAATTATTCAAATCAGAGCTTTCATATGGAAGTTCTGTACAAAAAACAGATTTCGGCATCGTCGGTACAAAATGGCTGCTGACAGCCATCTGGAATTTGGGACTGCACCCAAAAACACTCGTTCTCGTCCCACGCTCATAACAAAGGTACCCAAGAAGTTTCGTAAAGATTGGTTCATAAATACGGCCTCTAGCCCGAGCCATAGCAGCTTGGCACTTACAGCTCTGAAAGTAACACTAAATAAATCAAAGTTAGTCTAATTTGCATAATTTACGCACGAGAAAAAAACCTGTATTATATGTGATGTATCCCATTGTACTATACATTTATACAAAACTTTATTCAAATCAGAACTTTCATACAGAAGTTCTGTACAAAAAACTGATTTTTGCATCATCGGTACAAAATGGCCACTGGCAGCCATCTTGAATTTCGGATCACACCCCAAAACACTCGTTCTCGTCCCAGGGTCATAACAAAGGTACCCAAGAAGTTTCGTAAAGATTGGTTCATAAATACGGCCTCTAGCCCGAGCCATAGCAGCTTGGCACTTACAGCTCTGAAAGTAACACTAAATAAATCAAAGTTAGTCTAATTTGCATAATTTATGCACGAGAAAAAAACCCGTATTATATGCGATGTATCCCATGGTACTAAACATTTATACAAAACTTTATTCAAATCAGAACTTTCATACAGAAGTTCTGTACAAAAAACTGATTTTTGCATCATCGGTACAAAATGGCCGCTGGCAGCCATCTTGAATTTCGGACCACACCTAAAAACACTCGTTCCCGTCCCAGGGTCATAACAAAGGTACACAAGAAGTTTCGTAAAGATAGGTTCATAAATACGACCTCTAGCCCGAGCCATAGCCAATTGTTGACGTACGGATGTATGGACAGACGGACGGACGGACGGACAGACAGACAGACGACGGGCCATGACGATAGCTCAAATTTGACTTCGTCAAAGTTGAGCTAAAAATTAACTGGGGACTTGATTTGAACAAACGTGAATCTGATGTTACTCGTAATGATGTTGTATAGCAAATATCAAAAGATTCTGACTGGTGGTTCCAGAGAAGAAAATTCTTGACAAGAGTTCTTATCATATTACACCAAGCAGAAATTCAGGCTTCTGCATTGAGTTCCAATATGAACCAGGTGGATTAATTTTAACAAACCGGTATCTGACTCCTCTATGGATGCTGTGAATCAAATATTCCAATCAGTGGTTTTATAGAAAAAGATTTCAAAATTTTTTTTGCTCACTCAGAATTTTTTCGATTCCCTCTACAGCACACTATTATAGAACCGATGTCAATTTTTTTATTACCATTCCATTCTACAGGTCCAAAGGGTGCTTCATACCACATACCATATCTCCATTCTGGGTGGTTTGGGAACCATGAACAGTTGAAAATATTTCTATTTTTAGCTCCTGGGGTTCCCATGGGGATGAAGGAAATTTCTTTTTTTTGCATGAATCAAGAACTTAGGACTCAATAGTACCACAAATCAAATTTGGTTCAAATCACATCATAGGTTCAGGAAATAGAAAATTTTTCCTCTCCCATTACAAAGGCAAATAATGCTCCACAAACTTCATTTGAACAAATTTGATTCTACACCTCAAAAGGAAGCTGTGTACTAGATATCAAGTCAAGGCACCCACTGGTCCATGAGAAGATTTTTTTAAATTTTGGAGCATTTTCCCCCACTCCCTCCCTATAGGGCTGGGCATGTTGATTTGAACGAAAACAATATACGATGTCAGAATGAGCAATGACCTCAAATTTAACTGAATTTGGAAGAGAAGGTGCAAACACCATATTCACGGATGATGACGATGATTGATTGCACTATCACATCCAGACTTTCAGTCAGTTGAGTTAAAAATGTGAAGACTGGTTTATATTTATTTATGCAATGATGTGGTATATTGCTGAAAATTTGTCCATATATCCTCTTCCTTTTGTCAATATACAGGATTGTGTTAACTTTCATTACAAATCGTCTTGAATAAATTGAGATTTGGTGACATGGTTAATCTTTGTTATTCTCTCTACAGATGGACAGTTTTTAAAACTAATATGGCTGGTTAATCTGCATAATTTATGCATGAGAGTAAAACCTGTATATTATGTTATGTAGATTGTGCTAGTGATTTCCTGTACCTAAAAAGTGAAATTGCTATTTTTAGAACAAACTAGCTGACAGTGACCATTTTTAATAGTTGTCATAACCCAAATACCCTCTTTCCTTTGTTAACCCTTAGCCCAATGCAGACGATATCAAAATTTATTATTTTAAATATTTTTTGAATTTTTTCAAAAAATTTCAACAAAACCATATCATCCCTGCATTTAAAATTTCCATGGACTGGCATGGAACATTTTAGAATTCCTTGGAAATCCAAGGAAATGGCATGGAATTTATGTGATTGGTAAAAAATTCCTTGCTACCATGGAACTTGAGGTTTCCACGAACTCGTTCCATGGAATTACCACGGACAGCTGATGTTCACCATGGACATACCTTGGACAGAGCCCGGAAATGGCACGGAAAACTGGACTTAGAAAATTTATCAGTTGAAATATTTTTCATTTTAAGACTTAGAATATTTTCAGCATGGAAATTTGATTGGGAGCACGGAAAAAGACTTAGAAAAAATACCCTATGAATATGATTGGACTTAAATATGAATACCCTATGAATACCCTATGAATACGAATACGCTGAATTTTAAATAAAGAGTTGCTAATTACGCGCCTTGTATTTTTCGTGTATTTTTTACATGCGCGATGCAACAGTAATCGTGCCTCATGCCGTCGTCCCGGTTTTCAACGTCTATCTTGAAAAACTCGAATCAGGTCTTCACTTCTCAGAATAAAGAGAAAGAGCCAAAGTTAACCTTGTTTTCAAACTTCAGAGTCGCGATATCCCTTTTTCAGAACAGCTGCTCCAATTAGGCCTAGTATTGCGTTCGAGCATAGCATTTACCGCAAGAATAGGTGACAAATTTACTTCTCACGCATCGTATTTTACATGTTCGTCTGTTTATCAAATGCGCTTTCCTTTGCAGAACTGGAACTTGTCACTTGTTCCACATTTATAATGACAAATATATCTGTTTCTACACGTAATTTTGAAAGCTTGAACTCCAAAGTCAGCGTCAAAATCACAGCTGAAGTTGGACAGAAATCTAAATTTTATAGTAAATTTCCTTTCTTATTATACCTACCACAATTGTTTACTTCAGGCTTGCGCTACAGTGGAAGTCCCTAACTCGGATAAAATACTCTCTATTTTTGTCTTTCCCAAGCAAGTTGGGAAAGAAAAGTGGTGCAAAAGCACCAATAAAAAATATGCCCAAACTGGGTCGAGTGCAACCGGCGCAGACCCACTATGGGACGCTCTCTCCCAAGTACAACTCCACGACTCCCGTTGCCAGTGCGCATATACCGTCTCTAAAGACTCATTCTTTTTGAATCCATAAACGTTAGAGTTATGTGATCAGCGGGGAGGAAAGATTCTTTACCCGTAAAGAAGACGGGAGGGCCTCCATATAAACAATTGTGGTAGGTATAATAAGAAAGGAAATTTACTATAAAATTTAGATTTCTTATCAACCTACTCACAATTGTTTACTTCAGGCTGAATAGACAAAAGGCTGGAGGGAATCGCATAACCAACCCCCACATAACCCCAGTGCACTGGAACCGTGAAGTAGAAGGAAGAGGTCCCGAGGCTTATCAACCTCGCAATCATTGGTAAAGGACAATGAAAAGAGACATATGAGCCTGTGTGACACACAGACAGAAAAAGGGCAGTAACAGCACAAGGCTGAAACTGACCTTCAAGAAGCCTAATGGCTATGGCAGACAACAGCCTGAGCAGAAGAAAGAGGACCCAGGGCAAAAGGGTCCTCCGACTGCTCCTGCAACTGGCGCAAATAAAAGGTGGAGAAAGTAGAAGCATTTCTCCAGTAGGCTGCCTGCATAACATCCGACAACTTGACGGAGTTAGAATAAGCCCAAGAGGTGGACAGTGCCCGCACCTTGTGGGCAGAAATACGATTGGTAATACAATCGCCAGCTGCTAAACGACCATAAGCCGTACGAATAGCAAGACAAATCCATCGAGAAATGGATTGAGGAGAGATCTTCTGTCGACCTGGAATGAGAGACAGAAAAAAAAACGTTTCCTGCCTTTCCGGATGAAGCGTGTCCGATCAAGATAAATGCGAATAGCACAGACCGGACAGAGCAAAGGGCGATTACCCTCAACAGAAGGAAGAGCCCTGATACAGATAGGAGGAGGAGTAGTATCTGGTAACTGATTCTTGGCCAAAAAGGAGCAATCAGTGGTAAAAGTAACACTGTTGGGAGAGCTCCTAAAAAAGGCCGGGTCAACCGAGAGGGCGTGAAGCTCACTAACCCGTCTGGCCGAAGCAAATGCCATCAGAAAAGCTGTCTTATATGTGAGAAAATGCATATCCACCTGGGATAAAGGTTCGAATGGCGCCCCCTCCCACCACCCCCCCACCCCCACCCCCCCACCCCCCAAGCAAAGCAGCACCCACGAAAGATTCCATCGTGGAGTAAGCTGCAAAGTCCTTGGCCTTTTCAAAGAAAAGTGCCGAACAAGCTTGGAGAGGTAAGGATTAGTGCCGATACGCCGCTTCCCCACATAAGAAAAAGTCTCTGAAAGCATAGACCTGTAACCCTTGATGGTAACAGGCTGGAGACCCCTAGAATCAAACAGAAATACCAGAAACTCCGCAATCTGTGAAATCGAAGGATTAGCATAATCAACAGAGTGATCAGCACACCATTGACAGAAGACCTTCCATTTAGCTGCATAAGCTAAACCAGTGGAGTGCCTCCTTGAAGAAGAAATGCACTCCACTGCTCGTCTCGAAAAACCTCTACGGAGGAGACAGGACCTGACAAAAGATATGCGTGAAGGCACAACAAAGTTGGGTCGACGTGAAACCTCCTCGGGCGACCTTGACAAAGAAGGTCGTGATGTAGCGGGAGACGTGCCGGAACCGCCACCATCAGCGAGCGGAGCTGATTGATCCACACCCGCTGAGGCGACAGGGGAGCGATCAGAATGATTCGACAACTGCAGGTTCGAATTTTGGCGAGAACCTGAGGAAGAATCGGAACCGGCGGGAAGGCGTAGCCAACTAGACCCTTCCAATAGAGTGACAGAGCATCCACGGCAAAAGCCAGAGGATCTGGACACGGGGACACGAAAGTGTCCACCTGATGGTTCCAACGAGTCGCAAAGAGGTCGATGTGGGGACGTCCCCAGAGATCGCAAAGCGACTGGAACACTGCCCTGTGAAGCATCCACTCGGTGGAAATAACCCTGCCCTGTCGGGACAGGGAGTCGGCTAGGACGTTCAGACGACCGGGAATGTGACGAACAACCACTCCGGCGTGAACATCCTGAGCGAGCAGTAGAAGATCCCGAGCTAACTCGTACATCGGGACCGAGTGCATGCCGCCCTGGTTCCGAATGTAAGCAACCACCGTCTGGAAAGACCGAGAGGATCCAACGTAGCACCCCATCCGAGATCGCTGGCATCTGCTGTCAGAACGCGATCGGACGTGGGTAAGTCCAGTGGAACACCCTGCGTAATCCACTGAACATCTGTCCAGGGAAGAAGGTGAGGATACAGAGAGTCCGGAAACGGAAGCACCTGATCCAGAGAATCTACATTCAGCCTCCAACGACTGAGCAGAAAGTGTTGGAGAGGTCTGACACGCAGCCGACCTAGAGGAATGAGATCCGTCACCGAACCGCAGAGACCGATCAGCTGGAGAAAACTCCGAGCGGTCGCGGACATGGACTGGGACAGAGTCAGAGCAAAAGCTGAGAGAATCACAGCCTTGGCCTGGGGAACCGCTACCAAATTGAATTTGGTTTGGAAAGACATCCCCAGATGACAAAACGACTGAGAAGGGACCAGGTCCGACTTCTCCTCGTTGACTTTGAATCCTAGCGACGTGAGCAAGCTCAACAGAGTGGCGACATCCGACTCCAGTAAGGCAGCATTGGAATGCCTCTGGAGGATATCGTCCAGATATGCCGAAGTAGTCACCCTGGACTGTGTGTGATGGAACGCTATCACATGCGACATCAGTCTGGTGAACGCCCAAGGAGCCAGGTTGAGGCCGAAAGGCATGGCCTTGAACTGGTAAACTCGCCCCAGAAAAGCGAACCTGTGATACTTCCGTGACGCCCGATGCATCGGAACGTGGAAGTAAGCGTCTCGCAGGTCGATGCTGGCTGCAAAAACTCCCTGGTGAATTGATTGGCGGACCGACCTGAAAGTCTCCATGCTGAACTTGGGAGCAATGATAGACTGGTTCAGGATACTCAGATCGATAACCGGTCGGAGTCGGCCGTCCTTCTTCGGCACCAAGAACAGGCAGGAATAGAAACCCACTGACTGAACGTTCTTGACGACCTCGATCGCCCCCTTTGCCAGGAGATTGGCAATCTCCGTGGACAAAAGTTCCTGACGTAAAACGTCTGAAGGAACTGTGGTTGGAAGAGGTACCCTTGACAGAGTGGGGTGCCGTCGGAAGGATATTTGCAGCCCGGACCGAACAACATCTAACACCCACGGATCGGATGTGATGGTGGCCCAATGGTCTGCGAACTCTGCTATCCTTCCTCCAACCTGGGACGAGTCGAGGTGAGGACCTTCATTTCGAGCCCCGACGAGGTCTGCGAGAGGAGAAACCACCTCCTCTGCTAAATGAAGAATCCTGAGCCTTCCCTCGATTCTGCCGACCCCTACCTTTACCCCGTGAGTAAGAAGTAGAGGCGGCGGCAGAAGGACCAGCCTTTTGCTTCACAGAAGAAGCAGAAGGGTACTTGTTAGGCTTGGAACAGCCCTTGCCTCCCCTAGAAGGCTGATCAAGCTGACGAAACAGCAGCTGATCTTTGGAATGACGTAGGACGTCATCCCGGACCGTCGACACGGAACCATGGAAAAGTTGCGGACCTGCCAAAGAAGCAGATCGAAGAGCAGCACGCTGCTCCTCGGGAAGGGATCGTCCTGTGTCCAGCACAGCGTCCTTTCAAACCAATTCCAAATTAGCCGTGTTACAGGCATGCGTGTGAGTAAGGTGCCTAAGCACCTTGGACAGCACACGCAAAGGAACCTGTACCTCGTCAAACTTATCTGGAGGCAGATAAGCAGCCAAAGCTGAGACGACGTGATCTGAGAGAGAAAGCATGCCAAGCATCTCTCTAGATAAGCCCAACGTGGACTCCAGAGTCGTCATTGGAATGACGGCAGACTTGGGCTTGGAAAGCCCGAGGGAAGTGGAGTCCTGATCCAGAACCGTCAAAGTCTGGCAGACTGACGGAATCGTAGGAACGATAATGCACAGGAGGCAAAAAGGTGTCAACCCTGGTGAAGAACGAAGTCTTCAAAGCCTTGGAATTCAGCTTGGCATCCAATGCTGAAAAAGCTTCAACCACCTGTACCGACTGGCACGGTCGAAGGCGCCCAGAAGCAGGTTGCTCCATAGGCTGTTGGCGCACGACCGATGATCGCGGCCAGGCTGACACTGTCGGCTGGTTAGCAGGTTTGAGCTCAGGCAGAAACCCAAACACAAAGTCAAGAGCTGCCCCAAGTCCGAAGACTGCTGGCCCTCGACCTCAAGCATGTCGGACTCCTCCCCAGAGTCGGAAGACACATAGCCCATCGTGGGCAAACCAGCCGACGCCTCCCATGGTGTCGGGACACCAGAGGAATCAGAAACCGGCCTGTTTCCAATCCTGGGAGGCGGAGCCATAGGAGGCACCTGGAAACCACTCATAGCCTCGCTGGAAGCAACAGGAAGGCTCTTAGAAAGAACCTGAGTGAGTAAGGAGAGGGCCTCCCTAAGCTCACTGCCCGTACCGACCGGTTCGACAGGGGAGCAAACCGGCAAAGTGGGTTCACCTCTGACCCTCTTAACCAGCGAAGGGTCACGATCCTCCAAAACACCCGACGTGGGACGACAGCTGAAACATCTGAAGGCAGACGTGTATAGGGGTACGATGCACCCCGAGGATCAATATGGCGAGAACTCATGAGAGTCACCGCGGACCTCTGCGGGGCAGAAGGTCCAGGCTGCACAAAAGGCATTGGTCCCCCAAAACTGGCCGTGAGGCCAGAATGAGTAGACGGAAACACCACGGAGTTCATAGTGTTGCCACTAAGAACATCCGAATCCAAAGACACAACTGTGGAGCTCGACGGCGAAGAGACCACAGAGATGGGTTCGGCCGGCAGCCCCGTCCGACTTCGCCGAGTTGAAGTCAGGGAAGGCTGAGGCCGATATCCCACGTCTACAGTACCGGACATTCCTGCAGTCCCCTGCAGCGAAAAGCCGAGGCCGGCTAAAACTGACGACGAAGCAGACGGACCAGCAGTAATAGTAGATACGTCGAGAGTCGTTGAGGCTGGTGAAAAAGTGGAGAGAGCACACCGGCTCGGCTCCGAAGGAGGAGTCACAACCCTAGTGACAGCCTCAGATGTCGACTGGAGGGGGACCGTAGTCCCGGAACCAGGCACCTCATCACCAGAACACTCAACGGCTCCCGCAGTATCCACCACAGGAAAAGACTGCACATCCCCCACGGAGGAGGAATAACTCTCACCAGACAAGGTCGGCTCGGGAGGCCCCTAACGACCACGTTCTCCTTTCCCGCGGGAGCGGGAGGCACGGCCACGAGAACAAACGACACAGTTTACTGACGCCCAGAAAGTGGATGACCACGATCCACAGACACCACATGGCCGCTCGCCGAACACCCATTACAGGAGGAACAAGACAAATGTACATCGTCCACATGCTTTGGCAGCAGACATTGCCCACAAGGAATTGTCGTGGGCATGATAGAGGTGAGAGGAGCAAAGAAGGTGAAATCAGAAAACAGAACACCCCCAAAGAAGAGAGAAAGGTGACAGAAACAAAGACCCCAGACGGTCGACCGGGAATCACACAACAGGAAGACTACTCTCAAAAGAAAGAAGAAACACTGTAGGAGTGGTACCCCGCTGACACCTAACTCTAACACAATTAGAAAATTTTGCAAAAAAAGCATTAACAATAATTGTGAAATAATCTAAGTCCGAACCGCGTGGCACACAAAATTCGCACACGACTCGAGAGAGAACAATTAAATATACATTATGGACATATAATAGACAAGAGAATATAAAAAAAACACTGTTCCTGAGAATACAAAGGATACACTGTGGTACAATGAATCAGGAATCATCAAACATCGAGCTGGTGGAACACTGATAAGCGTGCAAAAACATCTCGACACGAAGCGGATTATAAAAAGAATGAGTCTTTAGAGACGGTATATGCGCACTGGCAACGGAAGTCATGGAGTTGTACTTGGGAGAGAGCGTCCCGTACTGGGTCTGCGCCGGTTGCACTCGACCCAGTTTTGGTTTATTTTTTATTGGTGCTTTTGCACCACTTTTCTTTCCCAACTTGCTTGGGAAAGACAAAAATAGAGAGTATTTTATCCGAGTTAGGGACTTCCACTGTAGTGCAAGCCTGAAGTAAACAATTGTGAGTAAGTTGATAAGAAATTTAGGGTTACAGTGACCTATATGAGCGACTTTAGTTGATCAAGTTTTTATGGTCGGCATAATTTTTACAGTCGGTCGGGTTACCCTAGACAGAGGTAATTGGGGGGGGGGGGGGGGGGTGTTATTTTTGGACAGACTCAAGGCAAAAATCATTGTTCTCAAACTTGAAACTCTTGAGGTAATTTATGAAAACAAGAAGCCCCACAGGGCCTGAAGCGCTCATCTTGTACAGAACACAATATAAACAGAGTCCAAGAACGAGTCTACATTAAGCAAGCCATCTCCATAGGCTACACTGTCAATCCTTGAGTCCCTCAGGATCGAGTGACAAAAATAATCTGGGCATCATGCCTTTTCTTCAGTTGATCATAAGTAAAATGTAGAGCTCTCCTATGAAGCCCCTTGATACAACCTATGTGGATTAATCTTAGTACCTCTAGAGGGTACTGAATACAAAATTTTTAATTCTTCAGCAAAATGGCCAATTCCGGCTCCCATAGAGAGCCCAAATATTAACCCAGGCTCTTGATTTGAACACAGTTAAATCTGACTTCCCTAGAGATGTTGTGTACTGAATATGAACGCATTCTGATTGTTGGATCTGAAGAAGAGAAATTGTAAAGAAATTTCTTTGAATAGCACCAAGTTCAAATTTGGGCTACCATAGCGAGCCCAAATATTAACCTATGGATCCGATTTGAACAAACTTGAATCTGACCCCCCTAGAGATGTTGTATACCAAATGTGAAAGCACTCTGACAAGTGAATCTGAAGAAGAAGATTTTTGAAGAAATTCCCTCATATTGTACTAGGTTAAATTTCATGTTCCCATATGGAGCCCAAATATTAACCTAGGCACTCGAATTGAACAATCTGGAATCTGACCCCCCTCGAGATATTGTATACCAAATATAAAAGCATTCCGACTGTTGGATCTGAAGAAGAAGATTTTTAAAGAAATTTCCTCATATTGCACTAAGTAAAAATTTGGGCTACCATAGTGAGCCCAAATATATACCTAGGGATCTGATTTGAACAAACTTGAATCTGACCCCCATAGAGATGTTGCATACCAAATATCAAAGCATTCTGACTGATGGATCTGAAGAAGAAGATTTTTTTAAATTACCCTCCATATTGAACAAAGATAAAATTTGGGCTTCCGTAGGAAGCCCAAATATTAACCTAGGGACTTGGTTTGAACAATCTAGAATCTGACCCTCATAACAATGATGTATACCAAATATTAAAAGATTCTGACTGGTGGTTCTGAAGAAGATTTTTAAAGAATATTCCCCATATTACCCCATGTTAAAACTTCGGGCTCCTGTAGAGAGCCCAAATATGAACCAATGAGCTTTATTTCAACAAACTTTTCACCACTAAGCATGTGGGATGATGCTTCGCATCATGATTGATAAAAGGCACACCTTAAACCCAGAACCTTGGATGCCAAGTGATCATGATTATAGTTGGGGTTTAACCGTGTTCAGGTGACAACCCCCTAGTCTTCCCAGTTTTCTGCGCGTAAACATGTTTTGGCGAAAATATAATTTCTGTTCTATTTTGAGCAGTTTCACCAACACAAAGCGTCAAACTTTTCCCTAGTAAGAGTAAAATGTTTTGTTTTGTTTTTTTGTTTTTTTTTTGGGGGGGGGGGGGGGGGGGGGGTGCAGTGCCACCCACACCCTCGTATCTACGCCACTGTCTTCCACCATGCCCAATGAACTTCCTTGGATCCTGCATGATGCTCAGTGGATATTCTTTATGCTGACACTCGTGAACCTCTGTCGGAAAAATGCTTAGGCCTATAGGCCATTTCCTCTGAATGCTAGGCTATAGGCAGAGTGCGTGATTCGTGCAAATTATCTTCAGTTCACAATTAGATGTTTTTATTAGGTTTTTCCCTCTGGAAAAGACTATTGTTTTTCCACGGATTATTATTTTTTTTTCTTTTTTGGGTTTTTTTTTTTTTTTTTTTTTTTTTTTTTCCCACACATTTTTGTCCGTACGATTCAGAAGCCATTTTCGAACCGATTTTCACACAATTTGGCACACACATAGAGTGGCAAAAAATCTAAAAATGTACCGAAGCGGAATTTTCGATTTAACCCTTGTTTCGCCAGAATTGGCAAAAAACTGCCAAAATTGGGGTTTATCGGCACTTTCTCGAAACACGTCTTTACGATTTTTTTTAAATATTCATAATTACTAGACCTGCCTATGACACAACCTTTGATACACACGACATATTAGGCGATGCATATGGTAACCCTCCACAGGCTGCCAAACATCGAAATTTTGATGAAATGGGCCAGTTTCAGACCCCCACAGCACCCAAACGATACCCGAGAGGTAAACATAGCTTCCTTTATTGGAAGTGGAATTCACCGAGGATCATTTTTGCAAGTAATAAGGGTGTTCAGAAAACCAAGTGTTAACCCGTTTTGGGCTGGTTAAACAGCAATACCCCAAAAAAGCTCAAAACTTCATGTTTTCCATGGATTTCTCTAAACAAGTCTTGTAGATTTCCAAGAAAAATTGGTCACTCTCAGGTCTTGGTGTGACATTACAAGTTGCATGGACAAAATATTCCGGTCAGCATTAGTTAACCCTTCCCGACATGCTAAACGTAAAATTTGTGATAAAATGGGCTGTTTTTAGACACCAACAGCACCCAAACGATATACCACAGAGAAAGGGGCCTTCATTTATCGGACGCAAAATTGATCGGAAAATATTTTTGAAAGTGGTAAGGGTATTCAAAATTTGACGTCTTAACCCATTTTGGGCTGGTTAAAGAGAGATACCCATTAAAATCTTAAAACACCCGTTTTCTGTGGATTTCTCTAACAACATCTTGTAGGTTTTCACGAAAAATCGGCTATTTGCAGGTCTTGGTGTGACATTACAAGTCGCATGAACAAAATATTCCGGTCAGCATTAGTTAACCCTCCCCGGGCTGCTGAAGGTCAAAATTGCGATAAAATGGGCTGTTTTTGCACACCAACAGCACCCAAAGGGTACACCACAAAGAAAAATGCCTTCTTTTATCGCGCGTACAATTTATACGGAAACATTTTTGTAAGTAGTAAGGGTATTCAAAAGTCGATGTCTTAACCCATTTTGGGCAAGCTAAAGAGAGATATCCCTTGAAAGCTCTAAATTCCCATTTTCTGTGAATTTCCCTAACGGTAACTTGTAGGGTTTCAAGACAAATTGACTATTCGTTGGTGTTTATGTGACATTACAAGTTGCATGGACAAAATACTCCGGTGAGCGTTTTTTAACCATCTACAAGCTGCCAAGCATCGGAATGTTGTTAACATGGGACTGTTTTCAGACACGCACAGCACCTAATGTATACATGAGAGATAAACATAATCTCCTTTGTTTGAAGTGGAATTCACAGAGGACCATTTTTGTAAGTAATAAAGGTATTCAAAAAACCAAGCGTTAACCCCTGTTGGGGAGGTTAACAGGGATACCCATCAAAAGCTTAAAAAATTGTTTTCCCTGGATTTCTACAAACATTTTGTGGGGTTTTCAAGAGAAAATGGCCGTTGATAGGTCTTGGTGTCATATGACCAGTTGCATGGATCAATTATTTTGGTAGGCATTTGTTAACCCTTCATGGGCTGCTAAATGTAAAAAATTGAGGAAATAGTCTGTTTTTGGACACCAACAACATCAAATGGAAATGCCACAGAGAAACGTAACTTCTTTTACCAGACGCAAAACTGATAGGGAAACATTGATATTGATATTAACCCATTCTACCATTAATGATGGGTTTTACCTGAACATTTTTTTATCAAACCCAAACCGAGTCATTTGAGACTACTATACTCACCTTTCTCATAACATCAATGAAGGAACTTTTGTGAGACAGTTAAAAACAATTCATCAGACACTGTGGGGTCAAGAAAAATCATGGAATCTAATCGGGAAAAGCCATGATTCTCCAGAATCATAAAGTCTAGTTGTTCTTAACTTATTTATCTACTTTGTGCCGCTACGTTGGGTAATAATTAAGCAACCTTCCCCTATAGACAACCAATTAGCCTACAAAATACAGGCCCAAATGGTTGCCTTGTAAATTGCGGAGAGAGAAACAAATAATGGGTATATAATGATGTATGAGAGAGAACAGCCCGTGTTTCAGTGTGGATGGCAGCTTTAAATTGGGGCTAGTTGGGCGCTAGAGATGACGAGACCACAATAGCGTCGACATATAGGCCTATAGTTGAGTTCTAAAGACGAGGGTTCCATGATGACCTATATTTTTTTTGTCTTTAGACCTATGCTCTAAACACCCTGGGGTAGAGGCCAACTTCCTCCTTTCTCAGACTTGAAAAACGCAGCCCTACCCCCTCCTCTCCCATCCCTTATAAAAAAGTACCATGGTAAACCATGGTAAATCCCAAAATACCCTGGTGATACCATGGTATTACCATGGTATTTTGGGATTTACCATGGTTTACCATGGTACTTTTTTATAAGGGATAGGCGTACCCGAAGAAACCATAGCCTAATCTCAGCATTTCCCCTATATGTTCAGAAATCAATCACGCCTACATAGCCTAATCTCAGCGTTTCCCCTATATGTTCAGAAATCAAACACGCCTACATAGCCTATTATTATAAAGGAGTGCCTTATCAGTAAGAATACTGAGTCTTAAATTTTACCGTAACGGTAGGCCTATATAGCCTAGCCCTCCACGCCCCATGGACCCGTACACCTACATATGCCTTCACGCCTTCGCTTGGGGAGCTTCTTCGATGTTGAATTCTGTAATAGCAAATGCGCATATCATTTTCCAATCGAAACTGACCAGGTCATTCGTCCCGAAAATCGACTTTATCATTAGCTCTAGCCTACACTTAGCCTAAATGAAAATCCTGCGCCATGCTAGCCAACTATAGATTAGGCTATGCATAACAGCCATCGTTTGATTCGTTTCACAATGAGAATAGGCCTATGTTGTAAACTAGCGTACCACACCTTAATGATTCTGTAGGCTTATATCCTACACAATGCCAATATTATAGATCCCCTACATAGAGACAGGCACGAGGAACTGAATAGGTTATCCACCCTCTTTATTCGAGAGCTATAGCCCACCTTTGGTGTTCGGATCAGAGAAACTATTCAGGATGATTGGTCAATTGCTCAAGAGTCCAGCCCCATCCCCCAACACACCTCCGTTGTATTAAACGACCGTAGTAGGCAATAGGATCTCGTGGATCTGGGCCTAGGCCTATAGCGTCGCCCCATATATGTAGGCCCTACTGCACCCATAAAAATGGAAGGCAAGAGGCCAATGGAACCCAAGTCTGACCATCGGGCCAACCACCACCACCACCACCACAGACTGAGTAGGTCAAACACATATTGGTCTATTAGTAGGACATGAGTAAAAGTTCATCTGTTGGTAGGCTTATCCCCCCCCCCCCACCCCACCCTGCTTCTCCGATGGAAATTTTGTTACCAGCAGAAGTAGCCTATAATTCCAGAGGTTCTGAAAAGCCCTCTGAATGCATTTCTTTTGTGGTCCTCCAACTTGCCCCCCCTCCCCCACCCCCCTCCCACCCCTTAGTAGGCTACGTTCCAGTAAAACAATAATTTGTAAAACTGAAAACTCTTGTGAACTGAATGCTTCTTGTTGAGGATAAAACACTCCAACATGCAAGGATATCGCCCACTTCCCGGGATGTGTGAGTGTGTGTGTGGTGGGGGGGGGGGGGGGGGGGTGTGGGTGTGTGGGGGGGGGGGGGGGCAAGGTGGCAATACTAGTACTATTTCATTCAATTCTGCTTTAGCAGATTAATACCATCTTTCACCCTCACCCCATCCCAACAGAAACTCAAAGACCGTGACGTGGGTGATTCAGGCTTCGGAGATTGAGAATTTGAGTGACAATTTAACTTTAAAACAGTGCAGTCTGTTGACCAATACACATCAAACGAAGGCAGTTGGGCTACAGATCAGATGCAAAATAGAACTTGGTCATAATGGGGCCTAAGTCAAAGCCCACCACTGTGCCCGTAATCTTATAAAATTAGTGGATACTGCCTTTCAATCTTATCAACGAGGTACTATGATTATGAATGCTTCCGCAGCGGCTGTACATTCACACTTGTGACAACCCATAATCTCAAACACAACAAACAAATCTGGTTTCAAAGCGCGCACGTGCACTCCTGTGACGTTTGATGACGTTAAATTTACCGCATTTCTTTTGACTCTTTGACCTTGAATGGTGATTTCGCGTCAGTTCAAAATATTCATTTTTATATCTTACTCAAGAAATTTTTGGCTCGACATGAAGACTGTTAAGTTGTTAACAACTACGTCGGGACAATGACCAACATATTTATATTCTGGTTATGATAACAAACAACAACACACCACGCATCGAGCTGAAGAACTAACGTCTGCAAAGTTGGTGTTTCGAAAAATACCAGCGTCCAGTTGACTTTGGAACTTGTAAGTTCACATATTTGTTCAACGTGGAATAACTACAAATGTCTGGTGAGTATTTTGGGGGGAATTATCGAAGCCCTATATTTCTGTTTTAGTTTTATCAAACACTGAATTTGAATTTAGTGTAATTAGGCTGTCGAACTCTTGCAAACCACCAGCCATCGACATTGCATGTGTCAGTGGTTTCCTGAATTTCAAAAGTGAATGTTTATTTCCTCAAGTGCAGTTTGCAAGTTCACGAAGGTCTGTTGGCTTTCAACACAAGATGTCGCGATCCCCAATTTACGTAAATGTACACATGATACCTATTTTTCTTCTATTGTTGCGGGGCCCCAAGCATAGAAATTAGACAGAATGTTTTGATTTTAGAATTTAGTTGCAACTTGCACGTGAAACGAAAGTCAAAACACTGTATTAAATTGTTATAAAATGAAACCAATCACAGTTACACAGCATCTCCACAATTCAAATACAATATTATACATTTAATTTCAAAATCTGGGAGAGTGCCAAAGCTTACTGTTCTCACAAATGAAGTGAAGTGTCACTGTTATGCCACAGAAAATCAACAACAGGATGACCTGAAATAGTCTTTGAAATGGACAACTGATATTGATAATGCCTTGAAATGCAAAAAGCCAAATGTCAATAAAAGTCGCTTCAGTTTTCACTGCAACTTGAAAGCAACACCATGTCAATTGTACAAGAAAGCTTTTCTATTGGACAATTACTGAATTAGGTTGGATTAAATTAATTGTTTGCCCCTCCCATTTTATCACCAAGTATCATCATGCTGACAGGCGTCTTCAAAGATCATTAAACCCCAAGTCGTCCGTCATGAAGGTGGTGTTTGGGTCTTTTAAAATTATGCCCTCACTTTCGAAAAAAATGGGAGTATACTGGATTACATACGTCTGTGCATCCGTGCGTCCGTGTGTGAGTCCATCCGAGAATATTCCTAACTTAAGTATTATTTTCTATAATATTTGTTGGTCACAGGTATGCCCACACTAGTTATTATTTTTTTTTTATTACTTCTTCACTTAGAAATTGTGTCTGTCCGAGCCAAATTTTGTCTGTTCAGCCTGTATCTCTGGTATCGAATGTTCTATTGCAATGAAATTTGCCGTGAACACTGCTTATGGTATAGGCTTTAAAAAAAAGGATTCAACGATATTTCTCATATTCTTCTTTTTAGAGTTATCCCCCTTTTTTGACTTAGAAATTGCAGGAAATATTTGTCTGTTCAGCCTGTATCTCAGGTATGGGTTATCGGATTTCAGTGAAATATGGCATGCAGTTTGCCCATGACAAAGGCTGCTGCCTCATTGCATAAAACTTCCAAACACCAAACAATTTACCATACCTTTTGACTTAGAAATTGTTGAAAACTTTCGAAGAAAATGGGAGGGGGGGGGGGGGGTATACTGGATTGAGGTTATCGGATTTCAGTGAAATATGGCATGCAGTTTGCCTATGACAAAGGCTTCTGCCTAACTGCATAAAACTTCCAAACACCAAACAATTTACCATACCTTTTGACTTAGAAATTGTTGTAAACTTTCGAAGAAAATACTGGATTGGGGTTAGAGGCAAGAATTTTTGCCCTACCAAAAATTTATATTTTCCAAACCGAGAGGCCGATTTGAACCAAATTGGATATGAATTATTAGTGGGTCACAAGTACCTGATTTATGTGAAAAAAAAAAAATTTCAAATGCCCCGTGGGAACCCCACTTCCTAGGAGCTAAAAATAGAAATATTTTCAAATGCCCATATTTCCCAAACCACACTGAACAGAGAGCTGTTATTTGGTGCGAAGATTCCTTAGGACCAGTAGAATGGAATGATAAAAAAAGATTGCCATCGGTTACGCGTCTGCCTGCGTAATATGCAAATTGAGCAGTTAAAAAAATTTAATTTTTCAAAATATATCAACAAAACCATATCATGTGACCCCCTCATTGGAACGAGCTCATTTAGCTCGTTCCAGTGAGGGGTATGGTGTTGTTGATTTAAAATAATAAATTTTGATATCGTCTGTATTGGGTAAAGGGTTATAAACTGCATTACAATTTATGGTAATGGATGGTTCAGATGTACCATTTTTCGAACAAGGAAGTAACACAAGCTATAATAAGATATAATTGTCACTGGGGGAAACCCTTCCTTCCAAATATTTGTGCCATAAAAAGTGCTATTTTTAGGGGCTTTAATATGACTACCAAATAGGTACCAGAATCAGTCTCAGTGCATTGATTGAATTAACAAAATTGTCTCTTGGAGTACCCACCGACCTTCCACCCCACCAATTGATGGGAGAGGGACACCTCCTCCCACACCCACCCCACCTCAGGCCTCTGTGGAAATAAAATGTACCTGTCTCCTGGGGCAGGTAGAAATTTGAGAACATTTCGATCCTTGGGTACCACAGTCTACAGGGACTCTGTTTGCACCCATACTATTTTTTAGCTCACCTGAGTGAAGCTCAAGGGGAGCCTTTATAATAATGATCACTTTTCTTCCGTCGTCTGTCTAGCATAAACTTTACATCATCGACTTCTCTTAAACTAATGACCTGAACCAAGTTTTAAATGCAGGTACCTCATCATATGTCAGTTCATACAAGTTTGTTCAAATAAAGTTACCACGACCATGCATCCACCCGCAGGGGGCATAACTCTGTTAGACGCCCCCCCCCCCCCCCCCCCCCCCCCCCCCCCCCCCACCAACAAAAAGGAAAAATTGAAAAAAAAAAATTTCAAAACCAACAAACGGCATCCTTTGATATTTGGTATACAGCATCCTTAGGAGGGGCAGACCGAAGTTTGTTCAAATCAAGACCCTGGGTGTATATTTGAGCTGCCTATGTGCAATGTGACAAAATGTCCTTGAAAATCTTTTTTCAGATCCACCAGTCATAATCTTTTGATATTTGTTGTACAGCATCCTTGCAGAGGTCAGATTCAAGTTTGTTAAAAAAGACCCAGGATTGATATCTGAGCACAAATTTGAACTTTGGACAATAAGAGGAATTTTCTTTAAAATCTTCTTCAGATTCCCCTGTCAGAATCATCTGATATTTGGAATGTAGCTAAGTTTTTTCAAATCAAGTCCCTGGGTTCCTATTTGGGCCGTCCTGGAAATGAGATGGGTGCAAGTGCAACTGGTCCCGTCAGCACCCGTGTTTTCTATTTTACGATAGCTAAAAAATGCACTCGTTAAAAAATATTGTGAAGCACTAAAATACTGTGAGGGCAATATAAATAAATGTGTGTCATTTTGAGAAAGCAGCACTCTGCGGCCAGTGGCAAGTTACTGTCATAATTCAGCAATTCCTTATACATTTGACCCTTTGAACACTAGTGGTATCTGCCATGCCAGTTCAGTGGCATTGGCAGCAATTAGAAAAGTCCATACTCATTATTTGGGGAAGACCAATAAATATTTTCAACATGCAGCTTAGGGGCTACACATTGAAAATACTGATTGGTCTACCCCACACATTTACTGAACAGCCATCCTATTTAATGAAGTTATGACATATCATGTTCCTGGCTTGGAAAGCAGCTGCTCGCAAGCCTGAAAATAAGCAATCTGTCATTTACAAAATGAGGTTTCCAGAGTGTAAATTTGCTGATGCTATCAAATACAGTTGACCAGGTTATCCTCTGGGTTCCTCTTTTTGTTTAGGTTTGAGAACCTCCAGAGGGTGAATTTGGTTATGCTACCCTGCTGGGCAGGGTAGCATAACCAAATTCACCCTCTGTAGGCCTCATTTTGCAGATGATAGTCTGCTTATTTTCGGGCTTGGCTGCTCGGGTTCAAAGGGTTAAGGTTTCTGGGGTCTGGTGACCGCATTCCCTCGAAAATTCATATACTAACATTTTACGGGAGCAATTTACACTCGTTTCTGATTTCACAAGAGCTTAAAACTGCACCAATCAATCTTAATCATTTCCAGCACTGATTTGGGCTTCTTACGCGAGCCCAAATTTTACTTCAGAATCTTCCTCAAATCCACCAGTCAGAATCTTTTCATATTTGGTTTTCAGCATCAATATTGGGGGTGCATCAGATTCAAGTTTATTCAAATCAAGTTTATTCAAATCAAGCTTCTTGTGCGAGTGCAACTTTTAACTTAGTGCAGTACTAGTATGAGATTTGTTTAAAATTCTTATTCTGCACCACCAGTCAGAAACTTTTGATATTTGGAGTGGGGGTGGGGAGATCAGACTGAAAGTCCCTGAGTTCATATTTGGTTTAAAATGGGGGTCTCATTATGAGAGTCCAAATTTTAACTCACTGCAGTGTGAGAATTATAACGTTCTTATTCTGAACTAGCAGTCCAGGCCTGTTGATTTGAGGTGAACGGCCATTTGGCTTGCGTGGAAGTTACCTAAAATGAAAAGCACACAAATGAAAAGTGTGTCGCACTAAATTGTCATTGAGCCACGCAAAATTTTCACCAAGTTGAATCATCCAGTATGAATGAATGGTGGAATGATGTTATTTGCCAACAGAGCAGCTATACTTAAGGCATAGGGAAACACCTATACTGATGATTGGTTGATGCTCCACATCCTTTTAAACTCCTTCTTCTTAGGATGTGGCATAGGTACAAAATCAGGAAATGTTAATAATTCTATTATTCATGTCTCTGCTACAAATAATGATTGTGGGTGCCATACTCTTCTGCAGCATGTTAGCCCATGCCAAGAATAGGCTAAAATTGCAACTAATTTGTATCTGAATTGCCTCAACACAGCCTCATTATTGTTCCAAAGGATTAATTTTTATTCATCAGTATATTGCCCATAGGAGCAAGAACTTGGCTATGATACAACAGTTCATATATTAGAATAATTGCAACACATATATATGTAGGTTACCTAATTGGTGACCTCAATCAAGTACAGGGGAACGAACGATGAGTTACAAAAGCTCAGACCAGGTGAATGATAAATGGGTTACACAAAATTTTGAAAACAGCATGCCTGCAGTCAGAATCTTTTGATATTTGGTTGGAAGTGTCCATAGGAGGTTCACATTGAAATTTGTTGGAATTAAAATCAAGTCCTTGTGTTTATTTGGATTTCCTTTAGTAGCCGAAATTTTAACTTTGTGCAATATAAGGAAAATTCTTTTAAATTGAATTTCAGTTCTTGCAAGGCATGGCATGGGATAACCGGGATTCTCAAAAGAAATCTCATGAATCCATAGGTACACTGACACTTGATAGTACATTTCATCTTTGAAACAAAGATGTTTGTCAGTTTGTGATTTGGGTTATTTAATTTCTTTATAAATTTTGCAAGCTCCCTAAACCTTATTTCTTAATGCACGCATTTTTCATTCATTATTTCTTGCTATAGGCATTTTTCATACATTCATCATGATTAATGTGTTTTTCTTCTAAAGTATTATTCAGCACTCAGACATATTTCTTTTCTTTTCTTTTCAGAGATGGTCAACAAAAAGTACCCTGCTATAACAGCAATGATGATAAACATCTAGCTTGGGGAACTGCTGAAGCCAGTGAGACCCAATGCAGGTTTAGCACCCTACTTCTTGAAACTGTGAAATACTGGAAAATTAACAAAATGGTTTCCAATTTCCAGGACTTGAAAATTCCTAGGGCAATGGTGGTTTTCTTCAGACTGAACTGGAAAGTCTTGAATAATATTATTTTTGTTGCTCCGTGTGCATGCTGTGCACTCTTTTGAGTGTCACTGTTTCCATTCTTTTTCGATGAGTCAGATGAACTCAAGTTGAAAGTGTTACAAACTTCTCTTTTTAAATCATGGAACAAACAAACAACCTCTCCCACCAATCATCAAATTTACAATAGTTGGAAATTCAAAGCTCTGACTTTGAAAAAGTTGGAAATTTCATAAGTTGCTAATGGAAATCTTCCAAACATGATGTCTAAAATTTGGGTAAAATGTAGAGTTTTTGGACTGAAAAGTAGTGAATGTTCTCCAAATATTGATTTAAAATTGAAAAGAAGTAAAAAATCCCTCCCCCCCCCCCCCCCCACCTCCAAATGATTACCAAGAATCCCCAGTTAGATAATTTAGTCAAGGGGCATATAAAGGGAAATTTTTTTATGTGGGTGGGGTGGGGGGTAGTTCTAATTGTTGCATTTCTTTCTCAGAAATTATGTGGTGGTAATGCAAATTTAGAGGTGGGAACACCCCCCTCCCCCCCCCCCCCCCCCTTTGCAATCAAAGTCCTCTTTAGGGCTGTCACAATTTTTTTAATTTAGGAATTGATTAATTGTCACAAATAATTGATTATTCGTACCTAGATGACCTCCCAGCACCCCCCCCCCCCCCCCCCCCCCCCACTCTTTGAAATCGTTAAAATTGAAATTCAGGTCAGTTGACCTACCTTAAGTAAATAACGAAACCGATCCTCTTTTAGGTACATTCAAAGCTTTGTTGTTCTGAACTTTTGAACCGTCAGTGTAATCAAGACCGGACGTCAGTTGTGAACTGCGACCAGTCTTAATTATTACACTGACTGTTCAAAAGTTCAGAACATCAAAGCTTTGAATGTACCTAAAAGACAAATGCTTCTAATGGCTTCTTGAGGTTTAATATCAACGTTCTTGATCTTTTTACCTTAAAATTTAGAAACAATAGATTTTTCCTGAAATTTTTTTTTAATAATTAAATGTCTAAAACGGGGTAAAATTTACCGATTCTTCGGCAAAGAAAAATACTAATCAATTTCGGCGTGACCAATCGACAATCGATTAATCGTGCGTGACAGCCCTAGTCCTGTTTGCAGCATCCATGTCCAGAAGCTGATATTCTCCATTCAAACTAAACTGGATGGCAAAAGGCCATAAAATAATATTTTGCTGTGGTGTATGTTTTTAAGGATGTACCACACCAAAAAATTATTTTATGGGCTCACCAACAAAGTTTGGACAAATCAGTACTGAATATGGTGTACAGTTTGCCATTTTAAGATTTGGAATTCTACCTACTCAATAAACATTCACATGCAACTGAAAAGTACTAGAACATTTTTGTCATTCAGTCCTGGAAAAGTACTTGAAATTTTTATGTTTAGTGCTGTATAAGTTTGGGAGTTTAATTTACTCTGGCAAATTGTGTGCAAACCATGGAATATTCAATAAAAATGTAGTCATCAATTAGTGTTTTACTTTGATGTGTAGAGTTGTGCATCCTACAGGTGTCAGATGACATCATTTGTATATTAGGTAGTGGATTTAGTACCAGAGGCAATTTTTAAACTGGTTTGAAAATGTTTTGTAAAAAAAAGTAACCTTACCTAACCTGCAGTTGCCCTAAAAGTATCAGGCATTTGCCTTAAAAACTGCCAAAAAATTTTAAATGCCCATACTTATCTTGGATTTGCCCTGCAGATACCATTCCCTTACCTTGAAAATTGCCAAGTGCCATGGAAAAACTCATAATTCTTTATTACTTCTTCAAAAGTAGAGCATATGCTTAATCCTCACAGGAATAACACTGTTCACTTAATTTCATTGCAAAAGATAAGAACAGGTGCTTCAGGCAACCAACCTTTGGGGTAAGTCAGATTGTAGGTGCCTTGTTAGTTGTTTCTAGGTATTGCTTAGCTGCCGTTATAGGCAACCAAGACTTAAGTAGAAGCAACTGCAAAGCCACAGATGTTTACCATAAAAAGTTTAGGAAATAAAAGTTCAGCATTATTTCATTTCTGTGTAATCCATCCGTATACCAATTTCATTAGGGGCTTATCAATAAAGGGAGGGCATTTGGGAGTGTATTAGCCCCCAAGCCTGAAAAAAAAACAAGAAGAATGTTACTAAGTTGACACATGACCCCCCCCCCCCCCCTGTGTGACCTTCACCTTGCAGATGCGACGGAAACTATTATATGCGACACACCTTCTGACTGTCCTTAACATTTGTAAAAAGTTTAACAATTGTACTATGATTTGTTTCTGAGTTATGGCTGAGACACGAAAATATTGACCGATTTTTAGTGTGACCTTGAGGGGCGCGGTGGCTCAGTAGGTAGAGGTACAGGCTGCAAGCCAAGAGGTCCTCGATTCGAATCCCACCTGCGACAAGTGCGTTGTGTCCTTGGGCAAGACACTTCACTCCCATTGCCCATGTGGGGGCACAATGACGCCGTGTACTAAGGCGTACTGCACGTCGATGGTACGCATGTCTTCAACCAATCTAATCCTGCTTGTGCTGCAGTGCGGAGTTACGATGTTGGGGAGCTGGCAGCTGCTCGTCGTTGCTCGGTTGTTCTCTCCGGGTACTCCGGCTTCCTCCACCCATAAAACTGTCACGGTCATGATTAGCCATTGTGCATAAATATGTGACCTTAAACATCAATAAATAAATAAATAAATAAATAAATAAATAAGTGTGACCTTGAAATGTGACCTTGAAGGTACGAACCCAGCTATGGTATGTGACAATCCTCCCATGGTCCTTTATAATTGTGTGAAGTTTGATGATTGTGGCCCTAACAGTTTTCGAGTTATTGGCTCGGCCACACTGACACACACCCAGACAGACACATGCACACTTCAATCACTATATGACACCCGACTTAAGTCGAGGGGCATAAAAACAACAAATATTTGGAAACACACAGGTAGCAGTTGGAAAATACTCACTTGAGGTGATGGAGGGGAAAATGATTTTATTTGGTAAAAGAGTGTGATGTTTGGTAGAGGGAGTTGAACAGTTCTTTTTTCAGAGGCAATCGGCGCACCTCTCCCTCACCAGAAAAACCAAGCAAGACCCTCAATCCATGCCCCTGAGTTCCTTGGATTTCCATTGGCAATGGCCATGGAAAACCATGGAAAGTCAGTCTTCTTGCATGGTATGTATTTCCAGGGTCACCTCTTTAAATTTTCCATGGAATCCATGGACCCAAACCATGGAATTTGTCCGAATACTCCGTGGTAAAAATCCATGGACAAGCATGGAATTTTTTAATCAGCTTTTTCCATGGAAGTAGTCAGAACTTCCATGGACAAGCATGGAATTTTATGTTCAGCATTTTTCATGGAAGTTGTCTGAAGTTCCATGGACAGAAACCATGGAATTTGTTTGAATACTCCGTGGAGAAAATCCATGGAAAAGCCTGGAATCTTATATTCAGTCTTTTCCATGGAACTGACTGGACTTCCATGGACAGAAACCATGGAATTTGTCCAAATACTCCGTGGAGAAAATCCATGGAAAACCATGGAATCTTATATTCAGTCTTTTCCATGGAAGTGACTGGACTTCCATGGACAGAAACCATGGAATTTGTCCGAATACTCCGTGGTAAAAGTCCTTGGAAAACCATGGAATATAAGGCACAAACTTTTTCATGGAATTAACTATCTGAACTTTCCATGGTTTTCATTTTTCCTTGGTCAAAGAGGACCACGGAAAGTTGTCCGAATACTCCGTGGACTTAATTTCCAAGAAATTCCATGCAATTTTCCGTGCAATCCACAGACATTTTAAATGCAGGGATGTGACCCCTCGTTGGGATGAGCTCATCAAGCTCGTTCCAACAAGGGGTCACATATATGGTTTTGTTTGGAAAATAATATTTTTTCAACTGCTGAATTTGCACATTCCGTGGGAGGATGCGGCTGATGCGTTGGGTAAAGGGTTAATAGACACTATATAGCTACTAGAACAAGTTTCATAGAAATTGGCAATCAATTAAATGAATGTTGTCATTTGGTTGATTTTGATTTTTGGCCACAGATGGACTGTTTTAAAAATCAAGATGGCTGTCTAATTTATTTTATGCACAAGAGATAAGCCTGTATACTATACTACTCAATGTTTGGTAAGCACCACATATTTGACACCTCATTGTGAAATTTGCTTGTGACATATTTACGATATTTTTGGTGGATATGATTGAGGAATGTATTGAGATGGTCCCCTGTGTTTATTTTAGCTCTCTTGACCCGCAGACTTTTTGTGACAGTCATGGAAAGCATGTACCCCTTGATTTTCAAGATGTTTTCATGTATTGTCTACATGTACATGACATGTGTAGGGTATTCAGTCTTCAATTAAACACAAACCCTTGTGATTTAATGATTGAATATGGCGAATACAAATGTAAGAAGACATTTGTCTGAAGCAGAAATGTGCCAGGCTGTTGGGATGGTGGAGCAAGGGGTTACCCATCGTCAGGTTGGTGAAGCCCTTGGTGTCACCATACGGTGATCACCAGAGCCTGGGCAAGATTTCAGCAGTATGGCACACCAGTACGATGGCAACATCTGTTGCCGAAGACCATTTTTTGATCATTCAGGCCTGTAGGAACTGCTTTGCCACACCAACCCAGCTTCGCAGTGACCTTCAGAATGCATCCGGGGTAAATGTTTTGATGCAGACTAACCGGGCAAGGTTGCACGAAGGCCGTCTCCGATCGAGAAGACCATTCATTAGCATTCCGCTTTCCCAGAACCACTGCCACGCACGATATGATTGGGCCATGGACCATTTTGGATGGACCAGAGAAGATTGGCGAACTGTCCTTTTTTACAGAGGAGCCATGGTACTGTCTAGACTACACAGGTAGGCATTCTATGGTATGGAGAAGACCAGGAGAGTGATTCCATGCAGCCAACATTGCTGAACATGACCGCTATGGTGGAGAGTCAATAATGGTCTGGGGCGGCATCAGCTAGGATGGACATACAGAGCTCTGTGTCCTTGACCATGGTACAATGACTGCACAGGGGTATATTGATGAGATCCTGGATGCGCACGTCAGATTGTATGCAGGTGCAGTGAGTGATAGATTCATTCTGATGGACGATAATGCCCGTCCTCATGTTGCCCATGCTGTCCGGGAGTACCAACAGAGGGAGGGGACTCAGCGTATGGACTGGCCAGCAAGATTCCTGAACTCAATCCAATCGAACATGTCTGGAATGAGTTACAGCTTGCTATTTCAGCTCGTCCAGTCCAGTCAAGAAGTGTCCAGGATCTGGGTGCCATGCTTGTCCAACAATGGAACAACATCCCACAAAGGACCACCAGGAACCTGATTGGGAGCATGAGAAGTCGTTGTCAAGCTGTAATTAACAGTAATGGGTCTCACACTCGATACTGAACCCCTACCAGTTCGCACCGTCAACTTTTTGGCAAATTTGGAAAATTTCCTCTTTTACCAATAATGTCCATTTTCCATGGTTATCGTATTCAAAAGCTAAAAAATAATGACAAACACAAACAAAATCTTAATTTCTGTACTTAAATCATTAAAGATATAATTAAATAAAAAAAATAGGCCGATGAAATCATCAGATGTGTACCCATACGTGCAACTAGTAGAAAGCTGTATGACGGAGGGCCACCATGGATGCTGACATTATGTACACCATACAAGGTATGGGTACATATAGAAATGGATTGAAGGAGTGTCTAATTTGATGGATAAAGGGTTAATATCTCCGGATCAAATTATCAGATTTACATAAAAAACTATACAGCACAGCACATCAGTAACCTGAATAAATATATAAAGAAACATGACAATCGGATTGATCTTTTTTGAGTTATCTCATGCCAAAGGGATTGGAGGAATTTTCAATTTGAAGGATAAAGGGTTAATATCTCCAGATCAAATTATCAGATTAACACCAAAAACTATACAGCTCAGCACATCAGTAACCTGAACACAAATATAAAGTAATAACTAGAACATCCAAGCAATATTTTTCAAGTTATCGAATGCCAAAGGGATTGGAGGAATTTTCAATTTAAAGGATAAAGGGTTAATATCTCGGGATCAAATCATCAGATTTACACCAAAAACTATACAGCTTGGCACATCAGTAACCTGAACACAAATATAAAGTAACTTGACAATCCAAGGAATATTTTTCAAGTTATCGAATGCCAAAGGGATTGGAGGAATTTTCAATTTGAAGGATAAAGGGTTAATATCTCAGGATTAAATTATTAGATTTACACCAAAAATTATACAGCTCAGCACATCAGTAACCTGAACACAAATATAAAGTAACTTGACAATCTAAGCAATATTTTTCAAGTTATCGAATGCCAAAGGGATTGGAGGAATTTTCAATTTGAAGGATAAAGGGTTAATATCTCAGGATCAAAATAACAGATTTACACCAAAAACTATACAGCTCAGCACATGAGTAACCTGAACACAAATAAAAAGTAACTTGACAATCCAAGTAATATTTTTCAAGTTATCGAATGCCAAAGGGATTGGAGGAATTTTCAATTTGAAGGATAAAGGGTTAATATCTCGGGATCAAATCATCAGATTTACACCAAAAACTATACAGCTCGGCACATCAGTAACCTGAACACAAATATAAGCAATATTTTTCAAGTTATCGAATGCCAAAGGGATTTGAGGAATTTTCAATTTGAAGGATAAAGGATTAATATCTCAGGATCAAATTATCCAATTTATACCAAAAACTATACAGCTCGGCACATCAGTAACCTGAACATAAATATAAAGTAACTTGACAATCCAAGCAATATTTTTCAAGTTATCGAATGCCAAAGAAATGGATACGGACGCCAGACGAACAGACGGACGGACAGACAAAGGATGGACAAATGACGGATGGTCACCCCGGATGCCGGCATTATGTGTACCATACATAGTATGGGTACACATAAAAATATATACCCTTTTCATAACAATATTTCAACTGAAACGTAAAACAGGTAGTTGGATATTGTTGGTGCATAGCAAACTTTGAGTAGTATATTTTATGTAAAGTAAATTAGTTGTTCTCCATACCGGACATAATAAAATGAAGAATTAATACATAATACAATTTGTATTAATGGAAGTTTAAGCTGAAACAAGAATATCTTTCACTAATTCAACTAAGCACTTATGGTTTCCATTTATACCAGGCTAGGTACAAGTAGCTGAGTTGATTGATACCATGTATAGCCTCAAGAGCTATTTCTATAAGTTTAACTTAGTTCTGTGCAGATATTCTAATGTTAATACTGGGCTTTCTTTGGTTGTTGAATTTTACCGTTTGTTGTCTCAAGCTGACTCAGTCTTGCAGGCTGCAAAATGGTATTTTTTTGCAGACCTGAACAATCCTTCCATTGTCATGTGTTATTTAG
This sequence comes from Pictodentalium vernedei, assembly GCA_031216915.1. Classification (NCBI taxonomy): domain Eukaryota; kingdom Metazoa; phylum Mollusca; class Scaphopoda; order Dentaliida; family Dentaliidae; genus Pictodentalium; species Pictodentalium vernedei. Next base: position 9,250,904 of record CM062291.1, on the reverse strand, counting down.
TGCTCAAACGACTAGTGAATTCCAAAGTCGACTAGTCAATACCCAAAAGTCAAGTCGACTTCGACTAGTCATTGGTGATAACTTGTCTCCTTATAACAGTGTTGGTGTTCTGGTAGAGTGCTGAAGGTCCAAATTTGGCTTCACTTGGGCATTCATTTTCAGCAACTTACTGGAACATTATTCTTTCACTTGGGCATTCATTTTCAGTAACTTACTGGAACATTATTCTGTTAATGTGCTTCTAATTATGCTAAGAGAGAAATTATATAGTCTTATTTAATTTGCCTTGTTGCGATTTATGGGAGAATGCCTATAGGCACTCTCTCATAAATTGCAACAAGGCAAATTAATAACATATCCTGATAGCCCAAAATAATTCAGCACTCTACTAGTACCAGTTAAAACAAACTACTGTCACTACTATTAGATGGCAATAGATGTATACATTGATTGCCCAATGTTGCTGTTCAAACTGTCTGACAGTGGCACAGAAGGGATACGATTTATCTAAAAGCTTGAACTCCTCCGACTAGTCGACTGCACAATTGAGAGTCGACTACTGGTTTGCCCAGAGTCGACATTGACAAGTCGACTGATCGTTTGAGTACTAGTGTTACTGGTGATATTCCAGAGTTGTGACATGGGTATTCCAGCTAAATGTTTCCAGTAAAACTACAAGGAGGTATGACCTAATATGGAAATGGGAATTGCAAAACTTTCTTGTATATATAAGTCCCAGCTGAACTTTCAAGTTACAGTTCAATTATGGGCCTGACAAAATGGCCAAAAACCTACGAAATGTCAGCTTCAATATACAGAGCTTGTGACATGGTCACAAACGAAAGTATCAAACAGTACAAAAAAAAAATGCAAACAGGAGTGTGCTAGAATCTATATAAAGACAAACTGCCTTGCAAAGTTGGGATAATGCAATTCCGGAAAATTGCACAACGCCTGAATTACGGACACAATTGTTAAACCATGGCTTTGAGGCACCCGCAGGGACTGAAGAAATTGTTTCTTATCCAGTTGTATTTGGATAACATATCTAGTAGTAAGTCAACAACTCCCATACATATCGACGTCTGCTGTTGAGCAGTTAATTCCTTCCGTTACAGCATCCAGAAGTGCAGTTTTCCCACCGACATGTCAAGGACAGGCAGAGAATTACTACAACAAACCTCCATTACACACCTTCAGGAATCTTTGTTGAAATTACAAGAATCAGTTTAGACTTTTCAGCAAGATCTGCATTTGGAAACGATGGCAGAATTCTCTACTATTAATCCAGAAACGTGTGTCACAACAAAAACGGCCTCTCAACGACCTTCATTGTTATCAGCGATGGCTTTTTATGAAAATTTCCTTGTGGATTCGGAATTTTCTCTTTCAACTTTGACAGAAACATCAACACCAGTTTCTTCACTTATGGCTTCTCAAGGTGCTGACCCAAAGTCTTTACAAACTAGAATTACTGTGAGCACTGCTCACTAAAGATACCACCCACTCCAACCAAGAAACATTTCACAACAGTAAAAAAGTATTTAATATACACAGCACATCTGTATGTTCTCCGAAAACATGAGAGCAATTTTCAATATGAGAAAGGGTAAATATTACAAAGAGCATGCAAGATGAAAATATCTGAAAAGAAACATGTTAGCCTACAGCCTGGGCTCAGATATTCCTCACAAAGAGTATGGGGGGGGGGGGGAGGGGAGTTCAAGCAGACGCAACAGGCATCTGCCACCAGTGTAGTGGGCATGAGCGGGTTTAAGGGGATTGGAAGGGCATCTCATTCAAGGAAATTTTGGATTTTAGCAATAAAATGGTGTATTTTGGTCACCTTTGGGAATATCATATGTAGTCTCCCAAAGAGTGGGGGGGGGGGAGGTGGTCAAGCAGGTTCAACAGGCATCTGCCACCCATGCTGCGGGCATGAGTCGGTTTAAGGGGGTTGGAAGGGCATCTCAATCAAGACAAATTTTTGAATTTAGTAATAAAGTGGTGTATATCTTGTAACCTCTGGGAACACCATATGTGATTGACTATATATTCCTTTCAGATTTTTAAGGATAGGGTGGGGTAAAGGGTTTTTTGGTGGGAGGGGGTATAACACACTGTGTCCCACATGATCTGCACCCATGACCCAGAGAGCTCCACTGAGGGCCACTAATCGCCCTTTGGGAAAGAGTAAAAAATAAAAATACCTGAAAGCAAAATAGGAGGTGCACATCTATAATGTATAGAAAAGAATGCCTGTAAGTTTCAATGAAATCCACCCACTGGTTTAAGAGGAGTAGCGGATAGCAGATGTGTACCCCCAAAAGCGTCACGGACATACGGACGGAGTAGCAGATAGCAGGTGTGTACCCCCCCACAAAGCATCACAACAATTTGGCTAAGTTCATTAAGACCTTTGGGACAGAGTAAAAAAAAAAAAATACCTGAAAGTAAAATAGGAGGTGCACATCTAGAATGTATATAAAAAGAATGCCTGAAAGTTTCAATGAAATCTGCCCACTGGTTTAAGAGGAGTAGCGGATAGCAGATGTGTACCCCCTCAAAGCATAATGGATGTATGGACGTACGGACGTACTAAGTTCATTTTGCCACATGGGATAGAAAAAATAAAAAATACCTGAAAGCAGAATAGAAGGTGCACATCTATAATGTATATAAAAGAATGTCTGAGAGTTTCAATGAAATTCGCCCACTGGTATAAGAGGAATAGCGGATAGCAGGAGTGTACCCCCCCTAAAGCATCACAACAATTTGGCTAAGTTCATTTCGCCCTTTGGGAAAGAGTAAAAAATAAAAATACCTGAAAGCAAAATAGGAGGTGCACATCTATAATGTATAGAAAAGAATGCCTGTAAGTTTCAATGAAATCCACCCACTGGTTTAAGAGGAGTAGCGGATAGCAGATGTGTACCCCCCAAAGCATCACGGACGTACGGACGTACGGAAGTACGGAAGTACGGACACCATGAATGCTATATACCGCCCACTTTTCAAGTGGGTTGTATAAAAATAGACACTGTGTCCCCCAGCTCTACGTACTCAATTTTTATCTGGAATAAATCTTAATTTAGCTTGTTTGTCAATACTGCATTATGGTATTGAACAGCGTCTGGTCAACACTGGGTGACAGAGAAAGTTAATTTACATCCTGACCCTAGGTTGTCCAGAACTCTCACTTGGCAAATTTATAACAGCGTTTATGATATATCTGTCAACTCTGCCAAATCTGTCCATGTGTGAACATTACCTGACACACGGCCCGGTGGAGCTTGATGCACAGAAAATGAAATTGTGGAAATGGCTCAACAATGTGGGGGTACACTTTTTTACTCATATCACAAAGCATTCGCAGCTCAGGCAGCTAATCAATTGCTATACAATAACAAGAGGCCCCATGGGGCCTGAGGTGCTCACCTGACAAAATAGTTGAAGGATTTAATTAGCATCTATAGCAAGTTAACACTACAGAGGAATGAAGTAATTTAATTATTTATAACATTGTTGTCCCTGCCAGATGATTTTATTCTAGTACTGGGATACTACCACAGAAATAATGCCCCGATTTCCAGTAATGCAAAACTTCCACCACATCTGAGCCCTTCCCTTCCACCACCAGGATGCTGAAAACCAAATGTGAAAACATTCTGAAGAAGATTTTTAAAGAAATTTCCTCATATTGCACCTCAAGTTGAAATCTGGGTTACCATAGGGGGCCCAAATAATAACTTACACTATTTGAAACAAAGTTGAATCTAACCCCCCGAGAGATGTCGTATACCAAATACAAAAGCATTCTGACTGGTAAATCTGGAGAACATGATTTTTAAAGAAATTCCATCATACTGCACTAAGTTAAAATACAGGCTCCCATAGAAGCCCAAGTATTAACTCAGGGACTCGATTTGAACAAACTTGAATTCCCCCCCCCCCCCCCCCCCTCCCCTAGAGATGTTGTATACCGAATATCAAAACATTCTAAGAGATGGTTCTGGAGAAGAAGACTTTTAAAGAAATTTCCTCATATTACATTAAGTTAAAAATTAGTTAGAAATTCCCTCATTCCACCTCCCCCCCCCCCCCTCCCCGAGATGTTGTATACCAAAGTATTCTGACTGGTGAAAAAGATATTACACTAAATTTTAGCTACCCATAGGGAGCCCAAATATTAACATAAGGACCCAATTTGAACATACTTGAATCTTCCCTCCCCACACCCTAGAGATGTTGAAAAACAAATATGAAAGCATTCTGACTGCTTGATCTGAAGAAGATTTTAAAAGAAATTCCCTCATACTGCACTAAGTTAAAATTTTGGCTACCATAGCGAGACCAAATATTAACCCAGGGACACTATTTGAACAAACTTGAATCTGACTGCCCTAAAGATGTTGGCATACCAAATATGAAAGCATTCTGACTTTAAAGATCATTCCCATAATGCCCTAACTTAAAAATTCAGGCTCCTGTATTGAGCCAAAATATGAACCAATGGGCTTCATTTTAACACACCTGTATCTCCCCCCCCCTCCTCACACACACACACGCACACACACACACACACACACACACACACACACACACACACACACACACACACACACACACACACACACACACACACACACTCACCTTCGTACCAAATATAAAAAAAAATTCTGATCAGTGGTTGTGGGAAATTTTTTTGTTGTTAGATTTTGGCATATATCCTGACTCAGCATTTATTCAATACCCTCCCCCCCTGCCCCCCCCCCCCCCCCCTCAAAGAACACCCTACCACAACCGATGGCAATATTTTTTTATCAATCAGTTCTACTGGCTCTAAGGAAGCTTCATACTAAATAACAGTTCTCTGTTGTGAGTGGTTTGGGAAATATGGGCATTTGAAAATATTTCTATTTTTAGCTTCTGGGGTTCCCACAGGGACACGGGAAAAATATTTTTTTGCACGAATCAAGTACTTATGACTCAATAATACCACATGATGTTGCATACCAAATATGAAAGCATTCTGACTTGTGGATCTGAAGAAGACGATTTTTAAAGATCATTCCCATATTGCTCCTGTATTGGGCCAAATATGAACCAAGGGGCTTCAATTTAACACACTTGTATCTGCCCCCCCCCCCCCTCCCACCCCTCACTGGAGAAGCTGAAGAAGAAGAATTTTCAAGAAATTTTCTCATATTGCACTATGTTAAACTTTGGACTTCGATAAAAAACCCAAATATTTACCCTTTCGTGCCTCATTGGCACGTGCCACACTGCTGGTAAACTGGTACTCACAAACCTGTTGGCATGCTGCGTGCCGCACTGCCAGTAAACTGGTACTATAAACCCGTCGGCACGCTGCGCGCCGATGGCATAGCAATGCATCTACTCTTACCTCAGTCCATGTGTGCCTCATTGGCGCATGCCACACTGCCGGTAAACTGGTGCTACAAACCCCGTCGGTATGCTGCGTGCCACACTGCCGGTAAACTGGTACTACAAAACCTGTCGGCACGCTGCATGCCAATGGCATAGCAATGCATCTACTCTTACCTCAGTCCATGTGTGCTATCTCTATCAATTACAGAAGTAATTGCCATGCCTGAATGAAGTTAGAGTTATTTCCCTTTAATTGCTTGGCTACAGTTTTAGCGCAAATTGCAACAGAATCCTAGTAATTCCACAGGGGGGGGGGGGGGGGGAGGGGGGGGGGGAGGCCCAAATATTAACCCAGGAACTCGATTTGAACAAATTAAAATCTTACACCTCCAGGGATGTCATATACCAAATATGAAAGGATTCTCACTAGTGGGTCAGAAAAAGAAGATTTTTTAAGAAATTTTTTCATATTGCACTAAGTTAAAATTTGGGCTCCAATAAAGAGCTCAAATATTCATCCAGGGATCCCATTTGAACAAACTTGAATCTAACTCCTCTAGAGATGCTGTACACCAAATATCAAAAGAATCTGACTGGTGGATCTGGAGAAAAAGATTTTTAAAGATTATTCCCCATATTGCACCAAGTTAATATTCAGGCTCCGAAAGGAAGTGCAAATATTAACCCAAGGACTCGATTTGAACAAATTCAAATCTTACACCTCTAGAGATGTCACATACCAAACATGAAAAGATTCTCACTAGTGAGTCAGAAAAAGAAGATTTTTTAAGAAATTTTCTCTTGTTGCACTAAGTTAAAATTTGGGTAACAATAAAGAGCCCAAATATTCATCCAAGGATCCCATTTGAACAAACTTGAATCTAACCTCCCTAGAGATGCTGCATACCAAATATCAAAAGAATCTGACTGGTGGATCTGAAGAAGAAGATTTTTAAAGATTATTCCCCATATTGCACCAAGTTAATATTCGGGCCCCCATAGGAAGTCCAAATATTAACCCAGGGATTTAATTTGAACAAACTTCAATCTGACTCCTGGAGAGATGTTGTATACATCTCTCCAGGGGTCAGATTGATGTTTGTTCAAATTAATATCAAAAGAATCCGATTGTTTGATCTGAAGAAGATTTTTAAAGCTTATTTGCCATTGCACCCAAGGTTAATTATTTTGAGCTCTAACGTTGAGCCCAAATATGAACCAAGGGCCTCGATTTGAACACACTTGTATTTGACCATCCTAAGGATGCTGTAAACCAAATATCCAAAGATTCTGATCAGTGGTTCTGAAGAAAAGTGTTTTTTTCAATTTTTGCAAATATGCTGACTCAGCATTTTTTCAAACGCCCCTACAGAACACCCTGCCACAACTGATGACCCTTTTTTTATTAAATCAATTCTACTGGTCAAAAGGATGATCCATACCAAAATAACAGTTCTCTGTTCAGTGTAGTTTGGGAAATATGGGCATTTGAATTTTTTCTATTTTTAGCCCCTGGGATACCCACGGGGCTATGAAAAAAATAAAATTTTGGGCATTAATCAAGTACTTTGGACCCACTTATACTACATGCCAAATTTGGTTCCAATCGGCCCATCGGCTGTTGAAACAGAAATTTTGGGCAGAGTCCAAAATGGGTATGTGCCCACAGAAAGCCCAAATATTGATCTACCAATTTCCCTTGAACAAGCTTTAATCTTCAACACCAAAGAGTGTTCCATACCATATGTCAAGGCAATCCCTCTGGTGGTTCATGAGAAGAAGATTTTAAAAAATTTTTAGGCTTTGACATCATTGACCAGAGCCCGAAGAAGGCAGCTGCTTCATTTGAACAAAATAGAAAGGGTATACTCCAGGGATGGTTTGTGCAATATATGTTTGAATTTGGCTGAATGGCTGTGAAGAAGAAGCCAAGTTTGCAAAAGTTAACGGATGACGGACGACGAACGGCGGACACCAAGTGCTGGCAATAGATCACAATGACTTGCAGTCACTTGAGCTAAAAAAGCAAAATGTGATGTCAGAACAAGCAATCACCTCAAATTTAATTAAAATTGGTTCAGCAGTGTAGGAGGGGCAGGTGCAAACACCATGTTCATGGACAACGGAGGACAGAATGGTTGAGGTTGGACAGTGAGTGTTCACTATAGCTCATCCTGACTTTCAGTCAGGTGAGCTAAAAAATATACAAAATCCACTGCGCACAATCTTGGGTTGATGACCTCATACACATTTATTAAAAGATACGATGGAAAAAAACTGGATTTCTGAACATTGCAACAATGGAAACAAGAGGCTCCACAGGGCCTGAAGTGCTCACCTTGAACAGCACACGATATAAACAGAGTCAAAGAATGAGTCTACATTAAGCAATCCATCTCCATAGGATACATTGTCAATCCTTGATTCCCTCAGGAGTGACAAAAATAGTCCAAGCATCATGCCTTTTCTTCGGTTGATCATAATTAAAATGTAGAACTCCCCTATGAAGCCCCTTGATACAACCTATGTGGAATAATCTTAGTTACACACCTCTGGAGGGTACTGAATACAAAATTTCTAATTCTTCAGCTACATGGCCAATTCCGGCTTACATAGGGAGACCAAATATTTACCCAGGCTCTCGATTTGAGCAGAGTTGAATCTGACCACCCTAGAGATGTTGTATACCAAGTATGAAAGCATTCTGACTGGTGGATTTGAAGAAGAAGATTTTTAAAGAAATTTCCTCATATTGCACTAAGTTAAAATCTGGCTACCACAGCGAGCCCAAATATTAACCTATGGACCTGATGTGAACAAACTTGAATCTGACCCCCTTGAGATATTGTATACCAAATATGAAAGCATTCTGATTGTGGATCTGAAGAAAATTTTTGAAGAAATTTCCTGATATTGCCCTAAGTTAAAATTCGGGCTACCATAGGGAGCCCAAATATTAACGCAGGGAACCAATTTGAACAAACTTGAATCTGACGCTCCTAGAGATGTTGTAAACCAAATATGAAAGGATTCTGACTGGTGAATCTGAAGAAGATTTTTGAAGAAATTCCCTCATATTGTACTAAGTTAAATTTCAGATTCCCATATGGAGCCCAAATATTAATCCAGGCACTCAAATTGAACAAACTTGAATCTGACCCCCCTAGAGTTGTTGTATACCATATATGAAAGCATTCTGACTGGTGGATCTGAAGAAGATTTTTAAAAATTATCCCACATATTGAACTAAGTTAAAATTTGGGTTTCCATAGAAATATAAACAATGGCCTTTATTTTAACAAACTTGTATCTGTTCTCCCCCCCCCCCCCCCCCCCCCCTATAAATGCTGTATACTGAATATCAAAAGATTCTGGCCATTGGTTTTGAGGAAAAGATCTTTTTTTAATTTTTGCAAATCTGCTGACTCAGCATTTTTTGCAAATGCCCTCTACAGACCACCCTAACATAACTGATGGCAATTTTTTTTACCCCTCAATTCTACTGGTCCTAAGGATGCTATATACCAAATAACAGTCCTCTGTTCCATGTGGTTTGGGAAATATGGGCATTTGAAAATATTTCTATTTTTAGCTCCTGGGGCTCCAATGGGGATGCAGAAATATTTTTTTTTGGAATGAGTCAAGTTCTTATGACCCAATAACACCACATACTGAATTTCGTTCAAATTGGACCACTGATTCAGAAAATAGAAATTTGGGCCAAGGCTAAAAGTCTTACCCCTCCCATTACAAAGCCAAATATTGCTTCACGAACTTTGTTTGAACAAACTTGAATCTACACCTAAAAAGGAAGCTCCATAACAAATATCAAGTCATTGTACCGGCCGGTTCATAAGAAGATTTTAAAAATATTTTGGAGTATTTTCTCTCACCCCCTACCTATGGGGCTAGGCATGACCATCACTCACATAAACTTTCACTTGAATTGGCTCATTCGTTTTGGAGAAGACGAGGGGATTAGCTCAGCTTGACTTTGTCAAGGTGAGCTAAAAATGACTGAACCAGGAAATTATTAAATGCAAATGGAAACAAAAAGTAGATTTGCAGTTGAGTCTCGCAAGATTTCAAAGGTCATGGACACTACAAATGTCAGCGCTCATGAATGTTTCGCGTGAAAAATTCTGCACTAGTGCCATAGACCATCATATCTGTCCATAATATTTTGACTGTAAAGGAAATGGTTAACGATTCCATCGAAGGCAAAATGAATAAGGATGTCAAAGACTTTACTGTTTATGTTGCAAAGACTAAAAACAGGGATTTCGACCGAGGAACTCAATGTTTCGGAAATTACAAGTGTGTTTGGAAGGTAAATCAAAATTGAAATGTGAAAGGACACACATGAAAAACCACCCATGGTTTCTGATGCTTTTGCACTATTATGTTGAGCAGTAAGGAATTTGTTCTTCCGGATGGGTGAACAAACAAGAGGCCCCAGGGGGCCTTAGGCACTCACCGAATGTTCCATACTGTTAAGACACAAATTTTATCAAAAGCTATTCTTAAGGTTCTACAGAGTAAATCTATTCTCTCTGTGGAGCTAAAACATCAACAGGACTGAATGGGACAGTGCTGCTGATCAAATATCAGAAGATTCTGCATGATGGTTCTGAAGAAGATTTTTTAAAGAATTTTCCTTGAATTGCACAAAGTAAACATTCACGTCCGCATAGTGAGGCCCAATATTGATCAAGGACTCAATTTGAACAAACTTGAATCAGAACCTTACTAAGATGCTACATACCAAATATCAAAAGATTTTGCCCACTGGTTCGGGAGAGGAAGATTTTTAAAGATTTTTTTCTTAAATTGCACTAAGTGAAAATTCATGGCCCATAGGGAGCCCCAATATTGATCGAGGGACTCGATTTGAACAAACATGAATCAGACCCATACCAAGATGCTGCATACCAAATATCAAAAGATTCTGACCACTGGTTCTAGAGAAGAAAATTTTTTAAGATTTTTTCTTAAATTGCACCAAGTAAAAATCCACGCCCCATAGGTAGCCCCAATATTGATCAAGGAACTCGATTTGAACAAACTTGAATCAGAATCATACTAAGTTGCTGCATACCAAATATCAAAAGATTCTGTCCATTGGTTCTGGAGAAGAAAATTTTTTAATAATTTTTCTTAAATTGTACCAAGTAAAAATTCACGCTCCCATAGGGAGCCCCAACATTGATCAAGGGACTCAATCTGGAGAAGATTTTTAAAGAATTTTTTCTTAAATTGCACTAAGTGAAAATGCACGGCCCCCATAGGGAGCCCCAATATTGATCGAGGGACTCGATTTGAACAAACTTGAATCAGACCCATACCAAGATGCTGCATACCACATATCAAAAGATTCTGGTCATTGGTTTTGGAGAAGAAGATTGTTAAAGATTTTTTCTTAAATTGCACTAAGTAAAAATTCACACCCCCATAGTGATCCCCAATATTGAATGGGGGATTCAATTTGAACAAACTTAAATCAGACCCATACCAAGATTCTGTGTACCAAATACGAAAAGATTCTGCCCATCGGTTCCGGAAATAAAGATTTTTAAAGAAATTTTCTTAAATTGCACTAAGTAAAAATTCACACCCCTTTAGTGAGCCCCAATATTGATCGAGGGACTCAATTTGAACAAACTTGAATCAGGCCCATACCAAGATGCTGTATACCAAATATCAAAAGATCCTGCCCATTGGTTCTGGAGAAGAAGATTTAAATTTTTTTTTCTTAAATTGCACTAAGTAAAAATTCAGGTCCCCATAGTGAGCCCCAAAATTGATCAAGGGACTCCATTTGAACAAACTTGAATCAGACCCATACCAAGATGCTGTATATGAAATATCAAAAGATTCTGCCCACTGGTTCTGGAGAAAAAGATTTTTCCTTAAATTGCACTATGGAAAAATTCATGCCCCTATAGGGAGCCCCAAGATTGATCAAGGGACACGATTTGAACAAACTTGAATCAGACCCACACCAAGATGCTGCATACCATATATCAAAAGATTCTGCCCATTGGTTCTGGAGAAGAAGATTTTTAAAGAATCTTTTCTTAAATTGCACTAAGTAACAAGAGGCCCCATGGGGCCTGAGGGCGCTCACCTGACATGGTAGCCTAAATATCAACCCAGAGAATTGATTTCAACAAGTTGCATCTGCTCCTCCTAAGAAAAGCTTATAACAAATATCCAAAAATTCCATATATGAACCCAGGGACTTGGCTTTAACAAACTTGAATCTCACCCCCCCACCCCCCCCCCCACCCCCCCACCCCCCCTAAGGATGATGCACATCAAATATCAAAACATTCCGACTGCTGGATCTGAAGAAGAAGATTTTAAAGAAAATTCCTCATTCTGAACTAAGTTATCATTCGGGCTCCCACAGTGAGCCCAAATATGCACCCAGGGACTTGGCTTGAACAAAATTGAATCTCACCCCCCTAAGCATGGTGCATACCCAATATCAAAAAGATTCTACCTGCTGGATCATGAGAAGAATATTTTAAAAGAAATTTGCCTGAAATGCACTAAGTTCAGATTTGGGCTCCTATACTGAGCCCAAATATAAACACATGGGGCCGATTTGAACAAATTTGAATCAGATCCACTCCACAATGTTGCATACCAAATATCAAAAGATTCTGCCTGCTGGATCTGGAGAAGAAGATTTTTTTAAGAAATTTGCCTGAAATGCACTAAGTTCCAGTCAGGTGGGTTAAAATCGAGACATTGACGCCATAGCTGCGATGGGTGGTGCAATCTCACAAAAGTCTAAGTTCCTCAAGGGCCATAACTCCAAGAAAAATATTTGGAACAACACATGCATTGAACAGTGGCTAGACATCAATAAGATACACTTACATGCCACATATAATGTTATTCCATCAAATATTTCAAAAGTTATTGAGTTTTGAAACTCGTTGGTCGCAGACAGACCGACCGACAGACAGACCGACAGACAGACAGACCGACATTGCCACTAAAAGAGCTGCTAGTCGCAGCTAAAAATCACGCCCCCATAGTGAGCCCCAATATTGGTTGAGAGACTCGATTTGAACAAACTTGAATCAGACCCATACCAAGATGCTGCATACCAAGTATCAAACGATTCTGTCCACTGGTTCTGGAGAAGATTTTTTAATAATTTTTCTATAATTCATACAGTGCTATCAGAGTTATGCCCCATACAGAGCCCCCAAGGGACGTGCCCATTTCATTTGAACAAACGTGAATTGCCATCTAGTAATGAACATCCACATGAAGTTTCGTGAAAATCGGATCAGTGGTTTCAGAGAAGTCGTTTGAAAAATGTTCACCACGACGACAAACGACGACGGGCGGCAAGTGATAAATTGAGCTCCCTTCGGTGAGCTAAAAAACAAAGCAAAAAAAACTGACAAACCACTTCATAGACTGGCTGGATAGGGAAAATTTTGGCTTCAGAAAGGCCACTGTTGACACTGTAGGTCGCAATTTTCAGCATATTTTAGTGTCTTTGTTGAAAATGAAAAATATTTTATATATAAATATCTGCCTTCCCTCCCCAAAGACTTGCCATAAATAATAAATATAAATATCGGCAAATCGTAACAAATAAAATAATATCACTTCAAAGGTAATATGAAACAAATCCCCAGAATATAAAGCCTTTAAATTGTGGTACAGGCACTTCAGAAGAAAGCCCAAATATGGGTTTCCAGCACTCTATCAGTTAACTTTATATTGAAAATCACTTACACTAGTCCATTTTCCAAATGTTATTTTTAATACCAACACACTTGGTGACTTGATATTTGGTACATTTTTGAGTTGACTCTCCGAGAATGTAGGGGAAAATCTTTAAGTTCAGTGTTGTTCCCGGCCTCTGGGAAGGGAATCAGTTTTGAAAAGACTCCTGGAAAATAGTACAGCCGTACATGTTTCCATTTAGAGAAGATCTGTGTCAGTTCAAAGCTTGTTTGAAGCTTCAATCATAAAGAATGAACAAGAAAAATTATTATGCATAAAAGTGAATTATATTTAACTGAAGATGTGACTGTCTCAGATGGGCCTGTCCATACACCTCCCCCACCACCCCCCCCACCCCCCCACAAAAAGGGGCACAACTCTGGCAAAAAAGTCTGATCGAAACTATAATTGCAAGTACACAGGTTTCCATGTTTGCCTCTGGCCAAAAAATTCCGATCGGAACTATAATCACAGGTGCACAGGTTCCAATGAAAGTAAACATCCCACCCCAAACTGAACCACGATACACAAGGTGGGTCTTTATTTTCCTCTTCCACCCCAAAGTGAACCATGGTACACAAGGTGGGTCTTTATTTTCCTCTCCCACCCCAAACTGAACCACAGTACACAAGGTTGTGTGTTTTCCTCTCCCAACCCAAACTGAACCATGGTCCACAAGGTGGTGTGTATTTTTCTCTCCCACCCCAAGCTGAACATTGGGCCACAAGGTGGGTCTTTATTTTCCTCTCCCACCCAAACTGAACCATGGTCCACAAGGCAGGTCTTTATTTTCCACTCCCACCTCAAAATGAACCATGGTCCACAAGGTAGTGTGTATTTTCCTCTTCCACCCCAAACTGAACCATGGTCCATAAGGTGGGTGTGTATTTTCCTCTCCCACCTCAAAACTGAACCATGGTCCACAAGGTGGGTGTGAATTTTCCTCTCCTGCACGACTGAACCACAGTACACAAGGTGGTGTGTATTTTCCTCTCTCACCCCAAACTGAACCATGGTCCACAAGGTGGGTGTATATTTTCCTCTTCCACCCGACTGAACCACGGTACACAAGGGGGTGTTTATTTCCCTCTTCCACTCGTCAGGACCATGGTCCACAAAGTGGGTCTTTATTTTCAGCACCCACCCCAAACTAAACCATGATCCACAAGATGGGTTTGTATTTGTCCTGAACCATGGTACATAAGATGGGTGTGTATTTTCCTCTTCCACCTGACTGATCCATAGTCCACATGGGGGTCTTTATTTTCTTCTCCCATCCAAACGAACTTTGGTCCATAGGTTCAACACCACCCAGCTCTAACACTGAAGGATAACATTCAAATGTCAACACCCTCGAAATCTAACAGTGAAGGGTAATATTAAAATATCAACACCACCCAGCTCTAACACTGAAGGGTAACATTAAAATGTCAACACCCTCCAGATCTAACAGTGAAGGGTAACATTAAAATGTTAACACCCTCGAGATCTAACAGTGAAGGGTAACATTAAAATGTCAACACCACCCAGCTATAACAGTGAAGGGTAACATTAAAATGTCAACACCCTCCAGATCTAACAGTGAAGGGTAACATTAAAATGTCAACACCCTCGAGATCTAACAGTGAAGGGTAACATTAAAATGTCAACACCACCCAGCTCTAACACTGAAGGGTAACATTAAAATGTCAACACCTTCCAGATCTAACAGTGAAGGGTAACATTAAAATGTCAACACCCTTGAGATCTAACAGTGAAGTAACATTAAAATGTCAACACCCTTGAGATCTAACAGTGAAGGGTAACATTAAAATGTCAACACCCTCGAGATCTAACAGTGAAGGGTAACATTAAAATGTCAACACCCCCGAGATCTAACACTGAAGGGTAACATTAAAATGTCAACACCCTCCAAATCTAACACTGAAAGGTAACATTAAAATGTCAACACCCTCCAGATCTAACAGTGAAGGGTAACATTAAAATGTCAACACCACCCAGATCTAACAGTGAAGGGTAACATTAATATGTCAACACCCTCGAGATCTAACAGTGAAGGGTAACATTAAAATGTCAACACACTCGAGATCCAACAGTGAAGGGTAACATTAAAATGTCAACACCACCCAGCTCTAACACTGAAGGGTAACATTAAAATGTCAACACCACCCAGATCTAACAGTGAAGGGTAACATTAAAATGTCAACACCCTCGAGATCCAACAGTGAAGGGTAACATTAATACGTCAACACCACCCAGCTCTAACAATGAAGGGTAACATTAATATGTCAACACCACCCAGATCTAACAGTGAAGGGTAACATTAAAATGTCAACACCACCCAGCTCTAACAGTGAAGGGTAACATTAATATGTCAACACCACCCAGATCTAACAGTGAAGGGTAACATTAAAATGTCAACACCCTCGAGATCCAACAGTGAAGGGTAACATTAAAATGTCAACACCACCCAGCTCTAACACTGAAGGGTAACATTAAAATGTCAACACCACCCAGATCTAACAGTGAAGGGTAACATTAAAATGTCAACACCCTCGAGATCCAACAGTGAAGGGTAACATTAATACGTCAACACCACCCAGCTCTAACAATGAAGGGTAACATTAATATGTCAACACCACCCAGATCTAACAGTGAAGGGTAACATTAAAATGTCAACACCCTCCAGATCTAACAGTGAAGGGTAACATTAAAATGTCAACACCACCCAGATCTAACAGTGAAGGGTAACATTAAAATGTCAACACCACCCAGATCTAACAGTGAAGGGTAACATTAAAATGTCAACACCACCCAGATCTAACAGTGAAGGGTAACATTAAAATGTCAACACCACCCAGATCTAACAGTGAAGGGTAACATTAAAATGTCAACACCACCCAGATCTAACAGTGAAGGGTAACATTAAAATGTCAACACCACCCAGATCTAACAGTGAAGGGTAACATTAAAATGTCAACACCACCCAGATCTAACAGTGAAGGGTAACATTAAAATGTCAACACCACCCAGATCTAACAGTGAAGGGTAACATTAACTAACAGTGAAGAGTAACAATCATCTTATCCAAATTCTGTTTTGAGGTCAGATTATAAGAGTAAAAACTGTGCAATATCAAATCTGCGATAAATATTACCTTGTCATCTAATTCATCAAGTCGTTTCTGTGCTTCTTGTTTCTGTGTTTCTAGCTGATGCTGTGTCCCAGTAATAGCATCAAACTCCTTCTGTAATGTCTGCACTTCTCCATTACAAATTTTGATATCAGCCTCTCTCTGGGCTTTGTCTTTTTCTAACTGCATTTTTTCCCTAAAATTACAAGCAAAGTTCATATATGTCAGAGAAAAGTCAACATCTAATGTCCAAGACAGGGATAGAAATATCTAATGTCTAAGACAGGGATAGAAATGTCTAAGACAGGGATAGAAATGTTGAATGTCTAAGACAGGGATAGAAATGTCTAATGTCTAAGACAGGGACAGAAATGTCTAGGACAGGGATAGAAATGTCTAAGACAGGGATAAAAATGTCTGGGACGGGGATAGAAATGTCTAAGACAGGGATAGAAATGTCTAAGACAGGGATAGAAATGTCTAATGTCTAAGACAGGGATAGAAATGTCTAAGACAGGGATAGAAATGCCTAAGACAGGGATAGAAATGTCTAAGACAGGGATAGAAATGTCTAGGACAGGGATAGAAATGTCTAAGACAGGGATAGAAATGTCTAGGACAGGGATAGAAATGTCTAAGACAGGGATAGAAATGTATAAGACAGGGATAGAAATGTCTAGGACAGGGATAGAAATGTCTAAGACAGGGATAGAAATGTCTAAGACAGAGATAGAAATGTCTAGGACAGGGATAGAAATGTCCAAGACAGGGATAGATATGTCTAAGACAGGGATAGAAGTGTCTAATGTCTAAGACAGGGATAGAAATGTCTAAGACAGGGACAGAAATGCCTAAGACAAGGATAGAAATGTCTAAGACAGGGATAGAAATGTCTAGGACAGGATAGAAATGTCTAGGACAGGGATAGAAATGTCTAAGGCAGGAGAAATGTCTAAGAGAGGGATACAAATGTCTAAGACAGGGATAGAAATGTCCAAGACAGGGATAGAAATGCCTAAGACAGGGATAGAAATGTCTAAGACAGGGATAGAAATATCTAATCTCAAAGACCAGGACAGAAATGTCTAGAACAGGGATAGAAATGTCTAAGACGGGGATAGAAATGTCTAAGACAGGGATAGAAATGTCTAATGGCGAAGACAGGGATAGAAATGTCTAATGTCTAAGACAAGGATAGAAATGTCTATTGTCTAAGACAGGGATAGAAATGTCTAGGACAGGGATAGAAATGTCTAGGACACGGATAGAAATGTCTAAGACAGGGACAGAAATGTCTAGGACAGGGATAGAAATGTCTAATGTCTAAGACAGGGAGAGAAATGTCTAAGACAGGGATAAAAATGTCTAGGACAGGGAAAGAAATGTCTAATGTCTAAGACAGGGATAGAAATGTCTAATGTCTAAGACGGGGATAGAAATGTCTAAGACAGGGATAGAAATGAATAAGACAGGGACAGAAATATCTAATGTCTAAGACAGGGATAGAAATGAATAAGACAGGGATAGAAATATCTAATGTCTAAGACAGGGATAGAAATGTCTAATGTCTAAGACAGGGACAGAAATGTCTAATGTCTAAGACAGGGATAGAAATGTCTAATGTCTAAGACGGGGATAGAAATGTCGAATGTCTAAGACAGGGATAGAAATGAATAAGACAGGGATAGAAATATCTAATGTCTAAGACAGGGATAGAAATGAATAAGACAGGGATAGAAATATCTAATGTCTAAGACAGGGATAGAAATGTCTAATGTCTAATACGGGGATAGAAATGTCTAATGTCTAAGACAGGGATAGAAATGTCTAATGTCTAAGACAGGGATAGAAATGTCTAATGTCTAAGACAGGGACAGAAATGTCTAATGTCTAAGACAGGGATAGAAATATCTAATGTCTAAGACAGGGATAGAAATGTCTAATGTCTAATACGGGGATAGAAATGTCTAATGTCTAAGACAGGGATAGAAATATCTAATGTCTAAGACAGGGATAGAAATGTCTAATGTCTAAGACAGGGACAGAAATGTCTAATGTCTAATACGGGATAGAAATGTCTAATGTCTAAGACAGGGATAGAAATGTCGAATGTCTAAGACAGGGATAGAAATGAATAAGACAGGGATAGAAATATCTAATGTCTAAGACAGGGATAGAAATGAATAAGACAGGGATAGAAATATCTAATGTCTAAGACAGGGATAGAAATGTCTAATGTCTAATACGGGGATAGAAATGTCTAATGTCTAATACGGGATAGAAATGTCTAATGTCTAAGACAGGGATAGAAATGTCTAATGTCTAATACGGGGATAGAAATGTCTAATGTCTAATACGGGGATAGAAATGTCTAATGTCTAATACGGGATAGAAATGTCTAATGTCTAAGACAGGGACAGAAATGTCTAATGTCTAATACGGGGATAGAAATGTCTAATGTCAAAGACAGGGATAGAAATGAATAAGACAGGGATAGAAATATCTAATGTCTAAGACAGGGATAGAAATGTCTAATGTCTAAGACAGGGACAGAAATGTCTAATGTCTAATACGGGGATAGAAATGTCTAATGTCTAATACGGGATAGAAATGTCTAATGTCTAAGACAGGGACAGAAATGTCTAATGTCTAATACGGGGATAGAAATGTCTAATGTCTAAGACAGGGATAGAAATGAATAAGACAGGGATAGAAATATCTAATGTCTAAGACAGGGATAGAAATGTCTAATGTCTAATACGGGGATAGAAATGTCTAATGTCTAAGACAGGGATAGAAATGAATAAGACAGGGATAGAAATATCTAATGTCTAAGACAGGGATAGAAATGTCTAATGTCTAATACGGGGATAGAAATGTCTAATGTCTAAGACAGGGATAGAAATGAATAAGACAGGGATAGAAATATCTAATGTCTAAGACAGGGACAGAAATGTCTAATGTCTAATACGGGATAGAAATGTCTAATGTCTAATACGGGGATAGAAATGTCTAATGTCTAAGACAGGGATAGAAATGAATAAGACAGGGATAGAAATATCTAATGTCTAAGACAGGGACAGAAATGTCTAATGTCTAATACGGGGATAGAAATGTCTAATGTCTAAGACAGGGATAGAAATGAATAAGACAGGGATAGAAATATCTAATGTCTAAGACAGGGATAGAAATGTCTAATGTCTAATACGGGGATAGAAATGTCTAATGTCTAAGACAGGGATAGAAATGAATAAGACAGGGATAGAAATATCTAATGTCTAAGACAGGGATAGAAATGTCTAATGTCTAATACGGGGATAGAAATGTCTAATGTCTAAGACAGGGATAGAAATGAATAAGACAGGGATAGAAATATCTAATGTCTAAGACAGGGACAGAAATGTCTAATGTCTAATACGGGATAGAAATGTCTAATGTCTAATACGGGGATAGAAATGTCTAATGTCTAAGACAGGGATAGAAATGAATAAGACAGGGATAGAAATATCTAATGTCTAAGACAGGGACAGAAATGTCTAATGTCTAATACGGGGATAGAAATGTCTAATGTCTAAGACAGGGATAGAAATGTCTAATGTCTAAGACAGGGATAGAAATGAATAAGACAGGGATAGAAATGTCTAATGTCTAAGACAGGGATAGAAATGTCTAATGTCTAAGACAGGGATAGAAATGTCTAATGTCTAATACGGGGATAGAAATGTCTAATGTCTAAGACAGGGACAGAAATGTCTAATGTCTAATACGGGGATAGAAATGTCTAATGTCTAATACGGGATAGAAATGTCTAATGTCTAAGACAGGGATAGAAATGTCTAATGTCTAATACGGGGATAGAAATGTCTAATGTCTAAGACAGGGATAGAAATGTCTAATGTCTAATACGGGGATAGAAATGTCTAATGTCTAAGACAGGGATAGAAATGTATAATGTCTAAGACAGGGACAGAAATGTCTAATGTCTAATACTGGGATAGAAATGTCTAATGTCTAATACGGGATAGAAATGTCTAATGTCTAAGACAGGGATAGAAATGAATAAGACAGGGATAGAAATATCTAATGTCTAAGACAGGGACAGAAATGTCTAATGTCTAATACGGGGATAGAAATATCTAATGTCTAAGACAGGGACAGAAATGTCTAATGTCTAATACGGGGATAGAAATGTCTAATGTCTAAGACAGGGATAGAAATGTCTAATGTCTAAGACAGGGATAGAAATGTATAATGTCTAATACGGGGATAGAAATATCTAATGTCTAAGACAGGGACAGAAATGTCTAATGTCTAATACGGGGATAGAAATGTCTAATGTCTAATACGGGATAGAAATGTCTAATGTCTAAGACAGGGATAGAAATGAATAAGACAGGGATAGAAATATCTAATGTCTAAGACAGGGATAGAAATGTCTAATGTCTAATACGGGGATAGAAATGTCTAATGTCTAATACGGGATAGAAATGTCTAATGTCTAAGACAGGGATAGAAATGAATAAGACAGGGATAGAAATGTCTAATGTCTAAGACAGGGATAGAAATATCTAATGTCTAAGACAGGGATAGAAATGTCTAATGTCTAATACGGGGATAGAAATGTCTAATGTCTAATACGGGATAGAAATGTCTAATGTCTAAGACAGGGATAGAAATGTCTAATGTCTAAGACAGGGATAGAAATGTCTAATGTCTAAGACAGGGACAGAAATGTCTAATGTCTAAGACAGGGACAGAAATGTCTAATGTCTAAGACAGGGACAGAAATGTCTAATGTCTAAGACAGGGACAGAAATGTCTAATGTCTAAGACAGGGATAGAAATGTCTAATGTCTAGGACAGGGATAGAAATGTCTAATGCCTAAGACAGGGATAGAAATGTCTAATGTCTAGGACAGGGATAGAAATGTCTAATGCCTAAGACAGGGATAGAAATGTATAAGGCAGGGATAGAAATGTCTAATGTCTAAGACAGGGATAGAAATGTCTAATGTCTAGGACAGGGATAGAAATGTCTAATGCCTAAGACAGGGATAGAAATGTATAAGGCAGGGATAGAAATGTCTAATGTCTAAGACAGGGACAGAAATGTCTAATGTCTAAGACAGGGATAGAAATGTCTAATGTCTAAGACAGGGATAGAAATGTCTAATGTCTTAGATAGGGATAGAAATGTCTAATGTCTAAGACAGGGATAGAAATGTCTAATGTCTAAGACAGGGATAGAAATGTCTAATGTCTTAGATAGGGATAGAAATGTCTAATGTCTAAGACAGGGACAGAAATGTCTAATGTCTAAGACAGGGATAGAAATGTCTAATGTCTAGGACAGGGATAGAAATGTCTAATGCCTAAGACAGGGATAGAAATGTCTAATGTCTAGGACAGGGATAGAAATGTCTAATGTCTAGGACAGGGATAGAAATGTCTAATGCCTAAGACAGGGATAGAAATGTCTAATGTCTAGGACAGGGATAGAAATGTCTAATGCCTAAGACAGGGATAGAAATGTATAAGGCAGGGATAGAAATGTCTAATGTCTAAGACAGGGACAGAAATGTCTAATGTCTAATACGGGATAGAAATGTCTAATGTCTAAGACAGGGATAGAAATGTCTAATGTCTAAGACAGGGATAGAAATGTATAAGACAGGGACAGAAATGTCTAATGTCTAAGACAGGGACAGAAATGTCTAATGTCTAAGACAGGGATAGAAATGTCTAATGTCTAGGACAGGGATAGAAATGTCTAATGCCTAAGACAGGGATAGAAATGTATAAGGCAGGGATAGAAATGTCTAATGTCTAAGACAGGGACAGAAATGTCTAATGTCTAAGACAGGGACAGAAATGTCTAATGTCTAAGACAGGGATAGAAATGTATAAGACAGGGATAGAAATGTCTAATGTCTAAGACAGGGACAGAAATGTCTAATGTCTAATACGGGGATAGAAATGTCTAATGCCTAAGACAGGGATAGAAATGTATAAGGCAGGGATAGAAATGTCTAATGTCTAAGACAGGGACAGAAATGTCTAATGTCTAAGACAGGGATAGAAATGTCTAATGTCTAAGATAGGGATAGAAATGTCTAATGTCTAAGACAGGGATAGAAATATCTAATGTCTAAGACAGGGATAGAAATGTCTAATGTCTTAGATAGGGATAGAAATGTCTAATGTCTAAGACAGGGATAGAAATGTCTAATGTCTAAGACAGGGACAGAAATATCTAATGTCTAAGACAGGGATAGAAATGTCTAATGTCTAAGATAGGGATAGAAATGTCGAATGTCTAAGACAGGGATAGAAATGTCTAATGTCTAAGACAGGGACAGAAATGTCTAATGTCTAAGACAGGGACAGAAATGTCTAATGTCTAAGACAGGGATAGAAATGTCTAATGCCTAAGACAGGGATAGAAATGTCTAATGTCTAAGACAGGGATAGAAATGTCTAATGTCTTAGATAGGGATAGAAATGTCTAATGTCTAAGACAGGGATAGAAATGTCTAATGTCTAAGATAGGGATAGAAATGTCGAATGTCTAAGACAGGGATAGAAATGTCTAATGTCTAAGACAGGGACAGAAATGTCTAATGTCTAAGACAGGGACAGAAATGTCTAATGTCTAAGACAGGGATAGAAATGTCTAATGCCTAAGACAGGGATAGAAATGTCTAATGTCTAAGACAGGGACAGAAATGTCTAATGTCTAAGACAGGGATAGAAATGTCTAATGTCTAGGACAGGGATAGAAATGTCTAATGCCTAAGACAGGGATAGAAATGTATAAGGCAGGGATAGAAATGTCTAATGTCTAAGACAGGGACAGAAATGTCTAATGTCTAATACGGGATAGAAATGTCTAATGTCTAAGACAGGGATAGAAATGTCTAATGTCTAATACGGGATAGAAATGTCTAATGTCTAAGACAGGGATAGAAATGTCTAATGTCTAAGACAGGGATAGAAATGTCTAATGTCTAATACGGGGATAGAAATGTCTAATGTCTAAGACAGGGACAGAAATGTCTAATGTCTAAGACAGGGATAGAAATGTCTAATGTCTAAGACAGGGATAGAAATGTCTAATGTCTAAGACAGGGACAGAAATGTCTAATGTCTAATACGGGATAGAAATGTCTAATGTCTAAGACAGGGATAGAAATGTCTAATGTCTAAGACAGGGATAGAAATGTCTAATGTCTAAGACAGGGACAGAAATGTCTAATGTCTAATACGGGATAGAAATGTCTAATGTCTAAGACAGGGATAGAAATGTCTAATGTCTAAGACAGGGATAGAAATGTCTAATGTCTAAGACAGGGATAGAAATGTCTAATGTCTAAGACAGGGATAGAAATGTCTAATGTCTAAGACAGGGACAGAAATGTCTAATGTCTAAGACAGGGACAGAAATGTCTAATGTCTAATACGGGGATAGAAATGTCTAATGTCTAAGACAGGGACAGAAATGTCTAATGTCTAAGACAGGGATAGAAATGTCTAATGTCTAGGACAGGGATAGAAATGTCTAATGCCTAAGACAGGGATAGAAATGTATAAGGCAGGGATAGAAATGTCTAATGTCTAAGACAGGGACAGAAATGTCTAATGTCTAATACGGGGATAGAAATATCTAATGTCTAAGACAGGGATAGAAATGTCTAATGTCTAAGACAGGGATAGAAATGTCTAATGTCTAAGACAGGGACAGAAATGTCTAATGTCTAATACGGGATAGAAATGTCTAATGTCTAAGACAGGGATAGAAATGTCTAATGTCTAAGACAGGGATAGAAATGTCTAATGTCTAAGACAGGGACAGAAATGTCTAATGTCTAATACGGGATAGAAATGTCTAATGTCTAAGACAGGGATAGAAATGTCTAATGTCTAAGACAGGGATAGAAATGTCTAATGTCTAGGACAGGGATAGAAATGTCTAATGCCTAAGACAGGGATAGAAATGTCTAATGTCTAAGACAGGGATAGAAATGTCTAATGTCTAAGACAGGGATAGAAATGTCTAATGTCTAAGACAGGGACAGAAATGTCTAATGTCTAAGACAGGGACAGAAATGTCTAATGTCTAATACGGGGATAGAAATGTCTAATGTCTAAGACAGGGATAGAAATGAATAAGACAGGGATAGAAATGTCTAATGTCTAAGACAGGGATAGAAATATCTAATGTCTAAGACAGGGATAGAAATGTCTAATGTCTAATACGGGGATAGAAATGTCTAATGTCTAATACGGGATAGAAATGTCTAATGTCTAAGACAGGGATAGAAATGTCTAATGTCTAAGACAGGGATAGAAATGTCTAATGTCTAAGACAGGGACAGAAATGTCTAATGTCTAAGACAGGGACAGAAATGTCTAATGTCTAATACGGGGATAGAAATGTCTAATGTCTAAGACAGGGACAGAAATGTCTAATGTCTAAGACAGGGATAGAAATGTCTAATGTCTAGGACAGGGATAGAAATGTCTAATGCCTAAGACAGGGATAGAAATGTATAAGGCAGGGATAGAAATGTCTAATGTCTAAGACAGGGACAGAAATGTCTAATGTCTAATACGGGGATAGAAATATCTAATGTCTAAGACAGGGATAGAAATGTCTAATGTCTAAGACAGGGATAGAAATGTCTAATGTCTAATACGGGGATAGAAATGTCTAATGTCTAAGACAGGGATAGAAATGAATAAGACAGGGATAGAAATGTCTAATGTCTAAGACAGGGATAGAAATGTCTAATGTCTAAGACAGGGACAGAAATGTCTAATGTCTAATACGGGATAGAAATGTCTAATGTCTAAGACAGGGATAGAAATGTCTAATGTCTAAGACAGGGATAGAAATGTCTAATGTCTAAGACAGGGACAGAAATGTCTAATGTCTAATACGGGATAGAAATGTCTAATGTCTAAGAC
This sequence comes from Pictodentalium vernedei, assembly GCA_031216915.1. Classification (NCBI taxonomy): domain Eukaryota; kingdom Metazoa; phylum Mollusca; class Scaphopoda; order Dentaliida; family Dentaliidae; genus Pictodentalium; species Pictodentalium vernedei. Next base: position 9,225,658 of record CM062291.1, on the reverse strand, counting down.
AGGGACAGAAATGTCTAATGTCTAAGACAGGGATAGAAATGTCTAATGTCTAGGACAGGGATAGAAATGTCTAATGCCTAAGACAGGGATAGAAATGTATAAGGCAGGGATAGAAATGTCTAATGTCTAAGACAGGGACAGAAATGTCTAATGTCTAAGACAGGGACAGAAATGTCTAATGTCTAAGACAGGGACAGAAATGTCTAATGTCTAAGACAGGGATAGAAATGTCTAATGTCTAAGACAGGGATAGAAATGTCTAATGTCTAAGACAGGGATAGAAATGTCTAATGTCTTAGATAGGGATAGAAATGTCTAATGTCTAAGACAGGGACAGAAATGCCCTATGTTTAGAATTTCACCCCTGTGCAATAGTGCGAAACTGTGGAGCGGAACCTCAGTGCTGTTGGAAAAGCGAATGAGAAAAAAATATGGTGTGTGCTTAAAGAAATCATCAAGACTACGTGATTTGCATACAAAATAATCTTTATATTTGCTCTTCATGTCATGTTTTTTTCTATAATTTCAGATGCATTCTTTGAAGAAAAAGGTTTATTCCCTTTCATTTTTGGCTTAACAATGTCAGCAAAACTTTTTTTTCCAGAGCACTAGAATGTTCTATGTCCCTCATGCACAAGTTTCTGAAAACTGCAGATTTACTGAAGAAAGATACTAAAAATTTTTAAAAAAAATAAATAAATAAAAACCCCCATCTTCATTGTTTTCCACAATATATTGACCGAGAATCAAATATATTTTGATTTGTTTTCAAATTGATCTGTTTATGCTTAAATTAATTATTCCTCAAATGTTTCCTCAACATAATGTTTTACATGAAACTACATTTGTGATACTCAGTCTTATTATTTTAAAGATGGTCTTTTCAGTAAAACTGCATTGGCATACTATCATCGTCCCTTTTTTGCACAGCACTGCTGTATTTTCTTGTTTCCTTCCTGAATTTTGTCTGTTGAACTGCTCGAAAACAAGCTGTACGATTTTGACCAAATTTGGCACACTCTTATGTAATGTCATAAAATCTAGTGAAATACGGTATCGTCATATCTGCGAAAACGCGTGTTTTCAAAATATTCTGCCAAAACATTCAAAATTTCACCATTTTTCGAATGTCTCAAAATTGTTTACAGTTATTTAGCTCAAATTTTCTACACATTTAGAGCATAATATGATACACCACAATCACCACTCAGATCTTTCAACTTTAACCCCCACTGGCCAAAATTGACATGAATATAGAATTTTTCTTCAAAATTGACCAACTTCAAGGGCAAATTTCTCTAATAACAAGGTTATTGTTACAATTATTTTGGTTTGGATAGATGCAACAATGATTGCGGAAGAAAGTTACTTTTTTTTTTTTAATCTCAGATTTAACCCCCAAGCACAATGAGGGTGAGAATAAGAGTACCGTTTGAAAATGCCAAAATTAGCCAACTTTGGTTGCTTTTTCCATCATTTTGGAAAGGGGTTAATTTCAAACACTTTTCGTGTACGTATTCACAATTGACTACCGAGCTTATTTGCTGTTGTAAGTTTAGTTGTAAAGTTTAACCCTATCCCATTCTGGTTGCATAAAAGTAGGTACCGTAAAAAAAAAATCCAATTTTTTCAGAATTTGGTAAGTTTAGGTGATGATTTACTCTATTTTTAATTGCTTGAGCTCTAAATGTTTTCTATAGCTGCTTGCAGCAATCAAAGTACGACAAATTTTGTTCTATACGTTATTATTAAAAGTTTAACCCTTGGCAGATTTGAGACTTCCCATAAGGGTACTCTCGGAATATTTGTTATTTTCGCCAACTTCAAGAGCAATTTTTTCTAATTACAAGGTAGTTGTAATAATTATTTTGGTATGGGTAGATGCAACAATGATTGTGGAAGAAAGTTACTGTTTACTTTTTAATCTCAGATTTAACCCTCTAGCATAATGAGGCCGAGAATAAGAGTACCATTTGAAAATGCCAAAGTTAGCCATTTTTGGTTGCCTATTCTATCATTTTGGAAAGGGTTAATTTCAAACACTTTTCATGTACGTATTCAAAATCGACTGTCGGGCATATTTGCTATTGTTAGTTTGGTTGTAAAGTTTAACCCTATCCCATTCTGGTTGCATAAAAGTAGGTACCGTCCAAAAAAATTCCAATTTTTTCAGAATTTGGTAAATTTAAGTGGCAATTTACTCCATTTTTAATTGCTTGAGCTCTGAATGTTTTCTATAGCTGCTTGCAGCAGTCAAAGTATGACAAATTTGTTCTATATGTTATTATTAAAAGTTTAACCTTTGGCCGATTTGAGACTTCCCATAAGGGTACTGTCAGAATAATTGTTATTTTTGCCAACGTTTACATGCACTTTCTCAGCACTGGAGCCATATCGTCTCAAAACCTTTTCCATGAGAGGATTGGGCCTTCATCCAAGAACAATTTTGCTGTTATATATTTTATTCAAAGTTTTAACCTTCACCCAGTTTTCGGGCCTTGAATTTGAGTGCCCTAAAATTCTTCATAAAATTGGCTAATTTGGAGCTCACTTTTCTTCACTTTTTGAAAGGAATATCGAATGAAAGTGTCAATGACACTGTAGCTCAACTTGTCAAGACAAAGACATGTACATGCATAGTATGTGACACAGCAATGACAAACATCTAGGTAATGACCTGATAACAAAGGTACATATAAAGTATTGCAACGGTCTGTACATAAATACTGACCGTTGTCTGTAACAAATGTATAGGTAAAGTATTGTAAAGGTGGGTGACAGTCAGATGCTAAACTAGAAAAAAATCTTTGAGTCCCAGAGTGGGTCTGACTGAACCCCAAAATATTTGTTCTCATAGCACAGTGATAACAAAGGCACCCCAAAACACACTCATTCCTGTCCCAAGGTGAAAACAAAGGTACCCAAGAAGTTTTGTGAAGATCAGTTCACAAATATGAGCTGTGTAGAAGTTGTGACAAAAAACTGATTGGACCTAATTTCGGTACAAAATGGCCACTGGCAGCCATCTTGAATTTTGGACCGCACCCAGAAACACTCGTTCTCTTCCCAAGGTGATAACAAAGGTACCCAAGAAGTTTTGTGAAGATCGGTTCATAAATACAGCCTCTACCCTGAGCCGTATTGACATGTGTGCTTACAGAGTATAAGTAGCACTGAATAAATCAAAGTTCATCTAATTTGCATAATTTCTGCACGAGAAAAAAAAACCGTACTATATGTGATGTATTCCATGTTACTAAACAATCATACAAAAATTTATTAAAATCAGAACTTTCCTACAGAAGTTCTGTACAAAAGACTGATTGCACTAATTTTGGTACAAAATGGCTGCTGGTGGCCATCTTGAATTTCAGACCACACCCAAAAACACTCATTCTCACCCCACGGTAATAACAAAGGTACCCAAGAAGTTTCGTAATGGTCGGTTCATAAATACGGCATCTAGCCTGAGCCGTATAGAAGTTGTGTACAAAAAACTGATTAGACCAAATTTCGATACAAAATGGCCACTGGCAGCCATCTTGAATTTTGAACCGCACCCAGAAACACTCGTTCTCGTCCCAAGGTGATAACAAAGGTACCCAAGATGTTTCGTGAAGATCGGTTCATAAATACAGACTCTAGCCCGAGCCGTATTGACATGTGTACTTACTGTGTGTAAGCAGCACTGAAACAAGAGGCCCCATGTGGCCTTAATCGCTCACCTGACAAAGTGACTCTAAGAAGTATTTTAGGTCACCTTCACCATGTCATGCCTCATCAACATTAACTGGTTGAGTGATAGATTTTGTTTGAAGTTCAACATTTGTTACCTAAAATTAGTTTTATTTAAAATCGTTGGTGTGTGGCCAATCTCCAATGATTTTTAATAAAGCAAATTTATCTCTGCAGACAAACTGGTTTAGCATGAAGCACAAACAAGGAATGTGAAGAGATAGCCTTGGACATCTCTCCCCAACTGTGGATATCTTCCATGTGCTACATGTATATATTTGCATGCAAGAAAACAAAAATTTTCACAAATTTTCCAAAATATTAGTTTTTTTATCATCATTGGAACAAGCTCAAACAGCTTATTCCAATAGGGGTATGGGAAGATCAGGTATATTTTTGAGACAGAAATGTGAATATATAAATAATGGTGTTTTTTTGTGAATGATGCTGGAGGATTTTGCGTAAAGATATGGTAAATGGTTTGTTCTAGATACAGAATGATGCAAAAGTATTTAAATTTGATTAGGCAAGTTGTTCCTATAATGCATTTAAAAATTGAAGTAACTGTTTTTTTGCTGACAAACTTTTAGATGTGTGTGTCTGTGTTTGTGTGTGTGTGTGTGTTTGTGTGTGTGTGTGTGTGTGGGGGGGGGGGGGGGGGGGTAAGAGTGTTCTTGCAAACAAAATTCCTGAATAAATGGAAAATTTTATTTTTTGTGTGAAAGACATAGTGCGTGAATGTTGATTGGAACAAGCTTAGAGAGCTCATTTTAATGTGAAGTCATAAAGCTGTGTTTTACGTACGAAATTCTGGAATAACTAAAAAAATTGCTTTTTTGACTCAAAAAGCATGGTATGCGACCTCTCATTGGAATGAGCTCAAAAAGCTCATTCCAATGGGGTATTTACAAATGATAAGTACATGTATGTTTAAGAGACAAAAATTAAAATTTGAATAGCGATTTTTGCGAAGAATGCTGACAAGTTTTGGCAGTTATGCTGGTAAAAAGGTAAGATATGCAAAGTGGTTGTTTTTTAGAGGCGACATTTAATTAAGGGGAATTAACCCTTGATTACTGAGGTAACTTCTAAAAGTACTGAAATTTCATGAAGCAATGTGAATAACAGACAACAGTTGCCTAAAAATTTCCTGAATAACTAAAATTTGTATTCCTTTGTCTCGAAAACATGGCATATGACCTTTGTTGGAATGAGCTGAATGCGTGTGTTCCAATGAGGGGTCATAAAATTTGAACGGAGATTTGTGTGAATAATGCATTAGTACTGCTAGATTTGGGTAAACGGTTCACCCTGGATACCACCCCTTCTATAGTAGATCTTTTCTGCAAATTTTGTCTAAGATTCTATCAACTTTACAAATAAATACGTTCATGAATCACAATCAGATCCACCCCACAATGTTGCATACCAAATATCAAAAGATTCTGCCTGCTGGATCTGGAGAAGAAAATTTTTTAAGAAATATGCCTGAAATGGACTAAGTTAAAATTTGGGCTCCTATACGGAGCTCAAATATGCACCCAGGGGGCCGATTTGAACAAACTTGAATCAGATCCACCCCGCAATGTTGCATACCAAATATCAAAAGATTCTGCCTGCTGGATCTGGAGAAGATGATTTTTTAAGAAATTTGCCTGAAATGCACTAAGTTCGAATTCGAGCTTCTATATTAAGCCCAAATATGAATCCAGGGGGCCGATTTGAACAAACTTGAATCAGATCCACCCCGCAATGTTGCATACCAAATATCAAAAGATTCTGTCTGCTGGATCTGGAGAAGAAGATTTTTTAATAAATTTGCCCGAAATGCACTAAGTCCGAATTTGGGCTTCTATATTAAGCCCAAATATGAATCCAGGGGGCCGATTTGAACAAACTTGAATCAGATCCACCCCGCAATGTTGCATACCAAATATCAAAAGATTCTGCCTGCTGGATCTGGAGAAGAAGATTTTTGAAGAAATTTGCCCGAAATGCACTAAGTTTGAATTCGAGCTTCTATAGTGAGCCCAAATATGAATCCAGGGGGCCGATTTGAACAAACTTGAATCAGATCCACCCCGCAATGTTGCATACCAAATATCAAAAGATTCTGCCTGCTGGATCTGGAGAAGATGATTTTTTAAGAAATTTGCCTGAAATGCACTAAGTTCGAATTCGAGCTTCTATAGTAAGCTCAAATATGAATCTAGGGAGCCGATTTAAACAAATTTGCATCAGATCCATCCCACAATGTTGCATACCAAATATCAAAAGATTCTGCCTGCTGGATCTGGAGAAGAAAATTTTTTAATAAATTTGCTTGAAATGCACTAAGTTCAAATTTGGGCTCCTATACTGAGCCCAAATATAAACCCAGGGGGCCGATTTGAACAAACTTGAATCAGATCCACCCCGCAATGTTGCTTACCAAATATGAAAAGATTCTGCCTGCTGGATCTGGAGAAGATTTTTTAAGAAATTTGCATGAAATGCACTAAGTTCAAATTCGAGCTTCTATAGTCAGCCCAAATATGAATCTAGGAAGCCGATTTGAACAAACTTGAATCAGATCCACCCCACAATGTTGCATACCAAATATCAAAAGATTCTGCCTTCTGGATCTGGAGAAGAAGATTTTTTAAAAAATTTGCCTAAATGCACTAAGTTCGAAATCGGGCTCCTATACTGAGCCCAAATATGAACCCAGGGGGCCGATTTGAACAAACTTGAATCAGATCCACCCTACAATGTTGCATACCAAATATCAAAAGATTCTGCCTGCTGGATCTGGAGAAGAAGATTTTTTAAAAAATTTGCCTGAAATGCACTAAGTTCGAAATCGGGCTCCTATACTGAGCCCAAATATGAACCCAGGGGGCCGATTTGAACAATCTTGAATCAGATCCACCCCACAATGTTGCTTACCAAATATCAAAAGATTCTGCCTGCTGGATCTGGAGAAGAAGATTTTTAAAGAAATTTGCCTGAAATGCACTAAGTTCGAATTCGGGCTTCTATAGTAAGCCCAAATATGTATCCAGGGGGCCGATTTGAACAAACTTGAATCAGATCTACCCCGCAACGTTGCATACCAAATATCAAAAGATTCTGCCTGCTGGATCTGGAGAAGAAGATTTTTGAAGAAATTTGCCTGAAATGCACTAAATTCGAATTCGAGCTCCTATAGTGAGCCCAAATATGAATCTAGGGAGCCGATTTGAACAAACTTGAATCAGATCCACCCTACAATGTTGCATACCAAATATCAAAAGATTCTGCCTGCTGGATCTGGAGAAGAAGATTTTCAAAGAAATTTGCCTGAAATGCAGTAAGTTCAAATTTGGGCTCCTATATTGAGCCCAAATATACACCCAGGGGGCCGATTTGAACAAACTTGAATCAGATCCACCCCACAATGTTGCATACCAAATATCAAAAGATTCTGCCTGCTGGATCTGGAGAAGAAGATTTTTTAAGAAATTTGCCTGAAATGCACTAAGTTCGAAATCGGGCTCCTATACTGAGCCCAAATATGAACCCAGGGGGCCGATTTGAACAAACTTGAATCAGATCCACCCTACAATGTTGCATACCAAATATCAAAAGATTCTGCCTGCTGGATCTGGAGAAGAAGATTTTTTAATGTTTTTCCCATTGCCTACAGTGTTAAAAAGTGCTGACTCAGCACTTTTTCAAAGTCCCGAAACTGTACCCTATGATAAAACCGATGGCAATTTTTTTTTACCAATCCTTTCTGTTGGTCCTAAGGAAGCTGCACACCAAATAAAAATTCTCAGTGCCGTGCAGTTTTGGAGATATGGGCGTTTTAAATTTTTTCTATTTTTAGCTCCTGCGGTTCCCACGGGGCTGCGGGAAAATTTTTTTTTGCATAAATCAAGTACTCATGACCCAATAAGCCCTCACATAAAATTTGGTTGAAATCAGCCTCTCGGTTTGGAAAATAGAAATTTTGGGCGGGGCAAAAAAGTTTGCCCCTCTCATAACAACGCCAAGTATAGCCCCACAAACTTCTCTTGAACAAATCTGAGTCTACACCTCAAAAGGAAGCTGCACACCAAATATCAAGTCTCTGCTACTGCTGGTTCATGAGAAGAAGATTTACAAAGATTTTGGTGCCCCTTGGGGGCGTGGCACCACCCAGGAGGAGGGGCAACTTCATTTGAACAAATCTGAATTGGCATTAGGTAATAATCATTTAGCCAACATTTGAATAAAATTGGGCTAGTGGTTTAGGAGAAGAAGTCGATAATGTAAAGTTAACGCCGGACGACGACGACGACGGACGACGACGGACGACGGACGGACGACGACGGACGACGATGGACGACGGACGGAAAGTGATTAGTAAAGCTCCCCTTGAGCTTCGCTCAGGTGAGCTAAAAATCAAAGTTCATCTAATTTGCATAATTTCTGCACGAGAAAAAAACCTGTATTACATGTGATGTATCCCATGGTACTAAACATTCACACAAAAAATTATTCAAATCAGCGCTTTCATAAGGAAGTTCTGTGCAAAAATCTGATTGCACCAAATTTCGTACAAAATGGCTGCCATCAGCCATCTTGAATTTTGGATCGGACCCTAAAACATCTGTTCTCGTCCCACGGTGATAACAAAGGTACCCAAGAAGTTTCGTAAAGATCGGTTCATAAATACGGCCTCTAGCCCGAGCCGTATTGGCATTTGCACTTACAGTGCTGAAAGTAACACCAAAAAACATCAAAGTTAGTCTAATTTGCATAATTTACGCACGAGAAAAAAACCCGTATTATATGTGATGTATCCTATGGTACTAAACATTCATACAAAAAATTATTCAAATCAGAGCTTTCATATGGAAGTTCTGTACAAAAAACAGATTTCTGCATCATCGGTACAAAATGGCAGCTGGCAGCCATCTTGAATTTTGGACCGCACCCAAAAACACTCGTTCTCGTCCCACAGTCATAACAAAGGTACCCAAGAAGTTTCGTAAAGATCGGTTCATAAATACGACCTCCAGCCCGAGCCGTATCCAATTGTTGACAGACAGATGGACAGACGGACAGACGGACGACGGACGACGGGCCATGGCATAAGCTCAAATTTGGCTTCGCCAAAGTTGAGCTAAAAATCTCTCACAATAAGCCATTAAAAAAAATTGCTTCACAGGCATTTCCCTCATTTCTGAAATTCCAGAAACTAGAAATTGTTATCCTTTTTTCTCCGGACAAAAAGTTGTTAACCTGTTTCCAGACAAGAGAAAATTGTTAACCTGTTTGCAGACAAGGAACTGTTAACCTGTTTGCAGACATAAATTGTTAACCTGTTTTCAGACATAAAACTGTTAACCTGTTTTCAGACATAAAACTTTTAACCTGTTTGCAGACATAAAATTGTTAACCTGTTTTCAGACATAAAATAGTTAACCTGTTTTCAGACATAAAATTGTTAACCTGTTTTCAGACATAAAATTGTTAAAATCTGTTTTCAGACATAAAATTGCTAAACCTGTTTACGGACTTAAAATTGTTAAAACCTGTTTGTGGACATAAATTTATTAAGCCTGTTTGTGGACATAAAATTATTAAACCTGTTTGCGGACATAAAATTATTAAACCTGTTTGTGGACATAAAATTATTAAACCTGTTTGCGGACATAAAATTATTAAACCTGTTTGTGGACATAAAATTATTAAACCTGTTTGCGGACATAAAATTGTTAAACCTGTTTGCGGATATAAAATTGTTAAAACCTATTTGCGGACATAAAATTGTTAAACCTGTTTGCAGACATAAAATTATTAAACCTGTTTGTGGACATAAAATTATTAATCCTGTCTGCAGACATAAAATTGTTAAACCTGTTTGCGGACATAAAATTATTAAACCTGTTTGTGGACATAAAATTATTAAACCTGTTTGTGGACATAAAATTATTAAACCTGTTTGTGAACATAAAATTGTTATACCTGTTTGCAGACATAAAATTGTTAAAACCTGTTTGCGGACATAAAATTATTAAACCTTTTTGCGGACATAAAATTGTTAAACATGTTTGCGGACATAAAATTGTTAAAACCTGTTTGCAGACATAAAATTGTTAAAACCTGTTTGCGGACATAAAATTGTTAAACCTGTTTGCAGACATAAAATTGTTAAACCTGTTTGCGGACATAAAATTGTTAAACCTGTTTGCAGACATAAAATTGTTAAAACCTGTTTGCGCACATAAAATTGTTAAACCTGTTTCTAGATATAAAATTGCTTTATTTTCTTTTGTCTATAACCTGACATGACTAGAAGAAAATACATGCAAAAAGAATTCTTGAACAAATAGAAAATTAAATTTTCACCTCAAAAACATCGCTTATGACAACCCATCACAGGAACAAACTCAACAAGCTTGTGACGATCATTATGTTAGGTGAAGAATTAACCAGGCAAAAGCAACACCAATGACAGAAAATACTTTCCAAACTCTGATGTGCAATAAATACTAGATGTGGCCTGTCCCATCTTGGGACCAAGAATACCTCTGCCCCCTCCCCTTGACACACTCTCTGATAGTGGGCAACAATAATTTTATTTATTTATTGGTGTTTAAGGTCACACACTTACGCACAATGGCTAATCGTGACTGTGACAGTTTTACAGGTGGAGGAAGCTGGAGTACCCGGAGAAAACCACTGAGCAACGACGAGCAACTGTCAGCTCCTCAACATTCTAAATCTGTTCAAGCTCCGCTCATGCAGGGTTACAGAGGTTGAAAACATGTGCACCATCGACGTGCAGTATGCCTTAGTACACAGCATCATCGAGCCCCCATGTAGGCAACCGGGATAAAGTGCCTTGCCCAAGGACACAGCGCAGTTTGTCCTGGACGGGGATCGAACTCGGGACCCTTAGCATAGAAGTCCAACAGCCTACCACTGAGTCACCGCGCTCCCGGGGCAACAATAATACCAAGTACCATTAATATACTTAGAAACATTAAAAAATTCCAAGTTGGACACGACTTGTTCTAGTTGAATTTGGATGTTAGGTGTATGTGAACTTGAATTAAGTCTGTGACCGTGACCTTGTAGACAGCCATTCCAACCTTATTCACGACACACCCTTTAGTGGTGGGCAACCTTAACACCAAGTATAATTAATATCCTTCAAAGCAATGAAAAGTTCTGGGCCAGACACTACATGCACAGACAGATGGACTGACAGATGGATGGATTAACAAAGACAAAGTGATTCCTATATATACTCTCCTGAACTTTGTTTACGCGAGGGTGGGGGGGGGGGGGGGGGGGGTAATAATGACATAAACTCTGATATGCGAAGAAAAAAAAACTTTCCCATAATGCAACTTGGGATATTTTATGACCAATTAATTTGCTGTGTCAAACATGACTGATTTGGTTAAATTCCAAATTGCACAATGCAAAAAATTCCTAGGCTGAAATTTTGATATTTTGGGATCAGTGTGCATGGTGGTGTGGAAGGGAGGGGTTGTGAAAGAAGAGAAATGAAAAAAAGTCTTCATCCTCCATCAAAAGGTTGAGGGAAAAATTATTGGAGTAACAGAACTGGCTGATCACCTACCGTTTGATATCTTCAATTTCCTTTGCTATCACATCCAACTGTTTAATGGCAGAGAAATCTGCTACATGACTGTATGGTCCTGCATTTGTAACATCCTGTAAATATACATGACAAATATTTATCAATACAAATAGCTGAATGTCTTTATACCTGGAAACTACAAACATGGTGGTATTGGCTTCACTTAACAGTTCTTCAAGTCAATACAGTGATTTTAACTCAATGATGATGACATCCTTGGGAGCAGGCTTTGTGTTTTGAAACAAGAGGCCACAGGGGGTCTGAGGGCCCACACCTGAGTAGCCTAAATATCAACCCAGAGAATTGATTTCAACAAGTTGCAACTGCTCCTCCTAAGAAAAGCCTCCTACCAAATATCCAAAGATTCTAACCAGTGGATCTAAAAGAAAGATTTTTAAAGAATATTCCTCATATTGAACTAAGTTATAATTTCGGGCTCTCACAGGGAGCCCATATATGAACCCAGGGACTTGGCTTTAACAAACTTGAATCTCACCCCCCTAAGGATGCTGCACACCAAATATCAAAACATTCCGACTGCTGGATCTGAAGAAGATTTTTAAAGAAAATTCCTCATTCTGAACTAAGTTACAATTCAAGCTCCCACAATGAGCCCAAATATGGACCTAGGGACATGGCTTGAACAAACTTGAATCTTAACCCCTAAGGATGCTGAATAAAAAATATCAAAAGCATTCATCTGCTGGATCTGAAGATTTTTAAAGAAAATTCCTAAGATTTTTAAAGAAAATTCCTCATTTTGAACTAAGTTGTCATTCGGGTTCCCATAGTGAGCCCAAATGTGAACCAACGGACTTGGCTTGAACAAACTTGAATCTCAGCCCCCTAAGATTGCTGCATGCCAAATATCAAAACATTCCGACTGCTGAATCTGAAGAAGAAGATTTTTAAAGAAAAATTCCTCATATTGACTAAGTTATAATTCGGGCTCCCACAGGGAGCCCAAATATGGACCCAGGGACTTGGCTTCAACAAACTTGAATCTCCCCCTAAGGATGCTACACACCACATATCAAAACATTCCGACTGCTGGATCTGAAGAAGATTTTTTAAGAAAATTCCTCATTTCGAACTAAGTTACAATTCAAGCTCCCACAGTGAGCCCAAATATGGACCTAGGGACATGGCCTGAGCAAACTTGAATCTCACCTCCCTAAGGATGCTGCATACCAAATATCAAAACATTCCGACTGCTGGATCTGAAGAAGAAGATTTTTTAAGAAAATTCCTCATTTTGAACTAAGTTACAATTCAAGCTCCCACAGTGAGCCCAAATATGGACCTAGGGACATGGCTTGAACAAACTTGAATCTCACCTCCCTAAGAATGCTGCATACCAAATATCAAAACATTCCGACTGCTGGATCTGAAGAAGAAGATTTTTTAAGAAAATTCCTCATTTCAAACTAAGTTACAATTCAAGCTCCCACAGTGAGCCCAAATATGGACCTAGGGACATAGCTTGAACAAACTTGAATCTCACCCCCCTAAGGATGCTGCATACCAAATATCAAAACATTCCGACTGCTGGATCTGAAGAAGATTTTTAAAGAAAATTCCTCATTTTGAACAAGTTATAATTCGGGCTCCCACAGTGAGCCCAAATATGAACCCAGGGACTTGGCTTGGACAAAATTGAATCTCACCCCCCTAGCATGGTGCATACCCAATATCAAAAGATTCTGCCTGCTGGAACTTGAGAAGAAGATTTTCATAGAAATTTGACTGAAATGCACCAAGTTCAAATTTGGGCACCTATACTGAGCCCAAATATGAACCCAGGGGCCGATTTGAACAAACTTGAATCAGATCCACCCCACAATGTTGCATACCAAATATCAAAAGATTCTGCCTGCTGGATCTGGAGAAGACGATTTTTTAAGAAATTTGCCTGAAATGCACTAAGTTCGAATTCGGGCTTCTATAGTGAACCCAAATATGAATCCAGGGGGCCGATTTGAACAAACTTGAATCAGATCCACCCCACAATGTTGCATACCAAATATCAAAAGATTCTGCCTGCTGGATCTGGAGAAGAAGATTTTGAAAGAAATTTGACTGAAATGCACTAAGTTCCAATTCAAGCTTCTATAGTGAGCCCAAATATGAACCCAGAGGGCCGATTTGAACAAACTTGAATCAGATCCACCCCACAATGTTGCATACCAAATATCAAAAGATTCTGCCTTCTGGATCTGGAGAAGAAGGTTTTTAAACAAATTTGCCTGAAATGCACTAAGTTCCAATTCGAGCTTCTATAGTGAGCCCAAATATGAACCCAGAGGGCCGATTTGAACAAACTTGAATCAGATCCACCCCACAATGTTGCATACCAAATATCAAAAGATTCTGCCTTCTGGATCTGGAGAAGAAGGTTTTTAAACAAATTTGCCTGAAATGCACCAAGTTCCAATTCGAGCTTCTATAGTGAACCCAAATATGAATCCAGGGGGCCGATTTGAACAAACTTGAATCAGATCCACCCCACAATGTTGCATACCAAATATCAAAAGATTCTGCCTGCTGGATCTGGAGAAGAAGATTTTGAAAGAAATTTGACTGAAATGCACTAAGTTCCAATTCGAGCTTCTATAGTGAGCCCAAATATGAACCCAGAGGGCCGATTTGAACAAACTTGAATCAGATCCACCCCACAATGTTGCATACCAAATATCAAAAGATTCTGCCTTCTGGATCTGGAGAAGAAGGTTTTTAAACAAATTTGCCTGAAATGCACCAAGTTCCAATTCGAGCTTCTACAGTGAGCTCAAATATAAACCCAGGGGGCTGATTTGAACAAACTTGAATCAGATCCACCCCAATGTTGCATACCAAATGTCAAAAGATTCTGCCTGCTGGATCTGGAGAAGAAGATTTTTTTAAGAAATTTTGCCTGAAATGCACTATGTTCGAATTCGAGCTTCTATAGTGAGCCCAAATATGAATCCTGGGGGCCAATTTGAACAAACTTGAATCAGATCCATCCCACAATGTTGCATACCAAATATTAAAAGATTCTGCCTGCTGGATCTGGAGAAGATTTTTAAAGAAATTTGCCTGAAATGCACTAAGTTCGAAATCAGGCTCCTATACTGAGCCCAAATATGAACCTAGGGGGCCAATTTGAACAAACTTGAATCAGATCCACCCTACAATATTCAACACCAAATATCAAAACATTCTGCCTGCTGGATCTGGAGAAGAAAATTTTTTAATGTTTTTCCCATTCCATACAGTGTTAAAAAGTGCTGACTCAGCACTTTTTCAAATTCCCGAAACTGTACCCTATGATAAAACTGATGGCAATTTTTTTTTACCAATCTTTGGCATGTTGAATTGAAGAACTGTGCGATCCGGGGCAGGGGCACACAATGAACGACATTTTTGCAAATGGTACAAAAGAGCTCCATTACCACCTGTAAAGCTAAGTTTCTTATTGCAATGATTGCAAGTTGCTGTCTTACCATTGGGATCTTTCCTCAAGTGTTCCCAGATCCAGGAAGGCGCCATGACCGATTGTGTACAAAGTACTAAAAACATGTTTACTCAAACACATCCCACGAATGAAACTGAAACTGATCTTGGTCTTATGACATTAGTTCTCAGAAACGAGGACAGGTGACACTAGGGAGATCATTAGATGAATTTAGATCAACAGTCTGTATACAACATTATATGTCCCAGTCTCCCGGAGCACAAGGAGGAACTGCATGGATTATTGAATAATCTATTCTTGCCCTCCCCTTTCGAAAAACTCCTTATCTTTTGGACAAGAGAATAGACGGGGAAATGGTTACATAATTATGTATCTGCAATGGGAACCCTGGAAATGGGTGTAGAATAAAAGCTCAAACGGGATGAACGGAACTTCGGGAAAAATCGAATTTGTATACAAAGAGTATATGACTAATATGAGCAAATGACACCAAGTCACCAATCAGAATAAGGACAAAATCAAACGGATCTCAACAGCTCTGCACAACCACCCCCACCCCCACAAACACACAAATATCCATGAACTCCCACTTTGGCGATTTTGCCCGTGTATTTACACACTGATGATGACTGATCATCGACATTAGAGAACACCTATCGTCAGTCGCTAGAACCAACCGAAATTAACCGGTTAAAGGAAATTACCCAGTTGACTGATGAGTGAAACCAGTTAACCTCTCCCAGCCCTGTTTATAATTTCAAGAGGTAAAAACGTATATTCTGTTACAATAGAGATTTTTTAAAAGGAAAATTTGGAAAATCATTTTTTGTTCATACAGGTCAGTCACCTCAGCTAGTGAGTACACATTATTAATAATTAACGTCAGTATGGTCCATGCAATCTGAAATGCCATGATTTATATAACTGATTACAAAAGTTAATAAACCAGACCAATTTGTGGCCAAAATTGGCATAAGGAGCTTTTAATTCAAAACATCTAAATTCTTCAAAAGCGGCATATGCAATCGATTTGAATAAACTTGAATCTGACCCCCATAGAGATGTTGTACACCAAATATGAAAGCATTCTGACTGGTGGATCTAAAGAAGAAGATTTTTAAAGATTATCCCCCATGTAGCACTAAGTTAAAATTTAGGTTCCATGGGAAGCCCAAATATTAACCTAGGAACTTGATTTGAACAATCTTGAATTTGACCTTCATAAGAATGATGTATACCACACATTAAAAGATTCTGACTTCTGGTTTTTAAAGCTTATTCCCCATATTGTCCTAAGTTAAAAATTTGGGCTCCTGTATTGTGCCCAAATATTAATCAGGGGGCTTCATTGTAATAAACTTGTATCTGACCACCCACCCCTATGGATGCCATATACCAAATATCAGAAGATTCTGATCAGTGGTTCTGGAGGAAATTTTCCATCTCTATTCCATGTGGTTTGGGAAATATGGGCATTTCAAAATATTTATTTTTAGCTCCTGTGGATTCCCATGAGCCTAGTACTTTTGAATCAATAACACCACATTAACCAAATTTGGTTCAAATCAGACCATCGTTCAGAAAATACAAATAGAAATATTAAGACATTGTACCCACTGGTTCATGAGAAGATTTAAAAAAAAAATTGAAGGATTTTCCCTCACCCCCTCCCTATGGGGCTGGGCAAGCTGGTTTGAAAAAACAAAACAAAATGCGATGTCAGAACAAGCAATCATCTTAAATATAACTAAAATTGGTTCAGCGGTTTAAGAGGGGCAGGTGCAAACACCATGTTCACTGACAACAGACAACGGAAGGGGAGTGATCACTATAGCTCATCATGAATTTCAGTCAGGTGAGCTGAAAAAGCAATGCCATACTTCCCAGGATTCTCATGGGAGAAGTCAAGATATAATTCTGGCTCTTGTTGACCTTTTAACCTGACAACGATATTCACAAGAACCACCATTAATTTTTAATTTTTTGTCTCAAAACTGACAAAAAAGACCCTTCATTGGAATAAACTTGTTTCAATGAGAGGCCATAAGCTTCATCTGAATGAGCTTGTTTCAATGAGAGGCCATAAACTTCATCTGAATGAGCTTTTTTCAATGAGAGGCCATAAGCTTCATTGGAATGAACTTGTTTCAATGAGAGGCCATAAGCTTCATTGGAATGAGCTTGTTTCAATGAGAGGCCATAAGCTTCATCTGAATGGGTTTCTTACAAAGAGAGGCCATAAGCTTCATCTGAATGAGCTTGTTTCAATGAGAGGCCATAAGCTTCATCTGAATGACCTTCTTACAATGATAGGCCATAAGCTTCATCTGAATGAGCTTGTTTCAATGAGAGGCCATAAGCTTCATCTGAATGAGCTTCTTACAATGAGAGGCCATGAGCTTCATCTGAATGGGCTTCTTACAATGAGAGGCCATACGCTTCATCTGAATGAGCTTCTTACAATGAGAGGCCATAAGCTTCATCTGAATGAGCTTCTTACAATGAGAGGCCAAATGCTTCATCTGAATGAGAGGCCATAAGCTATGATTTTTTCAGCCAAAAAATAGAAGAATATTTTAGTTATTAATAATAATAGTATACACATTTATATAGTGCCAAAATTATAGTTCAGAAGATGTAGAACCATATTCTAAGGCGCTGTACATGTTACCGAGCTCGTGCAAATATACAAACAGAATATATGCAGTATCTTACAGTCCACAACATCATTTATAGGCTTTTTTGAAACAGGTATGTTTTGAGATCTTTCTTGAAAGGGTTGACATTTGACAGTCTTTTTAGGTGTTCTGGTAAATTATTCCACAAGTGAGGGCCAGCAAATGAGAATGACCCATTTCCAAATGTCTCACACCTATGTTTTGGAACATACCATCGGATCTCAGGTTGTATTGAGACACATTCTTGGTATTAAGGAGTTCTTCTAAGTAGGCTGGTGTCATGTTGTTTTGTGCACTTGTATTCAACCATTTTAGCACTTGTCATCAACTTTTTGTGTTATTTATTTATTGGTGTTTATACTTATGTACGATGGCTAATCATGACCGTGACAGTCACGCAGGGTTAGACTGTTTGAAGACTTGAGCACCATCGACATACAGTACGTGTTAGTACACAGCGTCATCGTGCCCCCATGTGGACAATCAGGGTTAAGTGTCTTGCCCAAAGACACAATGCGGGAGAGACAACCAATCGCTCAGACGAGAACTGGTTACTGCAATGCCACCGCATCCCCAACTTTTTGTGTTGGATAAAGAGTTAAAAAATATACTGCACAAAAAAGTGTTGTCCCATCGCTAACATTTTGAGGTTCAACAACTAACATTTTGGCATGAATGACAAAAGAAAGTGTCAATGACACTGTAGCTTAACTTGACCATGTGTTGTTTTTGATGAAAAGGATAATGTTTATGAAAGGATTATGAAATACAACAAGAATTGTGATAATTGAGAATTTGTTTTCAATAAAAACTAGAAAGTGTTTTAGCACACTAAAACATATGTCTCCCCTTCCTTTTGAGGTCAGAGGTCAAGGTCACATGCAGTTCATCAAGGTAGCGGACATGCGGTTTCATGGTGACACATCCACATGTCCAAAAAAAAAAATTCTGGTCTGGACAATTACTCCCTATTTAAAGTACATAAATTTGACCTTGAGGTCAAGGTCACATGAAGGTCATGATGACATGTGGTCTCATTGTGATACATCCACATGTCAATCATCTAAGTCCTTGGTCAAAAAACAAAAAAGTTCTGATCTGGACAATTATTCCCTGTTTGAAGTACATAAATTTGACCTTGAGGTCAGAGGACAAGGTCACATGCAGTTCATCAAGGTAGCGGACATGCGGTTTCATGGTGACACATCCACATGTCCAAAAAAAAAAAATCTGGTCTGGACAATTACTCCCTATTTAAAGTACATAAATTTGACCTTGAGGTCCAGGTCGCATGAAGGTCATTATTACATGTGACATACGGTCTAATTGCGATACATCCACATGTCAAATATCTAAGTCCTAGGTCAAAAAACAAAAAAGTTCTGGTCTGGATAATTATTCCCTATTTGAAGTACATAAATTTGACCCTAAGGTCAGAGGTCAAGGTCACATGAAGGTCATCGAGGTACACGACATGCGGTCTCATGGCGACACATCCACATGTCAAATAACCAAGTCCTAGGACAAAAAACAAAAAAAATTCTGGTCTGGACAATTACTCCCTATTTAAAGTACATAAATTTGACCTTGAGGTCAAGGTCACATGAAGGTCACAATGGTATGCGACACACTGGCTCATGGTGATACATCCACGTGCCAAATATCCAAGGCCTGGCTCAAAAGATAAACAAGTTTTGGTACGGACAAAGTTTCCTGGAAAAAAGCACAAATCTGACCTTCAGATCAAAGGTCAAGGTCACATGAAGGTCACAATGGTACGCTACACACCGGCTCATGGTGATACATCCACATGCCAAATATCTAAAGCCTGACTCGAAATTCAAAAAAGTTTTGGTCCAGACAGTTTCCCGTAAAAAAGCGCATAAATCTGACCTTCAGGTCAAAGGTCAAGGTCACATGAAGGTCACTATGGTACACTGCCCGCTGGTTCATGGTGATACATCCACATGCCAAGTATCTGAGGTGTAGGTCAAAAGACAAAAAAGTTATGGCCCGGACAAAGTTTGTGTGATGTTTCCCTTAAAAAACACATAAATCTTACCTTCAGGTCAAAGGTCAAGGTCACATGAAGGTCACTATGGTACACTACACACCGGCTCATGGTGATACATCCACATGCCAAGTATCAAAGGTGTAGGTCAAAAGACAAAAAAGTTATGGCCCTTCATAAATACAGCCTGTAGTCTATGCTAAAGGTTTGGGGGTTTTGGGCTCGGGCAGCTGTCACAGTTGAATTATCGCTACCAAAAGGGGACATTCTCAACTAGACATTATCTGGAATCATCCTACCATGTTACTATGAAATCCCTTCATAAATACAACCTGTAGACTGTGCTAAAGGTTTTCGGGTTTCGGGGCCCCTGTAGCCATCACAGTTGACCAATCGCAACCAAAAGAGGATGTTGTCATCTTGACATTATATGGTGTCATCCTACCAATTTACAATGAAATCCCTTCATATATACGACCAGTAGTTTATGCTAAAAGTTTTCGGGTTTTGGGCATGGACAGCAATCACGGCTGAATGATCGCTACCAAATGGGGACGTTCTCATTTAGACATTATCTGGAATCATCCTAACAAGTTGCTATGAAATCCCTTCATAAATACGACTTGTAGACTGTGCTAAAGGTTTTTGGGCCCCTGTAGCCGTCACAGTTGACCAATCGGAATCAAAAGGGGATGTTCTCATCTTGACATTATATGGAGTCATCTTACCAAGTTACAATGATATCCCTCCATAAATGTGACCCGTAGACGGTACTAAGATTTTTAGGTTTTGGGCTCGGGTAGCCGTCACAGTGGACAGATCGCAGACAAATGGGGAAGTTCTCATCTGGACATCATACGAAGTCATCCTACTAAGTTACAATGAAATCCCTCCATATTAAATACGACCCGTAGACTGTGCTAAAACTTTGGGTTTCAGGCTTGGGCAGCCGTCATGGTTGACAGATCATGACCAAAAGGGGATGTTCGCATCTAGACATTACACGGAGTCATCCTACGAAGTTACAATGAAATCCCTTCGTAAATACGACATGTAGACTGTCCTAAAGGTTTTCGGGTTTTGGGCTCGGGCAGCCATCACGGTTGACCGGTCACGACGTTTCCATCTAGACATGACCTCAAACATGCATATGAAATTTTCTGAAGAAAAGGCAAGAACTACGAGGTGTAGTTTGTGCTAAAGGAAAATGGGAACAGACTCACATACTAACAGACTTCCACGCGCATGATAGCAATAGCTTATCTGGACTTTGTCAAGTTAAGCTAAAAATTGAACCACAATGAAAAGAAGTACACTAAACTAATTCATTTTTTGACACATGAATGGACGTTTCATACAAAGTCAGTGGTTTCACTCATTACATGCACGAGGATTAGGAACCTAAATTTTGTATTGTCACTATCAGTACTGGAGTGTCCACTTCCAACTAGTAAACATGCCTCTACCTCATATTGTGAACAAATTTGGTTCTGATTAATTTGATCCCATTCCTGGACAAGTATTTATTTATTTATTTATTTATTGGTGTTTAAGGTCATATACTTATGCACAATGGCTAATCATGACCGTGACAGTTTTACGGGTGGAGGAAACCGGAGTACCCGGAGTGAACCACTGAGAAGCTACGTGCAGCTGCTGAGCACCCCAACATCGTAACTCCATACTGCAGCACAGGCAGGGTTAGATTGGTGGAAGACATGCATACCATCGACGTGCAGTATGCCTTAGTACACGGCATCATTGTGCGCACATGTGGACAATCAGGGTTAAGTGCATTCCTGGACAAGAATGTTGCACTAGATTTCTAGCCACCCTTCTAGCACACATACCAGAGCACATACCAGTTTGCTATTGCCTGAGGAATTGGGCTCTCCCATGAGCATGAAGATACCAAACTACCCCGAACAACTGTAAAGAGCATGCAGATACCAATCTACCCCAAAACATTGTAAAGAGCATGCAGATACCAATCTACCCTGAAACATTCTAAAAAGGTGTTTAAAATGCATAGACGTCTCCCAATAAACAGATCTAGCAATGAAATGCACAAAGATCTCTGAAGATACATGTTGCTAATCAATTTATGATTTTCAAAGCACTAACCCTAGCCTATATTTATTGGCTGTTGTGGTGGTCAAAGGTACACAGAGACAAACTTCAAACACTAACCCTAGCCTACTGAATGGCTGCTGTGGTGGTCAAGGGTACACATAGACCAACTTCAAACACTAACCCTAGCCTACTTAAAATGGCTGCTGTGGTGGTCAAAGGTTCACGTAGACCAACTTCAAAAAGTAACATCTTCTTGTGCTGCTATTGGAATTTAGGACTAGATATACATTTCATAGAACATTTGGCCAAATATACTTTGAAAACAGTTCATGAAGTGTATATTCCTTCACATGGGAGTAGTTCTCTCTACACTGACATCTTGATGACTCTATTCTCTTCCCACTGACTTCTTGATGACTCAATTCTCTTCCTATTGACTTCTTGATGACTCTATTCTTTTCCTATTGACTTCTTAATGACTCTATTCTCTTCCCATTGACTTCTTAATGACCCTATTGTCTTCCCATTGACATCTTGATGACTCTATTCTTTTCCTGTTGACCTCTTGATGACTCAATTCTCTTCCTATTGACTTCTTGATGACTCTATTCTTTTCCTATTGACTTCTTGATGACTCTATTCTCTTCCCATTGAAATCTTGATGACTCAATTCTCTTCCTATTGACTTCTTGATGACTCTATTCTTTTCCTATTGACTTCTTGATGACTCTATTCTCTTCCCATTGACTTCTTCAAGACTCTATTCTCTTCCCATTGACTTCTTGATGACTCTATTCTCTTCCCATTGACTTCTTAATGAATCTATTCTCTTCCCATTGACTTCCTAATGACCCTATTCTCTTCCCATTGAAATCTTGATGACTCAATTCTCTTCCTATTGACTTCTTGATGACTCTATTCTCTTCCCATTGAAATCTTGATGACTCAATTCTCTTCCTATTGACTTCTTGATGACTCTATTCTTTTCCTATTGACTTCTTGATGACTCTATTCTCTTCCCATTGACTTCTTAATGACTCTGTTCTCTTCCTATTGACATCTTGATGACTCTATTCTCTTCCCATTGACATCTTGATGACTCTATTCTCTTCTCATTGACTTCTTAATGACTCTGTTCTCTTCCTATTGACTTCTTGATGACTCTATTCTCTTCCCATTGACTTCTTGATGACTTTATTCTTTTCCTATTGACTTCTTAATGACTCTATTCTCTTCCCATTGACTTCTTCATGACTCTATTCTCTTCCCATTGACTTTTTGGTGACTCTATTCTCTTCCCATTGACTTCTTAATGAATCTATTCTCTTCCCATTGACTTCTTAATGACCCTATTCTCTTCCCATTGACATCTTGATGACTCTATTCTCTTCCCACTGACTTCTTAATGACTCTGTTCTCTTCCTATTGACTTCTTAATGAATCTATTCTCTTCCCATTGACTTCTTGATGACTCTATTCTCTTCCTATTGAAATCTTGATGACTCTATTCTCTTCCCATTGACATCTTGATGACTCTATTCTCTTCCCATTGACTTCTTAATGACTCTGTTCTCTTCCTATTGACTTCTTGATGACCCTATTCTCTTCCCATTGACATCTTGATGACTCTATTCTCTTCCCACTGACTTCTTAATGACTCTGTTCTCTTCCTATTGACTTCTTAATGAATCTATTCTCTTCCCATTGACTTCTTGATGAATCTATTCTCTTCCCATTGACATCTTGATGACTCTATTCTCTTCCCATTGACATCTTGATGACTCTATTCTCTTCCCATTGACATCTTGATGACTCTATTCTCTTCCCATTGACTTCTTAATGACTCTGTTCTCTTCCTATTGACTTCTTGATGACTCTATTCTCTTTCCATTGACTTCTTGATGACTCTATTCTCTTCCTATTGACTTCTTGTTGACTCTATTCTCTTCCTATTGACTTATTGATGACTCTATTCTCTTCCCATTGACTTCTTAATGACTATTCTCTTCCCATTGACTTCTTAATGACTCTATTTGAGTTTTAATCAAAGTACACTGTGGCTGCTTTACAACAGGCATCACTTGATTTTATGAGAAAATTTATAAGATACTCAGTATGCTGCTTAGAACGAATCCCATCATAAGAATTACGTACAAACGTAATTATGAAGTCATCATTTCAGTCAGACATCTAACTGACACTACATTTACACTGAGAAAGTGAACTTTAAATTCTGAAAGTATTTGTTTGATCTCGATATATTTTCAACATAATAATGAAATTTTCAGCAACAGGAGTTCTAGGCATTCAGAATTTCTTCATGTTATTTCAGTATATATAACTGTAATATGACCATAAATGTAAGTATTTAACTTAATGTAATGATTTGACAGAGAACTACAACTATATTTACAAACAAGAGGTCCCATGGGACCCGAAGCACTCACCTAGAACAGAACATGATATAAACAGAGTCCAAGAATGAGTCTTGATTAAGCAATCCATCTCCATAGGATACAATGTCAATCTTTGAGCCCCTCAGGAGTGACAAAAATAGTCAGAGCATCATGCCTTTTCTTCAGTTGATCATAATGTAAAATGTGGGGCTCCCCATGAAGCCCCTTGATATAACCTATGTGGATTATTCTTAGTTACACACCTCTAGAGGCTACTGAATACTAAATTTTTAATTCTTCTGCAACATGGCTAATTCCGGCTCCCATAGGGAGCCCAAATATTAACTCTCGATTTGAACAAAGTTGAATCTGACTTCCCTAGAGATTTTGTATACCAAATATGAAAGCATTCTGACTGGTGGATCTGAGGAAGAAAAATTTTAAAGAAATTTCTTCATACTGCACTAAGTTAAAATTCGGGCTACCATACGGAGCCCAAATATTAACACAGGGAACCAATTTGAACAAATTAGAATCTGACTCCCCTAGAGATGTTGTAAACCAAATTTGAAAGGATTCTGACAGGTGAATCTGAAGAAGAAGATTTTTGAAAGAAATTCCCTCATATTGTATTAAGTTAAATTTCAGGTTCCCATAAGGAGTCCAAACATTAACCCATGCACTCAAATTGACCAAAATTGAATCTGCCCCCCCCTAGAGATGTTGTATCCCTAATATGAAAGCATTCTGAAAAGAAGTTTTTTAAGAAATTTCCTCATATTGCACTATCTTAAAATTTGGGCTAATATTGCGAGCCCAAATATATACCTAGGGATGCGATTTGAACAAACTCGAATCTGCACCCCCCCTCCCTCCCCTGGAGATGTTGTATACCAAATATGAAAGCATTCCGAATGGTGGATCTGAAGAAGATTTTTAAAAATTATCGCCCATATTGAACTAAGTTAAAATTTGGGCTTCCATATTAACCTAGGGACTTGGTTTCAACAATCTTGAATCTGCCCCTCATAACAATGATGTATACCAAACATTAAAAGATTTGGACTCGTGGTTCTGAAGAAGATTTTTAAAGAATATTCCCCATATTACCCTAAGTTAAAAATTCAAGCTATTTTGAGCCGTATTGAGCCCAAATATGAAGCAATGGGTTTTATTTTAACAAACTTGTATCTGACCACCCTATGGATGCTGTATACCAAATATCAAAAAATTCTGACCATTGGTTCTGGAGAAAAGAGTTTTTTGAAATTTTTGTAAATATGCTGACTCAGCAATTTTTCGATCCCCTCTACAGCACACCCTAACATAACCGATGGCAATTTAATTTACCATTCAATTCTACTGATGCTAGGGATGCTTCGTACCAAATAACAGTTCTCTGTTCTGTGTGGTTTGGGAAATATGGGTGTTTGAAAATATTTCTATTTTTAGCTCCTGGGGTTCCCGTGGGGATGCAGGAATTTTTTTTTTTGCAGGATTCAAGTACTTATGACCCAATAATACCACATACCAAATGTTGTTCAAATTGAACCATCGGTTCAGAAAAAATAAACTTTGGGAGGGACCAAAAATCTTACACCTCCCATTACAAAGCCAAATATTGCTTCACAAACTTCGTTTGAACAAAATTGAATCTACACCTCAAAAGAAAGCTCCATAACAAATATTAAGTTATTGTACCCACTGGTTCATGAGAAGATTTTAAAAAATATTTTGGAGCATTTTCCCCCACCCCATCCCTATGGGGCTGGGCATGCTGAGTTGCACAAAAATGCAATGCCCTTTCGGGACCATCACAAACTTTCACTTGAATTGGCCCAGTGGTCTTGGAGAAGACCAAAACATGGTGTTGATGGACGGCGGATGCCAGAAGGACGATGGACGGAGAGCAATGCGATTAGCTCAGCTTGACTTTGTTAAGGTTAGTTAAAAAAAAATAGATAAATAAAAAACCTCTGTTTGGTTTTAAAAAAATTATTATACCTTGTTCATCTGTGTCAAAAAAAAACAATGTAATGCACAAAATTCTTAAGGGATCAACACTTTTGAATTTTCACACATGCCCCATATACTGATGAATGAGGTGAATAAAGGCATATTATAATATAGCAAAACAAGAGACTGCACCAGAGGTGCTGGCATGCTCACATCAGCGCCAAGTCGAGTATGACATCATGTCTTTTTTGTAATCATGTTTAATTTCATAGTCGGTATCTTTTGCTATATCATGAACACAACATAGGTTAACTCCGTGCATGCTGCTGGCGTTTATTCCCACCCAGGATATAATTTCTTTTGCCACTGAAATGAGGATAATTTGGGTTCATTTAATCAAATTTCCCTCCAGTAAGTCGAACAGATTTTTTCACTAATGATTTCTCGAGTTAAATTTAGATTAATTTTTCATCAAATCTAGTCATGGCTGCTTTACAGCTTTACTGCTTTACTTTACAGCTTTACTGCTTTACTTTACAGCTTTACAGCAGCCATGATTAGATTTGATGAAAAATATTTTGAAAATACTCAGTGGGTTAAGAGTTAATGAAGTCAATTGTTTATATCTGTACTGCCCACTTTACAGGATTTTCACCCATGGTGCTGATAACCAGGTTCTATTTTACCAGGAAAGCAGAACTTGTAAACAAGCACAGCTTCATTTCCTGGGGTTCATACTGGAGGCACCACAAACAAAATATCCCCAAAAGATTTAATTGCTCATCTGAGAAAGTTGTTTAAAGAACTTAAGGTCACAATCAGCATTGATAGCTTGTTAACATTACAGAGACCACAGCATTGCCAAACTTGTCATATGCCTCCTCCCATAATGACAAGATGGACACATTTTTAAAACTAAGCATATACCTGTGAGGAGGTTTCTGTCTTTGTTTTACAGAAGGGAGATGATACATACACCAACTAGATTATTTTGAAATCGCAAGCTAATTCCAAAATTCATTCAACCAAACACACCCATCATCAAATGGGCCCAATAACGTAGAGAAGGTGTATTTAAAACAAAAATTCTGATGGATTTCAACTATGATGTAACTCCAGAATTCAACTAAAACAGAATTTTATTACACTCTATGATGTAATCCCTGAATTCAACATAACAGCTGGGAATTGTATTACCCTCTATGATGTAACCCCTGAATTCAACCATAATGGTTGGGAATTTTATTGCCCTCTATGATGTAACCCCTGAATTCAACCATAATGGTTGGGAATTTTATTGTCCTCTATGATGTTACCTCAGAATTCAACCGTAACAGTTCAGAATTTTATTACCCTCTATGATGTAACCCTAGAATTCAATCATAACAGTTGGGAATTTTATTACCCTCTATGATGTTACCTCAGAATTCAACCATAACAGATCGGAATTTTATTACCCTCTATGATGTAATCCCTGAATTCAACCATAACAGTTGGGAATTTTATTGTCCTCTATGATGTAACCCCAGAATTCAACCATAACAGTTGGGAATTTTATTACCCTCTATGATGTAACCCTAGAATTCAACCATAACAGTTGAGAATTTTATTGTTTGTCCTCTATGATGTAACCTCTGAATTCAACCATAACGGTTGGGAATTTTATTACCCTCTATGATGTAACCCCAGAATTCAACCATAACAGTTGAGAATTTTATTGTTTGTTTGTTTGTTTGTTGGTGGTGGTTGTTAAAGTCACATATTTATACACTATGGCTAATCGTGACACAACATGGAGAAGAAGTCAAGTTTAGTCAATCGTTGATCAACATGTTGCCCATTTTAGAGGACTTTCACCCCAAGCATTGGTGATTGGGTCCTATTTTACTAGTGAAGCGGAACTGGTTTACCACAGTAAACAAGTGCTGCTTACTTCCCGGGGTTCCCACGGGGAGGGAATTTTATTGTCCTCTATGATGTAACCCCAGAATTCAACCATAACAGTTGGGAATTTTATTGTCCTCTATGATGTAACCCCAGAATTCAACCATAACAGTTGTGAATTTTATTGTCCTCTATGTTGTAACCCCAGAATTCAACCATAACAGTTGTGAATTTTATTGTCCTCTATGTTGTAACCCCAGAATTCAACCATAACAGTTGGGAATTTTATTACCCTCTATGATGTAACCCCTGAATTCAACCATAACAGTTGGGAATTTTATTGTCCTCTATGTTGTAACCCCAGAATTCAACCATAACTGTTGGGAATTTTATTACCCTCTATGATGTAACCCCTGTATTCAACCATATAACAGTTGGGAATTTTATTGTCCTCTATGTTGTAACCCCAGAATTCAACCATAACATTTGGGAATTTTATTACCCTCTATGATGTAACCCCTGAATTCAACCATAACAGTTGGGAATTTTATTGTCCTCTATGTTGTAACCCCAGAATTCAACCATAACAGTTGGGAATTTTATTACCCTCTATGATGTAACACCAGAATTCAACCATAACAGTTGTGAATTTTATTGTCCTCTATGTTGTAACCCCATAATTCAACCATAACTGTTGGGAATTTTATTACCCTGTATAATGTAACCCCAGAATTCAGCCATAACTGTTGGGAATTTTACTACCCTCTATGATGTAACCCCAGAATTCAACCATAACAGCTGGGCACTTTATTGTCCTCTATGATGTAACCCCTGAATTCAACCATAACAGTTGGGAATTTTATAACCCTCTATGATGTAACCCCAGAATTCAGCCATAACTGTTGGGAATTTTATTACCCTCTATGATGTAACCCCAGAATTCAGCCATAACTGTTGGGAATTTTATTACCCTCTATGATATAACCCAAAAATTCAGCCATAACAGTTGGGAATTTTATTACCCTCTATGATGTAACCCCAGAATTCAGCCATAACTGTTGGGAATTTTATTACCCTCTATGATGTAACCCCAGAATTCAGCCATAACTGTTGGGAATTTTATTACCCTCTATGATGTAACCCTAGAATTCAGCCATAACTGTTGGGAATTTTATTACCCTCTATCAAGTAACCCCAGAATTCAGCCATAGCTGTTGGGAATTTTATTACCCTCTAAGATGTAACCCTAGAATTCAGCCATAACTGTTGGGAATTTTATTACCCTCTATGATGTAACCCCAGAATTCAGCCATAACTGTTGGGAATTTTATTACCCTCTATGATGTAACCCCAGAATTCAACCATAACAGTTGAGAATTTTATTGTCCTCTATGATGTAACCTCTGAATTCAACCATAACTGTTGGGAATTTTATTACCCTCTATGATGTAACCCCAGAATTCAACCATAACAGTTGAGAATTTTATTGTTTGTTTGTTTGTTTGTTGGTGGTGGTTAAAGTCACATATTTATACACTATGGCTAATCGTGACACAACATGGAGATGAAGTCAAGTTTAGTCAATCGTTGATCAACATGTTGCCCATTTTAGAGGACTTTCACCCCAAGCATTGGTGACTGGGTCCTATTTTACTAGTAAAGCGGAACTGGTTTACCACAGTAAACAAGTGCTGCTTACTTCCCGGGGTTCCCACGGGGAGGGAATTTTATTGTCCTCTATGATGTAACCCCAGAATTTGACCATAACAGTTGGGAATTTTATTGTCCTCTATCATGTAACCCCTGAATTCAGCCATAACTGTTGGGAATTTTATTACCCTCTATGATGTAACCCCAGAATTCAACCATAACAGTTGTGAATTTTATTGTCCTCTATGTTGTAACCCCAAAATTCAACCATAACTGTTGGGAATTTTATTACCCTCTATGATGTAACCCCAGAATTCAGCCATAACTGTTGTGAATTTTACTACCCTCTATGATGTAACCCCAGAATTCAACCATAACAGTTGGGAACTTTATTGTCCTCTATGATGTAACCCCTGAATTCAACCATAACGGTTGGGAATTTTATTACCCTCTATGATGTAACCCCTGAATTCAACCATAACAGTTGGGAATTTTATAACCCTCTATGATGTAACCCCAGAATTCAGCCAAAACTGTTGGGAATATTATTATCCTCTATGATGTAACCCCAGAATTCAGCCATAACTGTTGGGAATTTTATTACCCTCTATGATATAACCCAAAAGTTCAGCCATAACAGTTGGGAATTTTATTACCCTCTACGATGTAACCCCAGAATTCAGCCATAACTGTTGGGAATTTTATTACCCTCTATGATGTAACCCCAGAATTCAGCCATAACTGTTGGGAATTTTACTACCCTCTATGATGTAACCCCAGAATTCAACCATAACAGTTGGGAACTTTATTGTCCTCTATGATGTAACCCCTGAATTCAACCATAACGGTTGGGAATTTTATTACCCTCTATGATGTAACCCCTGAATTCAACCATAACAGTTGGGAATTTTATAACCCTCTATGATGTAACACCAGAATTCAGCCATAACTGTTGGGAATTTTATTACCCTCTATGATGTAACCCCACAATTCAGCCATAACGGTTGGGAATTTTATTACCCTCTATGATATAACCCAAAAATTTGGCCACAACAGTTGGGAATTTTATTACCCTCTATGATGTAACCCCTGAATTCAACCATAACGGTTGGGAATTTTATTACCCTCTATGATGTAACCCCAGAATTCAGCCATAACTGTTGTGAATTTTACTACCCTCTATGATGTAACCCCAGAATTCAACCATAACAGTTGGGAACTTTATTGTCCTCTATGATGTAACTTCTGAATTCAACCATAACGGTTGGGAATTTTATTACCCTCTATGATGTAACCCCAGAATTCAGCCATAACTGTTGTGAATTTTACTACCCTCTATGATGTAACCCCAGAATTCAACCATAACAGTTGGGAACTTTATTGTCCTCTATGATGTAACCCCTGAATTCAACCATAACGGTTGGGAATTTTATTTCCCTCTATGATGTAACCCCAGAATTCAGCCATAACTGTTGGGAATTTTATTACCCTCTATGATGTAACCCCAGAATTCAGCCATAACTGTTGGGAATTTTATTACCCTCTATGATGTAACCCTAGAATTCAGCCATAACTGTTGGGAATTTTATTACCCTCTATGATGTAACCCCAGAATTCAGCCATAACTGTTGGGAATTTTATTACCCTCTTGATGTAACCCCAGAATTCAACCATAACAGTTGGGAATTTTATTGCCCTCTATGATGTAATCCCAGTTTTCAACCATAACGGTTGTGAATTTTATTGTCCTCTATGTTGTAACCCCAGAATTCAACCATAAGAGTTGTGAATTTTATTGTCCTCTATGTTGTAACCCCAGAATTCAACCATAACAGTTGGGAATTTTATTACCCTCTTAAATGTAACCCCAAAATTCAACCATAACAGTTGGGAACTTTATTGTCCTCTATGATGTAACCCCTGAATTCAACCATAACGGTTGGGAATTTTATTACCCTCTATGATGTAACCCCAGAATTCAACCATAACAGTTGGGAATTTTATTACCCTCTATGATGTAACCCCAGAATTCAGCCATAACTGTTGGGAATTTTGCTACCCTCTATGATGTAACCCCAGAATTCAGCTATAACTGTTGGGAATGTTATTACCCTCTATGATGTAACCCAAGAATTCAGCCATAACAGTTGGGAATTTTATTACCCTCTATGATGTAACCCCAGAATTCAGCCATAACTGTTGGGAATTTTATTACCCTCTATGATGTAACCCCAGAATTCAGCCATAACTGTTGGGAATTTTATTACCCTCTATGATGTAACCCCAGAATTCAGCCATAACTGTTGGGAATTTTATTACCCTCTATGATTTAACCCCTGAATTCAACCATAACGGTTGGGAATTTTATTACCCTCTATGATGTAACCCCAGGATTCAACCATAACAGTTGGGAATTTTATTGCCCTCTATGATGTAATCCCAGTTTTCAACCATAACAGTTGGGAATTTTATTGCCCTCTATGATGTAACCACTGAATTCAACCATAACAGTTGGGAAATTTATTGCCCTCTATGATGTAAGCCCAGAATTGAACCATAGCAGTTGGGAATTTTATGGCCCTCTATGATGTAACCCCTGAATTCAACCATAACGGTTGAGAATTTTATTGCCCTCTGTGATGTAACCCCAGAATTCAACCATAATGGTTGGGAATTTTATTGCCCTCTATGATGTAACCCCTGAATTCAACCATTATGGTTGGGAATTTTATTGCCCTCTGTGATGTAACCCTTGAATTCAACCATAACGGTTGGAAGTTTTATTGCCCTCTATGATGTAATCCTAGAATTCAACCATAACGGTTGGGAATTTTATTGCCCTCTATGATGTAACCCCTCAATTCAACCATAACAGTTGGGAATTTTATAACCCTCTATGATGTAACCCCAGAATTCAGCCATAACTGTTGGGAATTTTATTACCCTCTATGATGTAACCCCACAATTCAGCCATAACGGTTGGGAATTTTATTACCCTCTATGATGTAACCCCAGAATTCAGCCATAACTGTTGGGAATTTTATTACCCTCTGTGATGTAACCCCTGAATTCAACCATAACGGTTGGGAATTTTAATACCCTCTATGATGTAACCCCTGAATTCAACCATAATAGTTGGGAATTTTATTGCCCTCTATGATGTAACCCCTGAATTCAACCGTAACAGCTGGGAATTTTATTACCCTCTATGATGTAACCCCTGAATTCAATCATAACAGCTGGGAATTTCATTGTTTGTTGGTGATTAATGTCACATATTTATGCACCATGGCTAATCGTGACACAACATGGAGATGAAGTCAAGTTTAGTCAATCGTTGATCAATATGTTGCCCATTTTAGAGGACTTTCACCCCAAGCATTGGTGACTGGGTCCTATTTTACTAGTAAAGCGGAACTGGTTTACCACAGTAAACAAGTGCTGCTTACTTCCCGGGGTTCCCACGGGGAGGGAATTTCATTGCCCTCTATGATGTAACCCCAGAATTCAACCGTAACAGTTGGGAATTTCATTGCCCTCTATGATGTAACCCCAGAATTCAACCATAACAGTTGGGAATTTTATTGCCCTCTATGATGTAACCCCAGAATTCAAACATAACAGTTGGGAATTTTATTACCCTCTATGATGTAACCCCTGAATTCAACCATTATGGTTGGAAATTTTCTTGCCCTCTATGATGTAACCCCTGAATTCAACCATAACGGTTGGGAATTTTATTGCCCTCTATGATGTAATCCCAGAATTCAACAATAACAGTTGGGAATTTTATTACCCTCTATGATGTAACCCCTGAATTCAACCATAACGGTTGGGAATTTTAATATATTTATTTATTATTTATTCATTGGTGTTTAAGGTCACATACTTATGCACAATGGCTAATCGTGACCGTTGGGAATTTTAATACCCTCTATGATGTAACCCCTGAATTCAACCATAACAGTTGGGAATTTTATTGCCCTCTATGATGTAACCCCTGAATGCAACCATAACAGCTGGGAATTTTATTACCCTCTATGATGTAACCCCTGAATTCAATCATAACAGTTGGGAATTTTATTGCCCTCTATGATGTAACCTCTGAAGTCAACCATAATGGTTGGGAATTTTACCCTCTATGATGTAACCCCTGAATTCAACAATAACGGTTGGGAATTTTATTACCCTCTATGATGTAACCCCTGAATTCAACCATAATGGTTGGGAATTTTATTACCCTCTATGATGTAACCCCAGAATTCAACCATAACAGTTGGGAATTTCCAAAGACAGCACCACAGTTTTAGATATGTTTTTTGTTGAAGTTTATACTCCTAAAATTTCCAAAGGCTATATACTGCTCTAAATGAGGTTGGAAATAAAAGGTATAGAAAAAAATGTAAAATTGGCAGCAGTGGCATCCCTTTGCATAGTTTCTAAATTAAAAAATAAAAGAACATATAACTAGAAAAGCATTTGTGAAGTTTCGTAGCAATGGCATTTATAAATACAGAGCCACTGGAATCTGAGGAGTAGGGCTTTTAATGAAAACTGTCGAGGGGGAGAAGTAACTCAGTGGTACAGCATTGGACTTTGTACCATAAGGTCCATTGTTTGATCCCTGCCAGATGTAACTGCGTTGTGTCCTTGGGCAAAGCATTTCATCCTGACTGCCTACTTGGAGGCATGGTGGCACTGTGTACTAAGGCGTAATGCATGTCGATGGTGCACTTGGTTTAATTCAACCAATGCTAACCCTGCTTGTGCAGAGTTAATATGTTGTGAATTTGGGCAATTGCTTGCCATTGCTCACTGGTTGTCTCTGGACACTCTGGCTTTCTCCACCTGTAAAACTGTCTGACACAAGATGAACCTGGCTGTTAAACCCAAACAAATAAATAAATAAATAAATAAATAAATAAATAAATAAATAAAAACTGTCCAAAATTGTTTAAATGATCAAGTAATACACCCAGTGATTTTAGCATAATATCTTTAGAGTTTGATGCTTGATTTTCAAAAAATTTTCAGCTTTGTAAATGGAATGATGTGTTCGAAAATATCACTGTGACTAAAAGGAAGAGAAATGTCACCTGATTTAATCTTTATGCAGTGAAAATTAATTATTAACGTTTTGTAGACCTGTTCACCACTACAACATTAAATTTCACAGCTGTGAATATTACTTATATGAAGTGGGGCTTTTGAGAAAATAAGAGTTTCACTGAAAAATTACCGAAATGACACATAGATTAGAAATGACTTAAAAGGTCGAAATGATGAAAAGTGGAAAAACTAAAAAAAAAACCCAGATGTTTCATATTTTTTTTTACCTCTTTTACATACTAAAATTTCATGAAAATTGGGCATGATTTAATTTTTTTGTGATGTTGGCGTCAATTACATCATTCCAAAATATTGGCCAAAACTGCTGTGAATTTCCAAGGTTGGTATTACATTTTTAGATATGGTTTTTGTCCGAGATGAGATTTGCAAAAGTTGAAAGAGGGAGACTTGATCGATACAGGCCTCGATATTCAAAGATTTAAAAAAACACATAAATTGGGTATTGTTTTGGATAAAGGTTGGAAAGGAAAAATTTTGCTCTGCTACATTCAAGGCTGTACGGTCATTAATATTTGTGCCTAATTCCATGTGTGTATCTTGAAAATTGTGGCTGTGATTGTCTTAAAGTAGAAAAAAAAATAAATAAAAGCTGACAATCGCTATATTTTATTTATTTATTGGTGTTTAAAATCACAAACTTATGCGCAATGACTGGACGATCACTATAAATTATTCCAACATCATTAGATGACTTAATTAGCAATTATGAGATCTACAAATACCTGCTGCTGAAGGTTAATGATTGTCAGAACATCCACATGGGGGCTGTGGAACTACTGCCTTAGTTTTACAGCAGGGAAATTCCTCCTCCACAAGGGCAATTGTGAAGGCCACAAACACCTATGACCAAAAGTTGGATGATGGTTGAAAAGATATACAACCAATGCACACTGTAGTGACAATTTTTTTTTTTTTTTTTTTTTGGGGGGTGGGGGGTGGATTTCCATATATTTTCTTTGTGTACAATGATCCCAAAATAGATAGGATTCTTTCTCTCATCATGCCTAATCCACATGCCAAGTTTGGTTTCAGTCGGTCAAGCGGAATTTTAGTTAGAGAGCAGAAACCAACTCTGTCAACAGATGGGCAGATGGACGGATAGTGCCACGGCTATATCCCCATACACTGGAATAGTATTTAAATATTTGTGACTAAATATAGCTAGATAGCATCGAGATGGCCTTCAAGTATAAATTTGGAATAAAGTGGCATGTACTGCTTATTTAATTCAGCTTACATGAGATGCATGAATTTTTCGAAAAACAAAGGTTAATGACACCTTTGCAAAAAAAGATAAAAAGATCAAATAAACACAGTAGCAAATTGCAAATGCAAGTTTGTGTCCATTTGTGTGAACAGTTTGCGTGCAGTTCCTGGCCCCAGATAACATTACATAACTGGCCCCTGATAACATTACATAAGCAATGTGCCAAGTACAGTAAGTTGTTTCACTTTCAAAAGGAAATAAACATTACGATGTCTATATGAAATAAACTGTTAATTTTTTTTTTTAAATATTCATACCCGGCATTTGTAGACACATAATCGAGGCTATTTCTTTATTGAACCCCAGGTGGGGGTGCACTACAGGGCATATCAAATGAATATGTTGATGCTCAAATGCAACAAGTTCAAAGGCCATTGAGATGGCAAATTGTTTTGATGAACTTGAACCAAGTTGATAAAAGTTTAACGTCACTGCTATCGGCAACATTTCTCAATGGAAATGAAAGAAAATTGATAGCTCCCATCTAGAGGTCACTCCAAACAAACATCAAAACCCCGGCAAAGCCTCGTGATTAAAACACGAGGCCCCAAGGGGCCTGAGAGCACTCAACTGACACTGACAACTATCAACCAATTAAGGGTAATGATTTGAACAAACTTGCATCTGCCGCATTAAGAAAACCATGAATATAAACCCAGAGACTTGGTCTGAACAAACGTGAATCTCACCTCCCTAAGGATGCTGCATACCAAATATCAAAAGATTCTGACTGGTGGATGTGAAGAAGAAGATTTTTAAAGAATGTTCCTCATACTGAACTAAGTTACAATTCGGTCTCCAACAGGGAGCCCAAATATGGACTAAGAGACTTGGCATGAACAAACTTGAATTACACCCCCCTAAGGATGCTGTATACCAAATATCAAAGCATTACAACTGCAGGATCTGAACAAGAAGATTTTTAAAGAAAATATAAAATATCAAAAGATTCTGACTGGTGGATATGAAGAAGAAGATTTTTAGAGAATGTTCCTCATATTGAACTAAGTTATAATTCGGGCTCCAACAGGGAAACAAATATGAACCCAGAGATTTGGCTTGAACAAACGTGAATCCAATTTCCCCACCCATCCAAGGATGCTGCATATCAAATATCAAAAGATTCTGATCGGTGGATCTGATTCTCAGATTTTTAAAGAATACTACACTAATTTAAACATTTGCGCTCCCATAGAGAGCCTAAATATGGACTCAGTGATGTCATTTCAACAAACAAGTGAAACAATCTTCCAAAGATGTTATTTGTGAAATCTGAAAGCTTTTGGAGCAGTAGTTTAGGAGAAGAGTCTTAAATGTTTCCCCCATTACCCGCAGTGTTAAAAAATGCTGACTTAGCTTACCGAGTCATCCTACCAAGTTACAATGAAATCCCTTCATAAATACCACCTGTAGACTGTGCTAAAGATTTTAGGGTTTCGGACCCACGCAGCCATCACGGTTGACTGATAGTGACCAAAAGGGGATGTTCTAATCTAGACATGACCTCGAACCTGCACATGAAATTTCGTGATGATCTGACAAGGACTACAGGATGTTTCCTGTGCTAAAAAAAAAAATGGGAACAGACTCACAGACATTCGCATGCATGATGGCAATAGCTTATCATGACTTGGTCAAGCTAGGCTAATAATTAAGAATTCTTTTCTATTTCCGTATCAATATGTAGAGTGCTAAATTAATAATTATGAATTCTTTTCTATTTCCATATCAATGTGCAGAGTGCTAAATTAATAATTATGAATTCTGTTCTATTTCCATATCAATGTGCAGTGCGATAAATTAATAATTATGAATTCTGTTCTATTGCCGTACCAATGTGCAGTGTGATAAATTAATAATTATGAATTCTGTTCTATTTCCATATCAATGTGCAGAGTGATAAATTAATAATTATAAATTCTGTTTGTGTGTTGGTGGTTAACGTCACATATTTATGCACCATGGCTAATCGTGACACAACATGGAGATGAAGTCAAGTTTAGTCAATCGTTGATCAACATGTTGCCCATTTTAGAGGACTTTCACCCCAAGCATTGGTGACTGGGTCCTATTTTACTAGTAAAGCGGAACTGGTTTACCACAGTAAACAAGTGCTGCTTACTTCCCGGGGTTCCCACGGGGAATAAATTCTGTTCTATTTCTGTGACAATGTGCAGTGATAAATTAATAATTATGAATTCTGTTCTAATTCCATATCAATGTGCAGTGATAAATTAATAATTATGAATTCTGTTCTATTTCCATATCAATGTGCAGAGTGATAAATTAATAATTATGAATTCTGTTCTATTTCCATATCAATGTGCAGAGTGATAAATTAATAATTATGAATTCTGTTCTATTTCTGTGTCAATGTGCAGTGATAAATTAATAATTATGAATTCTGTTCTATTTCCATATCAATGTGCAGTGTGATAAATTAATAATTATGAATTCTGTTCTATTTCTGTGTCAATGTGCAGTGATAAATTAATAATTATGAATTCTGTTCTATTTCCATATCAATGTGCAGTGATAAATTAATAATTATGAATTCTTTTCTATTTCCATATCAATGTGCAGAGTGATAAATTAATAATTATGAATTCTGTTCTATTTCCAAATCAATGTGCAGAGTGATAAATTAATAATTATGAATTCTGTTCTATTTCTGTGTCAATGTGCAGTGATAAATTAATAATTATGAATTCTGTTCTATTTCCATATCAATGTGCAGTGATAAATTAATAATTATGAATTCTTTTCTATTTCCATATCAATGTGCAGAGTGCTAAATTAATAATTATGAATTCTGTTCTATTTCCATATCAATGTGCAGTGATAAATTAATAATTATGAATTCTGTTCTATTTCTGTGTCAATGTGCAGTGATAAATTAATAATTATGAATTCTGTTCTATTTCCATATCAATGTGCAGTGCTAAATTAATAATTATGAATTCTGTTCTATTTCCATATCAATGTGCAGTGTGATAAATTAATAATTATGAATTCTGTTCTATTTCCATATCAATGTGCAGTGATAAATTAATAATTATGAATTCTTTTCTATTTCCATATCAATGTGCAGAGTGCTAAATTAATAATTATGAATTCTGTTCTATTTCCATATCAATGTGCAGTGATAAATTAATAATTATGAATTCTGTTCTATTTCTGTGTCAATGTGCAGTGATAAATTAATAATTATGAATTCTGTTCTATTTCCATATCAATGTGCAGTGCTAAATTAATAATTATGAATTCTGTTCTATTTCCATATCAATGTGCAGTGTGATAAATTAATAATTATGAATTCTGTTCTATTTCCATATCAATGTGCAGTGATAAATTAATAATTATGAATTCTGTTCTATTGCTGTATCAATGTGCAGAGTGATAAATTAATAATTATGAATTCTGTTCTATTTCCATATCAATGTGCAGAGTGATAAATTAATAATTATGAATTCTGTTCTATTTCTGTGTCAATGTGCAGTGATAAATTAATAATTATGAATTCTGTTCTATTTCCATATCAATGTGCAGTGATAAATTAATAATTATGAATTCTGTTCTATTGCCGTATCAATGTGCAGAGTGATAAATTAATAATTATGAATTCTGTTCTATTTCCATATCAATGTGCAGAGTGATAAATTAATAATTATGAATTCTGTTCTATTTCTGTGTCAATGTGCAGTGATAAATTAATAATTATGAATTCTGTTCTATTTCCATATCAATGTGCAGTGATAAATTAATAATTATGAATTCTGTTCTATTTCCATATCAATGTGCAGAGTGATAAATTAATAATTATGAATTCTGTTCTATTTCCATATCAATGTGCAGAGTGATAAATTAATAATTATGAATTCTGTTCTATTTCTGTGTCAATGTGCAGTGATAAATTAATAATTATGAATTCTGTTCTATTTCCATATCAATGTGCAGTGTGATAAATTAATAATTATGAATTCTGTTCTATTTCCATATCAATGTGCAGTGATAAATTAATAATTATGAATTCATTTCTATTTCCATATTTATGTGCAGAGTGCTAAATTAATAATTATGAATTCTGTTCTATTTCCATATCAATGTGCAGTGATAAATTAATAATTATGAATTCTGTTCTATTTCCATATCAATGTGCAGAGTGATAAATTAATAATTATGAATTCTGTTCTATTTCTGTGTCAATGTGCAGTGATAAATTAATAATTATGAATTCTGTTCTATTGCCGTATCAATGTGCAGTGATAAATTAATAATTATGAATTCTGTTCTATTGCCGTATCAATGTGCAGTGTGATAAATTAATAATTATGAATTCTGTTCTATTTCCATATCAATGTGCAGTGATAAATTAATAATTATGAATTCTGTTCTATTGCCGTATCAATGTGCAGTGTGATAAATTAATAATTATGAATTCTGTTCTATTTCCATATCAATGTGCAGTGCGATAAATTAATAATTATGAATTCTGTTCTATTTCCATATCAATGTGCAGTGATAAATTAATAATTATGAATTCTGTTCTATTTCTGTATCAATGTGCAGTGTGATAAATTAATAATTATGAATTCTGTTCTATTTCCGTATCAATGTGCAGTGATAAATTAATAATTATGAATTCTGTTCTATTGCCGTATCAATGTGCAGTGTGATAAATTAATAATTATGAATTCTGTTCTATTTCCATATCAATGTGCAGTGCGATAAATTAATAATTATGAATTCTGTTCTATTTCCATATCAATGTGCAGTGATAAATTAATAATTATGAATTCTGTTCTATTGCCGTATCAATGTGCAGTGTGATAAATTAATAATTATGAATTCTGTTCTATTTCCATATCAATGTGCAGTGATAAATTAATAATTATGAATTCTGTTCTATTTCCATATCAATGTGCAGTGCGATAAATTAATAATTATGAATTCTGTTCTATTTCTGTATCAATGTGCAGTGATAAATTAATAATTATGAATTCTGTTCTATTTCCATATCAATGTGCAGTGATAAATTAATAATTATGAATTCTGTTCTATTGTCGTATCAATGTGCAGTGTGATAAATTAATAATTATGAATTCTCTTCTATTTCCATATCAATGTGCAGAGTGATAAATTAATAATTATGAATTCTGGTCTATTTCCATATCAATGTGCAGTGATAAATTAATAATTATGAATTCTGGTCTATTTCTGTATCGATGTACAGTGATAAATTAATAATTATGAATTCTGGTCTATTTCTGCATCAATGTGCAAGTGATAAGTTAATAATTATGAATTCTGGTCTATTTCTGTATCAATGTGCAGTGATAAATTAATAATTATGAATTCTGTTCTATTTCCATATAAATGTGCAGTGTGATAAATTAATAATTATGAATTCTGTTCTATTTCCGTATCAATGTGCAGTGTGATAAATTAATAATTATGAATTCTGTTCTATTTCCGTATCAATGTGCAGAGTGATAAATTAATAATTATGAATTCTATTCTATTTCCGTATCAATGTGCAGTGTGATAAATTAATAATTATGAATTCTGTTCTATTTCCGTATCAATATGCAGTGTGATAAATTAATAATTATGAATTCTGTTCTATTCCCATATCAGTGTGCAGTGATAAATTAATAATTAGGAATTTTGTTCTATTTCCATATCAATGTGCAGTGTGATAAATTAATAATTATGAATTCTGTTATATTTCCGTATCAATGTGCAGAGTGATAAATTAATAATTATGAATTCTGTTCTATTTTCATATCAATGTGCAGAGTGATAAATTAATAATTATGAATTCTGTTCTATTTTCATATCAATGTGTAGAGTGATAAATTAATAATTATGAATTCTGTTCTATTTCCATATCAATGTGCAGTGCGATAAATTAATAATTATGAATTCTGTTCTATTGTCGTATCAATGTGCAGTGTGATAAATTAATAATTATGAATTCTGTTCTATTTCCATATCAATGTGCAGAGTGATAAATTAATAATTATGAATTCTGTTCTATTTCCATATCAATGTGCAGTGCGATAAATTAATAATTATGAATTCTGTTCTATTGCCGTATCAATGTGCAGTGTGATAAATTAATAATTATGAATTCTGTTCTATTTCCATATCAATGTGCAGAGTGATAAATTAATAATTATAAATTCTGTTCTATTTCTGTGTCAATGTGCAGTGATAAATTAATAATTATGAATTCTGTTCTATTTCCATATCAATGTGCAGTGATAAATTAATAATTATGAATTCTGTTCTATTTCCATATCAATGTGCAGAGTGATAAATTAATAATTATGAATTCCGTTCTATTTCTGTATCAATGTGCAGTGATAAATTAATAATTATGAATTCTGTTCTATTTCCATATCAATGTGCAGTGATAAATTAATAATTATGAATTCTGTTCTATTTCCATATCAATGTGCAGTGATAAATTAATAATTATAAATTCTGTTCTATTTCTGTGTCAATGTGCAGTGATAAATTAATAATTATGAATTCTGTTCTATTTCCATATCAATGTGCGGTGATAAATTAATAATTATAAATTCTGTTCTATTTCCATATCAATGTGCAGAGTGATAAATTAATAATTATGAATTCTGTTCTATTTCTGTGTCAATGTGCAGTGATAAATTAATAATTATGAATTCTGTTCTATTGCCGTATCAATGTGCAGTGTGATAAATTAATAATTATGAATTCTGTTCTATTTCCATATCAATGTGCAGTGATAAATTAATAATTATAAATTCTGTTCTATTTCTGTGTCAATGTGCAGTGATAAATTAATAATTATGAATTCTGTTCTATTTCCATATCAATGTGCAGTGATAAATTAATAATTATGAATTCTGTTCTATTTCCGTATCAATGTGCAGTGATAAATTAATAATTATGAATTCTGTTCTATTTCCATATCAATGTGCAGTGATAAATTAATAATTATGAATTCTGTTCTATTTCTGTATCAATGTGTAGAGTGATAAATTAATAATTATGAATTCTGTTCTATTTCCGTATCAATGTGCAGTGATAAATTAATAATTATGAATTCTGTTCTATTTCCATATCAATGTGCAGAGTGATAAATTAATAATTATGAATTCTGTTCTATTTCCGTATCAATGTGCAGTGATAAATTAATAATTATGAATTCTGTTCTATTTCCATATCAATGTGCAGAGTGATAAATTAATAATTATGAATTCTGTTCTATTTCTGTATCAATGTGTAGAGTGATAAATTAATAATCATGAAGTTTTTTCTATTTCCCTATCAAAGTGCAGTGATAAATTAATAATTATGAATTCTGTTCTATTTCCGTATCAATGTGCAGTGATAAATTGATAATTATGAATTCTTTTCTATTGCCGTATCAATGTGCAGTGTGATAAATTAATAATTATGAATTCTGTTCTATTTCCATATCAATGTGCAGAGTGATAAATTAATAATTATGAATTCTGTTCTATTTCTGTATCAATGTGCAGTGTGATAAATTAATAATTATGAATTCTGTTCTATTTCCATATCAATGTGCAGTGATAAATTAATAATTATGAATTCTGTTCTATTGCCGTATCAATGTGCAGTGTGATAAATTAATAATTATGAATTCTGTTCTATTTCCATATCAATGTGCAGTGCGATAAATTAATAATTATGAATTCTGTTCTATTTCCATATCAATGTGCAGTGATAAATTAATAATTATGAATTCTGTTCTATTGCCGTATCAATGTGCAGTGATAAATTAATAATTATGAATTCTGTTCTATTTCCGTATCAATGTGCAGTGATAAATTAATAATTATGAATTCTGTTCTATTTCCATATCAATGTGCAGAGTGATAAATTAATAATTATGAATTCTGTTCTATTTCTGTATCAATGTGCAGTGTGATAAATTAATAATTATGAATTCTGTTCTATTTCCATATCAATGTGCAGTGTGATAAATTAATAATTATGAATTCTGTTCTATTTCTGTATCAATGTGCAGTGCGATAAATTAATAATTATGAATTCTGTTCTATTTCCATATCAATGTGCAGTGATAAATTAATAATTATGAATTCTGTTCTATTTCTGTATCAATGTGCAGAGTGATAAATTAATAATTATGAATTCTGTTCTATTTCCATATCAATGTGCAGTGATAAATTAATAATTATGAATTCTGTTCTATTTCTGTATCAATGTTCAGTGATAAATTAATAATTATGAATTCTGTTCTATTTCCATATCAATGTGCAGAGTGATAAATTAATAATTATGAATTCTGTTCTATTTCCGTATCAATGTGCAGTGATAAATTAATAATTATGAATTCTGTTCTATTTCCATATCAATGTGCAGTGATAAATTAATAATTATGAATTCTGTTCTATTGTCGTATCAATGTGCAGAGTGATAAATTAATAATTACGAATTCTTTTCTATTTTCATATCAATGTGTAGAGTGATAAATTAATAATTATGAATTCTGTTCTATTTCCGTATCAATGTGCAGAGTGATAAATTAATAATTATGAATTCTGTTCTATTTCTGTATCAATGTGCAGTGATAAATTAATAATTATGAATTCTATTCTATTTTCATATCAATGTGTAGAGTGATAAATTAATAATTATGAATTCTGTTCTATTTCTGTGTCAATGTGCAGAGTGATAAATTAATAATATGACAATAACATGATTTTCAAGGACACAGAAATGATTAACAGCCCGAGGTCTTATAGGCATCCAGAGACAATGTCGATGGCTGCTAATACGACCGAGGGCTGTTAATCATTTCTGGCGGGCTGCTAACAGAACTGTAATGTTGTAACCCATAATGCCCAAGAAAGTCATGTTATTACTAT
The DNA here is from genome assembly GCA_031216915.1 of Pictodentalium vernedei. Classification (NCBI taxonomy): domain Eukaryota; kingdom Metazoa; phylum Mollusca; class Scaphopoda; order Dentaliida; family Dentaliidae; genus Pictodentalium; species Pictodentalium vernedei. The sequence continues at coordinate 9,180,891 of CM062291.1, read as the reverse complement.
TATTACAACAAACAAAGGACATTCAAGTAACTTAAAATAACTGTTAGTCAATAGTTTGATTAAATCACAGAATTATTCAACATTCTTGTCCTTCAATCAAGAAATATACTGACATTTTAATGTGAAAAGAAAATGAACAATTAAGTTAAGAGTTTGAACTGAATATTCATGAGATGATGGTGTTTATTTTTTAAAAGTTTTTCAACAAGGGCTATGCCCAGTGCATCATATGCATGTTAGGCATTTTCAAATTGTACATAATCACTGGTTTCCTCCAACAAAATAGCCTGCATTGTCAAGTGCTAAATCCTTTAAAACGCATTTTGAGGTAAAGAAAAAACCAAATTGCCTAACCAACTAGAGGATGGGAGGGGTGTGTTGGGGAGGGGGTGGTCTCTTATAAGAGTCAAAAAAAAAGTTTTGCATGTAATAACTTCCAGTCCTTCAAAATGCATTTTGGGATAAGTTACCTAAATGACATGGGGGTGGATGAGGGGGGAGGTGGGGAGGGCATTGATTGAGAGTCAAATTTTCTCTCTGCATGTAATAACTCCAAATCCTTAAAAACACATTTTGGGGCAAAAAGAAAAAAAAACAAGAGGCCCAGGGGGCCTGAGGGCACTCACCTGACATGCTAGTCTAAATATCAAAACAGGGACTTGACTTGAAAAAGCTGCATACGCCCCTCCTAAGAAAAGCATATACCAACTAGATGAAGCGATTGTGCCCACACAATACACAGGATTTTCCTTCTAGTGAAGTAAATAAGTAAAGTTTATTCAACAGAATATTATAGTACAATAATTGTGAAAATCTGTAAACGTAGGTAATTAATGATATTCTGTTGGGAGAAAGCATGGCCACATTGGCCGTCTACCTGCTGTCTCCAGTAACATAAATGTGTTGAAAATGTGTCGGTTCCTGCACTTTTATGTCACAAAATTGAGATAAACGCATTGTTCGGAAATTTTCGAAGTCCCGAACAAAATATTTTCAGACTAAAACTTTTTTTTTCTTCTTCTTAAAATTGACCAAAAACGCATAAAGAAACAAAAAACTAATTTCCGGATTTTGGTCCAAAAATTTTTTTTCTTCTTAAAATTTACCAAAATGCATAAAATGAAAGTGTCAATGACACTGTAGTTCAACTTGATTAAGACATGTACATGTATAGTATGTGACACAGCAATGACAATCATCCAGGTAATGACCTGATAACAAAGGTACATGTAAAGTTTTGTAACGGCCTGTACATAAATGCTAACCATAGCCTGTAACAAATATATAGGTAAAGTATTGTAAAGGTGGGGTGAGAGTTCGATGCTAAACCAGAAAAGAAATCTTTGAGTCCCAGAGTGGGTCTGACTGAACCCCAAAATATTTGTTCTCATAGCAGTGATAACAAAGACACCCAAAAACACTTGTTCCTGTCACAAGATGATAACAAAGGTACCCCAAGAAGTTTCGTTCAGATCGGTTCATAAATACAGACTCTAGCCCGAGCCGTATTGACATGTGCACTTACTGTGTATAAGTAGCAATGAATAAATCAAAGTTCATCTAATCTGCATTATTGGGGGGGGGGGGGGGGGGGGCGGTGGCTCAACTGGTAGAGGTGCATGCTGCAAGCACAGAGGTCCTCGGTTCGAATCCCACTTGCGGCAACCGCGTTGTGTCCTTGGGCAAGACACTTCACCCCCATTGCCCACGTGGAGGCATGGTGACGCTGTGTACTAAGGCGTACTGCATGTCGATGGTGCACCTGTCTTCAACCAATGCTAACCCTGCTTGTGTGGAGTTGGTATGTTGGGGAGCTGACAGTTGCTCGTCATTGCTTGGTGGTTATCTCCGGGTAATCTGGCTTCCTCCACCCATAAAACTGTCATGGTCATGGTTAGCCATTGTGCAGAAATATGTGACCTTAAACACCAATAAATAAATATAAATAATTTGCATTATTTCTGTACGAGAAAAAAACCTGTATTATATGTGATGTATTCCATGTTACTAAACATTCCTAAAAAATTTATTCAAATCAGAACTTTCATACGGAAGTTCTGTACAAAAAACTGATTGCACTAATTTTGGTACAAAATGGCTGCTGGTGGCCATCTTGAATTTTGGACTGCACCCAAAAACACTCGCTCTCATCCCACGGTGATAACAAAGGTACCCGAGAAGTTTCGTAAAGATCGGTTCATAAATACGGCCTCTAGCCTGAGCCGAAAAGAAGTTGTGTGCAAACTGGAGGCTCTACCGAGCCTATAATCGCTCACCTGGAAATACATATAAAAATGTGATTTCCCATAGGCTTTCCATGGTAACTATGAGCTGCAATTGTGGCCATGTTTGCAACATTACATCAACATTACATGAGGATCATTGGTAGGAGGTGTCCCAGTCTTCGATCACGTGAAGTTTCAAAACATCTGAATCCATCAAACAGAATCATAGAATGTCTCTGGTGGCCATATTTTCCAGCCAATGGGAACAAAAAGAGGATCTTTTGTAGAGGGCCTCCTATAGACCATTCTTGCCAAGTTTTGGTTCATGTCAGTTCAATAGTTCCAGAGAGAAGATGAAAATGTGATTTCCTATAGGTTTTTTCTATAGTAACTATAAACTGCAATTGTGGCCATGTTTGCAAAACGATCAACATTAAAATGAGGAAGGCTGGTGGAGGGTGTCCCAGTTATCAACCATGCAAAGTTTCAAAACATTTGGCCCTGTGCTTTCAGAGGAGAACAGTTTTCAAAATTGACCAATCCGAATCAAAGAATGCTTCTGGTGGCCACGTTTTTTCACCTTACAGGAATAAAATGAGTAACAGTTGTAGAGAACCTCTCATAGACAATGCCTGCCAAGTCTGGTTCACATTGGCTCAGTACTTTCAGTGAAGATGATGAAAATGTGATTTTCTATAGGGTTTCTATAGTAACTATAAGCCACAATTGCAGCCATAATTGCAACCCGATGAAGATTAAAATCAGGATCATTGGTAAAGGGGGTTACAGTCATCAGACACATTAAGTTTTTTCAAACCATTTGGCCTTGTAGTTTCAAAGTAGATTTTCTTGATGATGCACACATTTATGAATTCTGTTTCAACAAAAAAAATCAGTAAAAAAAGGATTAAAATATTTTGAAAATTACAATTTTTTCAGACAGTATTCTCTTTCAAAATAGCTTTTGGATAGGTAAAGGGTTACAGGAATCTTAAAAGGTAAAAAATAATTACTGTCATCTGAGCTGACATGATTGCAAGATAATGAACAAACTTCCCCAGATTTTCTAAACAATCTGTCAACATTTATTGATCAAACATAATTAGATTACAGCTGAAGATATCAACCTACAGTTGCACTTGTTTCACAGTACAAGTCAAAATAAGTTGTGTAGGATAATCCTATAAACTATGTATCTTTTCTCTTCCTACACTGATAAGACCAGAAGCTGACATCAGTTTTTGGAAAGCTCTCACTGATAGCTTTTCCAGAAAATGTCAGATTCTGATCTTGTCAGTGCAGAAGCTGCAGTCTTCTTAGTTTATTGCAGTTATGCTACAGCTTATTTTGACTTGTACTGTATACACAATATTTGGGGGTTTTTTCCCCAGTTCTCAGTGGAGAAAAACTGGAAACAACCCTTACCAGATTCTCAAAAAACAAGTATTTTGCTGACAGTACTGATCTTCGTGCAGACAGGAGAGTCATTGGGTTAAGCATTAGAATATAGCCTCTGGTGGCCACATATTTCCATCCTCTCATAGACTATTCCTGCGAAGTTTGGCTCACGTCGGCTCAGCAGTTCCAGAGAAGAAGATGAAAATGTGATTTCCCATAGTGTTTCTATAGTAATTTGAAGCTGCAATTGTGGCCATGTTTACAACCCGATTAACATTAAATGTGGATCGTTGGTAGAGAGGGTCCCAGTCATCACTTATGTGAAGTATCAAAACATTTGGCCAGGCAGTTTCAGAGGAGAAGATTTTTGAAAATCCACCTATCAGAATCAAAGAATGCCTCTGGCGGCCATGTTTTTCAACCCACAGGAACAAAATGAGGATCGTTTGTAGAGGACATCCCATAGACCATCCCTGCCAGGTTTGCTTCACGTCGGCTCAGTAGTTCAGGAGAAGATGAAAATGTGATTTCCCATAGGGTTTCTATAGTAACTATAAGCCGCCATTGTGGCCATGTTTCCAACCTGATCAAAATTAAATGAGGATCGTTGGTAGAGGGGGGTCCCAGTCATCATTTATGTTAAGTATCAAAACATTTGGCCTGGCAGTTTCAGAGGAGAAGATTTTTGAAAATCCACCAATCAGAATCAAAGAATGCCTCTGGCGGCCATGTTTTTCAACGGAGAAGAAGAGGAAAATGTGATTTCACATAGGGTTTCTATAGTAATTATAAGCTGCAATTGTGGCCATGTTTACAACCTGATCAACATTAAATGAGGATCGTTGGTAGAGGAGGTCCCAGTCATCATTTATATGAAGTTTCAAAACATTTGGCCTGGCAGTTTCAGAGGATAAGATTTTTGAAAATCCACCAACCAGAATCAAAGAATGCCTCAGGAAGCCATGTTTTTTATCCGACGGGAACAAAATGAGGATCGTTTGTAGAGGACCTCCCATAGACCATTCCTGCCAAGTTTGGTTCACACTGGCTTAGCGGTTACAGAGAAGATGAAAATGTGAAAAGTTTATGGACACCAGACGATGGACGATAGACGACGGACGCCAAGTGATGAGAAAATCTCACATGGCCTTTTAGGCCAGATGACCTTAAAACTGATTGGACCTAATTTCGGTACAAAATGGCCACTGGCAGACATCTTGAATTTTGGACCGCACCCAGAAACATTCGTTCTCATCCCAAGGTGATAACAAAGGTACCCAAGAAGTTTTGTGAAGATCATGAATACAGCCTCCGGCCCTAGCCGTATTGACATGTGCACTTTGTCAGGGCAAAGCCAGCCTAAATATAGGGGCAAGGGGCCTCATATTTAAAGATATTGTAAGTTCAAAATATATTCCGCATCAAGGCGAAAAACCTACATGAATTTCACTTCTCTGTAAAGCTGGAAAAAAACACACGTGGTGTATATCCAGCTTTAGCGCAGGGACCCAGGGGAGAAACGGTATGTTAGATAAGTTCTAATCTCGTTTAGTTTCTACAGTAGTCGGAGTCTTACGAGACGTAATCGGTTTTCGTCACGGCTAATTGAGAAACGAGATTCTAAAAGATAGAAATGTCGTGTCATCATTAGTTATGGCAATGCGTGTCAGGAACGAATCACCGTTAAGTCACGCGTGAGTTAACTTGTATTGATTCTGCCTCGATATACGTCATCTCCCACCGTTTTGACAGGTGGACAGATGAGCGTCGGTCCACCTGACAGTTTAGGGTAAAAAGTATATATATACCTGGAAGAGCAGAGCATTAGACACACACTTGGGGTCACACACGCGTTGGTGAAGTCCAGGACAGGCGGACTCTGTTTCCTGGCATAAGGGTACCTTCGATCACAGGACCCTGAAACGGCTGGAATTGCCAGAGAGGGCATTCCATGATTGATTTAGCTTAACGTTGATAGGTGGCTACGGGGCCGAATTCGTGAGAAGGGACATCCCAGGTGGAACGTTAAAGTTTAGATTGTCGAGTAGCAGGTATCGTCCTGCAATAGTCAGAAGTGTAGGTTAATTGTATTGTGCGTATTAACCCTTTGAAGCGTCAGCCTGATTGCGTTCTGAGTAGTTTATTTTGCTGTCGGAACATCGTAATACCGACTGGAGATCGGTGTGAGTGACAATTTCGCCCTAGCACAAAAAGGGGCATCTGTGAATCGTGAATTCAACCAGGAACGGTGGATATTTCAATAGGACTTTCACGGAGGACTTTCAAAAGGCACATAAGGTATGAGTAGACAATATCTGACCCAAATCAGAAGTACGGTGGTTTATAGATGACGAACATTGCTGGTCGGAACCCTCCGACAGCCAGAGGTACAGTTACGCGCAGACGTTGACATTTGAGCCTAAGCGGGTGAAGCTCTTATGGCGAGCTCACAGTAATAACATTTCAGATTTGTGAAGCTCTTATGGCGAGCTCACGGTAGTAACATTTCCAGTGTGTAGACTATAGTGCCAGTACAGGGCTATAGAATGACTATATGATTTTTTAGAATTATTTAACCGTAGTGACCCATTTTCTGTGAAAAGAATTGAATTGTTGATTGTTGAAATATTGAAACGGATTTATTTTTATGTGTAAATAAAAGAATCGTTGTTACTTTAAATCATTCTTTCCATTATACAGCCTGAAGTGATTAGGAATCACACCTAACGGAAATCGAACCTATTTCAGGACAATTTGGCAGAGAAGGAATCACGGCGTCGGTCTAACTCAGCCCTCTGCGTCGAGTTCGCGACACTTGGATTCCGACCCTCCACGTTGGTCTAATTTTCCCGCAACTTCATCAGCGGGACTAAATAACCCCACGTCAGCCCAGGCCTTACGGGGCCTTAGGTGTTCCCTGACATTGATTGGCGAGCGCTACCAGGATATTTCTAAAAGGTAAAAAATGGCTATATGGAAATTTTGTTTTATTTTAACGGCGGTTCTGTTTAGGTTTTGACGCGTTCGGTCAGTTGATGCCGTTCAAGGGTTTAATATCGCAATACAGTAGTCCCCAAGAGGATACTTAATAGCCATTATAACTGCGGTAGGTTTCAGAGTATTGGGGCGTTTAACTACGTTAAATTACAGAGGTAAATTAGGATCAATTGCCATATTTTTTTTTTCTTTCTTTCTTTTCCTTCTTCATTCTTTCTGACGAGTGTTGAAGATAGAAAGAAAAAATCAAAATGGATGTTGTTACACCCCTCGCCCAACTGGTATCATTAGGCAAGGAAATGGGCCTTGAGGGAGCTGAACTTCAGAAGTTCGTTAAAGATGAGCAGAAACGTGAGGCCAAGGAGATTGCCTTACGCAATGACGCAAGGGAGAGAGAGGCCCAAGCAGTAAGAGAGGCGAAAGAGAGAGAGATTCAATTAACAAACGAGGCGAGGGAGAGAGAAGCCCAATTAGAACGAGAGCGTGAGAAAGACGCAAGAGAGGCGAAAGAGAGAGAGATTCAATTAGCAAATGAGGCGAGAGAGAGGGAAGCCCAATTAGCAAGGGAGGCAAGGGAGGCAGAACGGGAGCTCGAACAACAGAGGCACGAGAGAGAATTAGAGCTCCTCAGAGCAAGGGCCGATGTGGAAAATGAAAGTCGGCGCTCAGGGGATGGGAGTGCAGGGGTAGCAATTCATGCCCCACGCCCCCATCTCGCTCATTTCAATGAAAACACAGATGACTTGGACTCGTACTTGGAGAGGTTCCGAGAGATTAAGCAGGAGAAGGGAGAAACAGTGCCTCAGTATTTTGCCCGAGCTAGGCGGTACTTTGACCGCTGGACTGATCTCGCAGAAGTGAATGAGTCGTATGGAGCCCTGCGAGATCTATTTCTCCGGGAGCAGTTTTTAACTACATGCTCCAAGGAGTTGGGCCTGTTCATCAAGGAAAGGGGGCCGCCCACCTATGATGAGATGGCAACTGTGGCAGAACGCTACATCGAGGCCCACAGTGGGAGTGTAAACGCACCCAAATCGGCTAGGGGTGGGGCAAACGGGTTGGCAATGGCACCCGTAAGGCAACACCACCCCAATCCGCCTGCATCGCAGGCCAGCCGGAATGGGAACGCCCCCAAAGACACAACTTGTTTCATCTGCAACAAACGGGGACATATGGCCAGAGATTGTTGGCAGCGACAGGCCAAGGCCACTGGGAACTCTAGACCACCCCAGCAGGGGGCCGGGGGTACAGCGCAAAAGGGGAGGAGAGACCCCTCCCCGAAGGACTGGAGGCGAAGGGGTGGCGAGAGGCCAGGGAACAACAGGCAAACCGCAGCGCTGTGCCAAACCATAGGCCCTGAAAGCAGTCCTCTCCGTGACTGCATCCAGGAGGGACAGCTAAGGCTGGAAGGTGGGAGAATCATTCCCATAATCAGCGGAATGTGTGAAAGTCACCCCTCCGCCGGGGGCACCATGCCTATTTACACCGGGTACGTCGGCCAGCAGGAGGTACAGATGCTTCGCGACACTGGCTGCAGTAGCGCTGCGATCAGGAGGCGCCTCGTGAGCGACACACAGCTCACCGGGGGTGACCACCTGTGTGTGTTGATAGATGGGACACTTAGGCGTTTTCCGCTGGCGAGGGTGCAAGTGGACACGCCTTTCTACACCGGTGAGGTGGAGGCCATGTGCATGGAAGACCCGGTGTATGATCTCGTGATCGGAAATATCCCTGGTGTTAGCAATAACCCAGACAGCAGTTGGTCGGCACCCGCCGAGGCATCGGCTGTGGTTACGAGGTCCCAGGCAGCAAAGGCAAAAAGGCCCATCCGACCACTGAATGTTCGGGCCGAAGCCGTGGGCGAAGTTCATACCGACGATCTCAAGAGCGCCCAAGCCAGTGACCCCACACTGAAGAAATTTTGGGACCTCGCCAAAAGTGGTGACAGTGTCGCCACCAGGGGTAAGGGGCAAGTTAAGTTATCCGTAAGGAAGGGGGTGCTTTACAGGGAACACGAGCAGCCCCGTGGCCAGACAATTATTGAGGCACGACAGATTCTGGTGCCTCAAGAATTCAGGAAGCAGATCATGACCCTGGCTCACGAGTCCGTGGTTGGGGGCCACCTAGGGACCAGGAAGACCCTCGATAGAATCACGTCCAGCTTCCACTGGCCTGGCATCACAGGCGACGTCACGAGGTTCTGCAGGTCATGTGACGTCTGCCAGAAAACCATCCCAAAGGGGAAAGTCCAGCGGGTACCGTTGGGAGAGATGCCTCTCATGGATGCGCCATTCGACAGGGTCGGAGTGGATTTGATCGGACCGATCTCTCCTGTTTCCGACAAGGGCAGCAGGTATATCCTGACTGTCGTGGACTACGCCACGAGGTACCCCGAGGCGATAGCTTTGCCGAGGATCGAAGCCGAGCGAGTTGCCGAAGCGCTCCTCAAGATTTTCTGTAGGCTCGGTTTTCCGAAGGAAATCCTTAGCGATAGAGGTTCGCAGTTCACGTCGGGGATGCTTGACGAGGTATGCCGGTTGGTGTCTGTGAAACAGATCTTCACCACCCCGTACAACCCAAGGTGCAATGGGCTCTGCGAACGGTTCAATGGCGTTCTGAAAGATATGCTGAAAAGGATGTGCCAGGAGCGGCCCAAGGATTGGGACCGCTACCTGCCGGCCGTCCTCTTTGCCTACAGGGAGGTGCCACAAGCGAGCACCGGATTTTCTCCGTTCGAACTGCTCTATGGACGAACAGTGAGGGGACCCATGCAGGCATTGAAGGAGCTCTGGACGGGGACGGAGACTCCTGAGGTTCGTAACACCTACCAATATGTCCTCGACCTCCGGAACAAATTAGAGGAAACATGTCGCCTGGCCAGGGAAAGCTTGCACAAGGCCCAAGGCAAGTACAAGCACCATTATGACCGGAGAACGCGGAACAGGCAATTCGAGGTCGGTCAGAAAGTGACAGTGCTCCTCCCAACTGAGCACAACAAGCTGCTACTCCAGTGGAGAGGGCCTTTCGACGTCACTGAGGTCATAAGCAGGACGGACTACCGAGTGAACGTAGAGGGGAAGAGCAAGGTCTACCACGCCAACCTGCTCAGACTATACCGCGAGAGGGAGGGAGAGCCAACCCCTGTTAAGGCTGGGGAGGGCAACCCCAACCCCTCGGTGCCCCAAAAGGCCGCGGCCATGGCCGTCATCGAGAGCGACTACCACGACGAGGCCGGCGTCGTAGATGACGAAAACCTGCTTGTTCTTGGGGAGGTCGATGGGACGGAAACGTATAGGGACGTGCGCATCGACGATGCACTGGACGATTGCCAGAGGCAAGAAGCCTTGGCATTATTGCAGGAGTTCGGGGACGTGTTCTCCGATAGTCCCGGAACCACCCATCTGGCCGAGCACAAAATAGAGCTCACGACGTCGGACCCAGTGAGGGTGAGGCCCTACAGCATCCCTTACTCAAAAAGACAAAATGTGCGGGAGGAAGTCAAAAAGATGCTGGAGGCGGGGGTCATCGAGCCATCAAACTCCCCCTACAATTCCCCTGTGGTCCTCGTGAAGAAAAAGGATAGTAGCCTCCGTTTCTGCATCGACTTCAGGAGGCTGAATTCTGTCACCAAGTTTGACAACGAGCCTATGGGTGATATAGAGGCCATACTGTCCAAACTGCAGCAAGCTGAATATTTCAGCAAAATCGACCTGAGTAAGGGATACTGGCAAATCCCCGTCAAGACGAGACATCGGCCAATGACCGCTTTCACCACGCCCGACGGCTGCTACCAATTTAAAAAGATGCCATTTGGGATGGTCAACGCCGGGGCCACGTTCAATCGTATGATGAGGAGACTGTTGGAGGATTTGAGGGGCGTGGAACACTATGTGGACGACATCCTGGGCAACACAAGGACTTGGGCGGAACATGTCAGCGTCCTCCGGTCCCTTTTTCACAAGCTGCGAAAGGCCGGACTCACCGTGAAACCTTCGAAATGCCTGATAGGTTTCCGGACCATAGAGTTCCTGGGTCATAAGGTCGGTGAGGGGAAAGTAACCATGGACGAGGAGAAGTTGGGGAAAATGCGTGACGCCAAACCACCCCAGACCAAACGTCAAGTAAGATCCTTCCTGGGTTTAGCTGGCTACTATCGGAAGTTCGTGCCCAATTTTGCGGAGGTAGCCGCACCCTTGACCGACCTTACAAGGAAAGGACAACCCAACAAGGTGAACTGGGGACCCCACCAAGACCGGGCGTTCAACACCTTGAGGGATATCTTGGTCAGTTCACCGGTCTTGCGACTCCCAGATTTTTCTAAGCCATTCGTCGTCCAGACCGACGCGTCCGATGCGGGGGTTGGAGCTGCCCTGCTACAGGAACACACTGACGGCCACTTCCCTGTAGCGTACGCCAGTAAGAAGCTCCTCCCGAGGGAGCAAAACTACTCAGTGATCGAACGAGAATGTTTGGCGCTGGTGTTTGCCGTGAAGAAGTTTCAAAACTTCTTGTACGGCCGAGAGTTTGTGCTCCACACGGACCACAAGCCGCTCACATACATCCAGAAATGTAAGGTAGAAAGCAGCAGGATAATGAGATGGTCCCTCCTGCTTCAAAATTACCGGTTTAGGATCGAGGCCATTAAGGGCAAAGATAACGTGGCGGCCGATTACCTCAGCCGCCAAGAATAGCGGTATGAGTTTCGTAAACCCGGTGTTAAGGCCCGGGAGGAATTTTCTTATTTCAGTATTATTATTGCTCTGACTGCTGACTAGAGTTGGTTGTGAATGCGAATGTGAGATACACTGCCCTGTCTGTCGCGTGTGCGTGGACGGGGAGCCTGTGTGTCGAGTTTTGTAAGTATGGGATGCACAAACCCGGTGTTAAGGCCCGGGGGAAACCGCGCTTGTTTTTATTGACGAGAGTTTGTTGTGAGTGTGAGGCACACTCACCCCGTCTGTCGCAAAGGCGCGGTCGGGAAATTTGTGTGTTGAATGTGTGAGTGTGTGAGGCACAATTTTAATCCCCTGGTTGAGCTTTGCGAGGGTGAGGCTCAACATAATGCAGGGGTCGTTTGCCCCTTCACAAGTCATAGGGGAATGGGAGGCGAAGTTACACTCCGTTGGAATTAACCCAACTGACGCAAAGGCGCGGACGGTGTTACTGGTCGGAGTGAGTGCCAAGTGAACTGTTTGCAAAATGGGCGAACGTGTATAAAAATGTGTATGTTTAGGTGTAAATGTATAGTATTAGGGATAGAGAGTGCTGCAAATCTAAGGATAAGGCTACTCCCCATATCATATGTAAACCCGCAAGACGGGAACATGTGGTAGCGAGTGTGTCGTGGGAATCGACATGGCCGACGCATGAGCCCGGTCATGACCCCCCACGACCACTAGGGTACAGTTTTGTAGTCTTGAACATGATGGTAGATTGTAAAAAGGTGTGAGAGGCGAGCGTGCGTGGCTTTGCCCCTTGCGTTTTAAGAGATACACAGGGTGTTTCTCTCGGGAAGGGAGTTGTCAGGGCAAAGCCAGCCTAAATATAGGGGCAAGGGGCCTCATATTTAAAGATATTGTAAGTTCAAAATATATTCCGCATCAAGGCGAAAAACCTACATGAATTTCACTTCTCTGTAAAGCTGGAAAAAAACACACGTGGTGTATATCCAGCTTTAGCGCAGGGACCCAGGGGAGAAACGGTATGTTAGATAAGTTCTAATCTCGTTTAGTTTCTACAGTAGTCGGAGTCTTACGAGACGTAATCGGTTTTCGTCACGGCTAATTGAGAAACGAGATTCTAAAAGATAGAAATGTCGTGTCATCATTAGTTATGGCAATGCGTGTCAGGAACGAATCACCGTTAAGTCACGCGTGAGTTAACTTGTATTGATTCTGCCTCGATATACGTCATCTCCCACCGTTTTGACAGGTGGACAGATGAGCGTCGGTCCACCTGACAGTTTAGGGTAAAAAGTATATATATACCTGGAAGAGCAGAGCATTAGACACACACTTGGGGTCACACACGCGTTGGTGAAGTCCAGGACAGGCGGACTCTGTTTCCTGGCATAAGGGTACCTTCGATCACAGGACCCTGAAACGGCTGGAATCGCCAGAGAGGGCATTCCATGATTGATTTAGCTTAACGTTGATAGGCGGCTACGGGGCCGAATTCGTGAGAAGGGACATCCCAGGTGGAACGTTAAAGTTTAGATTGTCGAGTAGCAGGTATCGTCCTGCAATAGTCAGAAGTGTAGGTTAATTGTATTGTGCGTATTAACCCTTTGAAGCGTCAGCCTGATTGCGTTCTGAGTAGTTTATTTTGCTGTCGGAACATCGTAATACCGACTGGAGATCGGTGTGAGTGACAATTTCGCCCTAGCACAAAAAGGGGCATCTGTGAATCGTGAATTCAACCAGGAACGGTGGATATTTCAATAGGACTTTCACGGAGGACTTTCAAAAGGCACATAAGGTATGAGTAGACAATATCTGACCCAAATCAGAAGTACGGTGGTTTATAGATGACGAACATTGCTGGTCGGAACCCTCCGACAGCCAGAGGTACAGTTACGCGCAGACGTTGACATTTGAGCCTAAGCGGGTGAAGCTCTTATGGCGAGCTCACAGTAATAACATTTCAGATTTGTGAAGCTCTTATGGCGAGCTCACGGTAGTAACATTTCCAGTGTGTAGACTATAGTGCCAGTACAGGGCTATAGAATGACTATATGATTTTTTAGAATTATTTAACCGTAGTGACCCATTTTCTGTGAAAAGAATTGAATTGTTGATTGTTGAAATATTGAAATGGATTTATTTTTATGTGTAAATAAAAGAATCGTTGTTACTTTAAATCATTCTTTCCATTATACAGCCTGAAGTGATTAGGAATCACACCTAACGGAAATCGAACCTATTTCAGGACAATTTGGCAGAGAAGGAATCACGGCGTCGGTCTAACTCAGCCCTCTGCGCCGAGTTCGCGACACTTGGATTCCGACCCTCCACGTTGGTCTAATTTTCCCGCAACTTCATCAGCAGGACTAAATAACCCCACGTCAGCCCAGGCCTTACGGGGCCTTAGGTGTTCCCTGACACACTTACAGTGTATAAGTAGCACTGAATAAATCAAAGTTCATCTAATTTGCATAATTTCTGCCCGAGAAAAAAACCTGTATTATATGTGATGTATTCCATATTACTAAACATTCATACAAAAATTTATTCAAATCAGAACTTTCATACAGAAGTTCTGTACAAACCAGAGCTGGACTTTTGTCAGGTGCATACCCCCACATGGTGTACCGCCTACTGTGGGCATACCTATGACCAACAAATATCATTTATGAATATTCTCGTACGGACTTACGGATGGATGCACAGATGGACAGACGCAATCCAGTATACCCCGCCAGCCCCCCACCTTCCATTTTCTTCGAAAGTTTTCAACAATTTCCAACAATTTCTAAGTCAAAAGGTATGGTAACTTGTTTGGTGTTTGGAAGTGTAATGCAATGAGGCAGAAGCCTTTATCACAGGCAAACTGCATGCCATATTTCACTGAAATCCGATGACCCCAATCCAGTATGCCCCCCCCCCCACCCCCATTTTCTTTGAAAGTTTTCAACAATTTCCAAGTTAAAAGGCATGGTAAATTGTTTGGTGTTTGGAAGTTGTATGCAATGAGGCAGAAGCCTTTGTCATAGGCAAACTGAATGCCATATTTCACCAAAATCCGATAACCCATACCTTTGATACAGGCTGAACAGAGAAATAATGTCTATTTCCTACAATTTCTAAGTTAAAAAAGGGGGATAACTCTAAAAAGGAGAATGTGAGAAATATCATTGAATCCATTTTTTAAAGCCTGTATCATAAGCAGTGTTCGTGACAAATTTCATTGCAATAGGACATTAGATACCCGAGATACAGGCTGAACAGACAAAATTTGGCTCGGACGGACACAATTTCTAAGTGAACAAATAATAATAAAAAAATGAAAAAAAAAATAACTAGTTTGGGCATACCAATGACCAACAAATATTATAAAAAATAATTATTTACTTAAGTTATGAATATTTTTGGACGGACTCACACACGGACACACAGACAGATGGACAGACGCATGTAATCCAGTATACCCCCATTTTCTTATACCATTGAATAATGACCAGTGAATTGAAAATAGGAAATCTTAGAACCTTTCCAGCAATTTTGGGGACTTTTCCGAACACGTGGATGGGGTTGGAGTGGGAGAGATGTCCAACCTCCATATCTTCCGCCTCACCCATCCAAAAAACATAGCAACTATTTCAAAAATATCAATAGATTTTTTACACCGTGGGGCCAACCATAACAAAGTCCAAACAATGGCTGCAAAAGGTTCTATGAATGTCAATTGGGAGTTTGACATGGGGGGGGGGGGGGGGGGAAGATATCCAGGCCTGGTTATCTTCCCCCCACCCATGTCAAAAAATATAGAACAAATTAAAAACAGTTTCAACTTGGCTTATACCATTGAATAATGATCAGTGAATTGAAAATAGGCAATCTTAGAACCTTTCCAGCAATTTTGGGTACTTTTCCAAACACATGGACGGGGTTGGGGTGGGGGAGATGTCCAACCTGCATATCTTCCGCCTCACCCATCCAAAAACATAGCTACTATTTAAAAAATATTAATAGTTTTTTTTTACACCATGGGGCCAGCCATAACAAAGTCCAAACAATGGGCATTATTCAATGGTATAAGCCAAGTTGAAACTGTTTTTAATTTGTTCTATATTTTTTGACATGGGTGGGGGGGGGGGAGGAAGATAACCAGGCCTGGATATCTCCCCCCCCCCACCCATGCCAAACTCCCAATAGACATTCATAGAACCTTTTGCAGCCATTGTTTGGACTATGTTATGGCTGGCCCCAGGGTGTAAAAAAAACCTCTTGATATCTTTTTATAAAAAAGTTTTATTTTTGAGGTGTGTGGGGGGGGGGGGGGGGGGAGGGGGAGATATCCAGGGTGGGGGGGAAGATAACCTAGGTTATCTTCCCCCTGGGGGGGGGAAAGATATCCGGGGGGGGGGGGAGATATCGTGGCACACCGGGACCCCAAATTTTCAGCCTAAATATGAACCCAGGGACTTGGCTTGAACTAACTTGAATTTCACCCCCTTAAGGATGCTGCATACCAAATATCAAAAGATTCTTTGTCTTGTGGCCCAGCATGTCACATGAGCATTTATCTTGTAATAATGCCCAAGAAATTAGTGAAAATGGCCTAAGTTATACCCGCTAAACTGGTAATAATTATAAATTCTTTTCTATTTCAGTTGAGAAACAACCATGCAAACATCTACAATACTTCTCTTCCTTTGCTCTTTACTTCCATTGATTTCAACACAAAATTTAAATAACAATGACAGAGAAAACCGACAACAAAGATCCACTTTCATAGAAATCCTGTGGGAAGATCAAAAGTCACCATGGAAAATGGACAAAAAGACAATAAGAGATATGTTTGAAAGATACTATGATTGTCTACGAAATGATAGTCTATCAGAAAAAGATACAATTGAAGCAATTCTAGCAATAGAAGGTCAAAGAGTAACAATGTCCTGCAAAATCTGGTATATATTACAGTATAGCTCACTTAATTGGATATATTTCAACTGCATATAAGTTCCAAGCACCAAACCATTCACCATACCTGGAGCTTGACAGAAAAAAAGCTTGTATATTATGCTATTTTTTTTCAAATGTGTTAATTGTTGTATATACCAAAAACAATTACAATCCAAATGACAATAAAAAAAGTTCTAGCTTAAAAAATTAAAAAGCTATTTTTAGAATGAATTGGCCAATTGCAGTCAGTTTTGATATGTGATATCCTTTCCATAAGTAACATTAAATCAAGTCTCTAAATGATAAGTCCTAAAAATTAATTGAGATAGGGCGATTTTTTTCTTGTTTGCAGATGAATGGATGGACAGATAGGTGAACGAAAAACTCATTTGCTATATACCCCAATTTTTGTTGGATGATAAAAATTATTTTAGAAAAAAATCCAACCAAACCATAGGAACCTGTGTGAATTTTATTCCAGGTTTTCAGGAATTCCAGGGAATTCCAGGAGAATAATCATGACAAAGCTCAGAAAAAATCAAGAAAAAGAAGTAATTATTTGTGAAAACATTTTTCAAGAGAATTCCTGTATTTTTCCTGATTTTAAATTCCTGATTTACCAGAAAAATCAGAATTTCTAATAAAAAAAACGTCTGATGACTGTGTTTTAAATACCTGGTTTCCCAGAAAAGTCAGGAATTTTTACTCTGGTGGAGAAGAAATATATAATGTATATATAATGTGTCCCCATTGGATAATTTAAAATTGTAAGGAAAAGTTTCACATCTCTGCCTTGTTGTATTTTTGGTGAAGAGACTATTCTGAAAGGAAATAAACTTATACATGTAAGTATTCAATCTTTCAGCTTGATAATACACTTCAGAATTACAAACAATAATCTTCAGAGCCTAATGGATAAAGGTTGGGGAAATGTTAACTGTTCAACAAGTTGTTTCATCAAAATCTTTGTTTCTCCTCTCAACACATCTCACATGGATGGTTTAACCCTTTACCCAACAAACCGCCCGCATCCGCCCACGTAATATGCAAATTCAGCTGCTGAAAAAAAATTATTTTTCGCAAAATTTCAACAAAACCATATCATGTGACCCCTCTTTGGAACGAGCTCGTCGAGCTCGTTCCAAAGAGGGGTCACATGATATGGTTTTGTTGAAATGTTTTAAAAAAATTTTAAAAATGATATTTAAAATAATAAATTTTGAAATCGTCTGCGTTGGGTAAAAGGTTAATCAGTTAGATTTATAATTCCTGATTCCAGCTTGTTTTCCCAACAGTCTTTGATGATTCCATTTTAAATATTGAATCCTGAATGCATTTCTAAAATATTGTATGGCTGTCTGTATTTTTTATGAAATTCCTCTTAGGATAAACTTTTCTCAACTGTGTGGTGCATATAAGTACATATACCATGACACATCCATATTTGTAGTAATCTCACTGCTTAACTCATTTCACTGAGGGGGTCATGAGCTGTTTTTGAAGGAAAAAAAATGTTAAGTTAGGTAAAGGGTTAAAAAAAATAATATGTTCATAAGTTGAAGAGATTCTTGATGCAATCAGCTATAAATATTGTATTACTGAGGTGTGAATTTCTCAGTTTGTCAACTTTAATTATATTATTTAATTTGTAACAAATACTGAATTACTAGGAAACCCAGAAAGATCAGGAATTCTGTTCTGACAAAATAAAACTGAAGTCCTGGAAATCCAGAAAAATCAAAAATATTGTTAACAATTAAATGTCAGCTGAATTTCTAGAAATGAAGAAATTCAGGAATTTTTCCTCAGACAGGTTTGTTTAAAACTCAGAATTCTCTGGAATTTATTGGAATTCCAGGGTGGCCAATACCGCAGAATCCTGGTTTTCTTAGTTTTCTTGACTTGATATTCTCTGGAATTCCCTGATTCCAGGGTTTCTGGACGTGAACAAGACGATGTTATTTCCCGGAATTCCCTGGAATTCCAAAGAAAATTTCACACAGGAATTGTGTCCTTCATTTGAGCATGCAAACTTGTTTAGATTGTTCCAGTGATAAGTCATATGATGTGGTTCTGTTGATACTGATTGAAAATTTGGAAAAAAAAAATAGTTAACATGACAAATATGAAAGCATTCTGACTGGTGGATCTGAAGAAGAAGATTTTTAACCCTTTACCCAATGTAACAGCTAAAACCGGCCAGCAGTATTTTCAAAAATTGCCAATTAATTCTCCTTATTTTTTCATTTTTTGTCTCAAAAACATAGGTTATGATCCCTCGTTCAAATGAGCTTGTTGAGCTCATTCCAACGAGGGGTCATAACCTTTGTTTTTGAGACAAAAAAATGAAAAAAATTAGTTATTCAAGAATTTATTTTGCAAGTGTCGTCTGCTTTTCATGTTGGGTACAGGTTTTAAGAAATTTTCCTCATATTGCAATAAATTTGGGCTCCCACAAGGAGAAGATTTTTTTAATTTTGGAAAACAATTTATTGGTGCTGTCTGAGTAATTCCCCTTGTGGTGCCCCCTGCAGGCATGGAAACTTTATTTGAACAAACTTGAATTGACATGTGATAAGGAAAATACACCTCAAATTTGGTTCATGCTCACCCCAGTGGTTTATGAGAAGTCGATGGTGTCAAGTTCACGCCGGACAGACGGCGGATGGTGGACAAAAAGTGATCACTTAAGCTTTCCCTGACGTTCAGTCAAGGGAGTTAAAAAATACACAGTAATGAGAAGTTAAAGCCTCACAATTTGCACAAAAGCAAACCTTAATGCTAATTCTTAAAATCAGAAATTGACAAATGTGGGTTGTGATTAACCCTTTACCCAATGCAGACGATATCAAAATTTATTATTTTAAATATAATTTTAAACATACTTTTTCCAAATTTTTTCAAAAAATTTCAACAAACCCATATCACGTGCCCCCTCGTTGGAATGAGCTCGATAAGCTCGTTCCAACAAGGGGTCACATGATATGGTTTTGACAAAATGTTTTGAAAAATATTTTTTCAGCTACTGAATTTGCATATTACATTGGCGGATGCGGCCGATTCATTGGGTAAAGGGTTAAACCCCCAACAACCTGCATATGCAGCATAAAAGCCCTCAGCCCACTGGACAATGATCAACTTAAAGACAACAGCATCGCATTGCGAAGTAAAATCCTTAATCATTAAGTTATATTGACCCAGCAAGAATTAGAGTAAGAAAGTTTGTGGCAAAGTCTAATTTCAAATACAAAGAAAGTAAGTCTGAAAGCATGTTTAAAAGGGGTTAAAATCATCCCAATATTAATGAAAATCACTGTAGAAATGTTCAGTAGATAGTAGACATTGTCCCAAATAAGAAACAGTGACATTCCACCAAAAAATTTTACCTGGAAGTTGTAAGTTAAATTGCCATACAGAAAAGGGTTAAATATTTCCCAAAATAACATAAAACATAAAAAAAATAAATACAAAATGAGAATGATATAATCAATAGTAATATCAATTTAAAAAAAAAACATTTAAGGTTGACTAAAAAACTTTACCCACAAACTTTAACCAGAACTCCAAATGTTAACAGACAAACAGAAGAAAGTCATGACTAAACAGAAAAAAAAAACAAAAAAACACTTGAACCTTCAGTAAAAAACTTTAGCCACAAACTTTAACCAAAACTCTAAATGTTAGCAGATGGACAGATGGACGGTCGGACGGATGGATGGACAAAAGTCATGACTATAGCCCTTATCACATGTAAACAGTCGGGCTAATAAAATGAAAACATGGGGCCTGAGATGTTTACATGACCAAAGTTGTTTAAAGAAGGATTTAATTACCATACACAACTAGTTAACATAAGACAGAAATGAAGATATTTAATTTTTAATAACTTTACTGTCAAAGCCAGATGATATTTTTCTAGTATTGGGATGCTACCATAGAAATAATGTCCAAATATTAACAAAGGCACTCGATTTTAACAAACCTGAATCTGACCCCCCCAGAGAATTTGTACACCAAATATGAAACATTCTGACTGGTGAATCTGAAGAAGATTTTTAAAGAAATTCCCTCATATTGCACTAAGTTAAAATTTGGGTTCTAATAAGAAGACCATATATTAGCCCAGACACAGGACTTGAACAAACTTGAATCACACCCCCTCAGAGATGTTGTATACCAAATATAAAATAATTCTGACTGGTGGATGTGAAGATAAAGATTTTTAAATAAATTTCCTCAAATTGCTGTAAGTTAAAATTCCAGTCCCATATGGAGCTCAAATATTAACCCAGGTACGTGATTTGAGAAAACTTGAATCGGAACCCCCAGAGATGCTGTTTTCCAAATATGAAAGCATTCTGACTCGTGGATCTGAAGAAGATTTTTAAAGAAATTTCCTCATATCGCACGACGTTAAACTTAGTGCTGCAACAGAGAGCCCAAATATTACCTCCGGGACCTGATTTGAACAAATCTGAATCTGACGCCCCTAGCACCCCCCCCCCCCCCCCCCCCCCCCCCACCCTCCCCCAGACATGTGTACCAAATATGACAGCATTCTGACTGGTGGATCTGAAGAAGGAGATTTTTAAAGATTATCCCCCATATTGCACCAAGTTAAAATTCTGGCTTCCATAGAAAGCCCAAATGTGAACCGAGGGACTTTATTTGAACAATCTTGAATCTGACCCTCATAACAATATACATCTGTGATGGTGGGCAGAACTTCTGGCTGCATGTGAATGCTTGATTAACAGCTAGACACATCATCAAAGTTAATTGTACGTATTTTAAACTTAATAAGTCATTGCACGTAGTAGATTGTACCACAAAAAGTAGTATGTTTGAATGAAACATGGCAAATTGTAAATGTATCAAAGTCCTCAAATTCGGTCATGTCAAAGGTCAAGTTTGATGTAGTTCCTACTATAGGTGTAAATTTTTGTAATCCAGTTCCCATTGAAAATGTTTTAACCGCAGTAGAAGCTTTACACCAGTAATGGGGTTAAAAGCTAAAATTTAACATGCAGGCCTTTCACAGGTAGTAACACATAGGTGAGCATGGTATAAACATAGGTTATATATATCAGATCATTATTAAAATGTAATGATACTGAATACAATAGAGGCCAAGTTGAAACATGTTAACATCACCCAACACTGTGCATATACATCTGAAACTTAATTAAGCACCTCCTGAAATGGTTCATGACAATAATGTTGCTGTTACTTATTATTATGTTTGCTATGTCTTGCAATATGTTTTATCTGGTGAAATATGATGTTTCGGGTTGATAGTATACCCCAAACACATCCCCTCGTTCGGGTTGATAGTACACCCCAAACACATCCCCTCGTTCGGGTTGATAGTATACCCCAAACACATCCCCTCGTTTGGGTTGATAGTATACCCCAAACACATCCCCTCGTTCGGGTTGATAGTATACCCCAAACACATCCCCTCGTTCGGGTTGATAGTATACCCCAAACACATCCCCTCGTCCACGTGAAGCATGCTACCTACAAATGTCACAAAAACACACTATCATCCACATGCAATATCTGGGTATAAAACAAGAATTTTTGTCATTTCTTGTATCAGTAAAAGTTGACATGGCAAGGAAGAGACTGTCAGAGGCACTAAGATGGCAAATTGTTGGCATGCATTCAACAGGCATGTCATTCAAAGCTATTGGAAGGCAACTTGGCTATAGTCATTCTGTCATCAGCAAACTTGTCCGACACGAAAGTGTCAATGACACTGTAGCTGAACTTGTGTAATACATGCACATGTATAGTATGTAACACAGCAATGACACACATCTAGGTAATGACCTGATAACAAAGGTACATGTAAAGTATTGTAAAGGTCTGTACATAAATACTGACTGTAGCCTTAACAAATGTACAGGTAAACTATTGTAAAGGTGGGTGACAGTTAGATGCCTTTAGCCAGATCCATATTGAAATGAGCACTTGCTGTGTATGAGTAGCACTGAATAAATCAGTTTGTAAAATTGGCCTCCAGCGGCCATCATTTCGGACCTCACCCAAACTCGTTCTCGTCCCAAGGTGATAACAAAGGTACCCAAGAAGTTTCGTGAAGATCGGTTCATAAATACAGCCTCTGGCCTGAGTCGTATTGATATGGTACTTACTGTTTATAAGTTGCACTGAATAAATCAAAGTTCATCTAATTTGCATCATTTATGCACGAGAAAAAAACCTGTATTATATGTGATGTATTCCATGTTACTAAACATTCATACAAAAATTTATTCAAATCAGAACTTTCATACAAAAGTTCTGTACAAAACACTGATTGCACTAATTTCGGCACAAAATGAATTTCGGATTGCACCCAAAAACACTCGTTCTCATCCCATGGTGACAACAAAGGTACCCAAGAAATTTCATAAAGATCGGTTCATAAATACGGCCTCTAGCCTGAGCCATATTGAATTGTTGACAGATGGACCATGACATAACCTTAAATTTGACTACGTCAAAGTTGAGGTAAAATCAACAAACCAACAATATTCAGGACTGACCAAGGCCTGGACAACCCAGACAGACTTTTCCTAGGGGAGATCGGGGTCTGGCATGCCTCATTAGGAGTGAACCCTTTGATTCAAGTGGGGTTTTGAAATGCCTTTGGCTCCCCAACAGGCGTTTGTGCAACAGAACTGTTCGAAAACCTTCACAAAGCAATGGGTATGAGGTCCAGAAGGGTCATGAAGCATCCAGCTCTGTCTGATCAGCATCAAAGACGACGTTTGGAGTGGTGTATGGCATGACAACACTGAAATTGGTAAGACAAGAGTAGGTTCCTGCTTCACATCACAGATGGTTGCATTAGAGTATGGAGGCATAGAAATAATGCTTACATGCCCAGGAGCATCAGACTACTATGATCTTTATGGTGAAGGATCAGTAATGATCTGGGGATGCCTCTCTCATGATTGTAAACTTGATATGGTGACTGTACATTCGAATCTCAATGGTCATCAGTACATCCGGGACATTCTGAATCCGGTGGTTGTGCCCCATTTTGACAACAACTCGTTGTCTACTCGCCCGGCCCTATATTCATGGACGACAATGCACGGCCACATCATTCCCATGCTGTGAGAGCATTCCTTCAGAACAATGCTATTACAACACTACCTTGGCCTGCAATCAGCCCCGATTTGAATCCTTAGAACACATCCGGGACTTTTTTGGATGTCAAGTGCAAGGAAGGGATCTGCCTGTACAGAATTTGGCCGATTTTGAAGCTGCATTGCATGAGGAGTGGCAGCAGTTGCCTCTGGGCTGTATTAGAAGGCTCACTGGCTGCATTAGGAGGAGGGTTCAGGATGTCATCCGGGCACGTCTGATGTCAGACACTGCCATTGTGTTCAGGAGAGCACAAGTAACAATTTCCACCAGTAATTTGTGGCATTGTTTCATCATGGATCGTTCCAGCACAAAACTTGTCAGGAGAACATTTTAGAACTATTCTACTCAAAGTTTGCTAAGCACCAAGTATATCCAACTACCTGTTTTACGTTTTAGTTGAAATATTGTAATGAAAAGTGTGTATATTTTTTATTTAATTATGTCTTTAATGATTTAAGTACAGAAATTAAGATTTTGTCTGTGTTTGACATTATTTTTTAGCTTTTGAATAGGATAAGCATGGAAAATGGATATTATTGGAAATGAGAAAATTTTTCAATTTGCCGAAAAGTTGAAGTGAACTGATATGGGTTCAATATCGAGTATGAATAGACTCATTACTGTTAATTACAGCTTGACGTCTTCTCATACTCCCTGTCAGGTTCCTGGTGGTCCTTTGTGGGATGTTGTTCCATTCTTGGACCAGCATGGCACCAACCTCCTGGGCACTTCTTGGCTGGACTGGACAGGTTGAAATTGCAAGCTGCAACTCATTCCAGACATGTTTGATTGGATTGAGGCCAGGGGATATTGCTGGCCAGTCCAAACACTCAATCCCCTCAGTCTGTGGGTTAGAACTCCCCAACAGCATGGTCAACATGAAAACGGGCATTATCGTCCACCAGAATGAATTTATCACCCACCGCACCTGCATACAATCCGATGTGGACATCCAGGATCTCATCAATATACCACTGCGCAGTCAATGTACCACATTCAAAGACACAGAGCTCTGTACGTCAATCCCTGCTGATGCCACCCCAGACCATGATGACCCTCCACCATAGCGGTCATGCTCAGCAATGTTTGCTGCATGGAATTGCTCTCCTGGTCTTCTCCATATCCTAGAATGCCTATCTGTGTGGTCTAGGCATTACCTTGACTCATCTGTAAAAAGGACAGGTCTCCAATCTTCTCTGGTCCATGGTCCATTCATATTGTGCATGACATGGTTCTGGGACAGCGGAATGCGAATACATGGTCTTCTCGATCGGAGAGCACCTTTGTGCAACCTGCCCGGATAGTCTGCCTCAAAACATTTACCCCGGATGCATTCTGAAGGTCACTGCGAAGCTGGGTTGCTGCGGCAAAGCGGTTCCTACGGGGCTGAATTATCAAAAACCAGCCTTCAGCTGCAGATGTTGCCCTGTCTCTGCTACTACCATGCCGTCTTACTGGTGTGCCAAACTGCTGAAATCTTGCTCAGGCTCTGGTGATCACTGAATGGAGCACACCAAGGGCTTCACCAACCTGATGATGGGTAGCCCCTTGCACCACCATCCCTAAAGCCCACCACATTTCTGCTTCAGACAAATGTCTTCTTTCACATTCAATCTTTAAATCACAAGAGTTTGTGTTGAAATGAAGACTGAATACCCTACACATGTCATGTACATGTAGACAGTACACGAAAACATCATGGAAATCAAGCAGTACATGTTTTCCATGACTGTCACAAAAAGTCTGCCAGTCAAGAGAGCTAATGTAAACAGTGGGAACCATTTCAATACATTCCTCAATCACATTCACCAAAAAAATCGCAAATATGTCACAAGCAAATTTCATATTGATGTGTCAAATATTTGGTGCTTAGCAAACTTTGAGTAGTATATTAACACCACTGCAAAAAAAGGGGGTGCTTAATTGAGTTCCAGGTGTACATGTACTGATAAATTTCATTTCAGTATGAAGCCAGGCCATGACTTTGAAGATGCTGGATCATGGCTGCATCTCCGTCAAGCAGATACAACAATGGAATATTTGACAAATTCAGGCAGAATAAAAATTGATGATGACAATAGTCTGATCATAAAACAAGTGGATGTCAAGGATATTGGACAATTTAGTTGCATTGGATATGATGTTATTCGAAAGGTTTACCAGTTAGATGTTGTTTTGGGAGACCAGAGAAGAATAGTGAGTTTTTTTACAAACTTGAGCACAGTTAATGTATAATCACCATGTCAAAGCCACAAAACATAATGGAAGTGTCAATGACACTGTAGCTCAACTTGACAAACTTGAACTTGGTAAGTTATAAGTGAAATGGCAAAATTGAAGATCATTGCAATCCATGCATTTTTAAAAGTAAACTGTAGGGCTGGCTAAAAGGAGAATATTGATACACAAATGTAGTAAGTTCCGAGGTCACTGTAAACAGAAACCTTTTTCACAGAAATGAACCCTAATCGATAGCTCTTATCTACATGCAGAGGTTTCGCCAAATGAGCACACCAAGTTCAAAAACAATCCTACGATAAACATGCCATGTAGGCCATATCAAAAAAGAGTGTTCATGCACAAATGCAATAAGATAGCCCCTATCTCTGTCACTCTGAATAAGCATATGAAGTTTCAAAACAACCCAATGATGAATGTGCCCTCTAAGGCATGCCAAAGAAAGACGTTAGAAGTTTGAAGGTCATTGCTAGTAACAATGGTCTTTTACTCTTTTTTATAGAAATTCATAAAAATGCTCAGTAGAAAGTGCAGCCCTGCTAATTCGCATCGGCATTTGGCAATTGCGACGTGATTGCACGATAATTACTGTAACATCGGCAAAAAAAATGCTGATGCACTTTTCAAAAAGTGTTTAATGATAATACTAGTACACAATATATTTTTGAATGACGTCTTATTCAACAAGAAGTTGCAAGAAACCAACAAGAAGTTGCAAGAAACTCATAATTTTGAACGTAGGTATGGAAAGGGTAGAATAATTTTCCAGAGAACATTCTCGTTCAACATCAGGTCGATTTGTATCTTCGACCCATGCAAGATAAGAACAAGTTTTGATGTGACTTGGTGCTTGCAAACTGCATCGCATTCTATGATAACCTAATGTATGGCAGCGACGTCAAGTCCTGTTGACACAGTTACATTTTTGCGGAATGAGTAGAAAATTGGTCCGATTACCTTACACATGGTATGCATGTAAGTGATAGCGATCATGAAAGTCTCGGTGACAGTTTTATTACTCTGTCTGTCTCTTAGACCAATGGTATGCATGATTTCTACAAATTCTGACCTTTTACCTTTTCTCCTTACTCAGCCAATCAGAGCATCCATCACAGGAGATTTTTATGTTTCCCTCGTGGTCTTCTGTGTTGTTTTCATTTTCTTCAACTGTAATTTCCCAATGACAGATGGATCGGAACGACTTCAAAGATTGTCAGTTAAGATGTTAGTTACTGCCATTGAAGATCGGATCACAGGTGTTTGTTAAAAGGTTCAAATTGGAGAATTTATTCATTTACAGGTATGGCAGATTTACAAACTTCACATCAGGATATCCTGAGGAGTTATGTATGTGTTTTTGTGGATAAATGAATAGGCTGGGTTTCACGTCGGCAATTAGATATCATTCTTGTATTAATCCCCACACTGCCGTGTTAGTGAAAATTTAACAGCTGGTGTGTTTTACTGAATAATGCTAGAACTCAGGGTATGAAGAACAAATATAACTGTTTGCACTATTATTTAATATTACCTTGTGTGTATCGCTGAAAAATGCCGACGTAAACAAGTTTTTGCCGAAGTAAAACTGCTGAGCATCGGCAATATTTCTGCCGACGTTATTTTGGTGAATTAGCAAGTGTAAAAGAGATAAGTTTCTGTGCAAATGCACAAAGTTCAAAGGCTGGTGCTAATGACAATCATTTTTTATGGAAATGAAAAACAAGAGGCCCCAGGGGACATGAGGGTGCTCACCTGACATGGTAGCCTAAATATCAACCCATGATTTTTAAAGAATATTCCTCATACTGAACAAAGTAATCAGGAGTCCAAATATGAACCCAGGGACTTGGCCTGAACAAACTTGAATCTCACCTCAGTAAGGATGTTGTTTTCCAAATATCAAAAGTTTCTGACTACTGGATCTGAAGAAACATATTTTTAAAGAATATTCCTCATATTGAACTTGAGTTATAATTCAGGCTCCCACAGGGGGCCCAAATATGAAGCAAGGGACTTGGCTTGAACAAACTTGAATCTCACCCCTCTAAGCATGCTGCATACCAAATATCAAAAGATTCTAATTGGTGGATCTGAAGAAGATTTTTAAAGAATATTCCTCATACTGCACTAATTTAAACATTTGGGCTCCCATAGAGAGCCCAAATATGGACCCAGGAATTTGATTTCAATAAACCTGTGAAACAATCTTCCGAAGTTGTTATATGTGAAATTTGAAAGCTTTTGGAGAGGTGGTTTCGGAGAAAAGTCTTAAATGTTTTTCCCATTACCCACAGTAATGTTACCCACAGTGTTAAAAAATGCTGACTCTTTTCAAAGTCTTGGAAAGGTACCCTATGATAAAACCGATGGCAAATTTTTTTTTGACCATTCCTTTCTGCTGTTCCTCAGGAAGCTTCACACAAACTAAAATTCTCAGTGCCCTGTAGTTTTGAAGATATGGGCGTTTTAAATTTTTTCTATCTCTAGGTCTTGTGGTTCCCATGGAGAAGCAGGAATATTTTTTGGGCATAATTTAGGTACTTATGACCCAATACTTATGACCCAATAAGCCCTTGTATGAAATTTGGTTCAAATCAGCCTCTCAGTTTGGAAAATAGAAATTTTGGTACAATTTGGGCTACCACAGGAAGCCCAAATATGAACCCAGGGACTTGGCTTTAACAAACTTATATCTTACCTCCCTGAGGATACTGTATACCAAATATCAAAAGATTCTAATTCCCATAGAGAGCCCATATAAGGACCCAGGGATTTGCTTTCAATAAACATGTGAAACAAACTTCCAAAGACATTATATGTGAAATTTGAAAGCTTTTGGAGAAGAATAGTCTTAAATGTTTTTCCCATTACCCACAGTAATGTTACCCACAGTGTTAAAAAATGCTGACTCTTTTCAAAGTCTTGGAAAGGAACCCTTTGATAAAACCAATACCAATTTTTTTGTTTGGACCATTCCATTCTGTTGGTCCTAAGGAAACTTCACATCAAATAAGAATTCTCAGTGCCGTGTAGTTTCGGAGACATGGGCATTTTAAATTTTTTCTTTTTTTAACTTCTGCAGTTCGCATGGGGTGCCAGAAATATTTTTGGGCATAAATTAAATACTTATGACCCAATAAACCCTCATATCAAATTTGGTTCAAATCAGCCTCTCGGTTTGGAAAATATAAATTTTGGGCCGGCCGAAAATTCTTGCCCCTCCCATAACAACATCAAATATAGCTCCTTGAACTTCTCTTGAACAAATATGAGTCTACACCTCAAGAGGAAGCTGTACTGAAAACATCAAGTCTCTGCTACTGCTGGTTCATGAGAAGATTTTTTAAGATTTAAGCACACTTTTTGGGCGTGGCCCTTCCGAGGGACGAGGCAACTTGATTTTAACCTAATCAAAATGCGATGTCATAACAAACTATTATCTCAAATTTCACTTAAATTGGTCCAGCATTTTTGGAAAAAATGCAAACACCATGTTCATGGATGACAGATGGTGAGTGATCACTTTAGCACCCTGACTGAAAGTCAGGCGAGCTAAAAATCAACAGCTCACATCCAGAGGTCACCCCGAACACGCATACCAAGTTTCAAAGTGATCTTATCATAAATGTGCCTTGTAGGGCATGCCATAAGAATATATTGATGCCTGGCTAAATTAAGTTTGAAGTTTGTTGCCAATGTTAATGTTTTTTGACAGAAATGGAAGAAAATAGATAGCTCCCATCCCACCCCAAAGAAGCACACCAAGTTTCAAAGCGATCTGATTATAAATGTGCCCTGCAGGGTGTGCCAAAGGAATATATTGATGCCTGACTAAACTAAGTTCAAAGGACTTTACCAGCGGCATAACTGCACTAAGTTCATTGCCAGCATCAACATTTTTTGACAGAAATGGAAGACAAGAGGCCTCAGGGGGCCTGAAGGCGCTCACCTGACATGGTAGCCTAAATATCAACCCAGAGAATTGATTTCTACAATTTGCATCTGCTACTCCTAAGAAAAACTTATACCAAATATCCAAAGATTCTGACCAGTGGATCTTAAAAAAAATGATTTTTAAAGAATATTCCTCATATTGAACTAAGTTATAATTCGGGCTCCCACAGTGAGCCCAAATATGGACCTAGGGGCCATGGCTTGAACAAACTTGAATCTCCCCCCCCCCCCCCCCCTCCCCCAAGGATACTGCATACCAAATATCAAAACATTCCGACTTCTGGATGTGAAGAAGAAGATTTTTAAAGAAAATTCCTCATTTTGAACTAAGTTGTCATTCGGGCTCCCACAGTGTGCCCAAATATGGACCTAGGGACATGGCTTGAACAAACTTGAATCCCATCCCCCTAAGGGTGCTGCATACCAAATATCAAAAGATTCTGCCTGCTGGATCTTGAGAAGAAGATTTTTTAAGAAAATTCCTCATTTCGAACTAAGTTACAATTCAAGCTCCCACAGTGAGCCCAAATATGGACCTAGGGACATGGCCTGAGCAAACTTGAATCTTACCTCCCTAAGGATGCTGCATACCAAATATCAAAACATTCCGACTGCTGGATCTGAAGAAGAAGATTTTTCAAGAAAATTCCTCATTTCGAACTAAGTTACAATTCAAGCTCCCACAGTGAGCCCAAATATGGACCTAGGGACATGGCTTGAACAAACTTGAATCTCACCTCCCTAAGAATGCTGCATACCAAATATCAAAACATTCCGACTGCTGGATCTGAAGAAGAAGATTTTTTAAGAAAATTCCTCATTTCGAACTAAGTTACAATTCAAGCTCCCACAGTGAGCCCAAATATGGACCTAGGGACATAGCTTGAACAAACTTGAATCTCACCCCCCTAAGGATGCTGCATACCAAATATCAAAACATTCCGACTGCTGGATCTGAAGAAGATTTTTAAAGAAAATTCCTCATTTTGAACAAGTTATAATTCGGGCTCCCACAGTGAGCCCAAATATGAACCCAGGGACTTGGCTTGGACAAAATTGAATCTCAGTAATCCATACCTAAGCTCAGCCTACAGCTGATGGAGCGCAATCCATTTTCATAAGCAGTGAAAAGTTATATAACTCCACGGGTGGAAGTCCACCCATATGAGTGTCCAAAACATGGACCACAATCTATAACAATTCTCTGCCCATATACTCAGCGTGCAGAGAGCCGTGACCGCATACTCTAAGAGTATTGGAGGGGTACCACCCTCCCCGCATACACACTATGTCGGACCCACCGAATGTCTCGCACTAAACGTGCAGTGGTAAACATGCAGCCACAAGACTAGCTCTTGAGACATCCTAACTCTCTCTTTGCAAAATGTCATGTAACGGACTCCCACAACTGCCTGTAAGCATGCCTTTGTTTCTGCCTCCCCCGTTTCAATCATGATTCTGGGCCCCTTTTTGGAGGACTTACGTTTACCGATGAGGATTTGATGCTTGCATTGAATCTGCCGTCGGGGGTTTGACCAGGCAAACAACAACCAGTGCACTGTGAGCCGCGACTCGCAGGTGGGAGCTCTCCCACGAGAGAGTACCATAAAACAGATCTCCACTGGTATCTGTAATTCTTAACGGTTCAGGGCACCGCCCTAGTAGACTGACATACCCGTATGCAGTTATCGGGAAACACACGAATATCAGATGATCTTAATACCTAATGCAACATAATTTGGTCAGAGCTGTAGTGGCAAACACAGCCATTTCACAAACATACCATTTTAAGCAGCAAGAATAGTATCGGCGACCATAGACTAGAAAAATAAACAACAATTGTTCTATATACTTAAACAATTGCGTAACCACACTGAATATAAGTTATCCCTACAAATAGAATAGCATTGAACTGTAGGATAACCCCATAGAGTGGAAATCCACCCATATAGCTGTCCAACACACGGACCGAAATTTGGAACAATTTCAACTCGTGCACGAAATAATACTGGCAACTAGAGAGTCCAACAAATAAACAAACAAAATCTCTCTCGTTGTTTTTAACATTTTTTATATATATATGGAAGTGGAGAAACACATAAATGGGACAAACACCCAAAACCTGGGCTACAAATTACAACTCAAACGTTTTATTTCCTTCTAATATAGAAGAGTTTACACATCGTCAAGTTACCAAATTAGGGCATGTAAACTGGTTCCTAAATGTCATTACTCCAATCGTAACACAATCGAACCGATAACCAGTCACATGACTATGAAATCAAGCTAACCTTAACCAGCCAATCAGCGTACAGAACTCATTCACGTGGTAGTAACTGACAGGGGAAGAAAGAAGAAGAAACATCTCCCTGTCGCCATTTTGATTGTTAAAACAACACGCTTTCCATCACTGCTAACTGATAGACTGATTACACAGAATCATCAAATATCTCGCTAATTCATTATAATTGGCTTATTAATAGATAGGTGTCGCTTCGTTTTATATCTCCACGTGCTTACATTCATGATTTTATAACGGATCTTTCTTTTAAGTGTAAGTTTATCCTACCCACTTTGATTTTAGAAAATCAACTTCTCGAGTCTGTTTTCTATGATTACAAATCCTCTGCTTTTAGCACGAGGTGACTTCCACGTATTGCGCGAGACGATCCCTCCACAACTAATGTGCGAGATGAGATTCCTCCGCAACTACAGTGCGAAACGATTCCTCCACAACCATTGTGCGAGATGAAATTTAGAAAACAATACCTCGACATAATAACAGGGTACCCACCCGATACAAATCCTCTGCTTTTAGCACGAGATGACTTCCACTTATTGCGTGAGACGATTCCTCCACAACTAATGTGCGAGTTGAGATTCCTCCGCAACTACTGTGCGAAACGATTCCTCCACAACCATTGTGCGAGATGAACTTTAGAAAACAATACCTCAACATAATTCCGGGGTACCCACCCAAGTACTAATAGCTGATAAAACCATACCTACATCAGCCTTGCACGTAGTGTAAACAAAACCTACGGCTTATACCAACTTCTCTACACGCTGATAACAGCTGTTTGAACGATCCACTGTACGTGACAATTTCACAAACTGATCTAATCATATCAGTTATATACGTAGCGTAGCCTCAAAGTCTACATAATACACCATTCTAAACACACTGATACCAGTCGTGTACACGGTCTTCTTAGAGACTGAATTGATTAGCAGAGAGTAAAAGCACAAGGCTATTCTCTCCTATAAACATAATGACTGAGTGAGCCTAATCCACGCTCTGTAGTACCACTCACCCTCTGTAGTGTAAAATCGCAGCTTCAACAAGCTGCTTGTCACTACAGACAACAGAACAGTCGAAATATTTCTCAAGCGCATACACGCTATAATAACTAACCACCACATAACTTGAAGTGGTCCATGTAAACACAATCTAAACACGAAATCTTATGTATTTGTTTATTTGATAAGACCTTACGGTCGAAACTATAGTTATACCAGCGGCTCTGCCGGGCAAATACCACGAGATTTCCTTTCCCTCAACATGGGGCTCTACATTCTAACTCACTGAAACAAATACAAAAGTCCACCTCACACAGTAATGGACAAACACAGAAACATGCCTCCCCCGGACTCCTTCAGTCCAAATGCTCAAGGGGAGCTAGGTCAAAAACCATCCGACTGACTATGAGAAAGGCAACATCTCCATGTTGATTCCAAGTGACTTCTACGGAACCAACTGAATGAGAAAATACAAAATATAGTGGTCGGTTAGCAAAACACAACTGTACATACACAAGCCTATCTTGTCAAACATTCTGACAACGATAAAATAGTATGAATGATAGACTTCATACCGGTACCTATCAAACTCTTCCAAATATGATAGGTGAGCTGTTCAAATTATGAATAAGCGAAGCTCTTCTATAAAACAGCCAAACGCTACGCTTACGCAATCAAGCTCGTCGACAAAGCAGCCAAGCTCCTCTATAAAGCAGCCAATAGTCAAATAAATAACCCTTAAATAAGGGTGCTGACATCTGATACAGCCTAATCTGTTCTTAATGGCAATAAAGGGTTATATAATCCCAATGAGTGGAAATCCACCCACATGATTTTTCAGCACAAATTAAGTGCAAATAAAGGGCACGAACTGACAAATAATAGCGTACACCGCACACTTGCTCTCAATCTATCGACAATATCCTTTGAAATGTCGACAATTAATTACTCAGGCAGTGTACTCAGCCTAATAGTTGGAAAGCACATTACCTCCAACACTACAGCACACACATGCTGATGAGCCTTTTGGTACGGCCATATTTAATACTGCGCGCCGACACTGATACGGCCTTACACGCTAAAAATGAGGCCAGATCATTTTATTGGAAACACTGACGGCCTCGGCGTCGTATCAAGTAAAGCACATGCATTCAACAGTATAGCATGCAATTATAGATGAGCCTTAGAGCGAGGTCTAGGGGTGAATGGAGGAAACGGGTAGCTAAGCCATCCACCTTTGGTCCTCCACCAGTGCCATCGACCTTCACGCATACCAAATACTGATACGATCTCACGAATAAAACAGTGTACACGTAGTATATTTGAACTGCACCCAATTAGTGAAACACGTATTCTCACACGCAGCAGTTACTCAAAAACCACAAACAACACGCTGTATCATGCGCTAAATAAGTAATCCGTACCTAAGCTCAGCCTACAGCTGATGGAGCGCAATCCATTTTCATAAGCAGTGAAAAGTTATATAACTCCACGGGTGGAAGTCCACCCATATGAGTTCCAAAACATGGACCACAATCTATAACAATTCTCTGCCCATATACTCAGCGTGCAGAGAGCCGTGACCGCATACTCTAAGAGTATTGGAGGGGTACCACCCTCCCCGCATACACACTATGTCGGACCCACCGAATGTCTCGCACTAAACATGCAGTGGTAAACATGCAGCCACAAGACTAGCTCTTGAGACATCCTAACTCTCTCTTTGCAAAAAGTCATGTAACGGACTCCCACAACTGCCTGTAAGCATGCCTTTGTTTCTGCCTCCCCCGTTTCAATCAAATACCAGCGGCTCTGCCGGGCAAATACCACAAGATTTCCGTTCCCCCAACATGGGGCTCTACATTCTAACTCACTGAAACAAATACAAAAGTCCACCTCACACAGTAATGGAGAAACATAGAAACATGCCTCCCCCGGACTCCTTCAGTCCAAATGCTCAAGGGGAGCTAGGTCAAAAACCATCCGACTGACTATGAGAAAGGCAACATCTCCATGTTGATTCCAAGTGACTTCTACGGAACCAACTGAATGAGAAAATACAAAATATAGTGGTCGGTTAGCAAAACACAACTGTACATACACAAGCCTATCTTGTCAAACATTCTGACAACGATAAAATAGTATGAATAATAGACTTCATACCGGTACCTATCAAACTCTTCCAAATATGATAGGTGAGCTGTTCAAATTATGAATAAGCGAAGCTCTTCTATAAAACAGCCAAACGCTACCCTTACGCAATCAAGCTCGTCGACAAAGCAGCCAAGCTCCTCGATAAAGCAGCCAATAGTCAAATAAATAACCCTTAAATATGGGTGCTGACATCTGATACAGCCTAATCTGTTCTTAATGGCAATAAAGGGTTATATAATCCCAATGAGTGGAAATCCACCCACATGATTTTTCAGCACAAATTAAGTGCAAATAAAGGGCACGAACTGACAAATAATAGCGTACACTGCACACTTGCTCTCAATCTATCGACAATATCCTTTGAAATGTCGACAATTAATTACTCAGGCAGTGTACTCAGCCTAATAGTTGGAAAGCACATTACCTCCAACACTACAGCAAACACATGCTGATGAGCCTTTTGGTACGGCCATATTTAATACTGCGCGCCGACACTGATACGGCCTTACACGCTAAAAATAGGGCCAGATCATCTTATTGGAAACACTGACGGCCTCGGCGTCGTATCATGTAAAGCACATGCTTTCAACAGTATAGCATGCAATTATAGATGAACCTTAGAGTGAGGTCTAGGGGTGAATAGAGGAAACGGGTAGCTAAGCCATCCACCTTTGGTCCTCCACCAGTGCCATCGACCTTCACGCATACCAAATACTGATACGATCTCACGAATAAAACAGTGTACACGTAGTATATTCGAACTGCACCCAATTAGTGAAACATGTATTCTCACACGCAGCAGTTACTCAAAAACCACAAACAACACGCTGTAACATGCGCTAAATAAGTAATCCGTACCTAAGCTCAGCCTACAGCTGATGGAGCGCAATCCATTTTCATAAGCGGTGAAAAGTTATATAACTCCACGGGTGGAAGTCCACCCATATGAGTGTCCAAAACATGGACCACAATCTATAACAATTCTCTGCCCATATACTCAGCGTGCAGAGAGCCGTGACTGCATACTCTAAGAGTATTGGAGGGGTACCACCCTCCCCACATACACACTATGTCGGACCCACCGAATGTCTCGCACTAAACGTGCAGTGGTAAACATGCAGCCACAAGACTAGCTCTTGAGACATCCTAACTCTCTCTTCGCAAAAAGTCATGTAACGGACTCCCACAACTGCCTGTAAGCATGCCTTTGTTTCTGCCTCCCCCGTTTCAATCATATACCAGCGGCTCTGCCAGGCAAATACCACGAGATTTCCTTTCCCCCAACATGGGGCTCTACATTCTAACTCACTGAAACAAATACAAAAGTCCACCTCACACAGTAATGGAGAAACATAGAAACATGCCTCCCCCGGACTCCTTCAGTCCAAATGCTCAAGGGGAGCTAGGTCAAAAACCATCCGACTGACTATGAGAAAGGCAACATCTCCATGTTGATTCCAAGTGACTTCTACGGAACCAACTGAATGAGAAAATACAAAATATAGTGGTCGGTTAGCAAAACACAACTGTATATACACAAGCCTATCTTGTCAAACATTCTGACAACGATAAAATAGTATGAATGATAGACTTCATACCGGTACCTATCAAACTCTTCCAAATATGATAGGTGAGCTGTTCAAATTATGAATAAGCGAAGCTCTTCTATAAAACAGCCCAACGCTACGCTTACGTAATCAAGCTCGTCGACAAAGCAGCCAAGCTCCTCGATAAAGCAGCCAATAGTCAAATAAATAACCCTTAAATAAGGGTGCTGACATCTGATACAGCCTAATCTGTTCTTAATGGCAATAAAGGGTTATATAATCCCAATGAGTGGAAATCCACCCACATGATTTTTCAGCACAAATTAAGTGCAAATAAAGGGCACAAACTGACAAATAATAGCGTACACTGCACACTTGCTCTCAATCTATCGACAATATCCTTTGAAATGTCGACAATTAATTACTCAGGCAGTGTACTCAGCCTAATAGTTGGAAAGCACATTACCTCCAACAATACAGCACACACATGCTGATGAGCCTCTTGGTACGGCCATATTTAATACTGCGCGCCGACACTGATACGGCCTTACACGCTAAAAATAGGGCCAGATCATTTTATTGGAAACACTGACGGCCTCGGCGTCGTATCCTGTAAAGCACATGCATTCAACAGTATAGCATGCAATTATAGATGAGCCTTAGAGCGAGGTCTAGGGGTGAATGGAGGAAACGGGTAGCTAAGCCATCCAGCTTTGGCCCTCCACCAGTGTCATCGACCTTCACGCATACCAAATACTGATACGATCTCACGAATAAAACAGTGTACACATAGTATATTCGAACTGCACCCAATTAGTGAAACACGTATTATCACACGCAGCAGTTACTCAAAAAACACAAACAACACGCTGTATCATGCGCTAAATAAGTAATCCGTACCTAAGCTCAGCCTACAGCTGATGGAGCGCAATCCATTTTCATACGCAGTGAAAAGTTATATAACTCCACGGGTGGAAGTCCACCCATATGAGTGTCCAAAACATGGACCACACTCTATAACAATTCTCTGCCCATATACTCAGCGTGCAGAGAGCCGTGACCGCATACTCTGAGAGTATTGGAGGGGTACCACCCTCCTCACATACACAGTATGTCGGACCCACCGAATGTCTTGCACTAAACGTGCAGTGGTAAACATGCAGCCACAAGACTAGCTCTTGAGACATCCTAACTCTCTCTTCGCAAAAAGTCATGTAACGGACTCCCACAACTGCCTGTAAGCATGCCTTTGTTTCTGCCTCCCCCGTTTCAATCAAAAAAGAGTTATATTCTGTTGAGTGTCTCAGACATCATGAGAGCTCTTGTTAGGTAAATGGTTATATTCTATCAAGTGTCTCAGACATCATGAGAACTCTTGTTAGGTAAAGGGTTATATTCTATCAAGTGTCTCAGACATCATGAGAGCTCTTGTTAGGTAAATGGTTATATTCTATCAAGTGTCTCAGACATCATGAGAACTCTTGTTAGGTAAATGGTTATATTCTATCAAGTGTCTCAGACATCATGAGGGCTCTTGTTAGGTAAATGGTTATATTCTATCAAGTGTCTCAGACATCATGAGAGCTCTTGTTAGGTAAATGGTTATATTCTATCAAGTGTCTCAGACATCATGAGAACTCTTGTTAGGTAAATGGTTATATTCTATCAAGTGTCTCAGACATCATGAGAGCTCTTGTTAGGTAAAGGGTTATATTCTATCAAGTGTCTCAGACACCATGAGGGCTCTTGTTAGGTAAATGGTTATATTCTATCAAGTGTCTCAGACATCATGAGAGCTCTTGTTAGGTAAAGGGTTATATTCTGTCAAGTGTCTCAGACATCATGAGAGCTCTTGTTAGGTAAAGGGTTATATTCTATCAAGTGTCTCAGACATCATGAGGGCTCTTGTTAGGTAAAGGGTTATATTCTATCAAGTGTCTCAGACATCATGAGAGCTCTTGTTAGGTAAATGGTTATATTCTATCAAGTGTCTCAGACATCATGAGAACTCTTGTTAGGTAAATGGTTATATTCTATCAAGTGTCTCAGACATCATGAGGGCTCTTGTTAGGTAAAGGGTTATATTCTATCAAGTGTCTCAGACATCATGAGAGCTCTTGTTAGGTAAAGGGTTATATTCTATCAAGTGTCTCAGACATCATGAGGGCTCTTGTTAGGTAAAGGGTTATATTCTATCAAGTGTCTCAGACATCATGAGGGCTCTTGTTAGGTAAAGGGTTATATTCTATCAAGTGTCTCAGACATCATGAGAACTCTTGTTAGGTAAAGGGTTATATTTTATCAAGTGTCTCAGACATCATGAGAGCTCTTGTTAGGTAAATGGTTATATTCTATCAAGTGTCTCAGACATCATGAGAGCTCTTGTTAGGTAAAGGGTTATATTCTATCAAGTGTCTCAGACATCATGAGAGCTCTTGTTAGGTAAATGGTTATATTCTATCAAGTGTCTCAGACATCATGAGAACTCTTGTTAGGTAATTGGTTATATTCTATCAAGTGTCTCAGACATCATGAGAACTCTTGTTAGGTAAATGGTTATATTCTATCAAGTGTCTCAGACATCATGAGAGCTCTTGTTAGGTAAATGGTTATATTCTATCAAGTGTCTCAGACATCATGAGAGCTCTTGTTGGTAAAGGGTTATATTCTATCAAGTGTCTCAGACATCATGAGAGCTCTTGTTAGGTAAATGGTTATATTCTATCAAGTGTCTCAGACATCATGAGAGCTCTTGTTAGGTAAAGGGTTATATTCTATCAAGTGTCTCAGACATCATGAGAGCTCTTGTTAGGTAAAGGGTTATATTCTATCAAGTGTCTCAGACATCATGAGAGCTCTTGTTAGGTAAAGAGTTATATTCTGTCAAGTGTCTCAGACATCATGAGAACTCTTGTTAGGTAAAGGGTTATATTCTATCAAGTGTCTCAGACATCATGAGAACTCTTGTTAGGTAAAGGGTTATATTCTATCAAGTGTCTCAGACATCATGAGAGCTCTTGTTAGGTAAATGGTTATATTCTATCAAGTGTCTCAGACATCATGAGAGCTCTTGTTAGGTAAAGGGTTATATTCTATCAAGTGTCTCAGACATCATGAGAGCTCTTGTTAGGTAAAGGGTTATATTCTATCAAGTGTCTCAGACATCATGAGAGCTCTTGTTAGGTAAAGAGTTATATTCTGTCAAGTGTCTCAGACATCATGAGAACTCTTGTTAGGTAAAGGGTTATATTCTGTCAAGTGTCTCAGACATCATGAGAACTCTTGTTAGGTAAACGGTTATATTCTATCAAGTGTCTCAGACATCATGAGAGCTCTTGTTAGGTAAAGGGTTATATTCTATCAAGTGTCTCAGACATCATGAGAGCTCTTGTTAGGTAAATGGTTATATTCTATCAAGTGTCTCAGACATCATGAGAGCTCTTGTTAGGTAAAGGGTTATATTCTATCAAGTGTCTCAGACATCATGAGAGCTCTTGTTAGGTAAAGGGTTATATTCTATCAAGTGTCTCAGACATCATGAGAGCTCTTGTTAGGTAAAGAGTTATATTCTGTCAAGTGTCCCAGACATCATGAGAGCTCTTGTTAGGTAAAGGGTTATATTCTATCAAGTGTCTCAGACATCATGAGAGCTCTTGTTAGGTAAATGGTTATATTCTATCAAGTGTCTCAGACACCATGAGGGCTCTTGTTAGGTAAAGGGTTATATTCTATCAAGTGTCTCAGACATCATGAGAGCTCTTGTTAGGTAAATGGTTATATTCTATCAAGTGTCTCAGACATCATGAGAGCTCTTGTTAGGTAAATGGTTATATTCTATCAAG
The DNA here is from genome assembly GCA_031216915.1 of Pictodentalium vernedei. NCBI lineage: Eukaryota > Metazoa > Mollusca > Scaphopoda > Dentaliida > Dentaliidae > Pictodentalium > Pictodentalium vernedei. Next base: position 9,140,452 of record CM062291.1, on the reverse strand, counting down.
TGTCTCAGACATCATGAGAGCTCTTGTTAGGTAAAGGGTTATATTCTATCAAGTGTCTCAGACATCATGAGAGCTCTTGTTAGGTAAATGGTTATATTCTATCAAGTGTCTCAGACACCATGAGAACTCTTGTTAGGTAAATGGTTATATTCTATAGAGTGTCTCAGACATCATGAGAGCTCTTGTTAGGTAAAGGGTTATATTCTATCAAGTGTCTCAGACATCATGAGAGCTCTTGTTAGGTAAAGGGTTATATTCTATCAAGTGTCTCAGACACCATGAGAGCTCTTGTTAGGTAAAGGGTTATATTCTATCAAGTGTCTCAGACATCATGAGAGCTCTTGTTAGGTAAAGGGTTATATTCTATCAAGTGTCTCAGACATCATGAGAGCTCTTGTTAGGTAAAGGGTTATATTCTATCAAGTGTCTCAGACACCATGAGAGCTCTTGTTAGGTAAAGAGTTATATTCTGTCGAGTGTCTCAGACACCATGAGGGCTCTTGTTAGGTAAAGGGTTATATTCTATCAAGTGTCTCGGACACCATGAGAGCTCTTGTTAGGTAAAGAGTTATATTCTGTCAAGTGTCTCAGACACCATGAGGGCTCTTGTTAGGTAAAGGGTTATATTCTATCAAGTGTCTCAAGACACCATGAGGGCTCTTGTTAGGTAAAGGGTTATATTCTGTCGAGTGTCTCAGACACCTTGAGGGCTCTTGTTAGGTAAAGGGTTATATTCTATCAAGGGTCTCAAGACACAATGAGAGCAATTGTTAGGTAAAAGCAGGCCTGAAAATAAGCAGTGTGACATTTGCAGAATGAGGTCCCCAGAGGGTGAATTTGATGATGCTATCTCATGCAGTGGGCCAATTTATTCTCTGGGTACCTCTTTCTGTTTAGTTTTGAGACCCTGATTCAGGTTGAAGTTCACGGAGGATAACTTTAGTGATGCTACCCTGCTATGCAGGGTAGCATCACTAAATTCACCCTCTGGGGACCTCATTTTGCAGGTGACAGTCTGCTTATTTTCTGGTTTGGGTAAAGGGTTATATTCTATCGAGTGTTTCAAGACACCATGAGAGCTATTGTTAGGTAAAGGGTTATATTCTGATCTAACTGATAGTTAATTTTTTAAAAATTATTTCAGATCGATAAGGAGAATACGCCTGCAGCTGATGTAAAAATGCCAGATAGAAATCTCATGGTAACAACACGATGGTCACAATGGAGTAAATGTTCTACATGTGGCAGACCTGGCAAAAAAAGAAAATTTGGATTATGTATGGTGAAGGTAAGTCAGGAATGATTATATGAGTGATTTATGCACATGGTGTTTTGAGTTTACTTTCAGCATCCATGGCTACTGCATTAGTATAAAGTCAAGCTTAGCCTACTTTAGAAAACTTGCACCCCTGGCATTAATTACCAGGTCATATTTTATCTAGTATAACAGGACCTAATCATAAGAGATAACAAGCAACTGTCTCTTCCTGGGATCCTCTAGTAAAACAGGATCTAATCATTGCAGAAAACAAGCAACTGTCTCTACCAGGGATCCTCTAGTAAAACAGGATCTAATCATTGCAGAAAACAAGCAACTGTCTCTTCCAGGTATCCTCTAGTAAAACAGGATCTAATCATTGCAGAAAACAAGCAACTGTCTGTACCAGGGATCCTCTAGTAAAACAGGATCTAATCATTGCAGAAAACAAGCAACTGTCTCTACCAGGGATCCTCTAGTAAAACAGGATCTAATCATTGCAGAAAACAAGCAACTGTCTCTACCAGGGATCCTCTAGTAAAACAGGATCTAATCATTGCAGAAAACAAGCAACTGTCTCTACCAGGGATCCTCTAGTAAAACAGGATCTAATCATTGCAGAAAACAAGCAACTGTCTCTACCAGGGATCCTCTAGTAAAACAGGATCTAATCATTGCAGAAAACAAGCAACTGTCTCTTCCTGGGATCCTCTAGTAAAATAGGACCTGTTCACCACGGAAATCAAGCAATGTGTCTCTTCTAGGGATCTTCTAATAAAACAGGACCTGTTCACCACAGAAAACAAGAAATGCATCTCTTCCAGTGATCCTCTAGTAAAACAAGACCTGTTCACCACAGAAAACAAGCAATGTGTCTCTTCCAGGGATCCTCTAGTAAAACAGGGACTGTTCACAACAGAAAACAAGAGGCCCCAAGGGGCCTGAGGGCGCTCACCTGACATGGTAGCCTAAATATCAACCCAGAGAATTGATTTCAACAAGTTGCATCTGATCCTCCTAAGAAAAGCTTATACCAAATAAGATTCTGACCAGTGGATCTAAAAAAAAAATAGAAGATTTTTAAAGAAGATTCCTCATATTGAACTAAGTTATAATTCGGGCTCCCACAGTGAGTCCAAATATGGACCTAGGGACTTGGCTTGAACAAAGTTGAATCTCACTCCCTAAGCATGGTGCATACCAAATATCAAAAGATTCTGCCTGCTGGATCTTGAGAAGATTTTTAAAGAAAATTCCTCATTTTGAACTAAGTTACAATTCAAGCTCCCACAGTGAGCCCAGATATGGACCAAGGGACTTGGCTTGAACAAACTTGAATCTCACCCCCTAAGCATGGTGCATACCAAATATCAAAAGATTCTGCCTGCTGGATCTTGAAAAGAAGATTTTCAAAGAAATTTGCCTGAAATGCATTAACTTCGAATTCGGGCTTCTATAGTGAGCCCAAATATGAATCCAGGGGGCCAATTTGAACAAACTTGAATCAGATCCACCCCACAATGTTGCATAACAAATAACAAAAGATTCTGCCTGCTGGATCTGGAGAAGAAGATTTTTAAAGAAATTTGCCTGAAATGCACTAAGTTCGAATTTGGGCTTCTATAGTGAGCCCAAATATGAATCCAGGGGGCCGATTTGAACAAACTTGAATCAGATCCACCCCACAATGTTGCATACCAAATATCCAAAGATTCTGCCTGCTGGATCTGGAGAAGAAGATTTTTTAAGAAATTTGCCTGAAATGCACTAAGTTCGAATTCGAGCTTCTATACTGAGCCCAAATATAAACCCAGGTGGCCGATTTGAACAAACTTGAATCAGATCCACCCCACAATGTTGCATGCCAAATATCAAAAGATTCTGCCTGCTCGATCTGAAGAAGATTTTTTAAGAAATTTGCCTGAAATGCACTAAGATCGAATTCGGGCTTTTATAGTGAGCCCAAATATGAATCCAGGGAGCCGATTTGAGTAAACTTGAATCAGATCCACCCCACAATGTTGCATACCAAATATCAAAAGATTCTGCCTGCTGGATCTGGAGAAGAAGATTTTTTAAGAAATTTGCCTGAAATGCACTAAGTTCGAAATCGGGCTCTTATACTGAGCCCAAATATGAACCCAGGGGGCCGATTTGAACAAACTTGAATCAGATCCACCCTACAATGTTGCATACCAAATATCAAAAGATTCTGCCTGCTGGATCTGGAGAAGAAGATTTTTTAATGTTTTTCCCATTGCCTACAGTGTTAAAAAGTGCTGACTCAGCACTTTTTCAAAGTCCCGAAACTGTACCCTATGATAAAACCGATGGCAATTTTTTTTTACCAATCCTTTCTGTTGGTCCCAAGGAAGCTGCACACCAAATAAAAATTCTCAGTGCCGTGCAGTTTTTGAGATATAGGCGTTTTAATTTTTTTCTATTTTTAGCTCCTGTGGTTCCCACGGGGCTACAGGAAAAAAATTTCTGCATAAATTAGGTACTTATGACCCAATAAGCCCTCACATAAAATTTGGTTCAAATTGGCCTCTCGGTTTAAAAAATAGAAATTTGGGGTGGGGCCAAAATTTTTGCTCCTCCCATAACATCGCCAAGTATAGACCTACAAACTTCTCTTGAACAAACTTGAGTCTACACCTCAAAAGGAAGCTGCATACCAAATATCAAGTCTCTGCTATTGCTGGTTCTTGAGAAGAAGATTTTTTAAGAATTGGAGCATTTTTGCCCCACCCCTCTGCTCAATATGAGCCGAAACCTAATTTGCCCAAAAATCAAAATGCCGCTATATAACCCCTACTCACATGAAATTTCATTAACATGCGGCCAGTGGTTTGGAAGAAAAAGACCCAAACACCACCTTCACGCCGGACGACGGACGCCGGACGACGGACGACGGACGACGGACGAAAAGTGATCAGAAAAGCTCACCCTGACTTTCAGTCAGGTGAGCTAACAAGCAATGTTTCTCTTCCAGGTGTCCTCTAGTGAAAGAGGACCTGTTCACGATAGAAAACAAGCAATGTGTCTCTTCTAGGGATCCTCTAGTAAAACACGACCTGTTCGCCACAGAAAACAAGCAATGTGTTTCTTCCAGGGATCCTCTAGTAAAACAGGACCTGTTCACAGAAAACAAGCAATGCATTTCTTCCAGAGATCCTCTAGTAAAACAAGACCCTTTAACCACAGAAAACAAGCAATGTGTCTCTTCCAGGGATCCTCATGGGCAAAAAGAATAATTATAAAACGTTCTTTTCATGTTCAATATAATACCATCATTTTAAGGATGTTTATAACTTTGGTCAAACAAGCACATATTTAAGGTCTGTCATAGGGCTTCCATATTTTAACAGCAAGGGTTAAAGAAAAAACATTGCAATTTTACTCTTCATGCAAACCACTCCTTCAAATCAGGCAATAAATGTTATCTGTTTTCAAGTTTGTTCAAATTAAGCCACTTCTTGTTATGTTTAAGAGCCTGAAGTCAGACACCCCATATATAATTTTACATAACTTGTTAAGTGGTGGTAAGTGGACAGATGAGTAACTGAGTAAACTCTAAAGCACCCAGAATATTTCATTAGAAATTGAAAATTCTAGTTGAGTTCTTTCTTGATGTTTGTTAATTAACATGGCTTCTATTTTGTCACATTTCTTCACAAGAACCAGGCAAAGGGTTAAGATTTCAATGAGTGCCCAGTATTGATTATATTAAAAAAAACTGTTAGGAGCAGGCAATTACCATATTGATGACCTCCGATGTACTACATGTAAATCTGTATGTCCTTTATATAAACACAGCTATTTATATTATCTCGGCTATACATTTTATTTTATTTTTATTACAAGTGAATGTAATGTTTCTGGAATCAATGCATCTTTTCTTCTTTAACAAAATAGGGCATGTATGTCTGATGCAGACGCTGGTGCAGTCACCACATAAGCTCACCATTTCTTTAAAGTAGGTGAGCAAAAATTACTTTAAAACAAAACTTCTTACCACAGACAATCTCAAAGGGGCCTTAATCGCTAACCAAACAAAAGTAGTTCAAAGAAGTATGTTGGGTCACATTCAGTTAGTCATGGTTCATCAACAATACAGAGGAATGAAGTCATGAAATTATTCATAACTCTGGTATCCATGTCAGATGATTATTATCATAGGTCTTCCCGTCTTCTTCCAATTCTATCAGCTGTAGACAATAACTGCCAAACTTCCAAGGGTTGTTATGTTAGTGCAGTTTGAAATGCAAATTTTATAAAAACAAGAGGCCCCAAGGGGCCTTAATCGCTCACCTGCCAAAGTGGTTAAAAGAAGTATTTGGGGTCAAATTCAGTCAGACATGGTTCATCAACACTATGAAGGAATGAAGTTATGTAAGGTAAATTTTATGGAAAAACACTAAGGAAAGGATTTGAACAAACCTGAACCTAACATGCCCCCTCTGCCACGCGCACCACACTCATAGAGAGCCCAAATATTAAGCCAGGAACTCAAATTGAACAAACTTGAATCTGATCCCCCTTGAGATGTTATATACCAAACATGAAAGAATTCTGATTTGTGGATCTGAAGAAGGTTTTCAAAGAAATGCCCTCACACTGCAGCCCTCAAATTGAAAAAAACTTGAATCTGACCCACCTAGAGAAATATGAAAGGATTCTGATTTGTGAATCTGACCCACCTAGAGAAATATGAAAGGATTCTGATTTGTGAATCTGGCCCACCTAGAGAAATATGAAAGGATTCTGATTTGTGAATCTGACCCACCTAGAGAAATATGAAAGGATTCTGATTTGTGGATCTAAAGAAGATGATTTTATAAGAAATTCCCTCATATTGCACCAAGTTAAACTTTAGGCTCCAATAGAGAGCCTAAATACTAATTTAGGGACCCAATTTGAACAAACTTGAATCTGACCCCCCGAGAGATGTTGTATACCAAACATGAAAGCATTATGACTGGTGGATCTGAAGAAGAAGATTTTAAAAGAAATTTCCTCATATTGCACAAAGTTAAAATTCAGTAGGGCAGCGCGGTTTATCACTCTAAATCTTTTAAAATATATTTTGCAACCAAACATTTTGTTACATCTGACTGCCCCCCCCCCCCCCCCCCCCTCCAGAAAAGGAATGGAAGGGAGGACATTTTCACATAAAACCACTCTTAATTCATCTAGGAACTCGATTTTGAAAAGAAGAAAACAAAAAATTCCCAAAATTTTGGTGCAAAATTTCCTAGTCCGAATCGGACCCAAAATTTTCAGGCTAAAAATTCTTCTTTTTTTTCGTCTCAAAATTGAACAAAAATGTTTCCACATTTTGGTCCAAAATTTCCACCGGAATAGGACCAAAACATTTTTAGACGACGGATGAAAAGTGATCAGAATAGCTCACCCTGACTATCATCCAGGTGAGCTAATAAGGGTTCTTCCACCTATTATACCAAACCACATGTCAAGTTTTGTTTCAATCAGCCAAACAGAATTTTATTTAGAGTGTGTTAAGAAACTCCAGAAAATTTACACTGTCACCTTGACAGTGAAAATTTTCAAAGGTCACTGCCACCTTGACCTTTGGTACAATGACCCCAAAGTAGATAGGTTCTGCCTCTCATCACTCCCATTCCACATCTCATGTTGGGTTTTGATTGGAAAAGCAGAACTTTTATTAGAGAGGGTAAACCAACTCTCTGTACAGTCACCACATATAGACAGATGGATAAGCAGCACCAAGGCTATAAACCAACTCTCTGTACAGTCACCACATATAGACAGATGGATAAGCAGCACCAAGGCTATAAACCAACTCTCTGTACAGTCACCACAAATAGACAGATGGATAAGCAGCACCAAGGCTATAACCTCTTAACTTTTTTCAGGATATAAAAATTCAAATTTTTTAGTAAATTTATTCTTAACATACCTACCACAATTGTTTATAATTGGCTGTAATGCATGCAAGCCCTACTTTGGAACTTTACTTTAGCTAATAACTTTTCCAAACGAATTTGGAAAAGTAGAAAGAGTGCAAAAGCACAATAAAGAGATCAAAAAAGGGTTGAATGAGACCAGCACTCGACATTAGATACTCTCCCTGCACATGTACCTCTTGCATTTACCGAGCGCATGTGCAACAACCGTAACGTCAATTCCGAATTTCGGCCAACAACAAGTTTGTGATTTAGCAGGGAGGTAACTATACCAAAGATATCCCTTAGAAGTGGGGGCCTCCGCTAAACAAATGTGGTAGGTACGTTAAGAAACCAAATTTACTAACAAATTTTAATTTCTTTTCAACCTACTCACAATTGTTTACAATTGGCTGAATAAACAATAGAAGGAGGTGAATCACATAACCAATACCATCAAAGCGCTGCTGAAAGAAATGCAAGGAGGGCAGAGAATGACAGCAGAACCTGTAAAGGACAAAGAATGGGAAGTTGCTGAAAGAAAAGAAGCTGAAACACAACACCAGTGTTGAAATGCATGAAACAAAGCTGAGTGATAAAAATGCACAATCCTGAAAATACATATTTAAAAAGGGTGCACAACAGCCTGAGCAGCAACTACAGGGCCTAAAGAAAAAAGGTCCTCAGATTGCTGCTGTAGGTTGCGGAGATAAAAGGAGAAAGTGGAAGCATTCGTCCAGTAAGCCACATTCATGATGTCCCTGTACAAAACAGAAATGGAGAACACCCAGGAAGTAGGAATGGCATGAACCTCATGCGCATTAAATCAGTTTGAAACAAGATCCTGAGCAGACAAACTGGAATAAGCCATCTTGATTGCGAGACATATCCATATGGAAATAGAATGGGAAGAGATAGACTGCCCCCCAGGAATGAGAGACAGAAAGAGTCTCTTCCGACCCCTCCTAATGAACTGCATGTGATTAATATAAGTCCTGATCGCACGAACAGGACAAAGAAGAGGCCTCCGGCCATCAACAGAAGGAAGTGTAAGAATGCAGATGGGAGGAGGTACAGAATCAGGAAGTTGATTTTTGGCCAGAAAAGAGCAATCAGCAGTGAAGGTTACAGTGTTAGCCTCATTTCAGAAGAAAGCTGAGCTGAATCAACAGAAAGCACATGAAGCTCACGAACACATCTGGCAGAAGCAAACGCTAGAAGGAAAGCAGTCTTATATGTGAGAAAACGCATATCGGTCTCAGACAAAGGCTCGAACGGTGCCCCCTCCAAACAATGCAACACCCATGCCAAGTTCCATTTGGGTGTAAGATGCCAAACTCGAGGCCTCTTCAGAGAAAAGTACCTGATCAATTTGGAGAGAAAGGGATTATGACTGATGCACTGCTTTCCCACAAAAGAGATTTTCTGACAACATAGACCAATAGCCCTTAATAGCAATAGGCTGGAGGCCCTTGGAGTCAAAAAGGTATACCAGAAAATCCACAATTTGAGTGATTGACGGATTCTGGTAATCCACATGTTGAACTGCACACCAGTGACATTAAACTTTCCACTTAGCAGCATAAGTCATGCCAGTGGAATGTCGCCGTGATGCAGAAAAGCACTCCACTGTTCGTCTCGAAAAACCTCTACGCCGGAGACAGGAACTAATAAAAGACAAGCATGAAGGGAAGGCTCGCCAGGTTGTTGTGGTACTTCCTGTGTCGGCCCTGGGGAAGAAGATCGCGGCATAGAGGAAGACAAATTGGCTGATCTGCTAACAGAGGCTGCAGCTGATTGATCCACACCCTCTGTGGAGATAGAGGAGCGATCAGAATGACCCTGCAACTGCAAGCACGGATCTTCAACACCCGAGGAAGAATCAGTGCAGGAGGGAAGGCAAAGCCAATCCAACCTGTCCAGTCAAGAGACAGAGCATCCACCACAAATGCTAGTGGATCTGGACAAGTTCTCTACCTGATGATTCCAGTGAGTGACGAAAAGGTCGATAAGAGGATGACCCAACTGTTCGCAAACCGTCTGAAACACCAAACAATGCAACATCCATTCAGTGGAAAGGACACTGTCTCGTCAGGAGAGGGAGTCGGCTAGGACGTTGAGACATCTAGGGATGTGCTGAATGGCCATGCGAACGTGTACAACCCACACTAACAGCAGATCTCGAGATAGCCGATACATGGGAATCATATGCGCATGCCACCATGATTCCGGATGTAGGACACCACTGTCGAATTGTCCGGAAGAAGCAAGACTGTGTGATTCGACAGGTGAGAGATCCATTGCCAAAAACTCAACAGAAGAGCAAGGAGCTCCTTCTGGTTGATATGAAGGCAGGCCTGAAAATAAGCAGTCTGACATTTGCCGAATGAGGTCCCCAGAGGGTGAATTTGATGATGCTACCCCATACAGTGGGTCAATTTATACTCTGGGCACCTCTTTCTGTTTAGTTTTGAGACCCTGATTCAGATTGAGGTTCACCGAGGCTCACAGAGGGTAAATTTAGTGATGCTACCCTGCATCTCATTTTGCAGATGTCAGTCTGCTTATTTTCTGGCTTGTATGAAGGGCCACCTGCTCTTGGTCCTATTCGCCTTGTGTAGACAGATCAAGTGTATCTAACGTCGCACCCCAACCCCTATTTCTGCGATCTGCTGTAAGCCAGAGGAAGATCCAATGAACACCCTGAGTCAACGAGGGAACATTGGTCTAAGGGTGGAGGTAACAATGCAAGGACTGAGAAATAGTAAGTTCCAGGTGCAGAGGATCCACATTCGGATGCCAATGATCCTACAGGAAGTGTTGGAGGGGTCAGACAAATAAGCGACCCAGTGGAACGAGATCTGTCACTGAACCGCAAAGGCCCAGGAACCGAAGGAAAGTCCTGGCCGAGACTGAGGCGGATCGGAGAATGTCAAGGCGGAAAGGATCAACGCCCAAGCCTTGGGAACAGGCACCACATTGTGAAGTATTGAAATCCATTCTCAAATGAAGAAATTGCTGAGAAGGAATTAGATCTGATTACTCACAATTGACTCTGAAACCCAGCGACGCTAGCAGGCCAAGCAACCATCGGACATCAGACTCCAGAACAGCAGCATTGTGGTGCCGTTGGAGGATGTCTCCAGGTAGGCCGACAAAGTCACAGCTGACTGAATGCAGTGAAAAGTAAGCACATGTGACATCAGTCGGATGAAGGCCCAAGGAGCCAGGTTCAAACCGAACGGGAGAGCTTTGAATTGAAAGACACGATCCCGAAACAAGAACCAAAGGTATTTCCATGATGCCAGGTAAATGGGCACATGGGAATATGCATCCTTCAGGTCAATACTAGCTGCAAAATCAACCTTAACTGGTAGAGTGCTGGAAGCCCATATTAGGGCTTTATTCTGAAGTGCAGGTACCACAACCTGAAGGCTCATATTCTATGCATGTGCTTTGTATTATCCTTGAAGTGATATTATTTAGTCTATATGGGTTTGCCTTGTTACAATTTATGGGAGAGTGCCCATAGGCACTCTCCCATAAATTATAACAAGGCAAAGACAGGTGTTCAAGGTTTGATGGTCAAAAATAATTTAGCACTCTACCAGTTAAGAATCGACCGTTGAACCGACCTGAAAGTCTCCATGTTGAAGCAAGGTGCTATGGACTCATTCAGAATACTCAGATCGATGACAGGACGAAGCTGACCATTTTTCTTTGGCAATAGGAAAGGTTTTGAGTAGAACCAGGGAGAAAGGGTGTTCCTCACCACCTCAATCACCCATTTGGAGAGGAGATTGTTGATCTCCTGCACCAGAAGGTCCCAACGCTAAGGATCAGAAGGGACCTGAGGTGGGAGGGACACGCGAGATAAACAGGGGTACCAATGGAAGGACAGTCGCAGACCTGACTGGATGTCATTGAGGACCCAAGGATCCGACGTTATCTCTGTCCAACGATTGAAAAACAGCAACAGCCTTCCCCTGACTGAAGGCGAACCGAGGTGAGGACCTTCATTTGCGGCCTCGGTGAGGCCCCACAAGAGGATAAACCACCCCCTTGGGAAGCAACAGAGTCCTGAGACTTTTCTCCCTGAGGCAGCCAGTAAGCCTGGCTGCATCAATGCTTCTTCTGAGCAGAAGGAGCAGACACAGGCAAAGGCACAGCCTGCATGGCCGATATGGCGGGCCTGGAATGACCACCACACGCAGCAGTAAGTTGGTCTAGTTGCCATAACAAAAGCTGTTTCTTTAAATGATGAAGAACAACGTCACGTACAGAACCATGGAACAGCTGAGGTCCAACCAAAAAGCAGACATCAGAACAGCATGCTGCTCAGAAGGAAGGGATGGAGAAGTTCCAACACTGCATCCCGGGGTGCAAGCTCCAAATCAGCTGCGTTGAAGGCGTGAGTGTGTGTCAGGTTCATAAGAGTCTGAGACAAAACACGCAAAGGCACATGAACAGGGATTGGCCTGAGACCAATTGGTGCAGGTGACACAAGCACTGTGAACATCATCGACATGTTTCACCTGCATACAAGAAGGGCAAGGAATTGTTTTAGGCATTGTCCAAAATGATGTGAGAAGTGAATTACAGGGAAAGATCCCCAAAAAACAAGCCAAATCACAATGGTTCTCACCGGCAGAAAACAGATCAGTTTGGGTCGCCTTTTCGTACGCGAAAAAAAAGGCAAACAGAGAGAACACAAGATAAAATGTATGAAAAATATATAACTTTTAGCTTGAGTAAAAGGATACAATCCAGAATGCACTACGTAACAATATATGTAGCGAGCATCAAGTAGTTCATGAAGAAAATAAGAGCAACAGCCACGAGTCACAAAAAATCTGACCATGCAAAATGGCAGAATTGACATCACGGTTGTTGTGCATGCGCTCGGTAAATGCAAGAGGTGTGTAGGGGGAGTACCTGTAATGTCGAGTGCTGGTCTCACTAGACCCATTTTTGATCTCTTCATAGTGCTTTTGCACTCTTCTACTATTCCCAATTCATTTGGAAAAGTTATTAGCTTGTGTTAAGTTCCGAAGTAGGGTATTACAGCCAATAGTAAACAATTGTGAGTAGGTTGAAAGAAATGTGAAATATGGGTGGGGCTAACATTCTTGGCAAACACTGCCCCAAACTTCCTTTGAACAAGGTTCATTCTATCCCTGAAAAAGAAGATCAATACCAAATACCAGACGAGTGCTTCTGCAGAATCACAGGCTTTTCCTCTCATACAAAAACATTATTAAGCCCTTTGAAGAAATCTGTACAAACAAAATTTTGGTCCTCATATCTCTGATAATGTAGGTGTACATACTGATATTGCCCCGGCAGAGGGGTCAACAATGTTAAATGAAAATTCCATCCAACCCATGCATAAAATCACTTGAAATCCTTCAAAACTGATTTTAAGGCAGAACTAGAGGGGGTATCAGTACCCCGTGACTCACCAACAGGTGGCCAATGTAAAGGGGTGGCTGGAGTAAAAAAAAAAAGTTCAAAACTTGCACACAAAAGTCCAAAACTAAAGAAAATAAGCAGCTAAAGGGTTAAATAATATAATAACCCCTAAGAAGCATGCTAACATAAAATAGGAACCATGGCAATATGCTACAAGGTAAGTCTCCACTTTGAAAAAAAGAAAGACAAACCTCAAAACCTGCACAAAAAGGTATCACATTTGTTTCAAAGGGTTTAAATTTAGAAAAATACCCTGAAAATGTTACCGTAACCACCATGGCAATATGCCAGTGAGGTAAAACTCCACTTAAAAAAAAATATCAAAACCTGCACACAAAAGTACAAAACCTGCACACAAAAGTCCAAAATTAAAGTAAATAAGCAGCTAAAGGGTTAAATAATATAATAATAGCCCCAAGAAGCATCCTAACATAAAATAGGAACCATGACAATATGCTACAAGGTAAGTCACCACTTGGAAGAGAAGACCAACCTCAAAACCTGCACATAAAAGTAAAAAAAACATCAAAACCTGCACACAAATGTCAAAATAAGTCCAAAATTTGATTCAATGGGTTAAAATTAAGACGAAATACCCTGGAAAAGAGTTAAATGTTAGCGTGAACCCCCACAGCAATATGCAAAGAAGAAAAAATTTTTTTTAAAAGCACAAAAATCCAAACCTGTAAACAAAAGAAGTCCAAAATTGAAGTAATTAAGCAGGAAAAGGGTTAAAGAATACAATGTAGCCCTAAGATGCATGTTTACATACAATAGAATGCATGGACATATGCTACAAGGTAAATCTACACTTGGAAGAAAAGAAAAAAAAAACCCATGAAAACCTGCACGCAAACGTCAAAATAAGTCTAAAAATCTATTCAAGGGGTTAAAAAATTATTAAAAATGCACTGGAAAGATATCAATGTTATAATAACCACCACTGCAATATGCAGTGAGGTCAACCTCACTTGAAATTGTTTTTTTTATCACAACCTGTACATAAAAGTAAGAAGCTGTAAGCCTAAGTCCAAAAGCTATACATAAAAGTCCAAAATTGAAGTAATTCAGCAGGAAAAGGGTTAAATAATACAAACATAGCCCTAAGATGCATGTTTACATACAATAGAAAAATTTTTTTTAAAAAGCCCAAAATCAAAACCTGTACACAAAAGTTCAAAATATTTGAGAGCGGACGCCAACGCCAACGCTGACGCTATGCCATAGGCTCACACAACTAACGTTGGTGAGCCAAAAAAACCATCAAAACCTGCACACAAACATCCAAATAAGTCTAAAATTTGATTCAAAGGGTTAAAATTACGACAAAATACCCTGGAAAAGAGTTAAATGTTATAGTGAACCACTATAGCAATATGCTGAAAGTCTACACTTGGAAGAAAGGAAAAAAAAAAAACCCATGAAAACCTGCACGCAAATGTCAAAATAAGTCTAAAAATCTATTGAAGGGGTTAAAAATTTTTTAAAAATGCACTGGAAAGATATCAATGTTATAATAACCACCACTGCAATATGCAGTGAGGTCAACCTCACTTGAAATTGTTTTTTTTTTTATCACAACCTGTACATAAAAGTAAGAAGCTGTGAGCCTAAGTCCAAAAGCTGTACATAAAAGTCCAAAATTGAAGTAATTCAGCAGGAAAAGGGTTAAATAATACAAACATAGCCCTAAGATGCATGTTTACATACAATAGAAAGCATGGACATATACTGCAAGGTAAATCTCCACTTGAAAGAAAGGAAAAAAAAAACATCAAAACCTGCACGCAAACATCAAAATAAGTCTAAAATTTGATTCAAAGGGTTAAAAATTACGACAAAATACCCTGGAAAAGAGTTAAATGTTATAGTGAACCACCATAGCAATATGCTGAAACTAAAAAAAAAATTGAAAAGCCAAAAAATCAAAACCTGTACACAAAAGTTCAAAATATTTGAGAGCGGACGCCGACGCCGACGCTGACGCCGACATGAGGGCTATGCCATAGGCTCACACAACTAACGTTGGTGAGCCAAAAACAATTATGCCGACCCTAAAAATTTTATAAGTAAAGGCACCTCATTTAGTTAATTGTAACCCTTAATTTCCACTGGACTTCAACTGTGAATGTGAAACCTATTTTGGAGTTCAAGCTTTCAAAATTACCTGTAGAAATAAATATAACAGACAATATAAATGTGGAACAGGTGGCGGCAAGTTCCAGTTCAGCAAAGGAAACTACATTAGATAAACAGATGAAACTTTACAATTCATCACCATTAATTTTGACAGGTTATGAGTTACTGGACGTTTACCGGCCAGGTATGGCGTCATGTGAGGTGAATACAGCAGAGCCTAATATTGATTGTGCTGTGTCTTACATGATGCCATACCTGGCAAGTAAACATCTTGACTCAGAATTGGGAGGTTCTCTATCAGTTGGCTACAATCCAAATACACCTGTATTCAAATTAAAGTCGATTTTCTGGAGAAATAGGTGTGAAGGTACGCAAACAATCTGAACAAAACTTATGACAAACTCACACTCATTTACAACTACCCGACATCCCTTTGCTGTTCACTGATATTCCACTAGGGGGACACAGTGGCTCAGTGGGTAGAGGTGCAGGTTGCAAGACGAGAGGTTCTCGGTTCGAATCCTACCTGCGGTAATCTGGCTGTGTCCTTGGGCAAGACACTTCACCCCCAATACCCAAGTGGGGGCATGGGTATTGGGGGTGAAGTGTCTTGTCCAAGTTTTAACACAACGTTGAATAAACACTTTTTTTGATGCCGATTGAAAAGTAATGAATTAAATGGCATGGCAATCTCTCTCTCAAAACAAATTATTGTATGGAGACAAGTCCAAATAACTATGCCGTTAACAGTATTGTGACAAGTGCAGTGCAACCAGTATTAGTCGGCTGAAAGTAGCCGATGCAACACAGTTAACTTTCATCATGTCAACTGTCATCTCAAAGTCTGTTGCCAATTTGACATGCTGAACAGATGAACTGACAATTGGTTCAACCCTGTGGGCATTACGTCGGCATTCTGTTACGTTGTCATGTCTTTGTTATAGGAAATACTATATGTTAAGACTACTCAAAATCCAGAGTCATTTATTTATTCATTTATTGGTGTTTTAAGGTCACATATTTTTGCACAAATGGCTAATCATGACAACAACAGTTTTATGGGTGGAGATAGCCGGAGTACCTGGAGAGAAAAACTGAGCAACAATGATCAACTGTCAGCACACCACCAAACTAATTCTACACAAGCAGGGTTAGTTGGTTGAAACCATCGGTGCACCATCGACGTGTAGTGTGCCTTATTACACAGTGCCACCGTGCCCCCACGTGGGTAATGGGGGTGAAGTGTCTTGCTCAAGGATGCAGTTGCAGCCTGCACCTCTACCTACTGAGCCACCATACCCTGAATCCAGAGACAACATTGGGTAATATCAGTAAAATAACAACGATTAGTAGACTAATTGTTTCAACACTAAAATTGCCCCTCACCCTAAGAAGTGCAAAAGGGTTATAAAGGCATAAGGTATTTCAAAAGTGGTTCTACTTTGAATAAAAAGGCATACTGGGGGTACGCCAGGCAGATTCCAAAAGCATTCAAGGGGTTCGGGAGATTTTTAAATTTTCTATCAAACAGAGTTCTCTGGTGGCTTTTTGGAGATTCATTTGCATTCTACGTTCTTGAAAAAAAATGTAAAAGGGGGTTTGTTTCTCTCTCTCTCTCTCTCTCTCTCTCTCTCTCTCTCTCTCTCTCTCTCTGTGAAACTCTAAGATTAAAATTAGACAGTGGGGAGGAGGTGCACTGAAAATCGTAAGTTTGTGAGGCAGGAAGACAAAGGGGCACTATTTTGGATGTTTTGGGAAATTTGGGCAGAAAAAATAACTTTGGCTTTTTACCAGTTGGTTATGGAAAAGTGTATTTATGATAAACTTGTGAAAAATTCCGGTCATTAGCCCATTCAGACCAGGAGATATTGGTCAATGAAACTTTGAGCATGTTTTTCACATTTTGGACTCATTGTGGATAAAATCGACATTTATTTTGCATTTATGATAATGATACATTACATTCTTACTATTCAGTCCATTACTGGTGTTCTGCTAATTCACAGTGCTGTGATTGTAGGCATAAATGTCACATTTTTAGGCCCATTTTAATGTTTTGAAAAATTTCGGCAGAAAAAATGATTTCAGTAAACTTTTGTTACCAGTTCATTATGGAAAAGTGTATTTACGACAAATCTGTGAAGTTTCAGATCATTTGCTCAACTGAACCAGGAGATATTGGTCAATGAAAATTTGGACATTTTGGGGCATTCAGACTCTTAGTTGGAGGTGCCTACAACTCATATCTGTCTATGGCTGAGGAAAATTTCAGAAAAATCTGTAAGAGAGCCTTCGTGAAATCGTCTTCCCCAAAGTGTTGGAAGAAGAAAAAAACAACAATG
Organism: Pictodentalium vernedei; assembly: GCA_031216915.1. Taxonomy (NCBI): domain Eukaryota; kingdom Metazoa; phylum Mollusca; class Scaphopoda; order Dentaliida; family Dentaliidae; genus Pictodentalium; species Pictodentalium vernedei. Next base: position 9,123,311 of record CM062291.1, on the reverse strand, counting down.
ACACTGTAGCTCAACTTGACAAACTTGAACTTGGTAAGTTATAAGTGAAATGGCAAAATTGAAGATCATTGTTACCAATGTTACTGGGTGAAACTTCAACAACATAACAGCATTGTGTGTGCACAACATCAGAGTAATCCATGCATTTTTAAATGTAAACTGTAAGGCTGGCTAAAGGAAGAATGTTGATACACAAGTGCAGTAAGTTCAGAGGTTATTGTAAACAGCAACTTTTTTCACAGAAATGAATGCTAATCAATAGCTCTTATCTAGAGGTCTCACCTAATGAGCACACCCAGTTCAAAAACAATCCTAAGATAAATGTGGCCTGTAGGCCATGTCAAAGAAGAATGTTGATGCACAAATGCAATCATTTCAAAGATTGTTGCTAACAACAACAGTTTTTGATGGAAATGAAAAGAAAATCGATACCTCCTATCTTTGTCACCCTGCATAAGCATACAAAGTTTCAAAACTACCTGATAATGAATGCGCCCTCTGAGGCATGCCAAAGGAAGAAGTTAATGCACAAATGACCTAAGGTTGAAGGTCCTTGCTTGTGGCAATGTGTTGGGGTTTTTTTTTGAAATCTCATACATATACCCTGCAAAGAGTGCAAAAGGGATAAGTTGCTGCACAAATACAGCAAGTTCAAAGGCTGGTGAAAATGACAATAATTTTTTATGGAAATGAAAAATGAAAGTGTCAATGACACTGTAGCTCAACTTGTTAAGACATGTACATGTATGGTATGTGACTCAGCAATGACAAACATCTAGGTAATGACCTGATAACAAAGGTGCATATAAAGTATTGTAACAGTCTGTACATAAATACTGACCATAGCCTGTAACAAATGTATTTGTTCTCATAGCACAGTGATAACAAAGGCACCCAAAAACACTCGTTCTCGTCCCAAGGTGATAACAAAGGTACCCAAGAAGTTTCGTGAAGATCGGTTCATACATACAGCCCCTAGCCCAAGCCATATTGACATGTGCACTTACAGTGTATAAGTAGCACTGAATAAATCAAAGTTCATCTAATTGCATAATTTCTGCATGAGAAAAAACCCCGTATTAAATGTGATGTATTCCAGGTTACTAAACATCCATACAAAAATTTATTCAAATCAGAACTTTCATACAGAAGTTCTCTACAAAAAACTGATTGCACTAACTAAAGTACAAAATGGCTGCTGGTGGCCATCTTGAATTTCGGACCACACCCAAAAACACACGTTTTCATCCCATGGTGATAACACAAAGGTACTCAAGAAGTTCCATAAAGATCGGTTCATAAATACGGCCTCTAGCCCGAGCCGTATTGAATTGTTGACGGACAGATGGACAACGCACGACTGGCCATGGTATAAGATCAAATTTGACTTACGTCAAAGTTGAGCTAAAAATCGACAACTCACATCTAGAGGTCACCCCAAACACACATACAAAGTTTCAAAGTGATCCAATCATAAATGTGCCCTGAAGGGTGTGCAAAAGGGAAATATTGAGGTCTGTCTAAACTAAGTTCAACGGTTATTGCCAGAGGCAACATTTTTTGACAGAAATGGAAGAAAATCGATAGCTCCCATATAGATGTCACCTCAAACAAGCATACCAAATTTCAAAAAGATCCGAACATAAGTGTGCCTTGCAGGGTGTGCCAAAGGGAAACATTGATCCATAACTGCACTAAGTCCATCAAAGGTCATTGCCAACGGCACAATTTTTGTGGACAAGGAAGAAAATACACAGCTCCTATCTAGAGGTCACACCAAACAACCATACTAAGTTTCAAAGTGATCTGATCATAAATGTGCCCTGTAAGGTGTGCCAAAGGGAAATATTGAGGTCTGACTAAACTAAGTTCAAAGGTCCATGCCAATGGCAACATTTTTAGATGGAAAGCGAAGAAAGTCGATAGTTCCAATTTGGAGGTAACCCCAAACAAGCATATCAGGTTTCTATGCAATCCAATTATAAATGTTCCCTTTAGGGTGTGCCAAAGGGAAATATTGAGTTCTGACTAAACTAAGTTCAAAGGTCATTGCCAGTTGAAATATTTTTTGATGGAAATGAAAGAAAAACGATAGCTCCCATCTAGAGGTCACCTCAAACAAGCATACCAATTTTCAAAGTAATCTATCATAAATGTGCCCTGCAGTGATGTATAACTGCACTTAGTTCATTGAAGGCTGTTACCAGCGGCAACATTTTTTGACAGAAATCGAAGAAAATCAACAGCTCCCATCTTGAGGTAACCCCAAATAAGCATACCAAGTTTCAAAGCAATCTGATCATGAATGTGTCCCGTGGGGCATGCCAAAGGAAAATATTGATGCCTGACTAAACTAAGTTTAAAGGTTTCCGGTTAAAAATGTGCACTGCTGGGTATGCCAAAGGGAAATATTGATGTATAACTGCACTAAGTTCATCAAAGGTCGTTGCCAGCGGAAACATTGTTTGATGGAAATTGAAGAAAATCAATAGCTCCCATCTAGAAGGAATCCCCAAACAAGCATACCAAGTTTCAAACCGATCTGATCATAAATGTGCCCTGTAGGGCATGCCAAAGGAATATATTGATGCCTGACTAAACCAAGTTCAATGGTCATTTCCAGCAGCAACATTTTTTGATGGAAATGGAAGAAAATCAATAGCTTCAATCTAGAGGTCACCCCAAACAGGCAAATCAGGTTTCAAAGCAATCCGATCATAAATGTGATCATAAATGTGACCTGCGCGGTGTGCCAAAGGAAAATATTGAGGTCTGCCTAAACTAAGTTCAAAGAAAGTTGCCAGCAGTAACATTTTTTGATGGAAATGGGAGACAATCGATAGCTCCCATCTAGAGGTCACCCCCAAAAAAGCATACCAAGTTTCAAAGCGATCTGATCATAAATGTGACCTGTGCAGTGTGCCAAAGGAAATTGTGGACGTACATAAGTACAAGAAGTGATGGCAATAGTTGTCAAGTTGAGCTGAAGACAAATAATTTTTTCTGGAGAAGAATAACAAATATCTTTTCCTTTCAGTAAAAGCCAAATAAAGTTACTGCATTCATTATCCCAGGCTGTTTTTTAAAATTTGGTATGTTTTTTTCTCTCCACCTTCACCCCCTTCCTAAGGGGACAGCATATTCATTTTAACAAAAATGAATTGTTCCACCACAGTCATCGATGACATTAAATTTGACTGGAAATGGAGCTGCAATTTGGAACTCGGAGAAAGCTCTGACATTATCTTTACTGTGGACAACACATGATCTGTTCACTCATACCAACTTGGAGTTAATCTCTGTCATCCATTATCTTTACTATGGACAACACATGATCTGTTCACTCATACTAACTTGGAGTTAATCTCTGTCATCCATTATCTTTACTATGGACAACACATGATCTGTTCACTCATACTAACTTGGAGTTAATCTCTGTCATCCATTATGTTTACTGTGGACAACACATGATCTGTTCACTCATACTAACTTGGAGTTAATCTCTGTCATCCATTATCTTTACTATGGACAACACATGATCTGTTCACTCATACTAACTTGGAGTTAATCTCTGTCATCCATTATCTTTACTGTGGACAACACATGATCTGTTCACTCATACTAACTTGGAGTTAATCTCTGTCATCCTATTTTTAGGAAGAAAACATGTTAAAACATGTGCTTTGCTGTTTATTGCAGCTTCCATCACTATTTTGTTAAATTATCCAAAGTGGTGATTAGGCTTTTTTATAAAAATGATATTCAGCATGAGAGATATAATCTGGAACTTCACCATATGAACTTAACAGATTCCATAGCATTCATATATTTTTATTTCAATTACAGAAAATGGACAAAGAAAAACCAGTTAAACCCTGGGGGTTTCCACTCATAGATCTGTTCGAAGATGGGATGCCATGTCAATCAAAAGTACTTCCAAAATTTATTTCTAAAATGCCAGAAATCTTAGAAAGATCAGATGAGATCAAGATGGAAAACTGCTTGATGGATTGCCCAAGTCAAGAAGTAACAGTTATCAAAAATGATCAAGGGAGAGTTATCGAAACTATTCTTCCAGGATATTCTAAATTGAATAAAAAGCCAGATATTCCAAAAATGACAATAAGAAAATTACTTTATGCAGTTACGAAATCGCAACTGAAACTTAATTGCCCAAGGTAAATTTAAGCGTAATTAGTTAGAGAAATAATTATTGTCTGTGATCTGCTTGAATTAACTATAATTAGTTAGAGGATATAATTATTGTCTGTGATCTGCATGAATTAACTATAATTAGAAAAATGATTAATGTCTGTAATCTGTATGAATTGGCTATATATAATCAGTTGGAGAAATTATTGTCTGTGATCTGTGTGAATTAACTATAATTAGAGAAATAATTATTGCCTGTGATCTGTGTGAATTAACTATAATCAGTTAGAGAAATAATTATTGTCTGTGATCTGTGTGAATTAACTATAATTAGAGAAATAATTATTGCCTGTGATCTGCATGAATTACCAATAATAAAAGAAATAATTATTTCCTGTGATCTGTGTGAATTAACTATAATTAGAGAAATAAATATTGTCTGTGATCTGTGTGAATTAACTATAATCAGTTAGAGGAATAATTATTATCTGATCTGTGTGAATTACCTATAATTAGAGAAATAATTATTGCCTGTGATCTGCATGAATTAACAATAATAAAAGAAATAATTATTTTTCCTGTGATCTGTGTGAATTAACTATAATTAGAGAAATAAATATTGATTGTGATCTGGGTGAATTAACTATAGTCAGTTAGAGAAATAAATCTGTGTGAATTAACTATAATCAGTCAGAGAAATAATTATTGTCTGTGATCTGTGTGAATTAACAATAATAAAAGAAATAATTATTGCCTGTGATCTGTGTGAATTAACTATAATCAGTCAGAGAAATAATTATTGTCTGTGATCTGTGTGAATTAACAATAATAAAAGAAATAATTATTGCCTGTGATCTGTGGGAATTAACTATAATCAGTTAGAGAAATAATTATTGTCTGTGATCTGTGTGAATTAACAATAATAAAAGAAATAATTATTGCCTGTGATCTGCATGAATTAACCATAATAAAAGAAATAATTATTGCCTGTGAACTGTGTGAATTAACAATAATAAAAGAAATAATTATTGTCTGTGATCTGTGTGAATTAACTATAATCAGTTAGAGAAATAATGATTGCCTGTGATCTGTGTGAATTAACAATAATCAATTAGAGAAATAATTATTGTCTGTGATAAGCATGAATTAACTATAATCAGAGAAATAATTATTGCTTGTGATCTGTATGGATTAGCTACAGTCAGGGAAATAATTATTGCCTGTGATCTGTGTGAATTAACAATAATCAGTTAGAGAAATAATTATTGTCTGTGATAAGCATGAATTAACTATAATCAGAGAAATAATTATTGCCTGTGATAAGCATGAATTAACAATAATAAAAGAAATAATTATTGCCTGTGATCTGTGTGAATTAACTATAATTAGAGATATAATTATTGCCTGTGATCTGTATGAATTAACAATAATAAAAGAAATAATTATTGCCTGTGATCTGCATGAATTAACAATAATCAATTAGAGAAATAATTATTGTCTGTGATAAGCATGAATTAACTATAATCAGAGAAATAATTATTGCCTGTGATCTGTGTGAATTAACAATAATCAATTAGAGAAATAATTATTGTCTGTGATAAGCATGAATTAACTATAATCAGAGAAATAATTATTGCCTGTGATAAGCATGAATTAACAATAATAAAAGAAATAATTATTGCCTGTGATAAGCATGAATTAACAATAATAAAAGAAATAATTATTGCCTGTGATCTGTGTGAATTAACTACAGTCAGAGAAATAATTATTGCCTGTGATCTGTGTGAATTAATTATAATCAGTCAGAGAAATAATTATTGCCTGTGATCTGTGTGAATTAACTACAATAGTCAGAGAAATAATTATTGCCTGTGATCTGTGTGAATTAATTATAATCAGTCAGAGAAATAATTATTGCCTGTGATCTGTGTGAATTAACTACAATAGTCAGAGAAATAATTATTGCCTGTGATCTGCATGAATTAACAATAGTCAGAGAAATAATTATTGCCTGTGATCTGTGTGAATTAATTATAATCAGTCAGAGAAATAATTATTACCTGTGATCTGTGTGAATTAACTACAGTCAGAGAAATAATTATTGCCTGTGATCTGTGTGAATTAATTATAATCAGTCAGAGAAATAATTATTGCCTGTGATCTGTGTGAATTAACTACAATAGTCAGAGAAATAATTATTGCCTGTGATCTGCATGAATTAACAATAGTCAGAGAAATAATTATTGCCTGTGATCTGTGTGAATTAACAATAGTCAGAGAAATAATTCTTGCCTGTGATCTGTGTGAATTAACTATAATCAGAGAAATAATTATTACCTGTGATCTATGTGAATTAACTATAATCAGTCAGAGAAATAATTATTGCCTGTGATCTGTGTGAATTAACTATAATCAGTCAGAGAAATAATTATTGCCTGTGATCTGTGTAAAATAACAAAAATCAGAGAATTAATTATTGCCTGTGATCTGTGTGAATTAACTATAATCAGTCAGAGAAATAATTATTACCTGTGATCTGTGTGAATTAACTACAATCAGTCAGAGAAATAATTATTGCCTGTGAACTGTGTAAAATAACAATAATCAGAGAATTAATTATTACCTGAGATCTGTGTGAATTAACTATAGTCAGAGAAATAATTATTGCCTGTGATCTGTGTGAATTAACTATAATCAGTCAGAGAAATAATTATTGCCTGTGATCTGTGTGAATTAACTACAATCAGTCAGAGAAATAATTATTGCCTGTGAACTGTGTAAAATAACAATAATCAGAGAATTAATTATTACCTGAGATCTGTGTGAATTAACTATAATCAAACAAATAATTATTACCCGTGATCTGTGTGAATTAACTATAATCAGTTAGATAAATAATTATTGCCTGTGATCTGTGTAAAATAACAATAATCAGAGAATTAATTATTGCCTGTGATCTGTGTGAATTAACTATAATCAGAGAAATAATTATTGCCTGTGATCTGTGTGAATTAACTACAGTCAGAGAAATAATTATTGCCTGTGATCTGTGTGAATTAACTATAATCAGTCAGAGAAATAATTATTGCCTGTGATCTGTGTGAATTAACTACAGTCAGAGAAAGAAATATTACCTGTGATCTGTGTGAATTAACTATAATCAGTTAGAGAAATAATTATTGCCTGTGATCTGTGTAAAATAACAATAATCAGAGAATTAATTATTGTCTGTGATCTGTGTGAATTAACTGTAATTAGTTAGAGAAATAATTATTGCCTGTGATCTGTGTAAAATAACAATAATCAGAGAATTAATTATTGCCTGTGATCTGTGTGAATTAACTATAATCAGTTAGAGAAATAATTATTGCCTGTGATCTGTGTAAAATAACAATAATCATTAATCAGAGAATTAATTATTGCCTGTGATCTGTGTGAATTAACTATAATCAGAGAAATAATTATTGCCTGTGATCTGTGTGAATTAGCTACAGTCAGAGAAAAAAGTATTGCCTGTGATCTGCGTGAATTAACTATAATCAGTCATCAGTCAGAGAAATAATTATTAGTGATGAGCCGATATCAGTGTTATCGGTATTTGCCGATATCCGATATTTTGCTTCAATATCGGACCAATACCGATATTAGTTTTCACAGTGATACTGCTGTACAATGCTATTCACCGACATGATTCACATGAACACGGCAAATAAAGCGTGAAGTTGTTGTTCAGCGGTAAACTCTGAGTTACACAACGATGAACAATAACAAAACAGTTCAACATCTCTTCAATCCACTGGGAACATTTCCGTTTTAAAATAAAAAAGAACTGCGAGAAACAGCGAATCAAAAAAAACTAACAAGTACAAACACGAACGATTTCAGTTCCAACTTCCAGGTGCAAATATCGAGAAGCTAGAAATAAAATGAGGAGTCGCGGATTTGGTGAAGAGTGAAGTAAAACTTGGAAACATGTCATCCTGTGCTCATGAAAATTGATGGCCATTTACAATTCTGTGTGGGTCCTCCTAAATACCAGAACCCACCATAACCCCCATCCCTAGTTGTAACGAGCCTGTTCAGTTCGTTTCAAATGAGGAGTCGTAGTATGTGGTTTGGACTTTAATATTATTGTCCTTTCCTGTGTCATTTTCCATTATGTGGTGTAAAGGTTCAATACCGTCTCTGTGTTCTGTTAAAGCCTACAACCTAGCCTATTAAAAGAGAAGATGTGCAAGCTGAAGTTGGGAATGAGTGGTGGGAGTTTGGGGTCAAGGGGTTAGAACTTTGAGAAGGAGTTAAGTCAGGCTGCATGAGAAGACAAAGCATTAATACCATACATTTTAGGGGTGCAAATCATATGTGAGGATGGCATTCGCTGGTCATAGTGAGTTGTAGTGACAGAAACTAAACTGGTTGATTCAGATTCCAAATGATTTATTTATTGAGTCTCTGGCCACTGATTTAAAAGAAGTTGAGTACTACTTGTACTATGATAGTGGTACTACTATCTATCAAAACGTGAGATCTCTGTAATGTATTTTGGCTGTCGATGTCCTTTATTGAAGCAGTCCCGTCTCTCAGGAATTCCAATGAAAATTGAAAAAGACAATTATAATACATAACAAACATGCAGTACATAATATATGTCTGTTATGAAATATGGTTGTCCTATTGGTTGACAAACAAATCAACTGTCAATACAGAATAGTTATTCAAAAAATGAAACGGGCAAAATACTGAACAGTTTTACTGATGATCATCAAAATTCAAATCATAAAGTAATGTATAGTGGGACCTGGTTCAGTTTCAACCAATCAACCTACCACAAAATTGTCCGAGTTAATTTGATAGAAGCACCCAACCTGGCCCAAGACATGCAATTGAAAACAACAGGTTACCCTGATGTTTTCAATTACATGACTTGAGGTCAAATTGAGGATGGAAGTAATGTGCACAAAATCCCGTCAGTCTTCTGTCTTAGAACACCATATATCAAATTGTCATTCAGTACTGAAACTTCAGCAATGGAAGATTCCCCCTTATAACTAAGAGCATCTCTGCTTTTTCTGGGGCAAGCCTGTTGCGCTTGTCATCATACAACCCCCCGGCTTCACTGAACAGTCTTGCACTTGGGACAATGGATGCTGGAGGGCTCAAGTATTTCTGCGCAAAATTGGCTAAAATAGGAAATCTGTGGGAGTTAATCTTCCACCACTGAAGTGGGTTGCCAGTACGATCCTGTAGAGACTCTGCTGTATACAAACTTATTTCTTGATTCAAATTACTACTTGTCTGTTTACAAGAGGTAGCCCCTTTTTCACTCAGTAACTGGGTGTATTCATTGGCAAAAGGAGCGACTTTCAAATTTTTTTGAACAGGAAGACACTTGTGTATCTGATGTCTGGGCTTCAGCTATTGGCTGACTCAGTTCTGGTGACACGATTTGGTGGCCACTGTCGGCTTTGGCTAAAACTAAAAAGGTGGATCTCTCATCTTCCAGCCACTTGATGGCGGTTTGCTGTGTACACTCTTTCTGATAAAACACGCTCTCATATCGGGGGTCGAGAAATGTTGCTAATACCAACAGTTTGTTCTTCACCATGTCAACAAATCTACGATTCAGGGAGTCAAGCATTGAAGTTGTCAAAGTTTGAATGTCACGATTGTCACTGTGTTTTGCCAGGGAGCACTCGAGCAAAGAAATGGAAGGAATTAGAATTGACAGGCTGACTTCAGCTTCAGAAGGTTTTCTGGTTAGTTTCTCGAATCGTCTCAATGATGTTACATGAGTTTCTACCGATGTCCATTGATTTGCTGTCATAACTGGAATGTCAAACAGGCTTGCGTATTCCACTGAAGCAGGTTTTTGTTCCACCAACCTCTCCAACATGTAGAACGTGCTGTTCCAGCGCATTGATACATCCTGTATGATATGGTGCAGTTTTACGCTATGCTTCTTCTTCAATTCTTTTAACCTATGGAGCGCAAGGGGTGAGTGATTAAACTTTCCGACCAATGGCAAGCATGTCATTAACAGCACCTTGTGTATTGATACCATCGAGGGGGGGGGGGGGGGGGGAAGGGCGCGGTGGCTCAGTTGTTAGAGGTGCAGGCTGCAAGCCGAGAAGTCCTCGGTTCGAATCCCACCTGCAGCAACCACGTTGTGTCCTTGGGCAAGACACTTCAACTCCATTGCCCATGTGGGGGCATGGTGACGCTGTGTACTAAGGCATACTGCACGTCGAGGGGACACCTGTCTTCAACCAATGCTAACCCTGCTTGTGTGGAGTTGGTATGTTGGGGACTTGACAGTTGCTCACCATTGCTCAGTGGTTCTCTCCAGGTACTCCGTCTTCCTCCACCCGTAAAACTGTCACGGTCATGGTTAGCCATTGTGCAGAAATATGTGACCTGCATGTTGGGGAGCTGACAGCTGCTCACCATTGCTCAGTGGTTCTCTCCGGGTACTCCGTCTTCCTCCACCCGTAAAACTGTCACGGTCATGGTTAGCCATTGTGCAGATATATGTGACCTTAAACATCAATAAATAGATACCATCGTTGATCACCAGTTGCAGAGTATGAATAAAACAGACTTGGTGATTTAATCCAGTGCGTTCCAACCCTGACACAGCATTGGCTGCAATATCACGTAATATTGTCAAAACTTTCTGGCGATTAATATCCCACGAGGCCATCATTCGTTCCACCTCTGCACAAATAGCTTCACCTGTATGTCGACCAACGAATGAGGAAGTATTCAAAACACACTGTCATCTTTCAAAATCATCCGTTATCCAGTGTCCTGTTAGACTCACCAAAGAATTACAGGCATGCTGTGACGACCATATGTCAGTTGTAAATGCAATGCAAGACATGTCTGGCAATTGACTTTTCAATTTGTTTTTAATAAGTCCATATATGTGTGGTATTAAAGTCTGGCTAATGTGAGACCGAGATGGCAATCTGTAACGGGGTTCAACGATTGAACAAAATTGCTGAAATCCAGTATCATCTACAATAGAGAAAGGCCTTAAGTCTAGGGCAGTCATTTCACTGATCGAGCATCTGAGTCAGGCCAGAGAGATTTTTTTTCAATCATTTCCGTCAGTTGCATTTGGTGTACCTTCTTTGGCAGCCATGTTTTTTGATGCACAGTAACAAAAATGAGGAGCATTTGTAGATGACCTTCCATAGACTATCCCTGCCAGGTATGGTTCACGTCGGCTCAGTAGTTTCAGAGAAGATAAAAATCTGATTTCCCAAAGGGTTTCTATAGTAACTATAAGCTGCAATTGAAGCCATGTTTGCAACCTGATCAACATTAAATGAGGATAGTTGATAGGGGGGGGGGGGGGGGGGGCCCAGTCATCATTTATGTTTAGTATCAAAACATCTCACCTGGCAATCAAAGAATGCCTCTGACGGCCATGTTTTTCAACCCACAGGAACAAAATGAGGATCGTTTATAGAGGACCTCCCATAGACCATTCCTGTCAAGTTTTGGTTCACGTCAGCTCAGCGGTTACAGAGAAGATGAAAATGTGAAAAGTTTAGTTCCAGAGAAGAAGATGAAAATGTGATTTTACATAGGGTTTCTATAGTAACTATAAGCTGCAATTGAAGCCATGTTTCCAACATGATCAACATTAAATGCGGACCCTTGGTAGAAGGGGTCCCGGTCATCAACCATGCAAAGGTTCAAAACATTTGACCCTGTGGTTTCAGAGGATTTTCAAAATCCACCAATCAGAATCAAAGAATGCCTCTGGCGGCCATGTTTTCAAACACATGGGATCAAAATGAGGATCGTGTGTAGAGGACCTCCCATAGACTATCCCTGCCAGGTTTGGTTTATGTCGGCTCAGTAGTTCCAGAGAAGATGATGAAAATGTGATTTATTAGGGTTTCTATAGCAACTATAACCCGCAATTCTGGCCATGTTTGTAACCTGATCAACATTAAATGAGGATCGTTGGTAGAGTGGGTCCCAGTCATCATTTATGTGATGTTTCAAAACATTTGGCCTGGCAGTTTCAGAGGTGAAGATTTTTGAAAATCCACCATCCAGAATCAAAGAGTGCCTCTGGAAGCCATGTTTTTCATCCGACAGGAACAAAATGAGGATCAGTTGTAGAGGATCATTTGTAGAGGACCTCCCATGAACCATTGCTGCCAAGTTTGGTTCACACCGGTTCAGCGGTTACAGAGAAGACAAAAATGTGAAAAGTTTACGGCCACCGGATGACGGAGACGGACAACAGACTACGGACGCCAAGTGATAGCAAAAGCTCACATGGCCTTTTAGGCCAGGTGAGCTAAAAACCATATGCGCCCAGCATTGAAATGGTTTGATCAAGGCATCAATAAAATCTTTGAAATACATAACAAAGTCTTGAGAGGGTTAAATTAAAGACATCCATACAGGAATCAGATAAATGTTTCCAAGAAACCAGAAAAAACATATATGTGCACAGAATTAAAAGGGTTCAACATAAAATAAAATCTTTGGAAAATACACTGAAGTCACGAGAGGGTTAAATTAAAGATATTCATATAGGAATCAGATCAATTTTTTTTCTGAGGAACCATAACAGCATTGAAAGAGTTTGTTCATGGCATCAATAAAATCTTTGGAACCCCCATTGCAGTCTTGAGAGGGTTAAATTAAAGACATGCATACAGGAATCAGATAAATGCTTCCAGAATTTAAAGGGTTCAGCATGAAATAAAATCTTTGGAAAACACACTCAAGTCAGATATTTTCTTACAATTTCCTGATTAAAATGACAGATTACACTGTGCAATTTGTTATTTTAAGAACAATATGTTATTCTAGCTGTCAATCAAGGTTCTCGGTGAATGAAAATTTATCCAGGATAAACTATTGCAAAAATTCTGACTTATCATTTTTTCAATACTCTCTACCGGGCACCCTGATTGAACCGGTGGCATTTTTTTTAATCAATCCCTTCTAACGGTCCTAAGGATGCACCATACCAAATAACAGTTCTCTGTTCTTTGTGGTTTGGGATGTATGTACATTTGATTTTTTTTTGTTTTTAGCCCCTGGGGTTGCCACTTGGCTGTGAAAATTTTTTTTTGGAGGGGGGGGGGGGGGGGGGCATCAATCAATTTCCTAAGACCCACTTATATTACATGCCAAATTTGGTTGAAATTGGCCCACTGGTTCTTGAAATAGAATTTTGGGACAGAGTCCAAAATGGATATACCCCCACAGAGAGCCCAGGACCTATTAACTTCCCTTGAACAAACTTTAATCTTCTACACAAAAGAATGTTCCATACCAAATATCAAGGCATTCCCTCTCGTGGTTCATGAAAAGAAGATTTTTAAGCTTTTGGAGCATTAACCTGAGCATATGGCAGCTGCTTCATTTAAACCAAATACAAAGGGTATACTCCATAGATGGTCTGTGCAATATATGTTTGAATTTGGCCCAGTGGTTGTGAAGAAGATGTCAAGTTTGCAAAAAGTTAACAGACAATGTCAGACGGATGCCAGACAAAAGTGATGGCAACAGCTCCCACTGACTTGCAGTTAGGTGAGCTAATAAGTTGCTTAATTTTAAGAACCTGGTATCTTACACCATCCTCTTCCCTCATGGAATCTGAATAGCAAATATCATAAGATTCTGATCAGTGGTTCTGGAGATGTTTTAATTTTTGCAAATATGCTGACTCAGCATTCTTTTGATTCCCTCTACAGTACCCTAATTGCCAGAACCGATGGCAATGTTTTTTTTACCGTTCCACTATACTAGTCCTATATACTAGTCCTAAAGATGCTTCATACCAAATATAGATCTCTGTTCTGTGCATTTTTAGAAATATGGGCATTTGAAAATTTTTCTATTTTTAACTTCTAAGGGATATGAGAAAAAGATGATTTTTTGCATAAATCAAGTACTGATGCCTCAATAATAGAACACACCAAATTTGAATCTGCTGATTGGTTAAAAAAAAAAAAAAAATGTGGGGTGGGATCAAAAATCTTGCCCATCCCCCTCCCCCTCCCTAAACAAATGCAAATATTGCTCTACGGACTTCATCTCAACAAATTTAAATCTACACCTCAAAAGGAAGCTCAGTACTCAATATGAAGTCATTGTACCCATTGGTTCATGAGAAGACTTTTTTTTTAAATTTGGGAACATTTTCCCTCAACTCCACCCAATGTAGCAGGGATTAATTTGAACAAAACCAAAATGTGATGTCAGAACAAAGAGTCACCTCAAATTTAACTGAAATTGGTACTGTGGTTTTAGATGAGAAGTCATGAACACCATGTTCATGGATGACGGAAGGATGACGGACAGTGAGTGATCACAACAGCTCACCCTGACTTTCAGATCAGTGAGCTAAAAATGAAATAAGTATACTTCGCTCAAAGTTTGTCTTGCAGTGCTCAAACCTAATTCAGTACCACTAGAATTGCTAGATTAATGTTATCTTAGTCTGTTGTCTAGTGTTGAAACAAAAAGGTGTCACTAAATGGGAGATATGTGAGGACGAACATAGTCCCAGATGGGCACCTAAGATAGTAGATTGGTTGTGCAGTCTTCAGTTCCATGCAGCTGGCATTCTTCAGACTTTCCAGCACTTCAGACCCACCAACCGGAGTTTTTCTTGAAAAAAAGCACATTCCTGGAATTTCAAAGGTTAAGATTAATTAAGATTAATTTTATAAGCCTTATATCCACATGAAAGTGCTCTATGGCTGTGCAAATTGAAAGGTGGAGAGCTAAAGGTTATAGTGCCCATGTCGTCAAGTTTCTAGTCATTTTGATCGAGGAAAGTTAGTTGGTAGATGTGTGTCTTCAAGCTTGTTTTGAATTTGTCAAGTGTTTGTGGTGTTTTTAAGTGGGGTGGTAGAGCATTCCACAATTTTGGGGCAATGACCGAAAAAGCTTTATTGCCTGCTGTAACCACTTTAGACCTCAGTTGGACGAGATTAAGAATATCTTGAGAGTGGAGCGGTCTTCCAGGTTTGTAAGCACTTACAAGTTCAGACAGACAGGATGGTGACATTGTATTCAGACATTTGAATGTGAGTAGAATGATTTTGAACTGGATTCTTTTTTCTACTGGGAGCCAGTGAAGTTTGAACAGAATTGGGTTGATGTGACAGAATATGTTGGCTCTGTGTTGTAGATTAGATGAAATCATCACCCAGAAATCTAAAATCTGGAAAATTCTATCGAAATAAAGGATCAATAACACCACAGTGGCATGTCTGTAAAATGACAAATTCAAATTTGATCATTTTTCTGAGGATCAGGCCATATACCAAATATGGATCAGCTGTGTCAAGAATGACTGGAGTTATTAACTTGAAACCTAAAATCATTATAATCATGGAAACGGTTAGAAAATAATGGGCAATAACCCCACAACAGAAATGCACATAAACATCTTAAACAAATCTGATTTGACAAGGTTTCATGCGAAATGTCGATTGGCTATGTGTCATGCATAGCTGGAGTCATCATCCAGAAACCTAAAATTATGGAAATTCAAGTCAATAAAAAAATGTCTGATCAAAGTAACATTTGAACTTGACCTACATTTTCTCTAGATAAGGAGGACATATAGCGTATATGAACTTGACCTACATTTTCTCTAGATAAGGAGGGCATATAGCATATATGAATGAGCTATACTATGTTTGGCTGGGGTTATCATCTGAAAACCTAAAATCATGGAGATTCTAAGAAAATAAAAGGCAATAAGTCTATCACAGAATATTGTGCAAACACAGAATATTGCACAAATAGAAAAAATTAAACTAGATCTGCACTGTTGTTCAGTTAGGTTGTTTTCCAAATATAAAAAATTAAACCAGATCTGCACTGTTGTTCAGTAAGGTTGTATACCAAATATAAAAAATTAAACTAGATCTGCATTGTTGTTCAGTAAGGTTGTATACCAAATATAAAAAATTAAACTAGATCTGCATTGTTGTTCAGTAAGGTTGTATACCAAATATAAAAAATTAAACCAGATCTGCACTGTTGTTCAGTAAGGTTGTATACCAAATATAAAAAATTAAACTAGATCTGCATTGTTGTTCAGTAAGGTTGTATACCAAATATAAAAAATTAAACCAGATCTGCACTGTTGTTCAGTAAGGTTGTATATCAAATATAAAAAATTAAACTAGATCTGCATTGTTGTTCAGTAAGGTTGTATACCAAATATAAAAAATTAAACTAGATCTGCATTGTTGTTCAGTAAGGTTGTATACCAAATATAAAAAATTAAACCAGATCTGCATTGTTGTTCAGTAAGGTTGTATACCAAATATAAAAAATTAAACTAGATCTGCATTGTTGTTCAGTAAGGTTGTATACCAAATATAAAAAATTAAACTAGATCTGCACTGTTGTTCAGTAAGGTTGTATACCAAATATAAACAAGAGCCCCCAAGGGGCCTGAGGGCGCTCACCTGACATGGTAGCCTAAATATCAACCCAGAAAACTGATTTCAACAAGTTGCATCTGCTCCTCCTAAGAAAAGCTTATACCAAATATCCAAAGATTCTGACCAGTGATCTAAAAAAAAAAAAGATTTTTAAAGAATATTCCTCATATTGAACTAAGTTATAATTCGGGCTCCACAGGGAGCCCATACATGAACCCAGGGACTTGGCTTTAACAAACTTGAATCTCACCCCCAAAGATGCTGCATACCAAATATCAAAACATTCCAACTGCTGGATCTGAAGAAGAAGATTTTTAAAGAAAATTCCGCATTTTGAACTAAGTTACAATTCAAACTCCCACAGTGAGTCCAAATATGGACCTAGGGACATGGCTTGAACAAACTTGAATCTCACCCCCCTAAGGATGCTGCATGTCAAATATCAAAACATTCCATCTGCTGGATCTGAAGAAGATTTTTAAAGAAAATTCCTCATTTTGAACTCAGTTATAATTCGGGCTACCACAGAGAGCACAAATATGAACCCAGGGACTTGGCTGGAATCTCACCCCATAAGCATGGTGCATACCCAATATCAAAAGATTCTGCCTGCTGGATCTTGAGAAGAAGATTTTCAAAGAAATTTGCCTGAAATGCACTAAGTTCAAATTTGGGCTCCTATACTGAGCCCAAATATGAACCCAGGGAGCCAATTTGAACAAACTTGAATCAGATCCACCCCACTATGTTGCATACCAAATATCAAAAGAGTCTGCCTGCTGGATCTGGAGAAGAAGATTTTTTAAGAAATTTGCCGGAAATGCACTAAGTTCAAATTCGAGCTTCTATAGTGAGCCCAAATATGAATCCAGGGGGCCGATATGAACAAACTTGAATCAGATCCACCCCTCAATGTTGCATACCAAATATCAAAAGATCTGCCTGCTGGATCTGGAGAAGATTTTTTAAGAAATTTGCCTGAAATTCACTAAGTTTGAATTCGGGCTTCTATAGTGAGCCCAAATATGAATCCAGGGGGCCGATTTGAACAAACTTGAATGAGATCCACCCCACAATGTTGCATACCAAATATCAAAAGATTCTGTCTGCTTGATCTGGGGAAGAAGATTTTTTAAGAAATTTGCCTGAAATGCACTAAGTTCGAATTCGGGCTTCTATAGTGAACCCAAATATGAATCCAGGGGGCCGATTTGAACAAACTTGAATGAGATCCACCTCACAATGTTGCATACCAAATATTAAAAGATTCTGTCTGCTTGATCTGGAGAAGAATATTTTTTTAAGAAATTTGCCTGAAATGCACTAAGTTCGAATTCGGGCTTCTATAGTGAGCCCAAATATGAATCCAGGGGGCCGATTTGAACAAACTTGAATCAGATCCACCCCACAATGTTGCATACCAAATATCAAAAGATTCTGCCTGCTGGATCTGGAGAAGAAGATTTTTTAAGAAATTTGCCTGAAATGCACTAAGTTCGAATTTGAGCTTCTATACTGAGCCCAAATATAAACCCAGGGGGCCGATTTGAACAAACTTGAATCAGATCCACCCCAAAATGTTGCATACCAAATATCAAAAGATTCTGCCTGCTGGATCTGGAGAAGAAGATTTTTTAAGAAATTTGCCTGAAATTCATCAAGTTTGAATTCAGGCTTCTATAGTGAGCCCAAATATGAATCCAGGGTGCCGATTTGAACAAACTTGAATCAGATCCACCCCACAATGTTTTATTCCAAATATCAAAAGATTCTGCCTGCTGGATCTGGAGAAGATTTTTGAAGAAATTTGCCTGAAATGCATTAAGTTCAAATTCAAGCTTCTATACTGAGCCCAAATATAAACCCGGGGGGCCGATTTGAACAAACTTGAATCAGATCCACCCCACAATGTTGCATGCCAAATATCAAAAGATTCTGCCTGCTCGATCTGGAGAAGAAGATTTTTTAAGAAATTTGCCTGAAATGCACTAAGTTCGAATTCGAGCTTCTATACTGAGCCCAAATATAAACCCAGGGGGGCAATTTGAACAAACTTGAATCAGATCCACCCCACAATGTTGTATGCCAAATATCAAAAGATTCTGCCTGCTCGATCTGGAGAAGATTTTTTAAGAAATTTGCCTGAAATGCACTAAGTTCGAATTCAGGCTTCTATAGTGAGCCCAAATATGAATCCAGGGGACCGATTTGAACAAACTTGAATCAGATCCACCCCACAATGTTGCATACCAAATATCAAAAGATTCTGCCTGCTGGATCTGGAGAAGAAGATTTTTTAAGAAATTTGCCTGAAATGCACTAAGTTCGAATTTGAGCTTCTATACTGAGCCCAAATATAAACCCAGGGAGCCGATTTGAACAAACTTGAATCAGATCCACCCCACAATGTTGCATACCAAATATCAAAAGATTCTGCCTGCTGGATCTGGAGAGGAAGATTTTTGAAGAAATTTGCCTGAAATGCACTAAGTTCGAAATCGGGCTCATATACTGAGCCCAAATATGAACGCAGGGGGCCAATTTGAACAAACTTGAATCAGATCCACCCTACAATGTTGCATACCAAATATCAAAAGATTCTGCCTGCTGGATCTGGAGAAGAAGATTTTTTAATCTTTTTCTCATTGCCTACAGTGTTAAAAAGTGCTGACTCAGCACTTTTTCAAAGTCCTGAAAAAAGTACCTTGTGATCAAACCGATAGGGATTTTTTTTAACCATTCTATTCTACTGGATAAAGGTAAACTTTATACAAAATAAGAATTCTCTGTGCCGTGTAGTTTTGGAGATACGGCAGTTTTACGGTTTTTCCTATTTTTAGCTCCCAACGTTCCCACAGGGCAATGAGAAAATTTTTTTTTGCATCAATCAACTACTTATGACCCATTATCATCTCATATCAAATTTGGTTCAAATCGACCTGATGGTTCTGAAAATAGAAATTTTAGGCGTGGCCAAAATTTTTGTCCCTCCCATAACGAAGGCAAATAATGCCCCACAAACTTCTCTTGAACAAATTTGATTCTAAACCTCAAAAGGACTCTGTATACCACATATCAAGTCTCTGCTACTGGTAGTTCATTAGAAGAAGATTTTCAAAAAATTTGGCCATTTTTTCCCCACACCTCTGCTAAATATGAGCCAAAACCTATTTTGGATAAAAATCAAAATGCCCCTATATAACCACTACTTACATGAAATTTAATTAAAAAGTGGCCAGTGGTTTAGGAGAAAGAGGCTCAAACACCACCTTCACGCAAGACGACGGACGACAGACGACGGACGAAGAGTGATAAGAAAAGCTCACCCTGACTTTCAGTCAGGTGAGCTAAAAATTAAAATAGATCTGCATTGTTGTTCAGTAAGGCTGTATATCAAATATAAAAAATTAAACTAGATCTGCATTGGTGTTCAGTAAGGTTGTATACCAAATATAAATAAACGGCTCCGCCATGAGCGCATGATACGCCCATTATTAATTACAAGAGGGAACCACACAATATGAGTATACATGTGTACTTGTCAGGTTACATATACTTGCCACCAAAAAATCATAAAAATTGCTCCAACATGTGGAAAATTGCCTATATTTTGATGAATAAAGTCCCATAACTCTGGAATGACAAATCGGACAGTGACACAAATCGAAAGGGAGATTCCTTCTATCAACATATACTTGCAACCAAAAAATCATGAAAATTGCTCTAAGCATTTTCAAATTATTGTTCGAAAATAATTGTTGTTAAAATAAAGTCCCATAACTCTGGAATGACTAATTGAACGGCGACACCAACCGAAAGGGAGCTTTCTTCCATCAACATAAA
Source organism: Pictodentalium vernedei (assembly GCA_031216915.1). Taxonomy (NCBI): domain Eukaryota; kingdom Metazoa; phylum Mollusca; class Scaphopoda; order Dentaliida; family Dentaliidae; genus Pictodentalium; species Pictodentalium vernedei. The sequence continues at coordinate 9,102,870 of CM062291.1, read as the reverse complement.
CCACCTACCAAAAAATCGTGAAAATCTCTTAAAGCATTCTCGAGTTATCGTACGACGTGTAAAAAATCAACAATTTTTCAAGTAATAAAGTCCCATAACTCTGGAATGACTAATCGAACGGCGACACTAAACGAAAGGGAGCTTCCCTCCATTGATATACACCACCTACCCAAAAATCACGAAAATCTCTCAAAGCGTTCTCAAGTTATCGTACGTGTAAAAAATCAACTATTTTCTAAGTAATAAAGTCCCATAACTCTGGAATGACTAATCGAACGGCGACACTAAACGAAAGGGAGCTTCCCTCCATCGATATACACCACCTACCCAAAAATCACGAAAATTTCTCAAAGCATTCTTGAGTTATCATACGACATGTGACCGGACGGACAGACGGACAGCAGTATACTATAATATGACCCGTTTTTTCAAAACGGGCGTATAAAAATTAAACTAGATCTGCAATGTTGTTCAGTAAGGTTGTATACCAAATATAAAAAATTAAACTAGATCTGCATTGTTGTTCAGTAAGGTTGTATACCAAAATGGATGTGTTGAGTAACGCTATAGTTATCACCCGCAAACCTAAATCATAGAAATTCTAAATAAAAGACAGCTAACCCCTCAAATTGCAGTCGACAATTAAAATCTTGGACTTTTAACACTTTTCAAGATTGTGTGCCATTTCTAGTTCAAAGTTTCAGTGCTTTCAAGGTTTGTAAGCTAGTGTCAAAACTCTAGTATTTTGACAGGGGAGGGATGGAGCAGGTAAGGAATGGGGGATGTGTCAGAGGTGTGGTCCAGTGGTTATATATATATATATTTTTTTTTTTTTGCCTTAAACTGAGTTTTGAAGGATTTTGATTGATTTTATACAACAACAACAAATTCCTCTAAGGTCACTTTTCTGCAGCTATGGCTAATGATTCCCTACCCTCTTTTATAAAAAGGGGGTACACAGGAATCATTTTGTCCATTCATACTTCCTTCTATTCATCACAGTAATTTCCAAGCAACAACTTTTGTACTGTTGGTCACACAATGCTTGTACTTCACACACAGGTTGCCCATAATGGTGTGATGATTAGGATTGCTTTTGGGAATTGTAGGTCAAAAGGCAAGGTTACTGTTACTACAAATAGATTTTTGGTTTCTGAGCAATAACTTTTTAGTTTCCTTAAGCGTACGAAACTGTAACTTCATATTTTGATTGCATATGAGGTGTCAATGATTGGGATTGCCTTTGGGGTCAAAGGTCAAGGTCACTGTTACAGTAAAACCTGTCTTGAGAGACCACCCGTCTTGAGAGACCACATCTGCCAGGCACCGATTGGTTTTACTCTTTTATGGACCTGCTATGAGAGACCACCTGTCTTGAGAGACCACTGTGACCTGGTACCAACTTGTATTTTTATGCCATAATGGACCTGACTTGAGAGACCGCCCCTTTGAAGACTGAAACCATGACAAAAACTTTTTACCTGTTCTGGAATTGGAAAATCCATTGTGGTTATACTAACATAATGAAAAGTATTAAAAGCTCTTAACTGGGTTTCAATTGCTATTCAGTTACGTAACTCATTAAAGATTGAGATGTTTTTATAAGACCCCTGTGAAAAGATTAGGATTATTGCTGAATAAACAAATGTGACAGATAGGAAGATTTTCAACACTAATTTATTTTTATAATTTTTATAACAGTCCATTTCACATTACGTGTACAGTCCCTGTAAAAGTTGTCTTCCAAATTACCCCAGTTGTTACATATGATTACATAATGCAGTCACTGTTAATCAGGTTCAATTCAAAAACACAAAGGAATGATTTCGCGCAACGAAGGCGCGCAGGGACGGTATGGGGAACAAGCCTCTTTCGACCCTCGGTATATAGAGACCCCAAATATGGACCCAGGGAATTGATTTCAATAAACATGTGAAACAATTTTCCAAAGATGTTATATGTGAAATTTGAAAGCTTTTGGAGCAGTGGTTTGGGAGAAAAGTAGTCTTTCTTGTTTTTCCCATTACCCACAGTGTTAAAAAATGCTGACTCAGCATTTTTTCAAAGTCCCCCAAAAGTACCCCATGATAAAATCGACAGCAATTTTTTTTTACCACTCCACATTACGTGTACAGTCCCTGTAAAAGTTGTCTTCCAAATTACCCCAGTTGTTACATATGATTACATAATGCAGTCACTGTTAATCAGGTTCAATTAAGATCTCTGTGTCTATTTATAGAGGAACTTTTTATGAGTGGGCGGAGCTAATTAATGGGTTCTTTTCAGCACTAGTCTGATAAAGCATAACACTTTTGAGATGTTGTTTATAACCTTTCTGACAACTTTTATTTATCAAATGTTATTAAATATCTTTTTGAAATTTATTCTGTATTTTGTTATAATTTATTGGGAATGCATATATATCAATATATTCAATTAATTGTAATTTGTAACAAAAACAAATGAAAGTGTCAATGACACTGTAGCTCAACTTGTCAAGACAAAGACATGTACATGTATAGTATGTGACACAGCAATGACAAACATCTAGGTAATGACCTGATAACAAAGGTACATATAAAGTATTGCAACGGTCTGTACATAAATACTGACCGTTGCCTGTAACAAATGTATAGGTAAAGTATTGTAACTGTGGGTGACAGTCAGATGCTAAACTAGAAAAAAATCTTTGAGTCCCAGAGTGGGTCTGACTGAACCCCAAAATATTTGTTCTCATAGCACAGTGATAACAAAGGCACCCCAAAACACACTCATTCCTGTCCCAAGGTGAAAACAAAGGTACCCAAGAAGTTCCGTGAAGGTCAGTTCACAAATATGAGCTGTGTAGAAGTTGTGACAAAAAATTGATTGGACCTAATTTCGGTACAAAATGGCCAATGGCCACTGGCAGCCATCTTGAATTCTGGACTGCACCCAGAAACACTCGTTCTTGTCCCAAGGAGATAACAAAGGTACCCAAGAAGTTTTGTGAAGATCGGTTCATAAATACAGCCTCTAGCCCGAGCCGTATTGACATGTGCACTTACAGTGTATAAGTAGCACTGAATAAATCAAAGTTTATCTGATTTGCATAATTTCTGCATGAGAAAAAACCCCGTACTATATGTGATGTATTCCATGTTACTAAACATTCATACAAAAATTTATTCAAATCAGAACTTTCATACAGAAGTTCTGTACAAAAGACTGTTTGCACTAATTTTGGTACAAAATGGCTGCTGGTGGCCATCTTGAATTTCGGACTACACCCAAAAACACTTGTTCTCATCCCACGGTGATAACAAAGGTACCCAAGAAGTTTCGTAAAGATCGGTTCATAAATACGGCCTCTAGCCTGAGCCGTATATAGAAGTTGTGTACAAAAAAGTGATTAGACCTAATTTCGGTACAAAATGGCCACTGGCAGCCATCTTGAATTTTGGACCGCACCCAGAAACACTCGTTCTCGTCCCAAGGAGATAACACGAGATGCACGAGAAAAAAACCCGTATTATATGTGATGTATCCCATGGTACTAAACATTCACACAAAAAATTATTCAAATCAGCGCTTTCGTATGGAAGTTCTGTGCAAAAATCTGATTACACCAAATTTTGTACAAAATGGCTGCCATCGGCCATCTTGAATTTCGTAACCGGACCCCAAAACACTCGTTCTCGTCCCACGGTGATAACAAAGGTACCCAAGGAGTTTCGTAAAGATCGGTTCATAAATACGGCCTCTAGCCCGAGCCGTATTGGCATTTGCACTTACAGTGCTGAAAGTAACACCAAAAAACATCAAAGTTAGTCTAATTTGCATAATTTACGCACGAGATAAAAACCCGTATTATATGTGATGTATCCCATGGTACTAAACATTCATACAAAAAATTATTCAAATCATAGCTTTCATATGGAAGTTCTGTACAAAAAACAGATTTCTGCATCATCGGTACAAAATGGTGGCTGGCAGCCATCTTGAATTTCGGACCAAACCCCAAAACACTCGTTCTCGTCCCACGATCATAACTAAGGTACCCAAGAAGTTTCGTAAAGATCGGTTCATAAATACGGCCTCTAGCCCGAGCCATAGCAGCTTGGCACTTACAGCTCTGAAAGTAACACTAAATAAATCAAAGTCAGTCTAATTTGCATAATTTACGCACGAGAAAAAAACCTGTATTATATGTGATGTATCCCATGGTACTAAACATTTATGCAAAACTTTATTCAAATCAGAACTTTCATACAGAAGTTCTGTACAAAAAACTGATTTTTGCATCATCCGTACAAAATGGCCGCTGGCAGCCATCTTGAATTTCGGACCACATCTAAAAACACTCGTTCCCGTCCCATGGTCATAACAAAGGTACACAAGAAGTTTCGTAAAGATCGGTTCATAAATACGACCTCCAGCCCGAGCCATAGCCAATTGTTGACGTACGGACAGACAGACAGACGGACGGACGGACAGACGGACGACGGGCCATGACAATAGCTCAAATTTGACTTCGTCAAAGTTGAGCTAAAAAACACATTAAAATAATCTTGGCATATAAAGTTCAAATGGAGAAATATTTAAGTCTAATTACTGTGTAATATTCATTTTTGCATTTAACACTTTACATGACATAACTGTAAAAGTCGGTCAGCGCTACACACAAAATTCGTCATTCCCATTTTTCTTTTAGGTTTTTATCTTAATTTTTTGCGTCCAAAGCATATCTTATGACTTCTGATTGAAACGAGTGTGTGCGTCCGCTTCAATCAAAGGTCATAAGCTGTGTTTTGGAAGCAAAAAATATTTTGACAACTATTGTCTTCTACTTTAACTAAGGTTAGATAAACGGTTTATCGGTCAACCCTTTACCCAACAGTTCAGCAGTACTGTCCAGATTCTTGCACAAAAGCCTACATCTTTGCTTCTGAAATGTAGCTTATGCTCCCTCCTTTGCAACTAATCTGGGGAACTGGGCTGGTTTCATATACTTTGAAACAGAACATGTAAAAAGTACTGTCCGGATCGACGCTTTTTGGCTGATTTGGCCCGTGCTTTAAGTTTTGCGCTTTTCGACCCACGCTTTTCGGCATTGCTGGTCTGGCACCCTTCGGTCTCGGGATGTTTGGATGAGTTAATGTAATGATATATAAAGAAAATAAACTCATTTTTATGATTTATTTCAAGTTATCGACTAAAACTATTCAACACATATTTACATCATCAACACAAACAAGACTGACAACAAATCGAGATACAATTGATCGCCTTCTATTTCAGTTACGACCACTTATGATCTTCCCATATTAATACTGTCGAAAATAATTTTAATGATTTTATTTGCAATGTCCGGTTTTCGTTTTTGAATACACTCAAATTAAATTGCCTTCCGGCAACAACATAATTATGCCGAAAAATAACGTTTAACTTTCTGTGGAACTAGAGGTGGTGTCAGTAGGCCTATCTCTGCGATAGGCGACATGTGATCCCCGACGTGTGGTGGGGGTGGGACTTATAGGGGGGGGGGGACTTTAAACTATAAGGGTGTGGAAGCCTGCTCTTACTGGACGTCGACTCGGCACATGTACATACGGCGATATTAGGTGGAAAAGACAGCTATCCAGTATTAAGAAAACAACATTCGAACACATGGTCTCTCAGTGTGCTGCAAGACACAGGACTGTAGAAATTGTTTTGTTTTTTTCTCATATTTTGGAACTGTCTATTCAAAACACCGCTGGATGTTTTCCAATACATTGTTCCAAAAAAAAAAAAAAATTCAAGCTTTGTTGTTGTGGTATAAAGTCTACAAAGAGTTGAATGGTGGGAAGTCGGCCCCAAATGAAGTCACCCATGGGAGAAGTCGGCCAAAAATAAAGAAAGCACTGAGGTATGTCCCAAAGGGTTACAATACAGTGTTTTTTTTTCCATTGACGACAGTACTAATCTTTCCTCCTCTTCCCATCTCATCAAGCTGATTTCGGCAAAAACAACCATCTATCCATTTAGTTTATCATCTCATGAAAAAAAGATACTGAAAAAAAATATAGGTCGGCCTGTGAATTTTGCCTTTAAATTTGGAGCTTCCTATACTCCCGTCCAGTTTCGCACTGAATGAAATAAACATATTTTTACCTACTCCCACCCAATTTTAATCTTCTCTCACACATTTCAGAAAACATTAGTCACCAATATTTTATACCTTTTTCAAAACATTCACTTTAAAAATTTTATTCACACTTACAAGCTCGGTTCATTTTCCACCAATCGGATAATTCCAGGAACTTTTATCCTCCATTAAAGGTTGGGTGTCAACCACTAGAGGCACTGTTTGCACGAAAACACAGTATTGTAACCTAAACTTTCTACAAAGTCGATAAAAATATATGTAATTATGGGTTTAAATTAAAGAAAAAATACTGTCTAATATATTAAATATCTTTTTTTCAAATTTCAATGCTCTTTGCCTAATCTATCAGCATTACAATTAACCCATCCCAACTGGTTGAGTGAAAAAAAGTCATGTGTCACTTTTTACATTTTGCCCTTTAAACTGATTCCAAACAACAAGTTTAATGAATTTGTTGTCCTCAAACTGCCATCATTTTGCATTAGTATACCAAGAGAGTAGCTGTATAAACTATCAAAGTAAAAAAGTTATTCTCAAAGTAATGAAAGCCAAAAACATTAACCCTTCCATTATTCTCAAAATAAAAATGAAAAAAAATGTACTTTTGTTTGATAAAGGTGTTTGGATAAAGTACAATTTACAGTAGAAGTACACCATTTGGCAGAAGCACACTCTAACATGAGATAATCATATGACCTGAATGAAGAAAGAAATAAATGAACAAGCAGTGCTGGCTATTTGACCCCTACCCCTGCAACCAGTTTAGCAGAAAAGCCTACATTCAACCCTTTTGAATCCACACACTTCAGTTCTAGTGACAGAATCCCCAACTGTTTCCCACATATACAGTGCACAGAGTTAACAAGATACTTGAAAAATGCCGCTCAGGATCACCGATCCAATGTCGAGTTGTGACAACAGAAAAGGTGGGTTTGATCATTATGAAGTTATTGTCTGCAAATGAATTATTGAGTGTGTGCTGGGTCTGTGACCTTTACATTTGACGTACTGAATTCCAAGCCGAGTCCAAAATCAATAGGGTTCTTCGTCGCACCCAGGTCAACTTACCTATGATGTTTATTGAATGTAAGCTGAACCACTATCAAGTTATCATCTGGAAACCAATTGATGTGATTTACTATGTTCAAGGTCACTGTGACCTTGACCTTTGAACTGGCGAGTCCAATATCAATAGGGTTCTTCGTCACACCCAGGTCAACTTACCTATGATGTTTATTGAATGTAAGCTGAACCACTATCAAGTTATCATCTGGAAACCAATTGATGTGATTTACTATGTTCAAGGTCACTGTGACCTTGACCTTTGAACTGGCGAGTCCAATATCAATAGGGTTTTTCCTTGCAAGAAGTCAACCCACCTATGGAGCTTCATGAATGTAGGTTAAGACACTATGAATTTATCGTCCACAAACCAATTGTTGCGATTTACTATGTTCAAGGTCACTGTGACCTTGACCTTTGACCTGGTGAGTTCAAGATTAGTAGGGTTCTTCCTCACAGCAAGGCCAATGCAGCTATTAAGTTTCATGACTATAGGCTGAACCACTGTCAAGTTATTGTCTGGAAACCAATTGTTGCAATTTGATCACTGTGACCTTGACCTTTGACCTGGCAAGTCCAAGGTCAATAGGATTCTTCCTCGCACCAAGGCCAACACACCTATGAAGTTTCATGACTCTAGGTTGAACCACTATCAAGTTCTCATCCGGAAACCAATAGTTGCGATATACTATGTTCAAGGTCACTGTGACCTTGACCTTTGACCTGGTGAGTCCAACATCAATAGGGTTCTTCCTCGCACCAAGGCCAACACGCCTGTAAAGTTTCATGACTCTAGGTTGAACCACTATCAAGTTATCATCCAGAAACCAATTGTTGCGATATACTATGTTCAAGGTCACTGTGACCTTGACCTTTGACCTGGTGAGTCCAAGATCAATAGGGTTCTTCCTCGCACCAAGGCCAACACACCTATGAAGTTTCATGACTCTAGGTTGAACCACTATCAAGTTATCATCCGGAAACCAATTTTGCGATATACTATGTTAAAGGTCACTGTGACCTTGACCTTTGATCTGGTGAGTTCAAGATCAATAGAGTTCTTCCTCGCACCAAGGCCAACCCACCTATGAAGTTTCATGAATGTAGGTTGAACTACTATCAAGTTATCATCCGGAAAGGAATTGTTGCGATTTACTATGTTCAAGGTCACGTTGACCTTGACCTTTGACGTAGCGAGTCCAAAATCAATAGGGTTCTTCCCCTCGCCAAGGCCAATCTACCTATGAAGTTTCATGAATGTGAGTTGAACCATTATCAAGTTATCATCCGGAAACCAATTAAGATTTACTACATTCAAGGTCACTGTGACCTTGACCTTCGACATAGCATGTCCAAAATCAATAGGGTTCTTCCTCCCACCAAGACCAACCTACGTATGAAGTTTAATGAATGTGAGTTGAACCACTATCAAGTTATCATCCGGAAACCAATTGTTTACGCACGCACGCCCGCCCGCCCACCCGCCCGCCCGCCCACCATTCACCAAACTATAAGTCGAGTTTGACTTCGTCACAACTCGACTAAAAATTAATAAATCCTACATTTGGGTGATACAGACACTGCCAAAATGAGATGAAAGTGGAAATTTCTCCTGGTTTTGTACTGAGACAAGATTAAGAACTGGTGTGCTCTCAGCACATTGAGCTGAGCCTACATGTTATAAAAAATGTGTGAGTACGAACCATATGAGGCATCCAGTGGTACTCATGGGAGTCATATTTCCAAATTAAATTGATCAGGATAGATTAAAGTGTGTGGGGAGGGGGGGGGGGGGGGGTGGTGAAAAGAGAATTTTCCAAAATAAAACCACAATTCAGTTTGGACTCTCTCAATTCTGTACAGTATCACTCACAATTTTTCTTCATTTGACCCACATTCTCAAGTATCAAGCCAGCATAGTACATTTAGCCACATGCCAAATTAACTCTATCTCCACTTGTTTGACATCATCAAAAAAAAAAAATAAGTTGCTGAACATGGATGGGATCAGCATAGTAGCTCATTCCAGCCAGGTCCAACAACTTATTTTAACTGAAATCTCCCTAATGCAAGAGTCCTTTAAACTACTAGGTATGCCTCTTTATTTGTCTGTAACAATGAATGACATATTACCTTCTACATGAACAGGATGCAAGTTTTTAAGATGGTTGTACCAGTACTTGGTAAGAAAAATGACAAATGAAACACCAAGGACAGAGGAAGCACATAAAATGCCATTTATAAGAGATATCTACATTCTTGTGAAGGCCTCACCTTGTGAATAACAAAGCACATATAATGGACCAAACTATTACAGATTAACCTCTTAGAGCTACAAGTTTGATTGTGAGAATAGAAATGTTAAGCCCAGTGAATGCTGTCAATATGAGAGGAACAGTTGCATACAGTGCAGTGATTTTGTGCATCTAGAAATTGCCCAAAAGGTAGTTTTTGCACTCATGGGCACAAAAAACACTTCAAAGCAGAAGTTTTCTCTAAAATAAGATTAGAAAGTTGCCCAGGGTGTTCAGCACTCAAGGGTAATAAAGTAGCTACAGTTCTGTTAAAAAATAAGTGAAAATAGTAATTTCAACATAGAAAAATCAAGTAGTGCCACACCCAAATTGCTCTCATGGAATAAAAACCTCCTATGCATCTCATAAAAACAACATTTGAATCAAATCACAGGCTGAAACAGGATATTTCTCATTAATTTGACCATCACAGCTGCCAAAATAAAGAAAAACCTCTGTTCAGTGACTGTTTCTCACACTGCAGAATGTAACAAATCATACTTTCAGCAAGCATATATAGACAAAGGGGGTTAAATTCTGGAATAGAAAAAAAATGATACTTCTACTGACTATATTTGGGGATGGGGGTTAGTTAGCAAGTGGAAATCAATAATAAACTTGACTGAATGTTTTTCAGGTTGAAAATATGCTCCATTCCAAGTCTGTCCATGGTGGGTTAAAACTTGCTTATTTTGCACAGACAACAACATTTAGCTCAATTAATACTGCCATTTCATATTGGCCTGCCTCTGATTAACTACAAACACAACAAAATAACCAAATTGTACCATCTTTTCTCCACCTAAGATTCACTCATCATTTGGCCAGCATTTTATGCATATGGGCCCTCTAAAATAGGCTTTATTTCATGAAAAATGGGCATTCTACATCTTCAAAATTACCGTTCCTCAAAAATTTCCATCCAAGGACAAATCGACTTGGCTTCAGTCATCAAAGTATTAACACCGGTAGAACCAACATCCAAAACTAATTTTTAAAATATCACTCGACAGAAATCACAAGAAATACTGCTTTAGGTTACAATACAGTGTTTTTTTTCCATTGACGACAGTACTAATCTTTCCTCCTCTCCCCATCTCATCAAGCTGATTTGGGCAAAAACAACCATCTATCCATTTAGTTTATCATCTCATGAAAAAAAGATACTGAAAAAAAATATAGGTCGCCACGTGAATTTTGCCTTTAAATTTGGAGCTTCCTATACTCCCATCCAGTTTCGCACTGAATGAAATAGACATATTTTTACCTACTCCCACCCAATTTTAATCTTCTCTCACACATTTCAAAAGACAATAGTCACCAATATTTTATATCTTTTTCAAAACATGCACTTTAAAAATTTTATTCACACTTACAAGCTCGGTTCATTTTCCACCAATCGGATAATTCCAGGAACTTTTATCCTCCATTAAAGGTTGGGTGTCAACCACTAGAGGCACTGTTTGCACGAAAACACTGTATTGTAACCTAAAACGGTCCACGGATTAAATCGGCCGAGGGCATTTTCATAGTGCTAATATACATGTGCACGGTTAACTTAGGTGACAGACCGAATGTTAGAAATTGAATTTTTTCACATTGTGTTGCCACTATTTGTTGGAAAACACCACACGAGTGCTGTCTTTTTCTATAAATAGATTCAAAATAATTTCAATATTTGTCGTAGTGCTAGTAAAATTGTTAAATGGTAGGTCGAATGTTAGAAACAAAATTTTCTTTACAAGTCGCAGTGCAAATATAAAAGTATATAGATATACATAATTGTGATTCAATTTAATCAGTTTCTGAATTTGGAAATCTCAAAAGAATAAACTTCATATAGGAGTAATTTACGCTTCATCTATTTTCACCAGGCAATGTTTTCATTGCGATCAGAGGCTGTTTCAGAAACAGTCAGTAGCTATTGCCGGCTCTTGTTTTACATCTTTGGAAGGGTAATAAAAGGATTAGTTCGGATTAGGAAATGTTATTGCTACCAAATTTTATTGCTGCCACGAGAACTCAATAATTGATCATGTTAAGTGTTGTGTTATATTCAGTTATATTACAACATCCTGGGTCTACAAACCACACATGCATATACATATCGGTTCCCGGATGTAAGATGGCGCTATGCTGAAATCATCTATTATGATTGAATAACACGTGGGGTGAGAAATCTCAGTCAGTTCCTCTCCAACACAGTTTCGACCATCATGCGGTTTGACCCATTGTCCAGGTGAACAGAATATTCTTTTACATTGAACCATGCAGGGCCTTTGAAACACTGTGGATGACCAAGACTGTAATTGTGGATATTCTGGAACCCATCAACGGTACATGGAGAGAAATTCTAAACAGAAACATTAACAGAGTGGAATTTTCACACATATATCGTCTTAACCCATGTGAAAGAAGCATTTCACTGAACTGAGGGTCCTTTGAACGACAACCTATGGTCCATCTGCAGAAATATGTTGTGTTCAGTGTCCCTTTTCAACCGAAGCTGAGAGCATATTTTGTAGGTGGAAACCTCACTCCTCGGGTGTTTCAGCAGAGACCCTTCTTTATGTGGCGAGATGGGACGCGATGTGTCTGAATGTATCTGAGATCAGTTAAAAATTATAAATTGGCAGAATTTGGGAGAGTTTTCAGTTTCCCGTCTGAACTCAGCAAAATTAGAAGAAACATATACATATATTTTATATTTCGTTAAAAAACGATGCGTATAGCTTGAGGCTTGTTGCTTTGGACCACTGAGAAAAGTTTATCAATTTTGGTTCCACATCTGAAATCAGTCTGGAAACTAGATATCACGGAGATGGACTCCATCTCTGCGGGCCCCGCAGCAACTAACCGATGTTAGGTATAAACTGATGTGAACTGTAATACTAAAATATTTCAAGCAATAGGTAAAATCTGATTAAAATCCCTTCCCGGACATGAACTTGTCAAAAAACCCCCCCAAATTCTGAATAATTTGACCTTGAGGTCAAACTTCAAGGTCAAAACATGGCAACCTTGGTATGCGACATGTCGTCTTGAGATAATCTACCCACATACCAAATATCAAAACCCTATCTATTAAAGGAAAAAAGTTACAGCCCGGACACAAACTTGTCAGAAAAAACAAATCTCAATAATTTGACCTTGAGGTCAAACTTCAAGGTCAAAGCATGGCAACCTTGGTACGCGGCACGTCGTCTTGAGCTAATCTTTCCACATACCAAATATCAAAACCCTATCTATTAAGGGAAAAAAGTTACAGCCCGGACACGAACTTGTCAGAAAAGAACCCCGAATTCGGAATAATTTGACCTTGAGGTCAAAGTTCAATGTCAAAGCATGGCAACCGTGGTTTGCGACACATCGTCTTGAGATAATCTACCCACATACCAAATATCAAAACCCTATCTATTAAGGGAAAAAAGTTACAGCCCAGACACGAACCTGTCAGAAAAGAACCCCGAATTCTGAATAATTTGACCTTGAGGTCAAAGTTCAAGGTCAAAGCATGGCAGCCTTGGTACGGGACACATCGTCTTGAGATAATCTACCCACATACCAAATATCAAAACCCTATCTATTAAGGGAAAAAAGTTACAGCCCGGACACGAACTTGTCAGAAAAGAACCCCGAAAACGGAATAATTTGACATTGATGTCAAAGTTCAAGGTCAAAGCATGGCAACCTTGATACGCAACACATCGTCTTGAGATAATATACCCACATGTCAAATATCAAAACCTTATCTATTAAGAGAGAAAGATTACAGCCCGGATGGAAGGACGCACGGACGAACGGACAGAGCGATCACTATAGGGCGTCAGCCTCACGGCGGGGCCCTAATTATTTTGGTCTGTCAGGAAGAGGAGAAATACTTATATCGCACTTTCATATCCCACTTGATGCTGCATAAGATTCCCACCCCACCCAAGTTCAGCGTGATCTTTTTTAATAGGCCTAGGCCCACAAATAGTAGGCTTACAGCAACACTGAACATTAGGAGACAGAAACACAGACATTAAATCTTCGTGGGGTTGGCCTACGCAACTGCACCCTCTGATGGCAAAATGGTAGGCCTATAACAGCTGGCTCTCTGCCTCCATTGAATTTGTACTTAGCCCTCCCCCCTCCCCCATAACCAACCAACCAGTCAGATGATATGTATACCCGACTGGTCTTCCACTGCATTTTTTTTACCAAGAACATTTTTTTGGGGGGGGGGGGGGGGGGGGTGGGTGGGCAGATTAACATTATGCACCCGTCTTTTGGGTATTCTTTTTATATATTTTTGCCCCGCCAAGTTGAGTGGGAACAACGCCTTGTAAAATATGGATGCTTTGACTCATCACTGGGGCGAGTTCGCAATGGTCCGACTCGTTCTCTGCACACCTTGAAATCTAACATTACCGGTTGAACGCTTATTTTTTTTTATTGAGAAATGTTGTATATCATCCTCGGATTAAAGGGGATGTCGTCATTCGAAGTTACTGTGCATCCCGCCCCCAGGTCCCACTGCATAGTCTAACCACAGAAGTCTGGAGACCTGATTAATATCACATCACCCCCAACATCACACCTCCATCTTATATATGTCCCCCCCCCCCCCCCACACACACACACACACACACACACTTCCAAAATAAATAACACTCAGATCTGTATACTATATATATTTGGGGGGGGGGGGGGCGTGCATATAAGAATGAGGTGTTTTGAGGTAGGGGTGATTTAGATCAGGTTTCCAGATGTCTGTGGTCTAAGAACTCTGGCAATTTGGCCCTTTTAGTTGGTAACGAAACTATGTGTTAAGTCGACGTCAGCTGTCCTTCATGCGAATACCTGGAAACGCAACCAAATTGTGTAAAGTTCTTTTTTATTGCCCAGAATATGTCTGACACTGCAGAATAAAAAAGGTGGGTATTTGAATGACTCTTTTCGAAAGGTTCTTTAACCTGTTACAAATGAGATTTTTTTTATTATTTCCATTTTTGGCGTAACTTCGCTAATAATAGTCGGATTGTAAAAATTCAAGGATGAAATCGCACTGATTTTTACTCAATATATTCGAAACGAAACGCGTTTTTAAAATTTCCCTATGATATTAGAAATAGTATTTGCCCGACTGGTTGGAAAAATGTGCTAATTGGTATCCAAAAATTACGGGATCAATGAAACACAGACATCGACAAAAAGTAACTAGAAGGTCTTCACAAATATTCATGCGAGATTGAAACTGCCCTCAAAAGTCATTTTGTACAATATTTCTATATAAATTTTAACGATTTTATTATTATTTGTGTAGTTTGGGAGCGATGCACTTTTTTCCCTAATTATCAACGGCCGTTTTGCAGAGAAATGATGTTTGGAGGTCCTATTTTGGGTCAGAATCATAACCTTGTCACAACACTGGGAAACACTTCGTGCTAATTATAACCGATAGTACGTCTTATTGAAGTCACGTGGTTGGGTTTTGATACTCCACCTCATAGATCGATTAGTGGGGAGTCGATTGGCAGTGTTTTACAGGGAGAGTACACGTAATGAATTTGTTACAATAACTTCATAAAAAAGAACAACTACAAAGTAATTACAAAAATCCATTCTTCTCCATTTCTGAGTTTTGTGGTTGGTTATTCACCGATTTGAGAAAACCTGAAACCTGTTGTGAGAGACCACCTGTCTTCAGAGACCACTTTTGTGTGGCCCAAAGGGCGGTCTCTCAAGACAGGTTCTACTGTACTAAAAATAGACTTTTGGTTTCAATGCATTAATTTTTGTTTCATTTTACGTATTAAGCTGTAACTTCACACACTGATTACCTATGAGGTATCGATCAATGGGATTATGTTTGGTGCCAATACATGCAAGGTCAAGGTCATTGTTACTAAAAATAGATTTTTAGTGTTGTATTATAACATGGGTTTCCTTATATGTACAAAGCTTTAAATTTTACCTCTACGACCAACCCCCCATCCCCCACTGGAGTCAATTAGCCAAAAATTTCAATTTTGCTCCAAAATGTGTTTTGAAGGATTCAAAGAGATTTTTGCATAAAAAATGTTTTTTACACGTGACCCATGTGGTCAAAGGGATAAAAAATGTTCCACATAAAATCACTCTAAATCCTTCAAAATGCATCTATTGCTGCAAACATTTTATTTCTTGCCTAATGGACCCCCTCCCCCCCACCCCCCATGGGGCTGGGGAGGGGGGTTTGGGGGATAGTAATAGGGGTAATGTTTTTACATGTAAAATCTCAAAAAATCCTTCAAAACACATTTTGGAGCCAAAAAAAATGTTTGCAATTTGACCCCAGGGGTTGGAGTGGGGTGGGGGGGAGGTGGTCTCATGGGGGTAAAATTGTTTTCGCATATGAAAAGATTTTCTTTGATGGTTCTGAATAAGATTTTTTGAAAGAATATTCCTCATATGGCACGAAGTTAAAATTCGGGCTCCAATAAGGAGCCCAAATATACACCCAGAGACTCAATTTGGACACACTTGAATCTGAACCGCCCCCCCCCCCCCCCCACCCTCCTAGAGATGTTGTATACCAAACATGAAAGGATCCTGTCTGGTGGATCTGCTGAAGATTTTTAAAAATTATCCCTCATATTGAACTAAGTTAAAATAGAGAGCCCAAATATTAACCCAGTGCTGCAGTTTGAATAAAATTGAATCTGACCCCCTGGAGATGTTGTATACCACATATGAAAGGATTCCAACTGGTGGATCTGAAGAAGAAGAAGAAGATATTTTAAAGATATTCCTCATAATGCACCAAGATAAACTTTGGGCTCCAATAGAAAGCCTGAATATTAACCTACACACCCACTTTGAACAATTTTGAATGAGACCCCCCTAGAAATGTTGCACAGTAAATATGAAAAGATTCTGACTAGTGCATCTGAAGAAGAAGATTTTTAAAGAATATTCCTCATAATGCACGAACTAAATATTTGGGCTCCAATAGAGAGCCCAATTATTAACTCAGGGACTCAATTTAAACAAACTTGAATCTGACCCTCCTAGAAATGTTGTATACCAAACATGAAAGGATTCTGACTGGTGGATATGAAGAATATTTTTAAAGAAATTTTCTGATATTGCACCAAGTTAAATTTTGGGCTCCAATAGAGAGCCCAAATATTAACCGATGGATCCAATTTGAACAAACGTGAATCTGAGCCCCCTAGAGATGCTGCATACTAAATATGAAATGATTATGACTGGTGGAACTGAAGAAGATTTTTAAAGAATATTTCTCATGATGCACTAAGTTAAAGTTCTAAAATATGAACCCAGGGACTCGACTTGAACAAACTTAAATCTGACCCCTGTAGAGATGTTGTATACCAAATGGGAAAGAATTCTGACTGGTAGATCTGAAGAAGATTTTGAAATAATATTCCACATAATGCACTAGTTGATCAGAGGATTAGCTTGTTGTGTGTTCCTTGGCTTGGGGAAGTATGCGACATGGACATGTGGTAAGTACAGCTGCTCGCCCTTGTCATGCCACTGAGACGGGTTCACGGGTGGTAGGAATGACTCCCCAATCAGGCGGCACCATTCCTCACCACAGTCACAGAGTAGAGAGGTGACGGACGCTTTCACAGCAGCGAGCTTGTCCAGCACGGTGTCCTGGATGCAGATCCTGTCAGTGGCCGCCCAGACAGCCTCCTCGGGCTCAAGTCTTGCCAGCATGGAGATGTGGTTGATGAGGACATATGCCAGAATGCTAGCCCTTAAGTGGGTGTACTGGGATTGCAAGTCGTCATAGTATGTGAGGATGTGACCTAGGGGAACTGACCTAGGGGAACTGTTGGGGTGTGCCAACTAGGGTTTCCGGTTTGGCGGATGTCCTTCACAAGAAAGTCCAGCTCTCCCTGGTTGGTCACAAGTCTCCGGGTCAGTTGTTTGCAGTCGGCCTTGCTGCCCTGAGTGAACTTGCCAGTGATGCTGCAGCCTTGATCATGGTCTTCTGCAAGCCAGACCTCAGTTTGGTTCTCGAATGTAATGATCATGTCACGAACCTTGAGGCTATTCAGGAGACCAGACCCAACAAGGAAGACAGGCAGAGATGATGGGGTGTGTACCCACCTTAAACTCCCACTCCTGAACCTCAGCAAATCCTGTGTCAATGTCTTTCGGAAGTGGGCCCTTAATTGAACTCTGAACATGTTGTGGGTTGGGAACCTTAATCTCTTGAAATATGGCATAGCCTCACACTTCCCCTGGAAGCTGTTGAGGAAGCAGGCTTTCGTAGCTGACGACGTACGGGACACATCGTCTTGAGATAATCTACCCACATGCCAAATATCAAAACCCTATCTATTAAGGGAAAAAAGTTACAGCCCGGACACGAACTTGTCAGAAAAGAACCCCGAAAACGGAATAATTTGACATTGATGTCAAAGTTCAAGGTCAAAGCATGGCAACCTTGATACGCAACACATCGTCTTGAGATAATATACCCACATGTCAAATATCAAAACCTTATCTATTAAGAGAGAAAGATTACAGCCCGGATGGAAGGACGCACGGACGAACGGACAGAGCGATCACTATAGGGCGTCAGCCTCACGGCGGGGCCCTAATTATTTTGGTCTGTCAGGAAGAGGAGAAATACTTATATCGCACTTTCATATCCCACTTGATGCTGCATAAGATTCCCACCCCACCCAAGTTCAGCGTGATCTTTTTTAATAGGCCTAGGCCCACAAATAGTAGGCTTACAGCAACACTGAACATTAGGAGACAGAAACACAGACATTAAATCTTCGTGGGGTTGGCCTACGCAACTGCACCCTCTGATGGCAAAATGGTAGGCCTATAACAGCTGGCTCTCTGCCTCCATTGAATTTGTACTTAGCCCTCCCCCCTCCCCCATAACCAACCAACCAGTCAGATGATATGTATACCCGACTGGTCTTCCACTGCATTTTTTTTACCAAGAACATTTTTTGGGGGGGGGGGGGGGGGGGTGGGTGGGCAGATTAACATTATGCACCCGTCTTTTGGGTATTCTTTTTATATATTTTTGCCCCGCCAAGTTGAGTGGGAACAACGCCTTGTAAAATATGGATGCTTTGACTCATCACTGGGGCGAGTTCGCAATGGTCCGACTCGTTCTCTGCACACCTTGAAATCTAACATTACCGGTTGAACGCTTATTTTTTTTTATTGAGAAATGTTGTATATCATCCTCGGATTAAAGGGGATGTCGTCATTCGAAGTTAATGTGCATCCCGCCCCCAGGTCCCACTGCATAGTCTAACCACAGAAGTCTGGAGACCTGATTAATATCACATCACCCCCAACATCACACCTCCATCTTATATATGTCCCCCCCCCCCCCCCACACACACACACACACTTCCAAAATAAATAACACTCAGATCTGTATACTATATATATTTGGGGGGGGGGGGGGGCGTGCATATAAGAATGAGGTGTTTTGAGGTAGGGGTGATTTAGATCAGGTTTCCAGATGTCTGTGGTCTAAGAACTCTGGCAATTTGGCCCTTTTAGTTGGTAACGAAACTATGTGTTAAGTCGACGTCAGCTGTCCTTCATGCGAATACCTGGAAACGCAACCAAATTGTGTAAAGTTCTTTTTTATTGCCCAGAATATGTCTGACACTGCAGAATAAAAAAGGTGGGTATTTGAATGACTCTTTTCGAAAGGTTCTTTAACCTGTTACAAATGAGATTTTTTTTATTATTTCCATTTTTGGCGTAACTTCGCTAATAATAGTCGGATTGTAAAAATTCAAGGATGAAATCGCACTGATTTTTACTCAATATATTCGAAACGAAACGCGTTTTTAAAATTTCCCTATGATATTAGAAATAGTATTTGCCCGACTGGTTGGAAAAATGTGCTAATTGGTATCCAAAAATTACGGGATCAATGAAACACAGACATCGACAAAAAGTAACTAGAAGGTCTTCACAAATATTCATGCGAGATTGAAACTGCCCTCAAAAGTCATTTTGTACAATATTTCTATATAAATTTTAACGATTTTATTATTATTTGTGTAGTTTGGGAGCGATGCACTTTTTTCCCTAATTATCAACGGCCGTTTTGCAGAGAAATGATGTTTGGAGGTCCTATTTTGGGTCAGAATCATAACCTTGTCACAACACTGGGAAACACTTCGTGCTAATTATAACCGATAGTACGTCTTATTGAAGTCACGTGGTTGGGTTTTGATACTCCACCTCATAGATCGATTAGTGGGGAGTCGATTGGCAGTGTTTTACAGGGAGAGTACACGTAATGAATTTGTTACAATAACTTCATAAAAAAGAACAACTACAAAGTAATTACAAAAATCCATTCTTCTCCATTTCTGAGTTTTGTGGTTGGTTATTCACCGATTTGAGAAAACCTGAAACCTGTTGTGAGAGACCACCTGTCTTCAGAGACCACTTTTGTGTGGCCCAAAGGGCGGTCTCTCAAGACAGGTTCTACTGTACTAAAAATAGACTTTTGGTTTCAATGCATTAATTTTTGTTTCATTTTACGTATTAAGCTGTAACTTCACACACTGATTACCTATGAGGTATCGATCAATGGGATTATGTTTGGTGCCAATACATGCAAGGTCAAGGTCATTGTTACTAAAAATAGATTTTTAGTGTTGTATTATAACATGGGTTTCCTTATATGTACAAAGCTTTAAATTTTACCTCTACGACCAACCCCCCATCCCCCACTGGAGTCAATTAGCCAAAAATTTCAATTTTGCTCCAAAATGTGTTTTGAAGGATTCAAAGAGATTTTTGCATAAAAAATGTTTTTTACACGTGACCCATGTGGTCAAAGGGATAAAAAATGTTCCACATAAAATCACTCTAAATCCTTCAAAATGCATCTATTGCTGCAAACATTTTATTTCTTGCCTAATGGACCCCCTCCCCCCCACCCCCCATGGGGCTGGGGAGGGGGGTTTGGGGGATAGTAATAGGGGTAATGTTTTTACATGTAAAATCTCAAAAAATCCTTCAAAACACATTTTGGAGCCAAAAAAAATGTTTGCAATTTGACCCCAGGGGTTGGAGTGGGGTGGGGGGGGAGGTGGTCTCATGGGGGTAAAATTGTTTTCGCATATGAAAAGATTTTCTTTGATGGTTCTGAATAAGATTTTTTGAAAGAATATTCCTCATATGGCACGAAGTTAAAATTCGGGCTCCAATAAGGAGCCCAAATATACACCCAGAGACTCAATTTGGACACACTTGAATCTGAACCGCCCCCCCCCCCCCTCCCCCCACCCTCCTAGAGATGTTGTATACCAAACATGAAAGGATCCTGTCTGGTGGATCTGCTGAAGATTTTTAAAAATTATCCCTCATATTGAACTAAGTTAAAATAGAGAGCCCAAATATTAACCCAGTGCTGCAGTTTGAATAAAATTGAATCTGACCCCCTGGAGATGTTGTATACCACATATGAAAGGATTCCAACTGGTGGATCTGAAGAAGAAGAAGAAGATATTTTAAAGATATTCCTCATAATGCACCAAGATAAACTTTGGGCTCCAATAGAAAGCCTGAATATTAACCTACACACCCACTTTGAACAATTTTGAATAAGACACCCCTAGAAATGTTGCACAGTAAATATGAAAAGATTCTGACTAGTGCATCTGAAGAAGAAGATTTTTAAAGAATATTCCTCATAATGCACGAACTAAATATTTGGGCTCCAATAGAGAGCCCAATTATTAACTCAGGGACTCAATTTAAACAAACTTGAATCTGACCCTCCTAGAAATGTTGTATACCAAACATGAAAGGATTCTGACTGGTGGATATGAAGAATATTTTTAAAGAAATTTTCTGATATTGCACCAAGTTAAATTTTGGGCTCCAATAGAGAGCCCAAATATTAACCGATGGATCCAATTTGAACAAACGTGAATCTGAGCCCCCTAGAGATGCTGCATACTAAATATGAAATGATTATGACTGGTGGAACTGAAGAAGATTTTTAAAGAATATTTCTCATGATGCACTAAGTTAAAGTTCTAAAATATGAACCCAGGGACTCGACTTGAACAAACTTAAATCTGACCCCTGTAGAGATGTTGTATACCAAATGGGAAAGAATTCTGACTGGTAGATCTGAAGAAGATTTTGAAATAATATTCCACATAATGCACTAGTTGATCAGAGGATTAGCTTGTTGTGTGTTCCTTGGCTTGGGGAAGTACGCGACATGGACATGTGGTAAGTACAGCTGCTCGCCCTTGTCATGCCACTGAGACGGGTTCACGGGTGGTAGGAATGACTCCCCAATCAGGCGGCACCATTCCTCACCACAGTCACAGAGTAGAGAGGTGACGGACGCTTTCACAGCAGCGAGCTTGTCCAGCACGGTGTCCTGGATGCAGATCCTGTCAGTGGCCGCCCAGACAGCCTCCTCGGGCTCAAGTCTTGCCAGCATGGAGATGTGGTTGATGAGGACATATGCCAGAATGCTAGCCCTTAAGTGGGTGTACTGGGATTGCAAGTCGTCATAGTATGTGAGGATGTGACCTAGGGGAACTGACCTAGGGGAACTGTTGGGGTGTGCCAACTAGGGTTTCCGGTTTGGCGGATGTCCTTCACAAGAAAGTCCAGCTCTCCCTGGTTGGTCACAAGTCTCCGGGTCAGTTGTTTGCAGTCGGCCTTGCTGCCCTGAGTGAACTTGCCAGTGATGCTGCAGCCTTGATCATGGTCTTCTGCAAGCCAGACCTCGGTTTGGTTCTCGAATGTAATGATCATGTCACGAACCTTGAGGCTATTCAGGAGACCAGACCCAACAAGGAAGACAGGCAGAGATGATGGGGTGTGTACCCACCTTAAACTCCCACTCCTGAACCTCAGCAAATCCTGTGTCAATGTCTTTCGGAAGTGGGCCGTTAATTGAACTCTGAACATGTTGTGGGTTGGGAACCTTAATCTCTTGAAATATGGCATAGCCTCACACTTCCCCTGGAAGCTGTTGAGGAAGCAGGCTTTCGTAGCTGACGACGTCTCGTGTCGTAGCCCATCGTGTTCCAGAGGCCTCCATGACCATGTTTGACACAGGCTTTCTGGATGACATCAAGTAGGCTGGCCGTGGTTAGTTCTACCCACTGAGCTCTTTGATTTTGATGCCCGCCACGAGGTTCACTCCGAAAGCCCTTTCAGCAAGAGACTCATCCCCTAGTAGGGTGCAGGCTTCCTGGAGTTTCTGATAGGCCTCCTGTGTCCTGTAAGTTCAGCTGTCTTGGAACATGAACTGGTCAACATTGAGCTGATTGTTGTTGCATCGCAACAGCCTCCAAGAAGCCAGACAGGTAGTGGCCCATCTCGTGTGGCTTGATGGATGACCTCCCACACATCACCCTCATAGATGTGGACCTGTCAAGACTGGGGAAAGTGGAGGTCTTTGGGCCAGTCATGGCAGATAAGCTCTACTTTTCCTCTGGTATTTGCCACTATTATAGATGTCCTCGCCAGCTATGTCCCACAAGATAATGCCCCGCTTAAGGATTTTCTTGATTTTTCTCGACCGTTTCATGGATTCACTTCTCCCACTCCTGAATTTTCTGCCTCCTCATAGGGGTGTGTCCCTGGCCTCTTAGGGTGCCTTCAAAAGTTCACCACTCTTTGGGTCATACAGTTGAGGTCGCCGTCCCTCATGGGGGCCAGGTTTGCTGGGTCTGGGTCTCTGAGGGGGTAAAGGCCTTAGACAACTGTGTAGATGAGGTAGGCATTCTCATAGAAGACATTGTCAATGCCAGTCAGCATGCCTGGTGCTGTGGCTCGGGTTACCTTAACGACTACTGGCCTCAAACTTGTCCTCAACCACCCAGTCGCCTTTGTGCCGCTCAGTTGTGTAAAGAAATGGAGTGAAATATTCAGTGTTCCTGTAAGTCATCAGTTGTGTAAAGAAATGAAGTGAAATATTCAGTGTTCCTGTAAGTCATCAGTTGTGTAAAGAAATGAAGTGAAATATTCAGTGTTCCTGTAAGTCATCAGTTGTGTTAAGAAATGAAGTGAAATATTCAGTGTTCCTGTAAGTCATCAGTTGTGTAAAGAAATGAAGTGAAATATTCAGTGTTCCTGTAAGTCATCAGTTGTGTAAAGAAATGAAGTGAAATATTCAGTGTTCCTGTAAGTCATCAGTTGTGTAAAGAAATGAAGTGAAATATTCAGTGTTCCTGTACGTCATCAGTTGTGTAAAGAAATGAAGTGAAATATTCAGTGTTCCTGTAAGTCATCAGTTGTGTAAAGAAATGAAGTGAAATATTCAGTGTTCCTGTAAGTCATCAGTTGTGTAAAGAAATGAAGTGAAATATTCAGTGTTCCTGTACGTCATCAGTTGTGTAAAGAAATGGAGTGAAATATTCAGTGTTCCTGTACGTCATCAGTAGTGTAAAGAAATGGAGTGAAATATTCAGTGTTCCTGTAAGCCATCAGTCTGGTAATGAAATGGCAGTCAACAAGGACATGACTGAGTCAGGGTTTTTTTTGGACAACTTAGGACTTTCATAAAATAGATGGAATCATTAACCCTTTACCCAATGCAGACGATATCAAAATTTATTATTTTAAATACAATTTTTTAAAATTTTTCAAAAAATTTCCACAAAACCATATCATGTGACCCCTCATTGGAACGAGCTCAATGAGCTCGTTCCAATGAGGGGTCACATGATATGGTTTTGTTGAAATATTTTGAAAAATTTAATTCTTTCAACTGCTCAATTTCCATATTACGCGGGCGGATGCGGGCGATTCATTAGGTAAAGGGTTAAGGGAACCAGAACAGTGAAAGATAATTTGTTTTTATTCCAAATATCGAAAGATTTTGCCTGGTCGATCTGAACAAGATCATTCTAAAGAAGGAACTAAAATGAGATCTCTCAAATGATAGATTTGGCTAAATTTTTACTTCTACAAAAGAGTTAATTGAATAGATTTCTAGTTAATAAAAAAGTTATAAGGCAGATTTTCAATGATGGTGGCGGTTCCTGAGAAACAAGAGGTTTTTGTTTTATATAATTTGTACGTTTTTCATCAACAGAACAACACAAGCAGATCAAGTAAACTGGAAACGAAAAAAGATTTTAATCAGTCCTGTATCACTGAAGGAGAGATCTCAAGGTCGGGTGTATATCGACACCATACACAGACTGATTTTCCAAAGTGTCAGACGACAAGATACAGCATCATACAGGTTAGTGAATATTATTAATTCTTCAACTACATGTAATTGCAAAACATGCTAAAAAAAATAATCTTGCTACATGTTTCCCTATAGCAAAAGACAAAAATGCTAAAATACAATACTCAAAACCCACCATTATCATTGGATATCTAGTAACATTTTGTTAAATATGATACTCAAAACCCACTATTATAATAGATATCTAGTTATATTTTCTAAACTATAATACTCAAAACCCACCATTATCATTGGATATCTAGTTACCTTTTGTTACATATAATACTCAAAACCTACGATTATTATTGGATATCTAGTTACATTTTTTTCAATATAATACTCAAAACCGACAATTATCATTGGATATCTAGTTACAATTTGTTACATATAATACTCAAAACCCACCACTATCAATGGATATCTAGTTATATATAATACTCAAAAACCCACCATTACCATTGGATATCCAGTTAAATTTTGTTACATATAATACTCAAAAACCCACCATTATTATTGGATATGTAGTTAAATTTTGTTACATACAATACTCAAAACCCACCATTATCATTGGATATCTAGTTACATTTTGTTACATATAATACTCAAAACTCACAATTATCATTGGATATCTAGTTACATTTTGTTACATATAATACTCAAAACCCACCATTATCAATCGATATCTAGTTACATTTTGTTACATCTAATACTCAAAACCCACCATTATCAATGGATATCTAGTTACATTTTGTTACATATAATACTCAAAAACCCTATCATTGGATATCCAGTTATATTTTGTAAACTATAATACTCAAAACCCACCATTATCAATGGATATCTAGTTGCATTTTGTTACATATAATACTCAAAACCCACCATTATCAATGGATATCTAGTTACAATTTGCTACATATAATACTCAAAACCAACCATTATCATTGGATATCTAGTTAAATTTTCTAAAATATAATCCTCAAAACCCACCATTATCATTGAATATCTAGTTACATTTTGTTACATATAATACTCAAAACCCACCATTATAATGGATATCTAGTTACATTTTGTTAACTGTAATACTCAAACCCCACCACTATCAATGGATATCTAGTTACATTTTGTTACATATAATACTCAAAAACCCACCATTATCAATGGATATCTAGTTACATTTTCTAAAATATAATACTCAAAACCCACCATTATCATTGGATGTCTAGTAATATTTTGCTACATACATTACTCAAAACCAACCATTATCAATGGATATCTAGTTACATTTTAAATACAATACTCAAAAACCCACCGTTATCATTGGATATCTAGTTAAATTTTCAAAAATATAATACTCAAAACCCACCATTATCATTGGATATCTAGTTACATTTTGTTACATATAATACTCAAAACTCACAATTATCATTGGATATCTAGTTACATTTTGTTACATACAATACTCAAAACTCACAATTATCATTGGATATCTAGTTACATTTTGTTACATATAATACTCAAAACCCACCATTATCAATCAATATCTAGTTACATTTTGTTACATCTAATACTCAAAACCCACCATTATCAATGGATATCTAGTTACATTTTGTTACATATAATACTCAAAAACCCTATCATTGGATATCCAGTTATATTTTGTAAACTATAATACTCAAAACCCACCATTATCAATCGATATCTAGTTGCATTTTGTTACATATAATACTCAAAACCCACCATTATCAATGGATATCTAGTTACATTTGTTACATATAATACTCAAAACCAACCATTATCATTGGATATCTAGTTAAATTTCTAAAATATAATCCTCAAAACCCACCATTATCATTGAATGTCTAGTTACATTTTGTTACATATAATACTCAAAACCCACCATTATAATGGATATCTAGTTACATTTTGTTAACTGTAATACTCAAACCCCACCACTATCAATGGATATCTAGTTACATTTTGTTACATATAATACTCAAAAACCCACCATTATCATTGGATATCTAGTTAAATTTTCTAAAATATAATACTCAAAACCCACCATTATCATTGGATGTCTAGTAATATTTTGTTACATACATTACTCAAAACCAACCATTATCAATGGATATCTAGTTACATTTTGAATATAATACTCAAAAACCCACCATTATCATCGGATATCTAGTTAAAGTTTCTAAAATATAATACTCAAAGCCTACCATTATCATTCGATATCTAGGTACATTTTGTTGAATATAATACTCAAACCCCACCACTATCAATGGATACCTAGTTACATTTTGTTACATATAATACTCAAAAACCCACCATTATCATTGGATATCTAGTTAAATTTGTTACATATAATACTCAAAACCAACAATTATCAATGGATATCTAGGTGCATTTTGTTACATATAATACTCAAAACCCACTGTTATCTTTGGATATCTAGTTACCTTTTGTTACATATAATACTCAAAACCTACCATTATTATTGGATACCTAGTTTACATTTTCGAAAATATAATACTCAAAACCCACCATTATCAATGGATATCTAGTTACATTTTTTTACATATAATACTCAAAACCCACCACTATCAATGAATATCTAGTTACATTTTGTTACATATAATACTCAAAACCCACCATTATCAATGGATATCTAGTTACATTTTGTTAAATACAATACTCAAAAATCCACCTTTATCATTGGATATCTAGTTAAATTTTCAAAAATATAATACTCAAAACCCACCATTATCATTGGATATCTAGTACATTTTGTTACATATAATACTCAAAACCCTCCATTATCAATGGATATCTAGTTACATTTCGTTACATATAATACTCAAAAAACACACCACTATCATTGGACATCTAGTTATATTTTGTTAACTTTTATACTCAAACCCCACCATTATCATTGGATATCTAGTTTACATTTTGTTAGCTCCGCTGACAAAGTCAGCAGAGCTTTTCTTATACTGATTCGTCCATCGTCCGTCGTCGGTCGTCCGTCGTCTGTCGTCCGTCTGTCTGTCCGTCCATCCGTCGTCAACATTTTATTTGTCCGAGCCATAATTTCTAAACCGCTGAATATTTTTCCACCAAACTTCATAACAATATGTATTATCAATAGACGGTGTGTCATCAATTATTCTGCGGTCTGTAAATCCACAGGGTCAAGGTCACAGGTCACAGGATCAAGAAAATCTTAAGATATTTTTGATATTTGTTTGTCCAAGCCATAATTTCTGACCGCTGAATATTTTTACACCAAACTTCATAACAATACGTATTATCAATGGATGGTGTGTCATCAACCATTATAAAGTCTGTAACCCCACAGGGTCAAGGTCACAGGCCACATGAGCAAGAAAAAAATATTTTGTTGGTCCGAGCCATAATTTCTAAACTACTGAATATTTTTGGACCAAACTTATAACATCATGTAATGTCAATAGGCGGTGTGTAATCGATCCAAGCCATAATTTTCGTGACAACTGAAAATTTTTCGGCTAAAGTTTGTAACAATATTAGTATTAGAAAACATGCCCATGCGATCAGTGGCCCTCAGCGGAGCTCTCTAGGCGTGACAGGCCTCTTGTTAGATATAATACTCAAAACCCACCATTATCATTGGATATCTAGTTACATTTTGTTACATATAATACTCAAAACTCACAATTATCATTGGATATCTAGTTACATTTTGTTACATCTAATACTCAAAACCCACCATTATCAATGGATATCTAGTTACATTTTGTTACATATAATACTCAAAAACCCTATCATTGGATATCCAGTTATATTTTGTAAACTATAATACTCAAAACCCACCATTATCAATGGATATCTAGTTGCATTTTGTTACATATAATACTCAAAACCCACCATTATCAATGGATATCTAGTTACATTTTGTTACACATAATACTCAAAACCAACCATTATCATTGGATATCTAATTAAATTTTCTAAAATATAATACTCAAAACCCACCATTATCATTGAATATCTAGTTACATGTTGTTACATACAATATTCAAAACCCACCATTATAATGGATATCTAGTTACATTTTGTTAACTGTAATACTCAAACCCCACCACTATCAATGGATATCTAGTTACATTTTGTTACATATAATACTCAAAAACCCACCATTCTCATTGGATATCTAGTTAAATTTTCTAAAATATAATACTCAAAACCCACCCACCATTATCATTGGATGTCTAGTAATATTTTGTTACATACATTACTCAAAACCAACCATTATCAATGGATATCTAGTTACATTTTAAAATATAATACTCAAAACCCACCATTATCATTGGATATCTAGTTAAAGTTTCTAAAATATAATACTCAAAGCCTACCATTATCATTGGATATCTAGTTACATTTTGTTGAATATAATACTCAAACCCCACCGTTATCATTGGATATCTAGTTACATTTTGTTAAATATAATACTCAAATTCCACCATTATCTTGGATATCCATTTACATTTTGTTACATATAATACTCATAACCCACCATTATCATTGGATATCTAGTTAAATTTGTTACATATAATACTCAAAACCCACAATTATCAATGGATATCTAGGTGCATTTTGTTACATATAATACTCAAAACCCACTGTTATCTTTGGATATCTAGTTACCTTTTGTTACATATAATACTCAAAACCTACCATTATTATTGGATACCTAGTTACATTTTGTTCAATATAATACTCAAAACCCACCATTATTATTGGATATCTAGTTACATTTTCGAAAATATAATACTCAAAACCCACCATTATCAATGGATATCTAGTTACATTTTGTTACATATAATACTCAAAACCCACCACTATCAATGGATATCTAGTTACATTTTGTTACATATAATACTCAAAACCCACCATTATCAATGGATATCTAGTTACATTTTATTAAATACAATACTCAAAAACCCACCTTTATCATTGGATATCTAGTTAAAGTTTTTAAAATATAATACTCAAAACCCACCATTATCACGGGATATCTAGTTATATTTTGTTACATATAATACTCAAAACCTTCCATTATCAATGGATATCTAGTTATATTTTGTTACATATAATACTAAAAAAACCCACCATTATCAATGGATATCTAGTTACATTTTGTTAAATATTATACTCAAATCCCACCATTATCTTGGATATCCAGTTACATTTTGTTACATATAATACTCAAAACCCACCATTATCATTGGATATCTAGTTAAATTTTGTTACATATAATACTCAAAACCCACCATTATCATTGGATATCTAGTTACATTTTGTTAAATATAATACTCAAAACCCACCATTATCATTGGATATTTAGTTATATTTTGTTAAACATAATACTCAAAACCCACCATTATCATTGGATATCTTGTTACATTTTGTTAAATATAATACTCGAAACCCACCATTATCATTGGATATTTAGTTATATTTTGTTAAATATAATACTCAAAACCCACCATTATCTTGGATATCTAGTTACATTTTGTTAAATATAATACTCAAAAGCCACCATTATCTTGGATATCCATTTAAATTTTGTTATATATAATACTCAAAACCCACCATTATCATTGGATATTTAGTTATATTTTGTTAAACATAATACTCAAAACCCACCATTATCATTGGATATCTTGTTACATTTTGTTAACTATAATACTCAAAAGCCACCATTATCATTGGATATCAAGTTAAATTTTGTTATATATAATACTCAAAACCCACCATTATCATTGGATATCTAGTTAAATTTTGTTAAATATAATACTCAAAACCCACCATTATAATTGGATATTTAGTTATATTTTGTTAAACATAATACTCAAAACCCACCATTATCATTGGATATCTAGTTAAATTTTGTTATATATAATACTCAAAACCCACCATTATCATTGGATATTTAGTTATATTTTGTTAAATATAATACTCAAAACCCACCATTATCATTGGATATCTAGTTAAATTTTGTTAAATATAACACTCAAAACCCACAATTATCACTGGATATCTAGTTAAATTTTGTTCAATACAAGAGTCCCCAAGGAGCCTTAATCGCTCACCGGCCAAAGCGGTTCAAAGAAGTATTTGGGGGTCACATTCAGTTAGACATGGTCCATCAACACTACAAAGGAATGAAGTCATGAGAGACAAATTTTATGGAACTAGGGCCACGGCATGAACAAATTTGAATCTTACCCCCCCCCCCCCCTAAGGATGCAGCATGCCAAATATCAAAAGCATTCATCTGCTGGATCTGAAGAAGATTTTTAAAGAAAATTCCTCATTTTGAACTAAGTTATCATTATCACAGTGAGCCCAAATATGAACCCAGGGACTTGGCTTGAACAAACTTGAATCTCACCCCCTAAGGATGGTGCATGCCCAATATCAAAACATTCTGACTGCTGAATCTGAAGAAGATTTTTTAAAGAAAAATTCCTCATATTGACTAAGTTATAATTCGGGCTCCCACAGGAAGCCCAAATATGGACCCAGGGACTTGGCTTTAACAAACTTGAATCTCACCCCCAAAGGATGCTACACACCACATATCAAAAGATTCCGACTTCTGGATCTGAAGAAGATTTTTTAAGAAAATTCCTCATTTCGAACTAAGTGACAATTCAAGCTCCCACAGTGAGCCCAAATATGGACCTAGGGATATGGCTTGAACAAACTTGAATCTCACCCCCAAGGATGCTGCATACCAAATATAAAAACATTCTGACTGCTGGATCTGAAGAAGATTTTTAAAGAAAATTCCTCATTTTGAACTAAGTTATAATTCAGGTTACCACAGTGAGCCCAAATATGAACCCAGGGAATTGGCTTGAACAAACTTGAATCTCCCCCCCCCCCCCCACCCCCAAGCATGTTGCATACACAGTATCAAAAGATTCTGCTTGCTGGATCTTGAGAGGAAGATTTTGAAAGAAATTTGCCTGAAATGCACTAAGTTCAAATTGGGCTCCTATACTGAGCCCAAATATGAACCCAGGGGGCCGATTGGAACAAACTTGAATCAAATCTACCCCACAATGTTGCATACCAAATATCAAAAGATTCTGCCTGCTGGCTCTGCAGAAGAAGATTTTTTAAGAAATTTGCCTGAAATGCACTAAGTTCGAATTTGAGCTTTTATAGTGAGCCCAAATATGAATCCAGGGGCCGATTTGAACAAACTTGAATCAGATCCACCCCAACATTGCTGCATACCAAATATCAAAAGATTCTGTCTGCTGGATCTTGAGAAGAAGAATTTTTAAGAAATTTGCCTGAAATGCACTAAGTTCGAATTTGGGCTTCTATACTGAGCCCAAATATGAATCCAGGGGGCCGATTTGAACAAACTTGAATCAGATCCACCGCAACATTGCTGCATACCAAATATCAAAAGATTCTGTCTGCTGGATCTTGAGAAGAATTTTTAAGAAATTTGCCTGAAATGCACTGAGTTCGAATTTGGGCTTCTATACTGAGCCCAAATATGAATCCAGGGGGCCGATTTGAACAAACTTGAATCAGATCCACCCCACAATGTTGCATAACAAATATCAAAAGATTCTCCCAGCTGGATCTGGAGAAGAAGATTTTTTAAGAAATTTGCCTGTAATGCACTAAGTTCGAATTCAGGCTTCTATACTGAGCCCAAATGTAAATGCAGGGTGCCGATTTGAACAAACTTGAATCAGATCCACCCCACAATGTTGCATACCAAATATCAAAAGATTCTGCCTGCTGGATCTGGAGAAGAAGATTTTTTAAGAAATTTACCTGAAATGCACTAAGTTCGAATTTGGGCTTCTATAGTGATCCCAAATAAGAATCCAGGGGGCCGATTTGAACAAACTTGAATCAGACCCATACCAAGATGCTGCATACCAAGTATCAAAAGATTCTGCCCACTGGTTCTGGAGAAGAAGATTTTTTAATAATTTTTCTATAATTCATACGGTGCTATCAGAGTTATGCCCCATATAGAGCCCCCAAGGGACGTGGCCATTTCATTTGAACAAACATGAATTGCCATATAGCAATGAACATCCACATGAAGTTTCGCGAAAATCGGACAGTGGTTTCAGAGGAGAAGTCGTTTGAAAAATGTTCATGATGCCGGACGGACGACGACGGACGGCAAGTGATAAGTTTAGCTCCCCTCAGTGAGCTAATAATACTCAAAACCCACCATTAACATTGGATAAATAGTTGCATTTTGTTAAATATAATACTCAACACCTACCATTATTATTGGATATCTAGTTACATTTTGTTGAATATAATACTCAAAACCCACCATTATCATTGGATATCTAAATGCATTTTGTTACATATAATACTCAAAACCCACCATTATCATTGGATATCTAGTTACATTTTGTTAAATATTATACTCAAATCCCACCATTATCTTGGATATCCAGTTACCTTTTGTTACATATAATACTCAAAACCCACCATTATCAATGGATATGTAGTTATATTTTGTTACATATAATACTCAAAACCCACCATTATCATTGGATATGTAGTTAAATTTTGCTAAATATAATACACAAAACCCACCAATATCATTGGATATCTAGTTAAATTTTCTAAAATATAATACTCAAAACCCTCCATTATCATTGGATATCTAGTTATATTTTGTTACATGTAATACTCAAAACTCACCTGGAGTACCTGGAGAGAACCACCGAGTAATGGCAAGCAACAGCCAGTCTCCCCATGGTACTAACTCCACACAAGCGGGGTTAGCAATCGTTGAAGACAAGTGCACAATCAACATGCAGTATGCCTCAGTACACAGCGTCACCGTGCCCCCACGTGGGCAATCGGGATGAAGTGTCTTGCCCAAGGACACAGAGCAGTTACTTCTGACAGGATTGATCCGTGGACCTTTCGGTTGGCAGTCCAGTTTCGTGGGCAGGGCCAAAAATCTCACCCCTCCCATTATAAAGCGAAATATTGCTTCACAAACTTTGAACAAAATTGATTCTACACCTCAAAAGGCAGCTCCATAACAAATATCAAGTCATTGTACCCACTGGTTCATGAGAAGAAGATTTTAAAAATATTTCGGAGCATTTTCGCCCACCCCCTCCTTATAGGGCTGGGCATGTTGAGTTGAACACAAGAGGCCCCAGGGGGCCTGAGGGCGCTCACCTGACATGGTAGCCTAAATATCAACCCAGAGAATTGATTTCCACAAGTTGCATCTGCTCCTCCTAAGAAAAGCTGAAACCAAATATCCAAATATTCTGACCAGCGGATCTAAAAAAAGATTTTTAAAGAATATTCCTCATATTGAACTAAGTCATAATTTGGGCTCCCACAGGGAGCCCATATATGAACCCAGGGACTTGGCTTTAACAAACCTGAAACTCATACCCCTAAGGATTCTGCACACCAAATATCAAAACATTCCGACTGCTGGATCTGAAGAAGAAGATTTTTAAAGAAAATTCCTCATTTTGAACCAAGTTACAATTCGAGCTCCCACAATCAGCCCAAATATGGACCTAGGGACATGGCTTGAACAAACATGAATCTTACCCCCCTAAGGATGCTGCATAAAAAATATCAAAAGCATTCAACTGCTGGATCTGAAGGTTTTTAAAGAAAATTCCTCATTTTGAACTAAGTTGTCATTCAGGCTCCCATAGTGAGCCCAAATATGAACCAAGGGACTTGGCTTGAACAAACTTGAATCTCAGCCCCCTAAGGTTGCTCCATACCAAATATCAAAACATTCCAACTGCTGAATCTGAAGAAGATTTTTAAAGAAAAATTCCTCATATTGACTAAGTTATAATTTGGGCTCCCACAGGGAGCCCAAATATGGACCCATGGACTTGGCTTTAACACACTTGAATCCCCCCTCCCCCCCAAGGATGCTACTCACCACATATCAAACCATTCCGACTGCTGGATCTGAAGAAGAAGATTTTTTAAGAAAATTCCTCATTTCGAACAAAGTTACAATTCAAGCTCCCACAGTGAGCCCAAATATGGACCTAGGGACATGGCTTGAACAAACTTGATTCTCACCCCCCTAAGGATGCTGCATACCAAATATCACAAGATTCTGCCTGCTGGATCTTGAGAAGAAGATTTTCCAAGAAATTTGCCTGAAATGCTCTAAGTTCAAATTTGGGCTCCTATACTGAGCCCAAATATAAACCCAGGGGGCCGATTTGAACAAACTTGAATCAGATCCACCCCACAATGTTGCATACCAAATAATAGTCCAGGCACATTAGACATCAAAATGAGAAAGTAAGGAAAAAAATCGGAGAAAGCTGATTTTTTTATATATTTTTTTATATGTAAAGTGTGAAAAGTCCCCACGAATCCGAGTTGAGCTTTTTTAGTTATAGCGTTTTTTTGATGAAAAAAAAAATTTTAAAAAAAATTTGACCCAGCTCCATATTTCTCATTCTTATTCGCCTTAGTAGGGTGAGAATCATAAATATCGTGCTGAATTATATTGAGAATACATATCCCCAACAGAAAATGCCAACTTTGTACCGATCCTCAAACTCAATGGTAAAAAATTCACGAAAATGTACAAAATTACGAAAAAAAATTTATTGTTTTCATACACACAATGGTACACAACGTCCACTAAATCAAATCTACGACTACTTTGGGAGTTAAATTATATATCAAAAATTGCAGAAAAGCAGTGGCTTTATAATGATATATAACAATAGTCATTTATTCCATAATGAACTGGTGAAACGTGTGAAATATTAACCATACCCCCTAAACTCAAATTCAAATGGCATCGACTTTTCTCATTCAAATACCGTATTATAGCATCATTGTTTCAATTTCCATGTTCGATTAAACCACATAATGTGGTGTTCGCCTACACTCAAGATGCATTGGCATGTAATGTGTGCACGCCCTTGATGTGTACTCATAGACTCGGCGGCTTCCATATGATTATGTCATATTTAGGGGCAATTGGTTCGATCATGGCTGGTAGTGGCTTGGATGAACTTTGGGGGACTGTTTATGCTGGTGGGTCAATCCATCATTTGATCAGTGGTCATGCATATTCAAGAGCAGTTCGTGCCCATTTGCTAACACAAATTGCCATTACAAAACTTGTGTTTGAAGAAAGCCGAACACTAGATAACATAGACTGCACAGAGGTCAATGAAATATTCTGTGGACTTGCCAGAGGTGACTGTACAACAGCTGACGCTGTCAATCAAGAAAGTGTCAACCATCTACTGTCAAAATTACACGAACTGCTCCAGAATGCATCCATAGGACGCACAGGAAAGCTTTGGGTACAATACTACGAGCAAATAGGTCTTCTCCAGTTGTTCTTGAGAGCAGAGCGCACAGGCGACTGGGAACTCCACACATATTGTGTTCGCAATATGATTCCAGTATTTCACGCAGGTGGTCATTTTGCATACGCAAAAAGTTCTCATCTCTATTTGCAGCAGATGAATGAGCTAACAGAAATAATGCAACAGGATGATTTGAAGTTGTTCACTGAGAAAGGTTACTTTACCATAAGGCGCTCAGATAAATTCTGGGACGGGATATATTCTGATCAGACCATAGAGCAGTGTTTAATGAGAATGTTCAAGCTCCCTGGTGGTCTCACACATGGCAGGGGAATAACCGATAGCACTGTTGCGAAATGGGTACATGGACTACCTCTTTGCCTTCCGATATGTAATGCTCTCGAAAATTTTGTTCATGTTCACACTGGTCATGGCGAACAACATCGGGATCTCCGTCAAAGTTCACAATTGACTGATGCCAATGATATCACCAAATTATTGAACTGGCTCAGAGTGCATTCCCCCTTTCAGAATAGAGATCCACTACAATTAGTCTCTATAGCGACCGGGCTTGTGGCCGACGAAACTGTGAACTGTGACCAAGTTCGCAAAATTGGTGAATGTTGCGTATCGAATGTTGTAAGCAAAACGTTCAACAGCATCAAACTACGACGTGTTGACACTGTGAAGTCTTTCGCATCGATGGCAAATAGCATCAAAGTACGTGGAAGTAAGGTAGTGATTGACCCCACAATTCTGTTCAACCGCATCACATGTGTTATTCAGTCACAAGCAGAGATGGAAGAGTATCTCAAATATGAACTCGCCCCGAAACCACCAGCATTGTTTGATTCTGCTGGAATGAGGAAGACACAGAAAAGCACGCTCGGTAAGATCCTCAAAACATACGGTTCCGAGCAAACTAAAATCCCAGAACATTCTCTGTTTGTTGTAGATGGTGGATTTTTATTGAGGGCAGTTGTATGGCCTAAACAGTCGTCATATAAGGACATATGTACATCATATTCCAATTATCTACTGAGACATTTTGGGGCGAACGTCGTGGTTGTTTTTGATGGTTATGCTTGTACAATGTCGACAAAGGGCATGGAACAAGCCCGTAGATCTAAAGACAGGTATTCCACTGATATCAATATCTCACCCGAGTTACCAGCCACCACACCCCAATCCGATTTCCTTGCAAATGCCAAGAACAAAACCCAACTGATCGATCTTCTAATGCAGGAGCTATCTGCTATCAATATTCAGTCCAAGCAGGCCGAGGCTGATGCTGATGTACTGATAGCCGAAACTGCACTTGACATCGCTCAAGATGACAACAATGTTGTCATTGTGGGAACAGACACAGACTTGTTAGTCATTCTTACCTCTCGAGTTCAACCGGGATGTAATATTCACATGATGTATTCCATTACCCCAAACTTACTAGTTTCAGTTAGTGAAATAGCAACCAAAATGGGTGACCATAGAAGCAACCTCCTTGTAGCACATTCTATAAGTGGTTGTGACACTACTTCTGCACTCTTTCGAGTTGGTAAGAAGAAAGTATTCAGTACAATTGTCTCCGATGTTACAAGCGACTCACAACAGTATGTCAACACAATTTTGGCGGATAACAGTACACCAAGTGCAGTAGCCGCTGCCGGGGAACAACTTCTCCTGATCTTATACGGGAGTAAAACTGTTTCCTCTCTCGACCAATATAGATATGTCACTTACAAGCGTTATGTAGCAAAATTTAAACTGAATAAACCCATCGACCTAGACTCACTCCCACCAATCAGCGATGCTGCACAACAACATGTCTACAGATGTTATCTCCAGGTCAAACAATGGCTGGGCACTTCGCTTCCTCCGACGGATTGGGAGTGGTCGCTAGACAATGGACTTCTTGTACCGACTGCAGCCACAAAGCCATGTGCCCCCGATAACCTACTGAATCTGATCAGTTGTGGTTGCAAGAGTGCTTGTACAAAAAGGTGTGGGTG
Source organism: Pictodentalium vernedei (assembly GCA_031216915.1). Lineage (NCBI taxonomy): Eukaryota > Metazoa > Mollusca > Scaphopoda > Dentaliida > Dentaliidae > Pictodentalium > Pictodentalium vernedei. The sequence continues at coordinate 9,064,777 of CM062291.1, read as the reverse complement.
TAAGAAGGCAGGACTCTCTTGCTCAGGTTTGTGTAATTGCAGTTCGGATTCTTGTTAACAACCACAGAAACACTGTCCTGTCGGAAATTTCTGAGTTCGATGAATAATATGTATATAGTGTCATGTCATTTCTGTATATAGCGTTGATAATAGTCAATGTAACTTAATCCATGTTGATTGATTTGTACATTCTGTAAATATTATTTATTGATTTTTGTACATTCTGTAAATATTATTTATTGATCTAATGCTGCCAGACACAGACGTGTCTGTTCGGTCCCAAGCCCGAAAATAGTTGAGTTCTCATGCTGACGAATTTTATGCCAAAAGGGGAACTCGGCCAGAAGCAGAGGGGGTCTTCCATAATGTCTATTTTGTAAGCAATGATAAAAGTCTTTAAATGGTGGTGGATTTTTTATCGTCTGTCCAACTAACATCCCGTTCTGTACTACGACCCTTTGGGCAAATCCGTTAGGAAAGTTAAAAAATTTATAGTAATTTATATATTTTTTATACTTACCAATGACCCAGACTTAGCTGGTGCTAACTCTAACAAAACCAGGGCCAAACACAAATTTTGCCCCCCAATCTCCAAAATTTGCATCCAAAACCAAAAGAAATCATGTCCTATAGGACCTCCATACTACGCCCCCACTGCGCATGCGCAGTGTCAAGGACGTCCCGAAATTGGCGCCAATTATCATTCTTACTGGCAGTGCCTGGTCAGCGCTATGTACTCAGCGGGGAGGCAAGAGTTCCCAACTCCTGGGAGGGCCATCCCCGTCTGGGTCATTGGTAAGTATAAAAAATATATAAATTACTATAAATTTATTAACATTTTTATACTGTACCAATGACCCAGACTTAGCTGAATAGTAAAAAGGCTGGAGGGCCTAGGACATAGAGGAAAATCCAATAAGCTCAACTATATAATAAAGAGGTAACCCCTTAAGGAGAAAAGGAGTATTAGGCTTTACATGTATCTTTCTTATTTAATATTAAATTAGAAAGATACAATACCCTTTATAATTGAGCACAATAACATTCATGTTCTCTATTAACATCCAGTATAACCCTTATACTAATTATTTTTAAAGTAAGCCAATAAATAAAGTAGTCCAGAGAATTGAGACTCTTTATAATCTTTTAAAAGTGTCCGAGTATTGTATATTAAAGCCCGTTTGACATTTGACATATACAAATGCTTCACACCGAGCTACACTTTAAAAATATGACATGAATGAATTTTAACATTAATATTACACTTTAAAACCATCACGGAAGCGACTCAGAAATACTGACTTTGGAGGAGGCATTCCCTTGCTTTTCACTATAAAGCAGGTGACCTAAGGGAACACACGCCCCCCCCCCCCCCCTTCCCCTTGCACTGGGTCAAATAGCCCAGAGCGAAGAGGGCAGCCGGACGGAGTCACTGCCGGAACAGAAAGCCTGCATAACTATAGTTGCAACTGTTTAGTGGACGACATTCTGAGCAACAGATAACGGACCTAAACAATGCAGGTCTCCAGAAATGGACTCAATATTTCTGAGATAAAAATTTGTAAATGTGGATGGCTGAGACCAATAAGCAGCCTTCATTAAATCTGTAATAGCAATACTATTAGCATAAGCCCAAGAAGTAGCAAGAGCTCTTACTTCATGAGCGGAAATCTTAAGCACAAACTGCTGAGAAGAAGATAAACTCTCATAAGCAGTACGGATAGTTAATTGAATCCATCTAGCAATAGAATGGACCGAAATGTCCCTTCTATTAGGCATCAAAGACAGAAAGAAACGTTTCCGTCCCTTTCTGATAAACTGAGATCTCTGTTTATAGATACGTAACGCTCTAACAGGACAGAGTAAAGGCCTACGCCCGTCTGAAGACGGAAGAGCCTTAATAACAATAGGTTCCGGATATTTATTAGGAGCCTGATTCTTAGCTAAAAAACCCACATTAGTAGTGAAGGTGATAGTGTTCCCGACACTACGATAGTGAGAATCATCCACCGACAGTGCATGAAGCTCACTGACTCTTCTAGCCGAAGAGAAAGCTAAGAGAAAAGCTGTCTTATAAGATAAGAATTTGAAATCTACTGTCCCAAGAGGTTCAAATGGCTTTTCCTTCAATTTAAGAAGAACCCAAGCTAAATTCCATTTAGGAATTAGTCTAAGAGTTCTGGGTCTATTTATCGAGAAGTTTCTAACCAACTTAGATAAAGAGACATTAGATCCAATTTGTAAACTATCATGATGTGCATAGGTATCAGATAACATAGACCTATAGCCCTTAATAGTAACAGGCTGCAGTTTGATTTCGTCGAACAAGTATACCAGAAAGTTTGCAATGTCTGGTATAGAGGGATCAAAAATATCTACAGAATGATCCCTACACCAATGACGAAAAACCTTCCACTTAGCCGCATAGTTTAGTGTAGAGGAGGTCCTCCTACAGTTAGAAATCGCGTCCACTGCTTGTCCTGTAAAGTGCTTGCCATGCAAGAAGGACCGCACAACGGAAAAACGTGAAGGTTGAGACCTTGCGGGTTGTGATGGATTTGACGCGATTTCCCCTGCGAAAGAAGATCCTCCCGTGGAGGAAGCTTTCGCGGTAGGTCCCACAACAGACACCTGAGTAGATTTATCCACAGTCTCTGTGGCGACAGAGATGCTACCAACAGAATCTTGCATTGAGATTGTTTTATCTTTAGCAATACTTGTTGAATTAACGGCGCTGGAGGATACGCATATCCTATCATTCCGTCCCAAGGGATCGACAGAGCGTCTACTGCAAATGCTCTTGGATCCGGACACGGAGACACAAATACGTCTGCAACTGATTGTTGAGATGTGTCGCAAATAAGTCTATCATTGGCCGTTCCCATTGGTAGCAAATCTGATTGAATACTTGTTTGTTGAGAGTCCACTCCGACGGCAACAAGCGACCCTATCGTGAAAGGGAGTCTGCTAGCACATTCAGACGACCCGGTATGTGATGGACCGAAAGAAGAACCTGATGTTCTAGCGCAAACAGAAGGATTCTTTCCGTTAGATTGAACAACGGAACTCAATGAGTGCCTCCCTGATTCCGTATATACGCCACTACTGTCGTATTGTCGGATAGGATTTGGACATGAGCATTGTGAATAATGTCCATCCAATGACGTAACGCAAGCCAAATTGACATCATTTCCTTGATGTTTATGTGCTTGCACAGGAATTGCGGATCCCAAAGACCCTGGCATCTCGAATCCGTTGGGATCAATGATGCACCCCAACCTGTTTGACTGGCATCCGTCATAATGGTAAAACTCGGATCCGGCAACTGCAGCGGAACTCCCTGAGTTAACCACTGAATGTTTGCCCAAGTCTGAATCTCTTGTTTCACTTGATCTGACAAGAGAACGTCTACGTCGAGCGAATGAATTTTCACACTCCAATTCTGAGTCAAGAAAATTTGGAGAGGACGCGTGCGTAACCGCCCCATCGGAATGAGATCCGCAGCGGCTCCGCACAGACCTATCAGTCTCATAAATTCTCTCGCTGTGACTTTGTCTGCGTGCAGACAATAGCGAGCGTAACAACTGACTAATTTCGCTCTGGTTAACGGCAGACGAACGAGATTGTTGTGCGTCTCGAAGCTCATTCCCAGATGTGTGAATGACTTGGACGGCACCAGATCCGACTTCTCCTCGTTTACTATAAAACCGAGACGTCGGAGCAATAGAAGTAGATTCTGAACATCGTTCTGAAGCGTTAACTCGTTGCCGTACCTCTGAAGAATGTCGTCCAGGTAGGCCGACGTTACCGCAGACGAATGAGCTCGGAAATAGATCATTACCGAGTTCATTACCCGAGTGAAAGCCCAGGGTGCTAGATTCAGTCCGAAGCACATTGCCCGGAATTGATACACCACTCCTAGGACTGCGAAGCGTAGATACTTTCTGAATGTCGGATGTACCATGACGTGAAAGTACGCATCTTTGAGATCTATGCTTGTTGCATAATCGTTCACCCGAATACTCGCTCTGACCGACCAAATCGTCTCCATATAAAATTTCGGAGCAATGATCAGCTTGTTTATCCAGCTCAAATCTATGACTGGACGGAACGAGCCATCTGGTTTCGCAACCAGAAACAGATGGCTGTAGAATCCCGGAGTCTCCTGGTTTTCTATGACCTCTACCGCGTTCTTCATTAAAAGAGACTGCACCTCTGATAATAGAGCGTCTCTTTTCTGCGGATTTGACGGAAGTTGAGTCCACTTTGGACTTCGAGTTAATGGAGGCTTTCGTTTGAAGGATATCTTTAGGCCTTCCGAAGTCACTCCTCTCACCCAAGGGTCGTCCGTAATCGACGCCCATTCTTGTGAAAAGCTTGACAACCTTCCGCCAACCGGTATGCGATAGAGGTTTAAGCCATCACCTCCTGGACCTGCGAGGCCTGCGGTAGGAGAAACCACGTCCTCCACGACCCGCACCTCGTCCCGTCGACCTCGGGGCGTCCGACCGGTTGTCCCGGCCCGAAGGACGTCCCGAACGAGAGTCGCTACCCTGACGGTCTCTCGAATAAGACCAAGAGGACGCACCGGAACCTCTATAGGAACCTCTCTTGGGCGCATTAGACCCAGAAGTGCCTGTCTTATGCTTGTCTGCCGTATCCGACTTCTTAGAAGCAGATTTGAACAACAGAGAATCCGAAGCTTTCTTTGTAATTTTATCATAAATAGCAGAAAGCTTGCCGTCAAAGAGAAGTTCTCCGGAGACCGAAGCGACTCTAAGAGAGTTCTTCACCTTAGTATCCACTAGTGTGGATGTAGCTAGGGCTGCGTCACGTCTAACCAACTCCAGGTTTGCCACTGAAAGGGCGGAGTTACACGTGGAATAAGCTACTGCCCTTGAAAGAAGTCTTAAAGAGGATTGTATATCCTGAAATTCTTTCCCATGAAGGCGCAGTGATAATGCCTTAGTAAGGTGATCTGCGTAAGATAAGGCATCTAAATTGGCTCTGTTAGACGAAATAGCTGTTTCCAACACCGCGGTTGGAATAGAAGCCGACGACGGTAATGATAGCTCTAAGTCTTCCGCCTCGTCGTCCATACACAGAGGAACTCTCGGAATACCCTGTCCTGCCGTGTCGAATTTATTCCTTGCATTAATGAAAGGCAGGTTGAGAGTATTGGCGGACAAGAAACCTGCTTTCCCCGTCTTGGAAGCAAGTTTAAATATAGCGTCGTTCAATAATTCGAATGTTCTTGAAACATTATTGGACTGCGACGGAAACTCGGGAGCGATGTCCCTGAACCGCTCAAAAAATTCAGAGTCCAATGACGCTATAATCCTCTTGTCCGGAACCGCAGCAGTCTGGCCCGACGGAACAACTTGAGGGAGAAAGTGCCGGATGAAGTCCACGGCAGCTTTATGTTGTTCCGAAAGGGATAGCTCCAAATCATCCGTATCCCTTTCACCATCCAGTCGGACCTCATGATGCTCCTGGTCGTCCGCCCCCGATGCTTCGGCGGAGCGTACCGACCCAGCGCCGTCGGATAATTCCCGATCCGACACCGTTTCTATCGGCTGCTGGGATGCTGCGATAAGCTGTGCTATCTGCACAAGAATGTCCGGCATCGAGACCTGCGGAGGCGCAGTCTTTCGCTGCTTCCCCGAGGGCAGCTCCGCATCAGATGGCTCCCGCACACTTTTTCTATGCGAACGTCCGGAGTCCATCGGCCTCGTGTCCCTGGCTGCCGGATGGTGTGACCTGGTCGCCGAAGAATCTCTGATCGGCGAAGCTGGTAAGATATCAGCGGTCACGCAGCCAAGGTGCGGTCGTGTGCGCTGACGAGAAGAAGAAGCCTGAGCAGTCTCCGCGGACTGCCTATACAACGGAGCGTCCCGAGCGACGGACGTATGCTCCGCTTGCGACACATTTTGTACCACAACATCTGGTCCCAGATGTTGTTGTACGAGAGAGGGGCCTCTCTCGCTCGCGGCCCGGCTGGACCTCGACGAGCTAGGAACCGGACTCAAAGGCTTCCTCCGATCTTGCTTACTATCCGCCGTGCACATTGAATGTTTATAGTGCTCGCATCACCCAACATTTCCTCCTGGACCGCATCGGACGAACCCGGCTGCCGAACCATTCGGTGAATGGACGCTACACCGGGCGAGCTAGCGGACGACATTTGTTTAATCTCCATGAGCACTTTTGCCGCTAGCTCTGAATTCATTTGTGACGACAGAAGCGCACTTGCAGAAGATAACATGGAAACATCACCCTGTTCTTGTTCCTCTGAAATAGAAACTGAGAGAGTAGAGTGACCTTGCGGAGAAAGAGCCGGCATAGCCCTTTCTCCAGTAACAACATACCGTGACACACGTTTCCAATGTTTGTCATCCCAATATTGACATATAGAACAGGGATTAGTGTGAGAACACTGACTACAATTAATACAATGATCATGAAAGTCAGAGGAAGATTTCTTCCCATTACAATTTGAACAATATCCTTTCATTGTGAAAAGTCAACAACAAGTCCTAGTTATTCGCACAAACCCCTGACACAAAGATACATAATAACATGATCCATTAATAATGAAAAAACAATTGCAAATCAAAATAATTTTGAAAAAATATTTTTTCAGCGAAGCCCAAGTTTCTGAAAAGTAACGTTGAGCCCCGATGGATCCGATGGCAAAGTGTGGTCAAAAATTTTAAATTTATATTAAATAATTAATGAGACACTTACGGATAATATAAATGTATCTTATAGTGAGATAAACTACACCAAAGGCAAACAGCCCCCCTCAAAAAAGGCTGTTGCCAATGTAAACAAACAGTGTAAAACACCAGAAAACATGACTCCAGGCACTGAAAAAACTGGCCCGAAATCAGTCATCAAAATTACACTCTATCTGATGCAAGACAGAGACTCCCAGGGGAGAATCTGTAGAACATCAGATGGAAGATGCAGAACACAACGTTTATACACCCATGGGTGAAAACGTAACTATGGGGAAAATAACAGAAAACATTCTGTAACCAAGCAACTCTCCCAAGAGAATTTTAGAAATGAACTTTCTCAAAAATATGCCAAAAGCATGGGAGAATTGCAAGGGGGGACTTAGAAGGCCAGGGGAGAGGAAACACTGAATAAGCAGTGCAACATTTTAGCAAGAATGACAACAAGAGGCCCATGCCTCGAAAATAGGCAACTTAACATAATTTCATAAAAAATTTTAAGTACAGCCCTGATTATTTTTTGTCACTCCTTTTTCCTCTCCTCCTTCTATATCCTCCTTAGAATCACCATTTCTCCAAAAATTACGTGTCTGGCATCCTTTAAACTGAGATTTACAAGCACAAAGATCAGTGAGATGTTGACTGATGAAGGGCCAAACAGAGAATGATAATTGGCGCCAATTTCGGGACGTCCTTGACACTGCGCATGCGCAGTGGGGGCGTAGTATGGAGGTCCTATAGGACATGATTTCTTTTGGTTTTGGATGCAAATTTTGGGGATTGGGGGGCAAAATTTGTGTTTGGCCCTGGTTTTGTTAGAGTTAGCACCAGCTAAGTCTGGGTCATTGGTACAGTATAAAAATACCGTCATTTTTTGCGTAAATCCGATACTTTTTTGTGAATTTTCAATAATTTTTTGCAGAAATTGTCACAGAATGCACATTTTCCTCTAGGTAAATGTATATTAGACATTATGTAGCTCGAAATACGCGTAAACAAAAAATACAGTTGGATCAATTCGAGGTTACAAAGTTCGTGCGATTTTTTTTGATTTTTTTCAAACGCGTTTTCGAAAAAAGGCTGTAGAAAAAAAAAGCTCAACTGGGATTTTAGGGGACTTTTGTCTAATCGTTCAGTGACATGTACTCGACATTCCCTGAAAAAATCAGCTTTCTCTGATTTTTTTCCCTGGTGAAACCTAATGTTCTTGGGCTATAACACAAGATTCTGCCTGCTGGATCTGGAGAAGATTTTTGAAGAAATTTGCCTGAAATGCACTAAGTTTGAATTTGGGCTTCTATAGTGAGCCCAAATATGAATCCAGGAGGCCGATTTGAACAAACTTGAATCAGATCCACCCCACAATGCTGCATACCAAATATCAAAAGATTCTGCCAGCAGGATCTGGAGAAGATTTTTGAAGAAATTTGCCTGAAATGCACTAAGTTCGAATTCGAGTTTCTATAGTGAGCCCAAATATGAATCTAGGTAGCCGATTTGAACAAAATAGAATCAGATCCACCCCACAATGTTGCATACCAAATATCAAAAGATTCTGCCTGCTGGATCTGGAAAAGAAGATTTTTTAAGAAATTTGCCTGAAAAGCACTAAGTTCAAATTTGGACTCCTATACTGAGCCCAAATATAAACCCAGGGAACCGATTTGAACAAACTTGAATCAGATCCACCTCACAATGTTGCATACCAAATATCAAAAGATTCTGCCTGCTGGATCTGGAGAAGAAGATTTTTTAAGAAATTTGCCTGAAATGCACTAAGTTCGAAATCGGGCTCCTATACTGAGCCCAAATATTAACCCAGGGGGCCGATTTGAACAAACTTGAATCAAGATCCACCCTACAATGTTGCATACCAAATATCAAAAGATTTTGCCTGCTGGATCTGGAGAAGAAGATTTTTTTAATGTTTTTCCCATTGCCTACAGTGTTAAAAAGTGCTGACTCAGCACTTTTTCAAAGTCCCGAAACTGTACCCTATGATAAAACCGATTTCAATTTTTTTTTACCAATTCTTTCTGTTGGTCCTAAGGAAGCTTCACACCAAATAAAAATTCTCGGTGCCATGCAGTTTTGGAGATATGGGCGTTTTAATTTTTTTCTATTTTTAGCTCCTGCGGTTCCCATGGGGCTACAGGAAAAAAAAAATCAGCATAAATTAGGTACTTATGACCCAATAAGCCCTCACATAAAATTTTGTTCAAATCAGCCTCTCGGTTTGGAAAATAGAAATTTTGGGTGGGGCCAAAAATTTTGCCCCTCCAATAACGATGCCAAGTATAGCCCCACAAACTTCTCTTGAACAAATCTGAGTCTACACCTCAAAAGGAAGCTGCACACCAAATATCAAGTCTCTGCTAATGCTGGTTCATGAGAAGAAGATTTTTTAAGATTTCAGCACACTTTTTGGGTGTGGCCCTACCCACGGGCGAGGCAACTTGATTTGAACAAAATCAAATTGCGATGTCATAACAAACTATTATCTCAAATATCAATTAAATTGGTTCAGCGGTTTGGGAGGAGAAGACGCAAACACCATGTTCACGGACGACGACGGACGATGGACGGTGAGTGATCACTATAGCTCTCCTGACTGAAAGTCAGGTGAGCTAAAAAATGCAATGCCCCTTTGGGACCATCACTCGCGTAAACTTTCACTTGAATTGGCCCAGGGTTTCGGGGGAGAAGACCAATCTGTGAAAACATTGTGTTGATGGACAATGGACAATGGATGGTGAGCAATCAGATAAGCTCAGCTCGACTTTGTCAAGGAGAGCTGAAAAGGGACATAACTCAGGAAAAAACAGCAGAATCAAAAATTCCTTTCCACATGTTTATCTGCACTTCATCCTCATTCTTGGTCATAATTCTGGAAAAAATTGAGGAAACGTAAATTCCTTTCCACAAACGCATCCTCACTATGAACTCACACTTCAGGAGGAGTTCAGCAAACATTTGGGACATTCAACAATAAAAAAGGGAAATCATTCTAGAAAAAATGCAGAAACAAAAATTCCTTTCCACATTCACATCTACATTTTGCACTGATATTTCACACCAAATTTCGTAAAAATCTAGCAAGGGTGAGTAAAGCGGACAAATAAGTGTTATGGATGGATGGACTGACAGATGGATGGCTTGACAAATAAATATTATGTTGTGTGACTATCAAGTTATGTGGCTATTGCATTTGTGGAACTACACTCATTGGATTTTTTTTTTTATTGTGTGGAATTTTTTCAATGAGTTTATGTGTGTTAAACCAACTAATATTAGTATTCTATTCTTAAGTTAGCCTTTATACAGCTCAAGCAAGATATAAGTGGCTTTGAGCCTCAACATTTTTTGTGGGCTCAGTTAACAGTGGTTTGTTCCAAGAATTAGACACATATACCACTGCCCATGACACATGCTTGGACATCCTTAGGGTATGGACAATGGATCTTATTCTGTCCCAAATATCAAGTTTCTCATTGCAAGAGAAGTCTTTTTGAACATATATATCTGTTGGGCCATCCCTCTACCCATTCGTACCAATATATCATAGTCTGTGTGGCTGCTGAACTAAGTGGCTATTATACAACCAAAGGACTACACTCATTGTGTGACTTTTTTTTTCACTGTATGGGTTTTTTCAATGGGTTTTTTCAATAGACATATGTGTGTTAAATCAATAAATACAGTGGAACCCTGTTAATTGAATAGTCACTTTGCCAATGAAAATTATTCAATTAACAGGAGTATTCAATTAACAGGGATTGTGTCACTTTCCTGTATTCTAGAGATAAACTTAGCATTTATTCTATTATATCTTGTTTGACAGAGCTCATAGAGCTCTATCAAACAAGATATAATAGATTAAATGCATATATAAGATGTACTGTGGCCAAATAGGTCTACAAACAAAGGAAAACTGGGTCAACTCAGGGTAATTTCTCGACAGGTTACAATATTTTTTATTCAATTAACAGGAATTTACTCTATAACTTATATTCAATTAACAGGTCAAATTTGTACTGGAGGTACTGTAAATGGTTTTGTGTTGGAAAATTATAATCAATTAACAGGGATACACAATTAAGAGATATCCAATTAAATGGGCTCCACTGTATTAGCAGTCTAATCTTAGATAGCCTTTAGACAGCTAAAGTAAGATATCAGTCGTATAAAGCCTCAAATCTTTTTGGTACATGAAACAGTGGTTTGTACTAACAAATAAACACAATACAGGCACCATCCATCACTCATGCTTTGATGTTAACATTCTAAATGAAAGTGTCAATGACACTGTAGCTTAACTTGTGTGTTGTGTTTGATGAAAAGGATAATGTTCAATGTTTATGAAAGGATTATGAAATAAGACAAGAATTGTGATAATTGGGAATATGTTCATTTCTGTTCCCTGTATGCTATATTTATGATAAAAATAATATGAGGTGTACACTGTACTAAAGATCTGAGGGGTGGGTTAATATGACCTCACAGTTAATATATGTGGCCCTCACAGTTAACATATATCAACAAAATTACAATGAAATTATTCCAAAATGAGTCATCCTATCAAGTTACATTAAAATCCCTTCATAAATATGGCCTGTAGACTGTGCTAAAGGTTTTCGGGCTTTGGGCCCCTGTAGCCGTCAGTTTCCCAATTGCGTCCAAAGGGGACGTTCTCATCTAGACATTATATGAAGTCAACCTACCAAGTTACAATGAAATCCCTCCATAAATACAACTTGTAGACTGTGCTAAAGGTTTTCGGGCTTCAGGCACCTGTAGACATCAAAGTTGACCAACCACGACCAAAAGGGGATGTCATCATCTAGGCATTATATGGAGTCAACCTAACAAGTTACAATGAAATCCTTCCATAAATACGACCTACAGACATGCTAAAGGTTTTTGGGCTCGGGCAGCCATCAAGGCTGAATGATCGTGACCAAAAGGGGACATTCTCATCTGGACATTATTTGGAGTCATCCTACCAAGCTACAATAAAATCCCTTCATAATTATGACTTGTAGACTGTTCTAAAGGTTCTCGGGCTTTGGGCCCCTGAAGCCGTCACAGTTGCCACTCGTGTCCAAAAGGGGACGTTGTCATCTAGACATTATATGAAGTCAACCTACCAAGTTACAATGAAATCCCTTCATAAATATGACCTTAGACTGTGCTAAAGGTTTTCGGGCTTCAGGCTCAGGCAGCCATCATGGTTGAATGATCGCAACCAAAGGAGACAATCTCATCTGGGCATTATCTGGAATGATCCTATGAAGTTACAATGAAATCATAAATATGGCCTGTAGACTGTGTTCAAGGTTTTCGGGCTTCGGGCACCTGTAGCCATCACAGTTGACCAATCACGACCAAAAGGGGATGTCATCATCTAGGCATTATATGGAGTCAACCTAACAATGTTACAATGAAATCCTATAAATATAACCTTTTGCCTATGCTAAAGGTTTTTGGGCTTGGGCACCCATCAAGGCTGAATGATCACGGCCAAAATGGGACGTTCTCATCTTGACCTTATTTGGAGTCAACCTACCAAGTTACAATGAAATCCCTTCATAAATATGACCTGTAGACAGTGCTAAAGGTTTTTGGGCTTCGGGCACCAAAGTTGCCCAAACATGTCCAAAAGGGGACGTTCTCATCTAGGCATTATATGAAGTCAACCTACCAAGTTACAATGAAATAAATCCCTTCACAAATATGACTTGTAGACTGTGCTTAAGATTTTCGGGCTTCGGGTTCGGGCAGCCATCATGGCTGAATAATCGCAACCAAAGGGGACAATCTCATCTGGGCATTATCTGGAATGATCCTATGAAGTTACAATGAAATCCCTTCATAAATATGGCCTGTAGACTGTGCTCAAGGTTTTTGGGCTTCGGGCACTTGTAGCCAACACAGCTGACCAATTACGACCAAAAGGGGATGTCATCATCTAGGCATTATATGGAGTCAACCTAATAGGTTACAATGAAATCCTTCCATAAATATGACCTTTTACCTATGCTAAAGGTTTTTGGGCTTGGGCACCCATCAAGGCTGAATGATCGCGATCAAAAGGGGACGTTCTCGACATTATTTGGAGTCATCCTACCAAGTTACAATGAAATCCCCTCATAAATATGACCTGTAGACTGTGCTAAAGGTTTTCGGGCTTCGGGCACCTTTAGCCATCACAGTTGCCCAATCATGTCCAAAAGGAGACGTTCTCATCTAGACATTATATGAAGTTAACCTACCAAGTTACAATGAAATCCCTTCATAAATATGACCTATAGACTGTGCTAAAGGTTTTCGGGTTCGGGCTCGGGCAGCCATCATGGGTGAATGATCACACGTTCTCATCTAGACATTATATGAAGTTAACCTACCAAGTTACAATGAAATCCCTTCATAAATATGACCTGTAGACTGTGCTAAAGGTTTTCGGGCGTCGGGCTCGGGCAGCCATCATGGGTGAATGATCGCAACTATAGGGGACAATCTCATCTGAGCATCATCTGGAGTGATCCTAAGAAGTTACAATGAAATCCCTTCATAAATATGACCTGTAGACTGTAGACTGTGCTCAAGGTTTTCGGGCTTCGGGCACTTGTAGCCATCACAACTGACCAATCACGACCGAAAGGGGATGTCATCATCTAGGCATTATATGGAGTCAACCTAACAGGTTACAATGAAATGCTTCCATAAATATGACCTTTTGCCTATGCTAAAGGTTTTTGGGCTCGGGCACCCATCAAGGCTGCATGATCGCGATCAAAATGGGACGTTCTCATCTAGACATTATTTGGTGTCATCCTGCCAAGTTACAATGAAATCCCCTCATAAATATGACCTCTAGACTGTGCTAAAGGTTTTCGGGCTTCGGGCTCCTGTAGCCGTCACAGTTGCCCAATCATGTCCAAAGGGGGACTTTCTCATCTAGACATTGTATGAAGTCAACCCACCAAGTTACAATGAAATTCCTCAATAAATATGACCTGTAGACTGTGCTAAAGGTTTTCGGGTTTTGGGCTCGTGCAGTCGTCACGGTTGGCAGATCATGCCCAAATGGGAAAATTTGCATCTAGACATCATAAGGAGTCATCCTACCAATTTACAATGAAATCCCTCCACATTAAACATGACCTGCAGACTGTGCTAAAAGTTTTTGGGTTTCGGGCTTGGGCAGCCATCACGGTTGATAGATCATGCCCAAAAGGGGACGTTCTCATCTAGGCACTATACAGAGGCATCCTACCAAGTTACAATGAAATCCCTTCATAAATACGACCTGTAGACTGTGCTAATGGTTTTCGGGTTTTGGGCTCGGGCAGCCATAACGGTTGCCCGATCGCGACCAAAAGGGGACGTTCTCATCTAGACATGACCCCAAACCTGCATATGAAATTTCGTGATGATCAGACAAGAACTGCGGGGTGTAGCCCGTGCTAAAGGAAAATGTGAACAGACGTCACAGACTCACAGACTCACAGACTCACAGACTAACAGACTCACAGACTAACAGACAAAAACTATACACCTGTCTCATCATTCTTGTTTGTCCAAATGCCCCGAAAAGGTTGTTTCTTCCAGAATCATTTAGCATATTTCAGCTGATAACAAACTTGAAGCATTCCTATCAGTAGGTATATAGACCCAGACATAGTACTCAAACAGCTGTAATTCATGTTAGCATTCTGAATTTGATGGATGATCACAAGTTAACATCATTTATGGTGCTTGACCTGTCTGCAGCATTTGATACGATAAACCACCTGATTCTTTTGTCACATTTACAAAAACGACTCAACATACCGGCCTCTGCTCTCAATTGGATAATTTCTTATTTAAGTGATTGCTTGCAATCTGTGAAAATTTGCAATACCTTCTCCGAGCCCATTGACCTAAAATATGGTGTTCCCCCCTACTGTTCACTGTTTATACCTTACCACTCGGTCATCTCATAAGGAAGCACTTTGTAAATTTTCAATTGTATGCCAATGATTATTTATACATAAATATGTGGATAATTTTTCAGAGAGAGAGTTTATGTGACTTTCCAACATTATGTGTTTAACCACATTCTGTAAAAAAATCTGTAGATAGATTGTGTCTGTTCCATTGGGACCCCGGGAAGTAAGGCAATGCCTGTTTACTGTACTCTAAACATTTATTTATTTATTAGTGTTTATGGTCACGTACTTCTGCACAATGGCTAATCATGACCACAACAGTTTTATGGGTGGAGAAAGCCAGAGTACCTGAAGAGAACCACCGAGCAACTGCAACCAATTGTCAGCTCCCTAACATTCTGAATCTACACAAGGAAGGTTAGCATTGGTTGAAGACAGGTGCACCACTGACTGCAGTATGCCTTAGTACACAATGCCACCATGCCCCCACGTGGGCAATGGGGGTGAAGTGTCTTGCCCAAAGACACAATGTGGTTGCCACAGGTGGGATTTGGACTGAGGACATCTCGGCTTACAGCCTGCATCTCTACCTACTGAGCCCCCAGGCCACCTACTGTAGTCATGAATTTTGAAGACATCGATAGTTTCTGAAATTCTGACACTAATTGCTGGGAATTCCACAATCTTGGACCCATGATGGCAAACACACAATCATTAGCAAGATTTAGATCTGCTAAAGGTACCCAAGAAGTTTCGTGAAGATCGGTACATAAAAACAGCATCTAGCCCGAGCAGTATTGACATGTGCACTTACAGTGTATAAATAGCACTAAATGAATCAAAATTCATCTAATTTGCATAATTTTTGCATGAGAAAAAACCTGTACTGTATGTGATGGGTTCCATTTTACTAAACGTTCATACAAAAATTTATTCAAATCAGAACTTTCATACAGAAGTTCTGTACAAAGAGTGATTGCACTAATTTTGGTACAAAATGGCTGCTGGTGGCCATTTTGAATTTCGAACCACACCCAAAAACACTCGTTCTCAGCCCACGATGATAACAAAGTACCCAAGAAGTTTCGTAAAGATCAGTTCATAAATACGGCCTCCAGTCTGAGCCGTATAAACTGATAGGACATAATTTCGGTACAAAATGGCCACTGGCAGCCATCCTGAATTTTGGATCACACTCAGAAACACTCGTTCTCGTCCCATGGTACCTAAGAAGTTTCGTGAAGATCGGTTGATAAATACAGCCTCCAGCCCGAGCTGTATTGACATGTGTACTTACTGTGTGTAAGTAGCACTGAAAAAATCAAAGTTCATCTAATTTGCATAATTTCTGCACGAGAAAAAAACCTGTATTATATGTGATGTATCCCAAGGTACTAAACATTCACACACAAAATTTTTCAATTTCAAATCAGTGCTTTCATATGGAAGTTCTATGCTAAAATCTGATTGCACCTAATTTTGTACAAAATGGCTGCCATCGGCCATCTTGAATTTCGGACCGCACCAAAAAACACTCATTCTCGTTCCACGGTGATACCAAAGGTACACAAGAAGTTTCGTAAAGATCGCTTATAAATACGGCCTCTAGCCCGAGCCGTATTGAATTGTTGACGGACAGACGGACGACTGGCCATGGCAAAAGCTCAAATTTGGCTTCACCAAAGTTGAGCTAATAAAAATAATATGAGGTGTACACTGTACTAAAGAGCTGAGCGGTGGGTTAATGTGGACCTCACAGTTAATGTATGTGGCCCTCACAGTTAACGTATGTCAACGAAAGTTACCAAGTTGCAGTGAAATTATTCCAAAACGAGTCATCCTATCAAGTTACATTGAAATCCCTTCATAAATATGGCCTGTAGACTGTGCTAAAGGTTTTTGGGCTTCAGGCCTGTGAAGCCATGACGGTTGACCAATTGCAACTCAGTATCATCTCGACATTATACTGAGTCATTCTACCAAGTTACAATGAAATCCATTCACAAATACGACCTGTAGTCTGTATTAATGTTTTTCGGGTTTTGGGCTCGGGAAGCCATCACAGTGGAATGATCGTGCCACCAAAAGGGAACGTTGTCATCTGGGCATCATCTGGAGTGATCCTACGAAGTTACAATGAAATCCGTCCATAAATATGACCTGTAGACTGTGCTCAAAGTTTTCTGGGCTTCGGACCCCTGAAGCCATCACAGTTGACCAATCACGACCAAAAGGGGATGTCATCATCTAGGCATTATATGGAGTCAACCTAACAAGTTACAATGAAATCCTTCCATAAATACAACCAAAAGACTATGCTAAAGGTTTTTGGGCTCGGGCAGCCATCAAGGTTGAATGATCACGAACAAAAGGAGACGTTCTCATCTAGACATTATTTGGAGTCATCCTACCAAGTTACAATGAAATCCCTTCATAAATATGACCTGTAGACTGCGCTAAAGGTTTTGGGCCCCTGTAGCCATCACAGTTGCCCAATCATGTCCAAAAGGGGATGTTCTCATCTAGACATTATCTAAAGTCAACCTACCAAGTTACAATGAAATCCCTCCATAAACATGACCTGTAGACTGTGCTAAAGGTTTTCGGGTTTTGGGCTCAGGCAGTCATCATGGTTGACAGATCGTGACCAAATGGGGAAGTTCTCATCTAGACATCATCTGGAGTCATCTTACCAAGTTACAATGAAATCCCTCCATACCAAATATGACCTGCAGACTGTGCTAAACGTTTTTGGGTTTCGGACTTGGGCAGCCATCACGGTCGACAGATCATGACCAAAAGGGGACGTTCTCATCTAGGCATTATACAGAGGAATCCTACCAAGTTTCAATGAAATCTCTTCATAAATATGATCTGCAGACTCTGCTAATGGTTTTTGGGCTCGGGCAGCCATACCAGTTGACCGATCGCGACCAAAAGGGGACGTTCTCATCCAGACATGACCCCAAACCTGCATATCAAATTTCGTGACGATCAAACAAGAACTACAGGATGTAGCCTGTGCTAAAGGAAAATGTGAACAGACTCACAGACTAACAGAAACCGCACGCGTGATGGCAATAGCTTATCTTGACTTTGTCAAGTTAAGCTAAAAATCAACTTTCAAATTTTTTTTTATTTTTTCATAAAAATCATAGCTTATAACCTCAATGGAAGAAAATTGGTGAGCTTGTTCCAATAAGAGGTAATAAGCTATGTGTTTTGAGAAAAAATTAATTTTTTATTTATTTTGTTATCAATGAAATATATATTGCATGTGTCATCTATTTGTGTTGGATAAATAATCAAGGAAGAAAGTAGACCTGTGTTAAATTTTGATATTTTTTCTATTTCAGGCTTGAAAGCATAGTTTATGACCCCTCATTAGAACAAGTTCATTCCAACCAATCAGGGCGTCATAAATTAGTCTGGAAATAAGCAAACTGTCAATTGCAGAATGAGGTTCCCAGAGGGTGAATTTGCTGATGCTATCCCATGCAGTGGTCTAGAATCCCCCAATTTATCTTCCCGATACATCTTTCTGTTTAAGCCCAAGACCCTGATTCAGATTGAGGCTCACAGAGGATAAATTTGATAATGCTACCCTGCTATGGCAAATTCACCCTCTGTGGACCTCAGTATGCAGTTGACAATCTGCTTATTTCCAGGCTTGGTTATAAGGATATGTTTTTTACAAAAAATGAACATTTTTAGCTAGTCATGACATATTTCAGCAAGTGTGAAAAATTAGGAAATGAGTTAGAAAAAACTTAGCACTTAAGCAAATATTTCATTCACTTGACTAAATTAATTCCGTTTTTATTCCTTTTTTATATCAGCTGTTGGAATGGAAGCAAGTTGGTAGCAGTGTTTAAAGTGATAGTAACAAAGGAAGAGAATAAAAGAACAAAGAATTATATATCATTCATTGGATTTATTCTTACATGTATTTGCATAACAATCATAGTAATTTGTGTGTGCATACGACACAAAAGCAAAACATTACGTTAGTGCTCTGAAGAGAGAAAAATATTTTTTGGGGGGGAGAGGGGGGGGGGGGGGGAAATCGAAACTTCTTAACGTTTATTCTATGATGCAGTGGAACACAGCACCAGGACCAGGCCAGAAAATAAGCAGTCTGAAATTTGCAGAATGAGGTCCTCAGAGGGTGAATTTGATGATGCTATCCCATACAGTGGGCCAATTTATCCTCTGGGTACCTCTTACTGTTTAGTTTTGAGACCCTGATTCAAAATGAGGTTCACAGAGGGTAAATTTAGTGATGCTACCCTGCTGTGCAGGGTAGCATCACTAAATTCACCTTCTGAGGAC
This sequence comes from Pictodentalium vernedei, assembly GCA_031216915.1. NCBI lineage: Eukaryota > Metazoa > Mollusca > Scaphopoda > Dentaliida > Dentaliidae > Pictodentalium > Pictodentalium vernedei. The sequence continues at coordinate 9,045,774 of CM062291.1, read as the reverse complement.
CTCATTTTGCAGATGACAGTCTGCTTCTTTTCAGTCTTGACCAGGACTATACTTTGATGATGATGGTAAATCCTTTACCTAACATAAAAGCTATATCAGGTCAGTGCTCATCACAAGCAAAATGTTAATGGATGGATGTGGATGGACGAACGGAAAAACATACAGGGTGGTGACTATGTACCTGAAATGTTGTTACTGGACCCTATTATAACAGTTCAGCAGAATTTGTCTACCATGATAAACATGTACATCTCCCTCCATGCCCCAGAGTTCCCAGAGAGAGACTTCCTGTCAGTTTTTTACTAATTGAAATCCAATAACTATTGTTCAAATGATCCCATAAACATAACTTATGGGTGGGTGGGTGGGTGGGTGGGTGGGTGGGTGGGTGGGTGGGTGTATGGGTGGATGGATCATGGATGGATAGGTGGGTGGGTGGGTGGGTGGGGTTTTGGAAGGAAGGAAGGAAGGAAGGAAGGAAGGAAGGAAGGAAGGAAGGAAGGAAGGAAGGAAGGAAGGAAGGAAGGAAGGAAGGAAGGAAGGAAGGAAGGAAGGATTAACTGTATTTTTAGGTAGTGTTGGGCCAGAAGAAATGTATTTTTGTGGGGTTTTGCAAATTGTTTCCCAGAGGCTCCGAGAGTCTAATATGATTTAAAAACAACAACTAAATAACCCTTTTTAAACAACAAAATTGGGTACTTAGATGCCCAGAAGTATATATTACATATGTATTTATTGTGGTAGTTACCAATGTTTGACCTTTTTCTCGATGAGATGAGATGACACCAGCCTATGTCACGGCAGTCATTTTCATAATAAATTCAAATGAGAAAATAAAAACTAAAAAGTATTTTGGGTCACATTCAGTTAGTCATGGTTGATCAACACCACAGAGCAATGAAGTCATGAAATTATTCGTAAATCTCGTGTCCATGTCAGATGATTATTATCATAGGCCTTCCTGACTGCTTCCAATTCTATCAGCTGTAGACAATAACTGCCAAACTTCCAAGGGTTGTTATGTCACTGCAGTTTGAAAGGCACGTTTTATGGAAAAACACTAAGGAATGGAGATGAACAAACTTGAACCTAACCTGCCTGCTCCCCCCCCCCCTCTTCTTAGAGAGCCCAAATATATATTAAGCTAGGGACTTGAATTGAACAAACTAGGGTCTGATCCCCCCCCCCCCCCTCCCCACCAAGAGATGTTATATACCAAATATGAAAGAAATCTGACTGGTGGATCTGAAGAAGATTTTTTAAAGAAATTTTCTCTGCATCAAGTTAAACTTTGGCTCCAATATAGAGCCCAAATATTAACTCAAGGACCCAATATGAACAAACTTGAATCTGACCCCGTCCCCCAAGATGCTGTACATATAGTTTCAATGGTGGATCTGATGAAGATTTTTGAAGAATATTTCACATAATGCACTAAGTTAAACTCTCAGCTCCCACATAGAGCCCAAATATTAAGCCAGGGACTTGATCTGAACAAATTTGAATCCAACACCCCTAGAGATGTCATATACCATATACGAAAGGATTCTGACTGGTGGATCTAAAGAAGATTTTTAAAGAAATTTCTTCATATTGCACTAAGCTGAACTTTGGGCTCCAATAGAAGTCCTCCAAAATGGGCAACATAGGTATAAATGATTGGCTAAACTTAAGTTTATAACTGTGTTGCGGTAATGATTAGCCAATGTGCAGAAGTATATGACCTTAAACACCAATAAATAAATAATTATGCATTTTACAGGTGTTTAATGTCACTTTAGTCAGTATCATTATTTTTTACCCCAAGGGAAACAGCTCTGAATGTTTTGAGACCTCAAATGTCACATTTCCTCTTCATTTTCACTGTCACTTGTCCGTTTTATTTTTTAATCAAAATGAAATGGCTCTACACTTTTAGAGACCTCTAAAGTCACATTTGACATTTCCCCTTCATTTTTGCTGTCACATAATGACATTTCCCTTTCGTTTTCATTGTCCAAGTTGAGCTACAGTGTCATTGACACTTTCGTTTAATTTGGTGATTTGTGCCAGTTTGGCCTAAGTTGAGTAAGGAGAGAATCCTTTACTTAACATGGGCAGTAGACAAAACATGCAAATTAAATTCTTGAATAACTAAACTTTTTCAATTTATGTGTAAAAACATAGCTTGTGGCCCCTTGTGGGAACCAGCTCAATGAGCTCATTCCCATGAGGGGGTCTTAAGTTATATTTTTTAGACAAAAAAATTAAGAACATGATAAACTTTTAATGGAGATTTCTGTTAATACTGCTGTAACTGTAACATGCTGTTCTATTTAGCTAAAAACTCAGGTGGGACCTGCATGCATCACTTTCATTTGAAAGTCTCACGACATCAATTTATCATGTGTAAATCAACAAACACACAAAATTCCGCAATTTTGCGGAATTTTCTTTAAAATGAATGTAATGCATCAAACCTTTTCGCCTTGTAAAAACTAAAAAATAAACCTTCCGCATCGCACTCGTGGATAAACCACGCGCACCACTACAAACAGTTTACTGTTGTCTATATAATACATTTTAATAATTGGTGACTACATGTACATACATATATACTGACATAAAGATGTATTAGATCTAGGGATGGGATGATACACTTTTTTCTTGGGCAAGACACTTCACCCCGATTGCCTACATGGGGGCACGATGACGCTGTGTGCTGAGGCATACTGCACGTTGATGGTGCGCATGTCTTCAACCAATCTAACCCTGCCTGTGCTGTGGTGCAGAGTTCAGAGTTACGATGTTGGAAAGCTGACAGCTGCTCGTCGGTGCTCGGTGGTTCTCTCCGGGTACTCCGGCTTCCTCCACCCGTAAAACTGTCACGGTCACGATTAGCCATTGTGCATAAGTATGTGACCTTAAACACCAATAAATAAATAAATATGATACACTTTGATTTGTTTTGAGGTTGGGAAAAGAAGTATTTTCTTTTGCATGTAATGTTTGCTTTTGGTTTTGAGGTGATATTCATGTTGTCATGGTTAGCCACTACACACAAATTTGTGACTTCAAAGAACAATTAATAAATAATTATTGATGTGTCAGTGATTTTAGCCACTTAATTATTGTTTCTGAATGGAAAAAAATAATTCTGTTGCTTTGATGTTAATTGTATGGTGTCGATATGAAATAAAAGTTTCACTCATCCCATTTCTTTTTTTCTCAGTAATATAAATAGAGAAATGTCCAGCATTATTATCAATGAAGAAGATTATTGTTTTTTCATTTCAAAACCTGTCAACTGGCAGTCTATTGAAAGCACTTTCTTAACCCTTTACCCAACGCAGACGATATAGAAATTTATTATTTTAAATATCATTTTTTCAAATATTTCAAAAAATTTCAACAAAACCATATCATCTGACTCCTCGTTGGAACGAGCTCGATGAGCCCATTCCAATGAGGGGTCACATGATATGGTTTTGTTAACATTTTTTGAAAAATATTTATTCAACTGCTGAATTTGCATATTACAAGGGTGGATGCGGCTGATTCGTTGGGTAAAGGGTTAATTGATGTCCATTGTGCAATACCAGTTTGACAAATTCAAAACAAAGCTGTCAACTGTCTTTTGTCTGACCAGCTTCTTACACATACAATACAACATAATTGTTTCATGGCTGTAAAAACAACATGGTCAAGTTCATTCGGGACAATTACTAGCATTTGTTTATCATCTTTGAGCTTAATAACTATAAATGGTAAACCCGACATTTTCCTGCCCTGCTTCAACATATACTCACCGGACATTTCCCCATTCTGACATTAATTACCCATCTATAATACGCTTTCAGTTATGTGTCATTTGTTGTAATATGTAATGTATTATATTTAGCCCGACAGTGCAGTCGTTGTTGGTAGAGACAGTTCTAATACCCACGCGGCAGTAATTGTCGTATGGTCATTCTAGGGATGACCATGCAACAGTTAATGACGTTGTGGTTTTCTCTCTAGGGTACGATTGTGCCATTGCTACACAGGGAGTATAAAAGTCTATGGGTTTGTTCAAGTAAACTGATTAATATACATGTATTTTTGTGTCATTTGTTCTGATGTGTAATGCTTGATGCACACACACACACACAAACACATATATATATAACATCACACATACACACATATATATGAAGCCCCTGTAATTAGTCCTCGGCAACGGCAATTGCCGACGAGTTGCCGAAGGATTTTGGATGTTTCCTCGCACTATTTTTGCCGAGGATAATTTACCAGAAATCAACAGGTTTGTGGGGTCAATATTGATGAAACCATAAAAAATACAAAATTATCAAAATAACAATGAAAAAATAAATACACATTAAATGCATGCCAACAATACCTGGAGAGAAGTTTTTATTTATTCCATGAACTCCAATTTATTGATGAGTGATGTCCGGTTATAAATTACGCACATGTGCACCAGGTAAATTTAAAGTTAGTTTCAATAGCACCAACAATGCTTATGTAGGACAACAATTTGAATACAATTTGCGCTGTTACCTGCGCAGTTGAGTTTATATTGGTTTTTCGTGTCACGTTCAGGAAGTTTCAGTCACAAACGAGTTTGGATTTTCTTGACAGGGCTGAAGACATTGGGGTGATAAACAAACAACGAAAAACAAATAAATTCGAGTATTTTTTAAATCTTTAATAATAATTTTCCTTTCTTTTATCTTTTTCAACACGTGATAACTTGTGAAAACTTACTTATTTCCATTGCATCCCAAATTGGCAAAACGTAACTTGCAACTAATTCTTGTTGACTGCATATACTTGAAAATGGGTGTGCGACTTATACATGGGCTTTAGGCAAAAGGGAGGTATTCCAAGTGTGAGCTGGGGGTGAGACTTATACATGGGGGCGATGTATACACAGACATATACGGTAGTTATTTACGTGTAATAATCATTTTGTAAAAATTGACGAGGAAAACTCGATTTTTGCCGAGGATACTCATTTATCGTCCGCTAAGTTTTTGCCGAGGTAATTTTTGCTAAGTACATTACAGGGGCTGTATATATGTGCGTGTGTGCATGTAGGTTTGTCTTACCAACATGGAGAGGTAATTAGACCAAGGAGTTTGAGTGTTTGGCCTTACTGAAGCCCTTTACGTTAACATACCTCTGTATTTTTCTCTGAATGTACTGGCAAAACGAGGTAGAAACCGTTAGTCTACACAAAGGACAAACAATAAGGTACCTCGGAATGTGGAGTAGACAAAGATGTGTGTGTGTGTGTACTGTTTCATTCTACCTTCCATGTACTTTATCGTTTTTACCGAAGTAAGTTTGCCTCGGTTTTGGGAAGTTAAAAAATTTATAGTAATTTATATATTTTTTATACTTACCAATGACCCAGACATAGCTGGTGCTAACTCTTAAAAATCTAGGGCCAAACACAAATTTTGCCCCCCAATCCCCAAAATTTGCATCTAAAACCAAAGAAATCATGTCCTGAATGGCCCTCCATACTTCGCCTCTACTGCGCATGCGCAGTGTCAAGGAGGTCTCGAAATTGGCGCCATTTATCATTCTTACAATCAGTGCCTGGTCAGCGCTATGTAATGAGCGGGGAGGTATGAGTTCCCAACTCCTGGGAGGGCCATCCCCGTCTGGGTCATTGGTAAGTATAAAAAATATATAAATTACTATAAATTTTTTAACATTTTTATACTGTACCAATTACCCAGACATAGCTGAATAGTAAAAAGGCTGGAGGGCCTAGGACATAGAGGAAAATCCAATAAGCTCAACTATATAAAATAGAGTCATCCCCTCGAGGAGAAAAGGAGTATTAGGCTTTACATGTATCTTTCTTATTTATGATAAATTAGAAAGACACAACACCCTCCATAATTGAGCATCATAACATTCATGTTCTCTATTAACATCCAGGATAATCCTTATACTAATTATTTTTAAAGTAAGCCAATAAATAAAGTTAGTCCAGAGAATTGAGACTCTTTATACTCTTTTAAAAGTGTCCGAGGATTGTATATTAACGCCCGTTTGACACGTGACATATTCAAATGCTACACTTTAAAAATATGACATGAATGAATTTTTTAAACATTAACTTTTCACTTTAAAACCATCCCAGTAACAGCTCAGAATTACTGACTCCGGAGGAGGTATCCCCTTGTTTTCATTATAAAACAGGTGACCCAAGGGAACACCCTCCCCCCACCCCCTTCCCCTTGCCCTGGGTCAAATAGCCCAGAGCAAAGAGGGCAACAAGACGGAGTCACTGCCTGAACAGAAAGCCTACATAACTATAGTTGCAACTGTTTAGTGAACGACATTCTGAGCAGCAGATAATGGGCCTAAACAATGCAGGTCTCCAGAAATGGACTCAATATTTCTGAGATAAAAATTTGAGAATGTGGATGGCTGAGACCAATATGCAGCCTTCATTAAATCTGTAACAGCAACACTATTTGCAGAAGCCCAAGATGTAGAAAGAGCTATTACTTCATGAGCCGAAATCTTAAGCACAGACTGCTGAGTTAAAGATAGATTATCATAAGCAAAACAGATAGTTAATTGAATCCATCTAGCAATAGAATGGACCGTAATGTCCTTTCTATTAGGCATCAGAGACAGATGAAGCTTTTATGTCCTTTCTGATAAACTGAGATCTTGTTTATAAATACATAAAGCTCTAACCGGACAGAGTAAAGGCCTATGCCCATCTGAAGACGGAAGGGCCTTAATAACAATAGGTTCCGGATATTTATTAGGAGCCTGATTCTTAGCCAAAAATCCAACATTAGTAGTAAAGGTAATAGTGTTCCCGATACTACAAAAGTGAGAATCGTCCACCGATAGTGCATGAAGCTCACTGACTCTTCAGCAGAAGAGAAAGCTAAGAGAAATGCTGTCTTATAAGACCAGAATTTGAAATCTACTGTCTCAAGAGGCTCAAATGGTTTTCTTTTAGTTTAAGAAGAACCCAAGCTAAATTCCATTTAGGAATTAATCTAAGGGTTCTAGGTCTATTTATCGAAAAGTTTCTAACTAATTTAGATAAAGAGACATTAGATCCAATTGTAAACTATCATGGTGTCCATAGGTATCAGATAACATAGACCTATAACCTTTAATAGTAACAGGCTGCAGTTGATCTCGTCAAACAAGCATACTAGAAAGTTTGCAATGTTTGGTATGGAGGGATCAAAAATATCAACATAATGATCCCTACACCAATGACGAAAGACCTTCCACTTTAGCCGCATAGTATAGCGAAGAGGAGGTCCTCCTACAGTTAGAAATCACGTCCACTGCTCGTCCTGTACAATGCTTGCCGTGCAAGAAGGACCGCACAACGGAATACGTGAAGGTTGAGACCTTGCGGGTTGTGATGAAGTTGACACGATTTCCCCAGCGAAAGAAGATCGTCTCGTGGAGGAAGTTTTCGCAATAAGTCCCACAGCAGACACCTGAGTAAATTTATCCACGGTCTCTGTGGAGACGGAGATGCTACCAACAGAATTGTATTGTGATTGTTTTATCTTTAGCAATATTTGCTGAATCAACGGCGCTGGAGGATACGCATATCCTATCATTGCGTCCCACGAGATCGATAGAGCTTTTACTGCATATGCTCGGGGATCCGGACATGGTGACACATACGTCTGCAATTGATTGTTGAGTTGTGTCGCAAATAAGTCTATCATTGGCCGCTCCCATTGGTAGCAAATCTGATTGAATACCTGTTTGTTGAGAGTCCATTCTGACGGCAACAAGCGACCCTTCCGTGAAAGGGAGTCTGCTAATACATTCCGACGACCCGGAATATGACGGACCGAAGCAGAACTTGGTGTTCTAGAACAAACAGAAGGATTCTTTCTGTTAAATTGAATAACGGAACGGAATGAGTGCCTCCCTGGTTCCGGATATACGCAACTACTGTCATATTGTCGGACAGGATTTGGACATGCACTTTCTGAATAATGTTCATCCAATGTTGTAGTGCAAGACAAATTGACATCATTTCTTGAATGTTTATGTGCTTGCCTAGAAACTGCGGAACCCAAAGACCCCGGCACTTCGAATCCGTTGGGATCAATGTTGTACCCCAACCTGTTTGACTGGCATCCGTCATAATCGTAAAACTCGGATCCGGCAACTGCAATGGAACTCCCTGAGTCAACCACTGAATGTTTGCCCAAGTCTGAATCTCTTGTTACACTTGATTGACAAGAGAACGTCTATATCGAGCAATTCATAGATTGCTGAAAGGTTGCCGTCGAAGAGAAGCTTCTCCGAGACCGAAGCGACTCTGAGAGAGTTCTTCACCTTACTATCCACGCGCGTGGATGTAGCTAGGGCTGCGTCACGTCTAACCAACTCCAGGTTTGCCACTGAAGGGCGGAGTTATACGTGGAAAAGCTACTGCCCTTGAAAGAAATCTCATTGAGGATCATATCCTTGAATTCTTTCCCTTGAAGATGTAATGATAACGCCTTAGTAAGGTGGTCTGCGTATGATAAAGCGTCTAAGTTAAGTCTGTTAGACATTATTGTCGTTTCCAACGTCGTGGTTGGAATTGACATAGACGGCGATATAGACAATTCCCCGTCTTCAGCCTCGTCGTCTAGACGCAGAGGAACTCTCGATATGCCCTGTCCTGCCGTTTCAAATTTATTCCTTGAATTGATGAAAGGCAGATTTAGAGCATTTGCGGACAAGAAACTAGACTTGCCTGTTTTGGTAGCAAGCTTATATATAGCGTCGTTCAATAATTCGAATGTTCTTGTGACATTATTGGACTGTGTCGGTAACTCAGGGACGATGTCCCTGAACCGATCAAAAGCTCTGTGTCCAATGACGCTATTAGTCTCTTATCCAGCATCGCAGCATTCTAGTCCGATGGAACAACCTCTGGAAGATAATGCCGGAAGAAATCTATGGCAGCTTCTGTTGTTCCGAAAGGGAAAGCTCGAAATCCTCCGAATCCCTTTCGCCATCCTGTCGGACCCTATGAAGTGCTCGGTCGTCCGTACCTGATGCTTCAGCGGAGCGAACTGACCCAGCGTCGTCGGATTATTCCTGATCCGACAGAGATTCTGTCGTTTGCTGGGATGCTGCGATAAGTTGTGCTATTTTGGATAGCACGTCTGTCACTGAGGCCTGTGGAGAAGCGGTCTTACGTTGCTTTGCCGCTGGAAGCTCCGTGTACGTTGCCCTGTGCATACTTTTATTATGCGAGTGTCCGGAGTCTACAGGCCTCGTGTACCTTGGCTACCGGATGGCGTGACCTGTTCGCCGTGGAATCCCTGAATGGCGAAGCTGGCTGGATATTCGTGGTCACGTAGCCAAGGTGCGGTCGTGTACGCTGCCGTGAGGATGAGGAAGCCTTATCGACAGTCTCTCGGACTGTCTATATAACGGAGCGTCCCGAGCGGCAGACATATGCTCTGAATGCAAAACGTTTGTACCACAACATCTGGTCCCCGATGTTGTTGTACGAGAGAGGGACCTCTCTCGCTCGCAGCCCGGATGGACCTGGACGAGCTAGGAACCGGACTAATAGGCTTCCTCTGATCTCTCCTCTGATCCGTCGTCACTGGGTGTGCACTTTTGTCTTATTATAGTGCTTGCATCACCCAAATCTCCTTCCTGGACCGCAATGGATGAACCCGGCCACCGAACCATTCGATGAATGGACGCTACACCGGGCGAGCTAGCGGATGTCAACGCCGTCGATCCTACTAGGGACCTCTTTGGCGATTGACGTATTTCCATGAGCACTTATTGCCGCTAGCTCTTCATTTAACTATGACGACAGAGGCACACTTTTGGAAGACATCACGGTAACTTTTGCGAACAAGAAACCAGACTTGCTTGTTTAATAGCAAGCATATATATAGCGTCGTTCAATAATTCGAAAGTTCCTGTGACATTATTGGACTGTGTCGGAAACTCAGGGACGATGTCCCTGAACCGATCAAAAAAATCTTGTGTCCACAGACGCTATCAGTCTCTTATCCGGCATCGCAGCATTCTGGTCTGACGAAACAACCTCTAGAAGATAAAGCCGGATGAAATGTACGGCAGCTTATGTTGTTCCGAAAGGGAAAGCTCGAAATCCTCCAAATCCCTTTCGCCATTCTGTCGGACCCTATGAAGTTTTCGGACGTCCGTACCTGATGCTTCAGCGGAGCGTACCGAATATTACCTGATCCGACAGAGATTCTGTCGTTGCTGGGGTGCTGCGATAAGTTGTGCTATTTGGGATAGCACGTCCGTCACCGAGGCCTGTGGAGTAGCGGTCTTACGATGCTTTGCCGCTGGAAGCTCCGTGTACGTTGACTCCTGCATACTTTTCTTATGCGAACATCCGGAGTCTACAGGCCTCGTGTCCCTGGCTACCGGATGACGTGACCTGGTGGCCGTGGATTCTCTGATTGGCAAAGCTGGCTGGATATCCGAGGTCACGTAGCCAAGGTGCGGTCGTGTGCGCTGCCGTGAGGATGAGGAAGCCTTATTGACAGTCTCTCCGGACTGTCTATATAACGGAGCATCCCGTGCGGCGGACGTATGCTCCAAATGCGAAACATTTTGTACCACAACATCTGGTCCCAGATGTTGTTGTACGAGAGAGGGGCCTCTCTCGCTCGCAGCTCGGATGGACTTGGACGAGCTAGGAACCGGACTAGAAGGCTTCCTCCGTTCTCTCCTCTGATCCGCCGTCACTGGGTGTGCACTTAGTTGATTTATAGTGCTCGCATCACCCAAAACTCCTTCTGGACCGCAACGGATGAACCTGGCTGCCGAACCATTCGATGAATGGATGCTACACCGGGCAAGCTAGCGGACGTCAAAGGCCGTCGATCCTTCTAGGGACCTCTTAGGCAATTGACGTATTTTCATGAGCACTCTGCCGCTAGCTCTTCATTTAATTGTGACGACGGAGGCACACTTTTGGAAGACATCACGGATACATAACCCTGTTCTTGTTCGTCTGAAATAGAGATTGATAAACTAGAGTGACCCTGCGGAGAAAGGACCGGCATGGCCATTTCCCCGCTAACATACCGTGACACACGCTTCCCATGTTTGTCATCCCAATTGACACATACTGAACAGGAGTTAGTGCGAGTACACTGACTACAATTAATACAATGATTATGAAAGTCAGAGGAAGATTTCCTCTTATTACAATTGAACAATATCCTTTCATTGTGAAAAGAATACAAAAAGTCCTAGTACTCGCACCAACCCCTGAAAACAAAGATACAAAATAACATGATCCATTAACATAGAAAAAATAATTGAAATCAAAAAAAAATTTTTTGAAAAAATATTTTTTCAGAAAAGCCCAAGTTTCTGAAAAGTAACGTTGAGCCCCAATGGATCCCAAGCCTAAGTGTGGACAAAAATTTTAAAAATATTTTTAAAAATTAATGCAACACTTACGAATAATAATAATGTATCTTGTTATGATTAAACTAACACAAAGACAAGAAATCCCCCTCCACAGAGACTGTTGTCAATGTGAACAAGAAGTGTAAAAACACCAGAAACATGACTCCAGGCACTGATAACCATGGCCCGAAATCGGTTACCAATAATACACTATCTGATGCAAAACAGAGACTTCCAGGGAAGAAACTGCAGAACATCAGATGGTAGATGCAGAACACTACGCCTAAACACCCATGGGTGAGGACGTAAACATGGGGAAAAGAACAGAATTCATTCTGTTACCCAGCTAAAACTCCCAAGAAATTTTAGTAATAATATTACAGAAAATATGCCAAAAGCATGGGAGAATAGCAAGGGGGGACTTAAAGGAAAGGGAGAGAGGAAAACACTGAACAAGCAGTGTAACTTTATAGCAAGAATGACCACAACAGGCCCATGCCTCGAAAATAGGTAACTTAACATAATTTCATTAAAAAAATTTTAAGTTACAGCCCTGATTATTTTCTGTCACTCATTTTTCCTCTCCTCCTTCTATTTCCTCTTTAGATCCACCATTTCTCTAATATTTATGTGTCTGGCATCATTTAAACTGAGATTTACAAGCACAAAGATCAGTCAGATGTGAACTGATGAAGGGCCAAACAAAGAATGATAAACGGCGCCAATTTCGGGACCTCCTTGACACTACGCATGCGCAGTAGAGGCAAAGTATGGAGGGCCATTTAGGGCATGATTTCTTTGGTTTTAGATGCAAATTTTGGGGATTGGGGGGCAAAATTTGTGTTTGGCCCTAGAAAAAAAATTTTTGTCTTAAAATTGACAGAAACACATAAAAAACAAAAAAAAAAAAATTTCCGGATTTTGGTCCAAAATTTTCTAAGACTGGAACGGGGCCCCAAATGTTCAGCCTAAGTATGAAGCCAGGACTTGGCTTGAACAAACTTGAATCTCACCCCCTTAAAGATGCTGCATACCAAATATCAAAAGATTCTTATTGGTAGATCTGAAGTAGAAGATTTTTAAAGAATATTCCTCATACTGCACTAATTTGAGAAGAAAAAACACAGCATTGGTGCCGCCGGCCGTTGACAACTGTGACACCCTTAGTATTCTTCCTTGCAGTTACTATACTTATCTCGTTTCATATAATTTACGAACAGCAAGAAACAATACGTAACAGGGGTAGTCCTCACTTGTCTGACCTTGGCCATCACCGCCCCCACCAGGTACCAAGTCCCTATAAAAGACGAACACCACCTCTTTGCCAATTTTCGCATTTTCGTGGTGACGAGGTGACTACTTTGTATAGGAGTGCCATGGTGACCACCAAGTATGGCTTCTGCACCCATGCTTGTAAATTGCTATCGCTCAAAACATATTGGACGGCTCCAAGTGAACCTTGACGTAAGAAATAGTCCCTGCTAATTGCAGCCAGAAGAAATAACCGATAAACATTATTTGCAACAGTAATGTTTCAAAAGCTTCACATTGGACCTAACCATAATACGCCTTGGGTGCCACTTGTAAACAACGTATGGTTTGGCCAATTTCACGTGAACTGTCGCCTATGTAAAGACTGCTGGAAATGTCACAGCTGCGTTGGGTAAACCTTAGACCATCATACACTTTTATCACTCCATTTTTCACCCTTCGGAATACTCAGTCACAATGAAATTTGTTTATATATTTTGTTCTTTATACTTTTCAATTCATTTTTCAACTTCAACAAAACATCCAGCATCGCATAGGTCGGTAAAATCTAATAGAAAAACCAATAAAATAGACATAGTTGACTTCCCAACAAGTGAGCTCCCTTCAAAGCGTACACCACTAGTATGTAGCCCTGGGTATATCGATCTGCTCGTCGCATTTTGCTATTACAGGACTCGAAACGTTTTCATGATGAGCCAACTTGGTGACCAGATTTGGGATAATGGCGGGTAACATTTCATTAGACGAGATCCAGAACAACGTGGACTACGATTTTCGTTATATAATAAGTGGAAATGACTCCTCAAACCCGGATGACTTCCGACTCGAAGTTGTTAGTGGTGAATGCAAATATTTTTTACCCCAAGAGATACCCCCAATCCTCGATAATAATCATGAAAATTTTTCATTATTCCATTTGACCTGTCAAAGTCTTAAAGCACACTGGGAACCACTGCAAGAGTTATTATGTAATATCCAAAGTCTTAAAAATAGTTTCGACATCACCGGTCTTTCTGAGCTTTTCCATATTCCTCCTGGGTGCTCCTTCTATCTAGATGGCTATCAGCAGCTACTGAAACACTCAAGACCTGATGGTGATGATGGTCATGGAGTGGTAGAATTATACATCAGGGAGGGCCTTGAGTACAGGGTGCGACAGGATTTATCCGTATTTGTCTCCCATGTAATTGAATCTCTTTTTATTGAAGTCCTGACAAAAAAGTCTCCGAAATTAGAAGAGTAATTTATAGACCTAACACACAGCCCAAAGCTGATATTGACGTATTCCTTGAAAAACTGAGTGAGATCGCCGACAAATTGAATGATGAAAACAAGCGGACATACCTTTTGGGGGATTTCAACACTGATTTGTTAAAATGTGGCATACACACAAAAACTAGTGAATATCTGAACACACTAACAAGTCATGGTTTCTTGCCGCACATCACTAAGCCCACCAGGGTAACAAGCCATTCAGCGACACTGATTGATCACATTTTCTCAAATAGTACATCACCCAAATCCAGCTCAGGCATAATTATTACAGATGTTTCAGATCACTTCGGGACTGTCGTTATAGATTCCCTCTCCAAAACAAAAATGGGAAGCGCCCGTATCAAACAAACGTAAAATTAATCGCGGCACAATTGAACTTTTCAATACGTACCTTGCGCAATGCGACTTCTCAGGCATTTACGAAACTGATTGCCCAAATCTAGCATATGATGATAAGTTTATCGAAATGTACAAGCTCGCATACAATAAGGCATTTCCCATCCTGCATAGTTCGCCACCGAAAAGACTAGTGAAACGAAATCCATGGATGACTAAAGGCCTCCTTGTGTCTTCCAATAATAAACACAAATTTTACTGCAAAAAATTGAGGTCTCCAACTGAACAAAACATAAAAAATTACAAAAATTATTGTCGAATATTTAATAAGATCAAAAAGCAATGTAAAACAAGCTATTATAGAAAAATACTGATGGAAAACCAAAACAGCTTACGGAAGTGTTGGCAAATATTAAATGAATCCATAAACAAAACTAAACGAACGGCGACACTGCCTACATCCTTTGTCACAGAAGACAACATGAAAATTGATTCTTCCTCCAAAATCGCCCAGACAATTAATACCTTTTTTTTCCAATATCGGCAAACATACTAGTGAAACTATAGCAACACCATCTAAACATTTCCTTGAATACATGCGCAACAGTGTCGAACGTAATTCCTTCATCACTCCAACAAGCGAGCAGGAAATTATAAATGTTTCGAATTCATTTAAATCTAAAAATAGTGAAGATTGCGAAGAAATTTCCACCAATCTATTCAAATTGACCATAGATTGTGTAGCCTCACCGTTAACTCATGTTATCAACAACTCATTTACCAAAGGCATAATTCCGGATAAAATGAAAGTAGCAAAAATAATCCCCATCTTTAAAGCTGGCAACGAACACTGTTTCAACAATTACAGACCCATAAGTATTTTACCCATATTTTCCAAAGTATTGGAAAAACTTATGTGTAATAGGATTGTGAAATTCCTAAATAAGTTTGATATTTTGTATTAAAACCAATACGGTTTTAGGAAAAAACACTCAACCGTACACACTATATTGCAACTACTAAAAAGCGTTGGACTCGAAAGCAACAGAGATAGTAAGAACGTAACCTTAGCAGCCTTTCTTGATTTATCTAAAGCATTTGACACAATAAGCCACGAAATCTTGTTGACCAAACTGGAAAAATACGGCTTCAGGGGAATATGTAACAATTGGTTTAGAAATTACCTGACGGGGGGATCACAATACGTAAACAAAAGTCTGATGCTGCCTCTGTCACCTGTGGCGTTCCTCAGGGCTCGATACTCGTTCCCATTCTATTCCTGTTATACGAATTACTCGTTGAACAGGGTAAAAAAAACCTTGCCTCACTCTGTTCTGAAAACTCTGTATCACGCACTTGTTCAGTGTCATCTCCTCTATGGTATCCACATATGGGGAAATTCTAGAGGGGTTAACAAGCTTCTGAAAGTACAGAAGCACTCTATCCGTATCATCAACAATAAAAAATATAATTCTCATACGGATCCATTATTTTCTGGGAACAAGATTTTGAAAGTCACAGACTTATTCACGCTGCACGCATGTCTCTTTGTTTTCGACTGGAAAAATGGCCTACTTCCCGCATCTTTCGCTGATTTCTTTACTGTGCACGCAGATCATCAACACATGACAACAAGACAGTCTGACATGCTACATATTAGTAGGTCTCGAATAAAAACTTTGGACAAGCTACCCATGTACGCGTTTCCAAAAATTTGGAATAAGCTGGATGATTCCATTAGGCAAATAACCAATAGAAATCAGTTTAAAAAGGCCTTAACGGACAAATTATTAACTAATTATAATGAAGATGTGCAGTGCGACAATCCCTATTGTCCCAACTGCCGCAACGATATTAGGACCCATAGGCCTAGACAAAATAATTAGAGATATTATAAACACATTTGACATAACTTCGTTCTGGTACCCTCATCATATTGGGAAAATATGATTCGGTCACCAAGTTGTGAACTCTACTCTGGGGCTTAATTGGTAATACCAATACAAGTTGTAAACACCATGCGATGCTGGATGTAGAATTGTATATTTGGGGGGATTACAGGTAGACAATCAATCTGGTTATGTAATCTCCCTACGGTGTAAAGATGGAAGAATGTATAGACAAAGTTCGTGACTGGATGATCTGTCACAGACTTAAAATGAACGATGATAAGACCGAAGTACTAGTCATATCACGCACAAAGTTTCCACCCAATTTAGAAATCAAGTCACTGGCCATAGGAAATTCCATTCAAAATGTATCAAACAGTGCTCGCAATATTGGGGTGATATTTGATTGACTCTCACCTTTCGATGGAGCAAAATGTCAACGCAATCTGCAAGCGCTGCTTTATGCAAATCAGGCATGTGAGCTATCTTCGTCGCTATCTCACACCAAAGTCACTGGAAACTGTAGTTCATGCCTTTATATCATCCCACTTAGATTTTTCCAACTCTCTTCTAATTGGCCTGCTGCAGTCATATATTTCAAAACTGCAAACCATTCAAAATACAGCTGCACGTATCATCACAGGCTCTAGACGCTACGATCATATAACCCCAGTACTCAAACAATTGCATTGGCTTCCTGTACGACAGCGGATTAGTTTCAAAATTTTGGTATTTGTCTTTAAATGCATTCATGGCTCGGCACCAAAGTATTTACAAGACCTTTTGACAATTAAAAAACCTGAAAGAAATTTACGTTTTTCCAAACAAATTAAGCTTCAGATGCCCTTCTCTAGGTCAGCTCTTGTGAATAACAGAGCTTTCTCATTCGCTGGACCTGCACTTTGGAATTCTTTACCTGATCAAGTTCAGGCATCAGCAAATCTTGATCAATTCCAAAAAAAATTGAAATCTCATCTTTTTAGAGAGGCTTTTGGTGATATGTAATTTTTGACCCCCTTCTTTCTCACTCCGTAAATTGCTTGATGGTCCGGAGATCTATTTTTTATTTTGTTGTACAGCGTTTTAGAGCACAGCTTGTGATTTTATGCTATATAAAACTCCCTTATTATTATTATTATTATTATTAAACAGATAAGTGATGTTTGTACAACAACTCTGAATCATACCTGTAATGTTTCTGTTTTTTTCTGTTGAAATAAATATCTATCTATCTTTAAACATTTGGGCTCCCATAGAGAGCCCAAATATGGACCCAGGGAATTGATTTCAATAAACATGTGAAACAATTTTCTAAAGATGTTATATGTGAAATTTGAAAGCTTTTGGAGCAGTGGTTTGGGAGAAAAGTAGTTTTTCATGTTTTTCCTATTACCCACAGTGTTAAAAAATGCTGACTCAAAAAGTACCCCATGATAAAACCGATAGCAATTTTTTTTTTACCATTCCATTCTGTTGGTCCTAAGGAAGCTTCACACCAAATAAGAATTCGCAGTGCCATGTAGTTTTGGATATAGGCGTTTGAATTTTTTTCTATTTTTAGCTCCTGCGGTTCCCATGGGGCGATGGGAAAAAAAATTTGGGCATAAATTAAGTACTTATGAACCAATAAGCCCTCATATCAAATTTGGTTCAAATCTGCCTCTCGGTTTGGAAAATAGAAATTTTGGGACTGGCAAAAATTCTTGCCCCTCTCATAACGAAGGCAAATAATGCCCCACAAACTTCTCTTGAACAAACTTGATTCTAAACCTCAAAAGGACTCTGTATACCACATATCAAGTCTCTGATACTGGTGGTTCATTAGAAGAAGATTTTCAAAAAATTTGGCCATTTTTTCCCCACACCTCTGCTCAATATGAGCCGAAACCTAATTTGCATACAAATCAAAATGCCCCTGTATAACCACTACTTACATGAAATTTAATTAAAATGTGGCCAGTAGTTTAGGAGAAAGAGGCTCAAACACCACCTTCACGCAGGACGACGGACGACAGACGATGTACGGACGGCGGATGAAGAGTGATAAGAAAAGCTCACCCTGACTTTCAGTCGGGTGAGCTAAAAAGAAAAATTCATAACCTTTTAATGCCCTTATTTCTGCTCTTTTTTTAAGGGATTTGCAATGAAATTTTAAGGAAATTTTAACAACGAATTTAAGGAAATGATTTCATGACATTTTAATGATGTTTTAATGACATTGCCTGCAGTAGTGTATTAAGCTAGGGACTTGAAATGAACAAACTTGAGTCTGATCCCCCCAAGAGATGTTATATACCAAATATGAAAGAAAACTGACTGGTAGATCTGAAGAAGAAGATTTTTTAAAGAAATTTTCTTTGCATTAAGTTAAACTTTGGCTCCAATATAGAGCCGAAATATTAACTCAATGACCCAATATGAACAAACTTGAATCTGACCCCTGTCCCCCAAGATGCTATACATATAGTTTCAATGGTGGATCTGCTGAAGATTTTTGAAGAATATTTCACATAATGCACTAAGTTAAACTCTCAGCTCCCACAAAGAGCCCAAATATTAAGCCAGGGACTTGATCTGAACAAATTTGAATCCAACACCCCTAGAGATGTCATATACCATATACGAAAGGATTCTGACTGGTGGATCTACAGAAGATTTTTAAAGAAATTTCTTCATATTGCACTAAGCTGCACTGAGCTGAACTTTGGGCTCCAATAGAGAGCCCAATTATTAACCCAGGGACTCGATTTGAACAAACTTGAATCTGCCCCATCTACAGGTGTTGTATACCAAATATAAAAGTATTCTGACTGGTGGATCTGAAAAAAATTTTTAAAAAAATTTCCTTATTTTGCACTAGGCTAAAATTTGGGATCCCAAATATATATATATTAACCCAGGGATTTGATTTGAACAAACTTGAATCTGACACCCCTAGAGATGTTGTATTCCAAATATCAAAAGATTCTAATTGATGGTTCTGGAGAATATTTTTTTTTGAATTTTGGAAAACAATTTCTGGGTGCTATCAGATTTATGCCCCCTTGTGGTGCCCCCTGTGGACAAGGCAACTTTATTTAAACAAACTTGAATTGTCATATGATAAGGAATATGCATATCACATTTGGTTTAGTTTGGTCCAGTGATTTATGAGGAGAAGTTGATAATGTAAAGTTCATGCCAGACAGAAAGGGATCACTTAAGCTCCCACTGACTTTCAGTCAGGTGAGCAAAGAAGTAAGCATCTAAGGATGGGGGAAAGGAGGGGAGGGGTGACAAGGGCATAAGAAAAGACACTTGACTCTGGGTATCCAGATGGCACTTTGTTCCACTCAAGGGATGATATTAAGATTTAGTCCCCCCCCCCCCCCCCCCAACCCCGAGAGTTTTTTAAATATTCCAATGTTTGGAATGTAACTAAAAAATATGAAATATTATCACCTGCCAAATAATAGTTTGGGCTGAATAAAAGTGATGTCCTGCATTTTCTGATAAAATTAATAATAGTGATTACATTTTCACTCTGTTTCATTTCCAGATAGTAGTGATGCCCAAACTTTTTCTTCAAAATTACTAATCGTGACATCACTGGTGAGAGTACAGTCAGTGATACAATGTTAACCCTTTATCCAACATAATGGCCAAAACCAGACAGCGCTATTCTCAAAAATCATCAGTTAATTTTTATTATTTTTTCATTTTTTGTCTCAAAAACATAGGTTATGAGGTCGTTGCAATGAGGGGTCATAACCTATGTTTTTGAGGCGAAAAATGAAAAAAATTAGTTGTTCAAGAATTTTTTTGGCAAGTGCTGTCTGCTTTTCAGATAGATAAAGGGTTAAAAGAACAGGAAATCAATAAGGATTAGTGTTTACCATTAAAAACTAATTTCCAAAATATGATTTATTTATACAATATACAAAGGAAACAAACAATATTTCTTAATGGCATAATTCAGCATCAGAAAGAAGGGAATATGACAAAATGTTTATAGTGGACTTATCCCAGTTGTTTCAATATTTCTTTATATTTTGTGAGCTGCTTAACTTGAGAATTTTCCTGTAGTTCGCACTTTCGGGTTATTCAAGCACATGCAAAGGTGTGGTGTTGAATGGGTCAACTGGAATAAAGAACTAAAACTTTAAATATATACGTACCGCAACACCGAAAGTGGCAGGATCAGCCCCAGGTTTTGATCGCATAGAAGGTGGAATCATGTCTGGAGTTAACTGGGTTGGTGGTTCTATGCCTTTTATCTTTTGTTGAACTAAATACATTGCTAAGGCAAACTGCTCAGAGTTGAGCTTACCAGAAGCTTTAATATCACAAAGTGTCCTAGAAAAATAAAATAACAACAGTAAGTTCCAGATTGTGAGATTAGTGTTCATTTGTCATATATTTCAAAACTCAAATCTCAATTAGCTGTAATCTTAGATGTTATCCCAGTTAGGTGTAATCTCATTTTGGTGTAATCTCATTTTGGTGTAATCTCAATTATCTGTAATCTCAATTATCTGTAATCTCAATTATCAGTAATCTCAATTATCTGTAATCTCAATAAACTGCAAGCTCAATAAACTGCAAGCTCAATTACATGTACTCAAACACTCAATTGGCTGTAATCTCACAGTTAGATGTAATCTCAATTATCTGTAATCTCAATTGGCTGTAATCTCAATTATCAGTAATCTCAATTATCTGTAATTTCAATAAGCTGTAATCTCAATAAACTGCAAGCTCAATTACAAGTACTCAAAAACTCAATTGGCTGTAATCTCAGTTAGATGTAATCCCAATTATCTGTAATCTCAATTGGCTGTAATCTCAATTATTTGTAGTCCCAATTATCTGTAGTCCCAATTAGCTGTAATCCCAATTATCTGTAGTCTCAATTATCTGTAGTCCCAATTATCTGTAGTCCCAGTCCCAATTATCTGTGGTCCCAATTATCTGTAGTCCCAATTATCTGTAGTCTCAATTATCTGTAGTCCCAATTATCTGTAGTCCCAATTAGCTGTAATCCCAATTATCTGTAGACTCAATTATCTGTAGTCCCAATTAGCTGCAGTCTCATTTAGCTGTAGTCTCAATTAGCTGTAATCTCAATTATCTCTAGGCCCAATTATCTGTAGTCCCAGTCCCAATTATCTGTAGTCCCAATTATCTGTAGTCCCAATTATCTGTAGTCTCAATTATCTGTAGTCCCAATTATCTGCAGTCCCAATTAGCTGTAATCCCAATTATCTGTAGTCTCAATTATCTGTAGTCCCAATTATCTGTAGGCCCAATTAGCTGTAGTCTCAATTAGCTGTAGTCCCAATTAGCTGTAATCCCAATTATCTGTAGTCTCAATTATCTGTAGTCCGAATTATCTGTAGTCCCAGTCCCAATTATCTGTAGTCCCAATTATCTGTAGTCCCAATTATAAGTAGTCTCAATTAGCTGTAATCTCAATTTTCTCATCCGCATCCGAGAACACCTGGTGGACATCAAACACACATGAGACACTCCTATTGCCATCCATTTCAATGACACCAATCACTTGATATCCAACATTCTCTACTGTATTATACAGGTACTATACTCCAATACTTCCTTACCATTATGGAACAGCGCCGAATTAGTGAAGTCCATTGGATCTTCACCATCAAAATGCTATAACCGTTTGGCCTCAACAGAAAGGACTTTTAGTTAAGTTGATAAAATTTGGTTTAAAGATTTTTTCACTTTTCTGTTATCACCATCACACGCCCATACAACCCCAAAGGGAATCTTGAACGACACTTTTACGTCACTAGTAGAGCGGCGTAATCCATTTCCTAACCGAGGGGGGAAGGTTACATACATTATCAGCACGACTATGGCTAACTTTTTATGTGAATTCTGCAGGAAACTATATCAATTTAGGCAGGGACTAGAACGACACATAAGTACTAATCACCAACACAAAGAACTCATCATTTGTACCACCTGTAATATTACCTTTAAAAGAAAGGAAAATTACCTCAAACACCAATTGCGAAAGATGCATAAACTCAACCCCAATCACTGGAAACATGAAACAGCACCAACAGACCATCAGGATTTACTGCAGCAGGCAATTACAACAATTGGAGGACTCACGCCAATTGAATCATTGGGATCCGCAGTACCGACAACATCTCAAGTGGACCCGAATTGCATCACCATGGAGTTTGTGGGATTCGACCCAATCATTTCACCACTACCAGATTCACCCATCCTGAGAATACACAACTGAAAGCAAAAACATCACGAAGATTATAAGGAGGCGAACAGGACCCACCGCCGATATCACCGTCAATCCGGACATCGGTCATCCACATCCCAAATTACTTAGCGATACGGGGAACACCCTGGATGATGCCCCCATAAGCAGATTATACAACACAGCAAAAGTTCTCCAAATTGTTGCAGCCACTTTACATCACCAGATGTTTACTCATTACATTACACCATGCATCCTGAACTCACGTAAACCATAATTCAACCATAGGGTAAAAGATAAACAACACAACCAAGCCAGAAAATAAGCAGACTGCCATCTGCAAAATGAGGTCCCCAGAGGGTAAATTTAGTGATGCTACCCTGCATAGCAGGGTAGCATCACAAAATTTACCCTCTCTGAACCTCAGTCTGAATCAGGGTCTCAAAACTAAACCAGAAAAAGGTACCCAGAGGATAAATTGGCCCACTGTATGGGATAGCATCATCAAATTCACCCTCTGGGGACCTTATTCTGCAAATGTCAGACTGCTTATTTTCAGGCCTGAACACAACATCAGGTATTATTGTTTTTATTATGTTTTCCACCCCTCACATTCTTTTATTTATTTTTCTTGACACCCACGCTGATCCCTGTATCCACAAGATATGGATTTGCTCCTCTCCTTTGTGTAAATGACCAGCCCTCCAGGCTCCCACTACTTGAGCTTTACCTTCACCACCTATAAAACTTAAAAAGATTCACAAATTATTCAGAGTGAGTTTTTATTACCTCCCCTTTCTTGAAATTCCGAGACAATGGGAACAATGAGATTACATCACTAAATAAATAGATACATAGGCCTCTCACCGAACCCACATTCAGTTCCATAGAACCATACCATGCATCCGCCAAAATTACATCATCATTCTGTGTCCGCCACTTACATTTGAGAAAGTTTATAAAGCTCAACCACAAGTACCGACTCTGCCTCTGATGAAGCTATCATCATATAACGAAACTGAGCAGGCATACTATACCAACTATTATGGGATAATCATTCACAGGTCCCCTCGAAATCTTTCGAGTTGGTTATTAAAATAGCTGTAATCTCAATTAGCTGTAATCTAGCTGTAATCTCAATTAGCTGTTATCTCAATTAGCTGTAATCTCAATTATCTGTAATGTCAATTAGCTGTAATCTAGCTGTAATCTCAATTAGCTGTAATCTAGCTGTAATCTCAATTATCTGTAATCTCATTTATCTGTTATCTCAATTAGCTGTAATCTCAATTAGCTGCAATCTAGAAGTAATCTCAATTAGCTGTAATCTAGCTCTGATCTCAATCAGAGGTAATCTCAATTTTTTTTTTTTTTTTTATTTACAGTTTTCACAGTAAATTACATCAAACACACACACTATATATATTTATTTAATGCTCAGGCATCAATTCACGCTGAAAAATTAAGTCATATTCCCCTGTCGGTCGGCAAAACGAAATATCAAAATGATATTTAGAAATCGATATTTCATCGTAGGTTCATTTCCACTGTCTTCGATGTTCAGTGGCAGCACGTTTAATGGGCCGATAAACATTTACATGCAATCATCACAGAGTCAGCACATCAGTAATGAATTCCAGAGTCCGAAATACAAACGAATTCGAATAATTGATAGTGACAGTGACTAAATCAATTCATTAAATCAGCGGTTTCAAAGTTTGACTTTCTCATTCACCTTCCAGCGAAAAGCCGAAATCACTTTCAAATTTCTTCAGTTCAACTTCACACGTCTTCAGTGCATTGAGTTCAAAAAAAATAAAATGACGTGTCTTGTTATTGAAAATAAGAAAGTGGTGTTTTTTGTTACTGTTCTATTTCTTCGAAACACATTGCGATTATTTCAATTCGCCAGCCTTGGTAAATCGTAAAGTTAGGGGAGAAATAAGACGGGACTACTTTTTGTGCGGATATTCACACATTCCAATGGTTGGAGTTTGGTTGTTGTAATTTTTGTATGGACGCCGGTTCGGCACATAAATTTTGCACCTTAATGGCAAATAAAGGCCACAAATTGGAGAGTTTGTAGTCGTAGAGCATTAAATAAAAAGAAAATTCACGAAAATTTGATGAATACCGAAAATATCTCGTTCGTGGCTACAAGAAATATGAGGATCTTCACTCGCGACTGCGTCGCTCGTGAAGATCCTCATATTTCTTTGTAGCCACTCACGAGATATTTTCGGTATTCATCAAATTTTCGTCAATATCCTCTAGATATATATATATATATACAAAACAAAAATACAATGTGTAAAGAATTCTTCCAATCAAAATTCAACATGGGCTTGTGTGGTTATAGAAGACACTTAAATTTAGCTAAATATTTTAGATATTGTCTCCCATCTCAGTTTGATTTTGTTTGCCTTGCCGAACGAGTATAAATAGAGTGAGTATATATCGATAGTTCTGTAATTCTTTAAAACTTCTGTATACGCGGTGTAGTTGGGTAGCCGGTTTTCAAGACTACATGAAAATATATATTTTTAAAAAATTTGTAAACATGTACACAGTATGTCGGATAACTGAGCTTCTGTTTGCATTCCTAATATTACTTCCTTAGGGCTAACCTGAACATTTGAATTACAAACAGTATTAACCTTTTCTATGAGTTGAAGTAAAACTGTTTTTGAATGTGAACAATCGTAAAAGAGATGTGTTATTGATTCTTTTGAATTAAAACAAAAGCGGCAGAGCCGAGTTTCTGAAAGACCACTATGAAATAGTTTAGAATTGGTGTATAATATACGGTGATTTATTTTGAACTGTAGTGTCTGTAAATATGTGTCGCTGGTAGAAGTAAATGTTGTCTTGTATACATATTGCCATTCGTCTGTGCTTATATCACATCTAAGCTCATCGCTCCATTTTGCTTCGGATTTTCTTGCAGGTACAGCTATCTTGTTCAGGAAAAGGCCGTAAAAATCTTTATTAACTTTGGCAGTTGACTTTAAGCGGGATAATAATGCATTCTCCACAACATCAATTTTTTGTGTACATTCTTGGATTATTTTTTTCCAGTTTTGGGGTATTGCATTTATCAATCCCAAATATGTAGTGAATGGGATATCTAAGTTGTATTTGGTTTTAAATGCTCCATGTGTTAAGAAATTTCTGTTAGAATCTACAATATCGTTTATAAAAAACACACCAGCTGTAAACCATTTTTCTAAATGATAGCATGCATTATTTAATTTGATACTTTTATTATAAAATATTGGTTGTGATAAAATATCCTTATATGTTGATATAGAATAGTCTTGAAGGAGTGACCACGAAATTACAACATTTCGCCAGAATGGGGGCATTGATTCCACTAATTTTTGTAGACCGTCTTTTGTAAAATGCCTAACATTGTTGAATCCAAATTTTTCAAAGTTATCAAGTGCCAGTGTTTTCCACTGTGATGAATTTTCCGGGTCTAAGAGCTTCTTAACCCAAATAATTTTTAATGAATTACATAGGGTTTTAATGTGCGGGATTTTGAGACCACCTTTCTCCACTGTGTTTATCATGGTAGAGCGTTTGATTTTGTCTTTCTTATGTGACCAAAGGAATGTGAAAACCATTTTCTGGAGTTTAGCGATAATCCAAACGAGTGGGTTGGGAAGGACTGTGAGAGAGTGTATGATAATTGGAAGAGCAAGAGTTTTTAACACCGTAGCTTTTCCAACAAGGGTAAGATTTCTTAACGACCAATCATTTAATAGTTTCTGCATTTTTTCTAATTTTTCTATAAAATTTTTATCCAGGTAATTTGTTTTACTTAAATTGTATTTTATTCCCAAAATGGTAAAATCTTCACCATGATTCCATTTTATCGGTTTGTCTGTTTTTAGTTCCACACCGCAACCCTTACGAGAACCGATCCATACTATATAAGTTTTGTTAAAATTTACTTTTAGACCTGATAAATGAGAAAACTCGTCAACAATATTGAAGGCTGCGTTGAGTGATTTTTGATCATCGTCAAGAAATAAGGTGCTGTCGTCTGCATACTGGTAAATTATATATTCAGAATTGTTTATTTTTATACCATTTATTTCCGGACTAAAGTTTAACCTAGCACTCAGTATTTCTACACACAGGATAAATAGGTACGGGGAAAGTGGGTCCCCTTGTCTTACACCTCTTTCCACATTGAAAAACTCTGAAAGATGACCGTTGTTTAAGACACAGCTGGAAACGTCACTATAGAAAGCCTTAAACCAACGAATGATTGATGGACTGAAATTGTAAAAGTTTAGGGTTTTCTCAATGTAGTTCCATTCAAGAGAGTCGAAGGCTTTTTCGAAATCCAATAATACTAACATTCCCGGGATATTACTCGATTTGCACTTGTCGATCAGGTCAGTAATTAGACGTGTAGATTCCCCAATAAACCTCCCTTTTACAAAACCCAACTGACTTTCAGAAATAAGTTTGGGTAGGACCGTTTGTATACGAGATGCTATTGCCGAAGAGCCAATTTTAAAATCAACGTTTAGAAGAGAAATAGGTCGCCACTTTTTAATGTACAGTTTAGATTTTTTTTCCGTTGGAATGCATGTTATTATACCTTGTCTTTGTGTAATTGAGAATGTACCGTTTTCGTAAGCAGCATTTAGCGATTTAACCAAAAAAGGACCGATATCTTTCCAGAAATATTTGTAAAATTCGGAAGTAAATCCATCTGAGCCGGGCGATTTATTGCATTTCATGTTTTTCAAAGCAGCTAAGCATTCAGAGGCTGTCAATGGACCATCTAGTAAAATATTGTCTTCATCGTCAAGTTTCTTTAGAAACGGGTTATTATTATCGAAAAACATGTCATCTATATATACTGACGGAGTATTTATCTTGGAACTATATAAATTTTTGTAAAAACGTTTTTGTTCTGAAATAATATCTTTAATATCTGTACATTCTGTGTTGTCATCTTTAATTAATTTTGCTATTAATTTTTCAGTATATTGCCTTTTCTCCAAATTACAAAAGTATTTTGTCGGTTTTTCCCCTTCTACTTTCCACTTTGCTTTAGTTCTTATTATAATGCCTTGCACTTTTTTGAATCGCACTTGTTTCAGTTCGGAGTCCAAAGATAGAATCTCACCTCTAACTGTTTCATCCCCACTATCTAATTTTATATGTAGTTCTTTTAATTTATTTTCTATATATGTTTCAGAGTTTTGATTTTTTCGTTTCAAGTAAGATGCATATGAAATTGTTTTACCGCGTATCATTAATTTTAGTGTTTCCCAAAAAAGCTGATCATTTATAGTGAGCTTAACGTTATGTGGGTTGTTAGATATATCACTTTTACTATTTATACAGTATTGTTTTATTGTTTCAAAAATGGTATTTCTAACAGCTGTTGCATATTCTGGGTCAGATAATAAGCTATTATTAAATTTCCAAAGCCCTCTACCCTTTTCTTGTTTTATAAATTTGAGAGCGACGGATACAGGAGAGTGATCTGAGCGGTAACTAGGCTCAATGTCAGTTGACTGAATTAGGTCCTGCAGGTCAGAAGTTATTAAGAAATAATCCAATCGAGCAGATTTATTATTTGGACCCCTCCACGTGAAACGTTTGCAGGATGGAGTTTGTTGTCTCCATACGTCATTCAGATCTAAAAGTTCCATGTAATTAGATACACATTGTTGGGCTTTTACATTGTTCTTATTTTTGTAGTTTTTGGTGTCGAGGCGATAGTCCATTGGGATGTTCCAATCACCACCAATTATTATGGAAGTGTTCCCTACGCTTTCTATTTTATCGAAAAAATCATTATAAAAATCGGGTGAGTCATTGTTTGGGCCATATACTACTGCAATTGTCATACAATTATCCTGAACCACGATGTCTAATATAATGAAGTTTCCAGAAGTGTCATAAATCTCATTTTTTATTTCGTATTTAAATGTGTTCCTGAACAGTATAGCTGTACCTCTCTTGTGACTTGTATTCGAGCAGAAAAAGGCATCTAAACCCCATTCGTGCTTCCACGGTAATTCGGTCTTCTTACTGGAATGGGTGTCTACTAAAAGAGCAATGTCACACATGTTCCTACAGAGGGAGAAGAAATCCCTTCGCTTTACAGTATCTGAAGCGAGACCCCGGCAGTTCATACTACAGAAGTTGATCTGACTCATATTTGGTTGGTTTTGTAAATAATCACAACTCTTTCGGCAAGGCAAACACTTATAACATAAATGAACGAAGGATTTAATTTACATTTCACATCGAGGTATACTGTGTTTGGGGTTTTTTTTGTAAAATAATAACAAGAGGGAAGAAACCCATAGCGGGACATGTTTTACCACTTTTACGTCAGGTATAACTTTGCCATTTGGGAGAGTTTAAAAACTCAACAGCACCATCACCTATGTGATACATGGTCCGGTTGAGAAGGCAAGAGATGGAGGGCGAGAGAGATGTAGAGAAAGAGAAAGAGAGAGTAGAGAGGGGGGGAGCGTGTGAGAGCGAGGGGGAGATAGAGACGGACAGAGAGAGAGGATGAGGGAGAATGGTAGGAATATTTTAAGTCGAGAAATTGAGAAAGAGAGGGTAAGGACCATACAGAGTGATAGGCATGTAGACAGAGAGACAAGGGTATTTTTGGAGTGGTGTGATTAAGAGAAGGGCATATATACATATATGCTTGCATACTTATACCCAACATAGATATATACATGGACTTCTCACATGACATCGACTATATACATATACGCTACATATCATATAAACATATAGATGCTATACATTATATATGGATTATAAAACTTTAACCTGTACTTATGAAATTAACTGTATCCACTAAGGTGCGTTAGCATCACTGACTGTATGTTTAAGATCGTTGCAAGCGACTAAAATAAGCTATGGTAAACTCGCGTCGGACAACCTCAGCCATTCTGGACCGAGAATAGAGAGTATGACAAGTTATGGCCTGTAGTCCTCCAGTCTATAACCCGAGGGATTGGCCAGTAACTCATCGTGGAAATGAACTGGCGCAGGGTAAGAGATAGGTAGAAAGATAGAGACCGAGACAGAGACATAGAGGGAGAGAGACAGAGGGACAGGGGTGGGGGGGGGGGCCTTGGGGGGGGGGGGGCAGTGGGAGAGTGTAAACTGTAACTTGTACCTATGAAATTAACTGTATCCACTAAGGCGCGTTAGCATCACCGACTATATGTTTAAGATCATTGCCAGCGACTAAAATAAGCTATGTTAAACTATGTTAAACTCGTGTCGGACAACCTCAGCCATTCTGGGCTGAGAATAGAGAGTATGGCGAATTATGGCCTTCAGTCCTCCAGTCTATAACCCGAGGGATTGTCCTGTAACCTATCGTGGAGATGGACTGGCGCATGGTAAGAGATAGGTAGAAAGATAGAGACCACAGAGACATAGAGGAAGAGAGACAGAGAGACAGAGAGACAGGGGGGTTGCAGTAGGAGAGTGGGGGAGATGGGTAGGTACCTACAGAAGGAAAAAGAAACGGTAAGCGACGAACAGACAGAAGGACAGGCAGACAGACAGAATATTTGAAAATATCTAACGAAAGGCATATATACATATACGTATAAGCATTTGATTCCTGTATACTGTATAGCATGCACACATTATACAGGAATCCAAAACTGTACCTTATACATATGAGAGTAACAATAGCCACTAAGGCATCCCCGACAGATAATTCAGGATCGCTGCCATCTAGTAAGTAAGCCATTCTAAACTCACATCAGACAACTTCAACCTTACTGGACAGAGAATAAAGAGTACGGCAAGTTCAGGCCTTCCATCTTTCATTCTGTAACCCAATGGGTAGTATTGTGGCCCATCGTGGAGACGGACTGTCCAGCGTGCTGATGCTATGCTATGCTATGTCGAGGAGTAACATCAAAACTAACAGCAAAATATAATAGCAATTTTACCTTGGTTATTAAACAGTATGAAAAATATATGTTGACCCAAGAGAGAGGGAAAGAGTGGAAACGGGGAGATAGGGTGGAGACAGGGAGAGACATAGAGAAAGAGAGAGAGAGAGAGAGGACAGACAGGCAGCTTTGTTTAGTAGAAGCTGTCTGACTGGCTGAAACGGTTGCCGGAAATGTCTGTGGTTGTGTTTCCAGATAACTGGGTTATTGGAGTAGAAATGTTTAAAATGTCACTTTCTGTTTTGAACCTATGAATCTTTCCATCGATTGTCTTGGCAAGAAGTTTCCCGTTAGAGCACCATGAATTTGTTATACCTGGTGTTGCGTAAGCCTTTTGTAGGAGCTGATAATTGAGTCTAGTTACATCCTCGGTAATGCTCATTCCAGTATTTTTTAGTTTTTTCCTGTTTGTTAACACTTCCAGTTTTGAACGACGTGATAAAAACTTTACGAGAATAGGCCTATGTGGTCTGTTTGGTGAGGGCTTGTTAACCCTATGAGCAATAGAGATGTCGGAATGTGTATGTCGGAATGTGTTAAAGATATCTCTAGCTTGGAATTTAAAGTGTTCACTACGGATTGAATGCACTCATGAATCGACTCACGGGGAGGCTCCGTTATTCCATAAATGCGGACATTGTCTTCCTAGTGTACTGTTCTAGATCGTTTATTTCTAGTTTTTGAGCGTCTAACTGTGTCCGTATCTCACTGTTCTCATCCCTCAAAATTTTGTTTATTTTCGGAGTATTATCCTGTTGGTTCTCTAATTCGAAAACTCGACCCTCCAATACCTCTATTTTCCGGTTAAGTGACTCTATAATACAGTCTTTTAGTTTTAAAAGATCATTTTTCTCAACACGGTTTTCCGTGAATAATTTGAAATTTTTTGCCGTTTCGAATCCCAAAGTGTCAATTCGGCTTGCAATAACTTTTAACTGGCGTTCAATATTTTTGAGTTTATCGTTTTCATCTACAGGGGTAACATCAACAGACGCCTCGCTGGCACTGTCTTTCTTTAAGTAGTCACTTATTGTCAGTTGTTTCTTCGGTGTCGGGTTAACCAAGCTTTCACTTTCAGCCCCAGAGGATGACTTGTTTAAACTAGGTCGTTCCGAACGACGATCACCCTTCTTTCTTTTTTTAACCATCAGCAGTAAAGCGAATTGCTTTGAAATAGTCCATGGTTAAATTAGTCGTGAGTAGTAGTTGAGTGTGAAAAATCGATTGAGCATGTACTAATGCATGAATACAGTCACTGGTGACTTGTTCTCCGTTACTTCCAATTAATTAAAACTGTCAGCAAACGAATGTTTCGAAATCCATAATCTCAATTTCTCAATTAGTTGTAAGTGTTTTTGGTTATACTGTGATCAACTCGCATTATCACTGGACTGTTTTGTTATTTAATGGAACTCATGGTCACTTTTTGCAAGACAACAAAACAAATGTCGATTCACATTTATCACTTTTTTTCAAATCAAAGAGGGAGGGATGTTTTTCTTTTTCTTGCTGTTTGTTAATAAAGAAATGTCAAATACATTGTTGATCACTAATAATATAATATTTATATACATTTTTCGAAAAATAAAAATAAATACTGTACACATAATACATAAAATAAAAATAAATACTGTGCACATAATACATAAAATAAAAATAAATACTGTGCACATAATACATAAAATAAAAATAAATAAATACTGTACACATAAAACATAAAATAAAAATAAATATTGTGCACATAATATTTGTGTTATTTTCTACAGAGCATAACAAACTGGATGTTTCAAAACAATTATGATAAACAGACGTTGTATTTTAATCATACATTGTTACAAACATGTACAAATAAATGTACATCAATCAATAATGGTAAAAATCTCACACACTAATTTTAGACAAGAGGTCCCACGGGGCCTGAAGCGCTCATCTTGTACAGAACACAATTTAAACAGAGTCCAAGAATGAGTCTACATTAAGCAAGCCATCTCCATAGGCTACACTGTCAATCCTTGAGTCCCTCAGGAGTGACAAAAATAATCTGGGCATCATGCCTTTTCTTCAGTTGATCATAAGTAAAATGTAGAGCTCCCCTATGAAGCCCCTTGATACAACCTATGTGGATTAATCTTAGTACCTCTAGAAGATACTGAATACAAAATTTTTAATTCTTCAGCAAAATGGCCAATTCCGGCTCCCATAGAGAGCCCAAATATTAACCCAGGCTCTTGATTTGAACACAGTTAAATCTGACTTCCCTAGAGATGTTGTGTACCGAATATGAAAGCATTCTGACTGTTGGATCTGAAGAAGAGAAATTGTAAAGAAATTTCTTCGAATTGCACTAAGTTCAAATTTGGGCTACCATAGCGAGCCCAAATATTAACATATGGATCCGATTTGAACAAACTTGAATCTGACCCCCCTAGAGATGTTGTATACCAAATGTGAAAGCATTCTGACAAGTGAATCTGAAGAAGAAGATTTTTGAAGAAATTCCCTCATATTGTACTAAGTTAAATTTCATGTTCCCATATGGAGCCCAAATATTAACCTAGGCACTCGAATTGAACAACCTGGAATCTGACCCCCCTAGAGATGTTGTATACCAAATATAAAAGCATTCCGACTGGTGGATCTGAAGAAGAAGATTTTTAAAGAAATTTCCTCATATTGCACTAAGTAAAAATTTGGGCTACCATGGTGAGCCCAAATATATACCTAGGGATCTGATTTGAACAAACTTGAATCTGACCCCCATAGAGATGTTGCATACCAAATATCAAAGCATTCTGACTGATGGATCTGAAGAAGAAGATTTTTTTAAATTACCCTCCACATTGAACAAAGATAAAATTTGGGCTTCCATAGGAAGCCCAAATATTAACCTAGGGACTTGGTTTGAACAATCTAGAATCTGACCCTCATAACAGTGATGTATACCAAATATTAAAAGATTCTGACTGGTGGTTCTGAAGAAGATTTTTAAAGAATATTCCCCATATTACCCTATGTTAAAACTTTGGGCTCCTGTAGAGAGCCCAAATATGAACCAATGAGCTTTATTTCAACAAACTTTTATCTGACCCCCCTATGAATGCTGTATACCAAATATCAAAAGATTCTGATGATTTGTTCTGGAGAAAAGATTTTTTTAAATTTTTGCAAATATGCTGACTCAGCATTTTTTCGATGCCCATTACAGAACACCCTAACATAACCGATGGCAATTTTTTTTTACCATTCAATTCTACTGGTCATAAGGATACTTCATACCAAATAAAAGCTCTCTGTTCCGTGGGGTTTGGGAAATATGGGCGTTTGAAAATATTTCTATTTTTAGCTCCCAGGGTTCCCATGGGGATGCGGGAATTTTTTTTTTTGCATGGGTCAAGTACTTATGACCCAATACTACCACAAACCAAATTTGGTTCATACCGGACCATCGGTTCAGAAAATAGAAATTTTGGGCAGGGCCAAAAATCTTACCCCTCCTATTACAAAGCCAAATATTACTTCACGAACTTCGTTTGAACAAACTTGATTCTACATCTCATATGGAAGCTCCATAGCAAATATCAAGTCATTGTACACACTGGTTCTTGAGAAGAAGATTTTAAAAATATTTTGGAGCATTTTCCCCCACTCCCTCCCTATGGGGCTGGGCATGCTGAGTTGAACAAAAATGAAATGCCCCTTTGGGACCATCACTCACACAAACTTTCACTTGAATTGGCCCAGTGGCTTTGGAGGAGAAGACCAAAATATGGTGCTGACGGATGACGGACGAGAGACGACGGACGGAGAGTGATGAGATTAGCTCAGCTTGACTTTGTCAAGATGAGCTAAAAACACTGTAAGCCACTAAAAACATTCAATAATGTTGTGGTGCTGATGGGATGATGAGGATTTACTTTTACATGCAACCGACAATTTAATCATCACAATCCTCATCATCATCACCATGATAATTTTAATAGTACAAAACTGATTGTTTCCCTCAAACAATTATTTAAATGTTCTACGATGTGACAGATGGAAAGTTTCCCTCAAACCATTATTTTAATGTTCTATGATGCGACGGACTGAATGTTTCCCTCAAACCATTATTTAAATGTTCTACGATGCGACGGATTGAATGTTTCCCTCAAACCATTATTTAAATGTTCTATGATACGACGGACTGAATGTTTCCTTCAAACCATTATTTAAATGTCCTAAAATGCAACGGAATGAATGGTTCCCTCAAACCATTATTTAAATGCCCTACGATGCGACGGACTGAATGTTTCCGTCAAACCATTAAAAAATGTCCTACGATGTGTCGGACTGAATGTTTCCCTCAAACCATTATTTAAATGTCCCACGTTGCATCAGACTGAATGTTTCCCTCAAACCATTATTTAGATGTCCTACGACGTTATCAGACTGAATGTTTCCCTCAGCTTGTCGTTGCTCGGTGGTTCTCTCCGGGTACACCGGCTTCCTCCACCCGTAAAACTATCAGTCATGATTAGCCATTGTGCACAAGTATGTGACCTTAAACACCAATAAATAAATAAATAAATAAATAAATAAATAAATAAATAAATAAATAAATAAGAGGCCCCAAGGGGCCTGTGGGCGCTCACCTGACATGGTAGCCTAAATATCAACCCAGAGAATTGATTTCAACAAGTTGCATCTGCTCCTCTTAAGAAACGCTTATACCAAATATCCAAAGATTCTGACCAGTGGACCTAAAAAAAAAAGATTTTAAAAGAATATTCCTCATATTGAACTAAATTATAATTCGGGCTCCCACAAGGACTTGGCTTTAACAAACTTGAATCTCACTCCCCTAAGGATGCTGCACACCAAATATCAAAATATTCCAACTGCTGGATTTGAAGAAGATTTTTAAAGAAAATTACTCATTTTGAACTAAGTTACACTTCAAGCTCCCACAGTGAGTCCAAATATGGACCTAGGGACTTGGCTTGAACAAACCTGAATCTCACCCCCCTAAGCATGATGCATACCCAATATCAAAAGATTCTGCCTGCTGGATCTTGAGAAGAAGATTTTCAAAGAAATTTGCCTGAAATGCACTAAGTTCAAATTCGAGCTTCTATAGTGAGCCCAAATATGAATCTAGGGAGTTGATTTGAACAAACTTGAATCAGATCCACCCCACAATGTTGCATACCAAATATCAAAAGATTCTGCCCGCTGAATCTGGAGAAGAAGATTTTTTAAGAAATTTGCCTGAAATGCACTAAGTTCGAATTCGGGCTTCTATAGTGAGCCCAAATATGAATCCAGGGGGCCAATTTGAACAAACTTGAATCAGGTCCACTCCACAATGTTGCATACCAAATATCAAAGGATTCTGCCTGCTGGATCTGGAGAAGGAGATTTTTTAAGAAATTTGCCTGAAATGCACTAAGTTCAAATTCGAGCTTCTATAGTGAGCCCAAATATGAATCCAGGGGGCCGATTTGAACAAACTTGAATCAGATCCACCCCTCAATGTTCCATACCAAATATCAAAAGATTCTGCCTGCTGGATCTGGAGAAGAAGATTTTTTAAGAAATTTGCCTGAAATGCACTAAGTTCGAATTCGAGCTTCTATACTGAGCCCAAATATAAACCCAGGAGGGCGATTTGAACAAACTTGAATCAGATCCACCCCAAAATGTTGCATATCAAATATCAAAAGATTCTGTCTGCTGGATCTGGAGAAAAGGATTTTTGAAGAAATTTGCCTGAAATGCACTAAGTTCGAATTCGAGCTTCTATAGTGAGCCCAAATATGAATCCAGGGGGCCGATTTGAACAAACTTCAATCAGATCCACCCCTCAATGTAGCATACCAAATATCAAAAGATTCTGCCCGCTGAATCTGGAGAAGAAGATTTTTTAAGAAATTTGCTTGAAATGCACCAAGTTCGAATTCGGGCTTCTATAGTGAGCCCAAATATGAATCCAGGGGGCCAATTTGAACAAACTTGAATCAGGTCCACTCCACAATGTTGCATACCAAATATCAAAGGATTCTGCCTGCTGGATCTGGAGAAGGAGATTTTTTAAGAAATTTGCCTGAAATGCACTAAGTTCAAATTCGAGCTTCTATAGTGAGCCCAAATATGAATCCAGGGGGCCGATTTGAACAAACTTGAATCAGATCCACCCCTCAATGTTCCATACCAAATATCAAAAGATTCTGCCTGCTGGATCTGGAGAAGAAGATTTTTTAAGAAATTTCCCTGAAATGCACTAAGTTCGAATTCGAGCTTCTATACTGAGCCCAAATATAAACCCAGGAGGGCGATTTGAACAAACTTGAATCAGATCCACCCCAAAATGTTGCATATCAAATATCAAAAGATTCTGTCTGCTGGATCTGGAGAAAAGGATTTTTGAAGAAATTTGCCTGAAATGCACTAAGTTCGAATTCGAGCTTCTATAGTGAGCCCAAATATGAATCCAGGGGGGCGATTTGAACAAACTTCAATCAGATCCACCCCTCAATGTAGCATACCAAATATCAAAAGATTCTGCCTGCTGGATCTGGAGAAGAAGATTTTTTAAGAAATTTGCCTGAAATGCACCAAGTTCGAATTCGAGCTTCTATACTGAACCCAAATATGAACCCCAGGGAGCCGATTTGAACAAACCTGAATCAGATCCACCTCACAATGTTGCATACCAAATATCAAAAGATTTTGCCTGCTGGATCTGGAGAAGAGAAGATTTTTTAAGAAATTTGCCTGAAATGCACCAAGTTCGAATTCGAGCTTCTATACTGAACCCAAATATGAACCCCAGGGGGGCCAATTTGAACAAACTTGAATCAGATCC
This sequence comes from Pictodentalium vernedei, assembly GCA_031216915.1. NCBI lineage: Eukaryota > Metazoa > Mollusca > Scaphopoda > Dentaliida > Dentaliidae > Pictodentalium > Pictodentalium vernedei. Next base: position 9,008,547 of record CM062291.1, on the reverse strand, counting down.
ACCCCATAATGTTGCATACCAAATATCAAAAGATTCTGCCTGCTCGATCTGGAGAAGAAGATTTTTAAAGAAATTTGCCTGAAATGCACTAAGTTCGAATTCGGACATCTATAGTGAGCCTAAATATGAATCCAGGGGGCCGATTTGAACAAACTTGAATCAGATCCACCCCATAATGTTGCAAACCCAATATCAAAAGATTCTGCCTGCTGGAACAGGAGAAGAAGAATTTTTAAGAAATTTGCCCGAAATGCACTAAGTTCGAATTCAAGCTTCTATACTGAGCCCAAATATAAACCCAGGGGGCCGATTTGAACAAATTTGAATTAGATCCACCCCCTCAATGTTGCATACCAAATATCAAAAGATTCTGCCTGCTTGATCTGGAGAAGAAGGTTTTTTAAGAAATTTGCCTGAAATGCACTAAGTTCGAATTCGGGCATCTATAGTGAGCCTAAATATGAATCCAGGGGGCCGATTTGAACAAACTTGAATCAGATCCACCCCATAATGTTGCAAACCCAATATCAAAAGATTCTGCCTGCTGGAACAGGAGAAGAAGAATTTTTAAGAAATTTGCCTGAAATGCACTAAGTTCGAACACTAAGTTCGAATTCAGGCTTCTAAAGTGAGCCCAAATATGAATCCAGGGAGCCAATTTGAACGAACTTGAATCAGATCCACCCCACAATGTTGCATACCAAATATCAGAAGATTCTGCCTGCTGGATCTGGAGAAGAAGATTTTTTAAGAAATTTGCCTGAAATGCACTAAGTTCGAATTCGAGCTTCTACACTGAGCCCAAATATAAACCCAGGGGGGTCAATTTGAACAAACTTGAATCAGACCCACCACACAATGTTGCATACCAAATATCGAAAGATTCTGCCTGCTGGATCTGGAGAAGAAGATTTTTTAAGAAATTTGCCTGAAATGCACTAAGTTCGAATTCGAGCTTCTATACTGAGCCCAAATATAAACCCAGGTGGCCAATTTGAACAAACTTGAATCAGATCCACCCCACAATGTTGCATACCAAATATCGAAAGATTCTGCCTGCTGGATCTGGAGAAGAAGATTTTTTAAGAAATTTGCCTGAAATGCACTAAGTTCGAATTCGAGCTTCTATACTGAGCCCAAATATAAACCCAGGTGGCCAATTTGAACAAACTTGAATCAGATCCACCCCACAATGTTGCATGCCAAATATCAAAAGATTCTGCCTGCTCGATCTGGAGAAGAAGATTTTTTAAGAAATTTGTCTGAAATGCACTAAGTTCGAATTCGAGCTTCTATACTGAGCCCAAATATAAACCCAGGAGGCCAATTTGAACAAACTTGAATCAGATCCACCCCACAATGTTGCACACCAAATATCAAAAGATTTTGCCTGCTGGATCTGGAGAAGAAGATTTTTTAAGAAATTTGCCTGAAATGCACTAAGTTCGAACACTAAGTTCGAATTCAGGCTTCTAAAGTGAGCCCAAATATGAATCCAGGAAGCCAATTTGAACGAAATTGAATCAGATCCACCCCACAATGTTGCATACCAAATATCAGAAGATTCTGCCTGCTGGATCTGGAGAAGAAGATTTTTTAAGAAATTTGCCTGAAATGCACTAAGTTCGAATTCGAGCTTCTACACTGAGCCCAAATATAAACCCAGGGGGGTCAATTTAAACAAACTTGAATCAGATCCACCCCATAATGTTGCATACCAAATATCGAAAGATTCTGCCTGCTGGATCTGAAGAAGAAGATTTTTTAAGAAATTTGCCTGAAATGCACTAAGTTCGAATTCGAGCTTCTATACTGAGCCCAAATATAAACCCAGGTGGCCAATTTGAACAAACTTGAATCAGATCCACCCCACAATGTTGCATGCCAAATATCAAAAGATTCTGCCTGCTGGATCTGGAGAAGAAGATTTTTTAAGAAATTTGCCTGAAATGCACTAAGTTCGAATTCGGGCATCTATAGTGAGCCTAAATATGAATCCAGGGGGCTGATTTGAACAAACTTGAATCAGATCCACCCCATAATGTTGCAAACCCAATATCAAAAGATTCTGCCTGCTGGAACAGGAGAAGAAGAATTTTTAAGAAATTTGCCTGAAATGCACTAAGTTCGAATTCAAGCTTCTATACTGAGCCCAAATATAAACCCAGGGGGCCGATTTGAACAAATTTGAATTAGATCCACCCCTCAATGTTGCATACCAAATATCAAAAGATTCTGCCTGCTTGATCTGGAGAAGAAGGTTTTTTAAGAAATTTGCCTGAAATGCACTAAGTTCAAATTCGGGCTTCTATAGTGAGCCCAAATATGAATCCAGGGGGCCGATTTGAACAAACTTGAATCAGATCCACCCCACAATGTTGCATACCAAATATCAAAAGATTCTGCCTGCTGGATCTGGAGAAGAAGATTTTTAAGAAATTTGCCTGAAATGCACTAAGTTCGAATTCGAGCTTCTATAGTGAGCCCAAATATGAATCCAGGGGGCCGATTTGAACAAACTTGAATCAGATCCACCCCTCAATGTTCCATACCAAATATCAAAAGATTCTGCCTGCTGGATCTGGAGAAGATTTTTTAAGAAATTTCCCTGAAATGCACTAAGTTCGAATTCGAGCTTCTATACTGAGCCCAAATATAAACCCAGGAGGCCAATTTGAACAAACTTGAATCAGATCCACCCCACAATGTTGCACACCAAATATCAAAAGATTTTGCCTGCTGGATCTGGAGAAGAAGATTTTTTAAGAAATTTGCCTGAAATGCACTAAGTTCGAACACTAAGTTCGAATTCAGGCTTCTAAAGTGAGCCCAAATATGAATCCAGGGAGCCAATTTGAACGAACTTGAATCAGATCCACCCCACAATGTTGCATACCAAATATCAGAAGATTCTGCCTGCTGGATCTGGAGAAGAAGATTTTTTAAGAAATTTGCCTGAAATGCACTAAGTTCGAATTCGAGCTTCTACACTGAGCCCAAATATAAACCCAGGGGGGTCAATTTGAACAAACTTGAATCAGACCCACCCCACAATGTTGCACACCAAATATCAAAAGATTTTGCCTGCTGGATCTGGAGAAGAAGATTTTTGCCCCTCCCATAACGAAGGCAAATAATGCCCGACAAACTTCTTTTGAACAAACTTGAGTCTACACCTCAAAAGGAAGCTGCATACCAAATATTAAGTCTCTGCTATTGCTGGTTCTTGAGAAGAAGATTTTTTAAGAATTGGAGCATTTTTGCACAATCCCTCTACTCAATATGAGCCGAAACCTAATTTGACAAAAAATCAAAATGCCCTTATATAACCCCTACTCACATGAAATCTCAATAATATGCGGCCAGTGGTTTGGGAGAAAAAGGCCCAAACACCACCTTCACGAAGGACGGCGGACGACGGATGAAAAGTGATCAGAAAAGCTCACCCTGACTTTCAGTCAGGTGAGCTAATAAATAAATAAATAAATAAATAAATAAATAAATAAATAAATAAATAAATGTTTCCCTCAAACCATTATTAAAATGTCCTATGATGCGATAGACTGAATGTTTCCCTCAAACCATTATTTAAATGTCCTACGATGCGACAGACTGAATGTCTCCCTCAAACCATCATTTCAATGTTCTATGATGCGACGGACCGAATGTTTCCCTCAAACCATTATTTAAATGTACTACTATGCGACGGACTGAATGTTTCCCTCAAACCATTATTTAAATTTGACTTTATAGAGTAATTTACTGAATGATTCCCTCAAACCATTATTTAAATGTTCTATGATGCGTCACACCAAATGTTTCCCTCGAACCATTATTTAAATGTTCTACAGTGCGACAGACTGAATGTCTCCCGCAAACCATCATTTGAATGTTCTACGATGCAACGGACTGAATGTTTCCATCAAGCCATTATTTAAATGTCCAATGATGCGATAGACAATGCGTTAGACTGAATGTTTCCCTCAAGCCATTATTTAAATGTCCTACGATGTGACGAGCGACGGGTTAAACTGAATGTTTCCCTCAGACCATTATTTAAATGTCCTACGATGCGCCAAGCGATGGGTTAGACTGAATGTTTCCCTCAAACCATTATTTAAATGTCCTACAATGTGACAGACTATTTTTACCTCTAGTGTATAATCTATGAACTCAGATACTGATATATAGTGTTTACTCCATGAAGTCAGATACTGATATACAGTGTTTACTCTATAAAGTCAGATACTGATATATAGTGTTTACTCTATAAAGTCATGATATACAGTGTTTACTCTATGAAGTCAGATACTGATATACAGTGTTTACTCTATGAAGTCAAATACTGATATATAGTGTTTACTCTATAAAGTCAGATACTGATATACAGTGTTTACTCTATGAAGTCAGATACTGATATATAGTGTTTACTCTATGAAGTCAGATACTGATATATAGTGTTTACTCTATAAAGTCAGATACTGATATATAGTGTTTAATCTATGAATACAGATACTGATATATAGTGTTTTTTACTCTTTTAAGTCATGATATACAGTCTTTACTCTATAAAGTCGGATACTGATATATAGTGTTTACTCTATAAAGCCAGATACTGATATATAGTGTTTACTCTATAAAGTCAGATACTGATATATAGTGTTTACTCTATAAAGTAAGAGACTGATACACAGTGTTTACTCTATAAAGTCAGATCCTGATATATAGTGTTTACTCTATAAAGTCAGATACTGATATATAGTGTTTACTCTATAAAGTCAGATACGGGTATATAGCGTTTACTCTATAAAGTCATGATATACAGTATTTACTCTATAAAGTCAGATACTGATATACAGTGTTTACTCTATAAAGTCAGATACTGATATATAGTGTTTACTCTATAAAGTCAGATACTGATATATAGCGTTGACTCTATAAAATCATGATATACAGTGTTTACTCTATAAAGTCAGATACTGATATATAGCGTTGACTCTATAAAATCATGATATACAGTGTTTACTCTATAAAGTCAGATACTGATATATAGCGTTTACTCTATAAAGTCATGATATACAGTGTTTACTCTATAAAGTCAGATACTGATATATAGTGTTTACTCTATAAAGTCAGATACCGATATAAGTGTTTACTCTATAAAGTCAGATACTGATATATAGTGTTTACTCTATAAAGTCAGATACTGATATATAGTGTTTACTCTATAAAGTCAGATACTGATATATAGTGTTTACTCTATAAAGTCACGACATACAGTGTTCACTCTATAAAGTCAGATACTGATATATAGTCTTTACTCTATAAAGTCAGATACTGATATATACTGTTTACTCTATAAAGTCAGATACTGATATATAGTGTTTACTCTATAAAGTCACGACATACAGTATTCACTCTATAAAGTAAGATACTGAAATATAGTCTTTACTCTATAAAGTCAGATACTGATATATACTGTTTACTCTATAAAGTCACGATATACAGTGTTTACTCTATAAAGTCGGATACTGATATATAGTGTTTACTCTATAAAGTCAGATACTGATATATAGTATTTACTCTATAAAGTCAGATACTGATATATAGTGTTTACTCTATAAAGTCAGATACTGATATATACTGTTTACTCTATAAAGTCAGATACTGATATATAGTGTTTACTCTATAAAGTCACGATATACAGTGTTTACTCTATAAAGTCAGATACTGATATATAGTGTTTACTCTATACAGTCAGATACTGATATATAGTGTTTACTCTATAAAGTCATGATATATAGTGTTTACTCTATAAAGTCAGATACTGATATATAGTGTTTACTCTACAAAGTCACGATATACAGTGTTTACTCTATAAAGCCAGATACTGACATATAGTGTTTACTCTATAAAGGCAGATACTGATATACAGTGTTTTACTCTATAAAGTCAGATACTGATATATAGTGTTTATTCTATAAAGTCAGATACTGATATATAGTGTTTACTCTATAAAGTTATGATATACAGTATTTACTCTATAAAGTCGGATACTGATATATAGTGTTTACTCTACAAAGTCACGATATACAGTGTTTACTCTATAAAGCCAGATACTGATATATAGTGTTTACTCTATAAAGCCAGATACTGATATATAGTGTTTACTCTATAAAGAAAGATACTGATATATAGTGTTAACCCTATAAAGTCAGATACTGATATATAGTGTTTACTCTATAAAGTCACATACTGATATATAGTGTTTACTCTATAAAGTCAGATACTGATATATAGTGTTTACTCTATAAAGACAGATACGGATATACAGTGTTTACTCTATAAAGACACATACTGATATATGGTGTTCAATCTATGAAGACAAATACTGATATATAGTGTTTAATCTATGAAGACAGATACCGATATATAGTGATTAATCTATAAAGTCATGATATACAGTGTTTACTCTATAAAGTCAGATACTGATATATAGTGTTTACTCTATAAAGTCAGATACTGATATATAGTGTTTACTCTACAAAGTCACGATATACAGTGTTTACTCTATAAAGTCGGATACTGATATATAGTGTTTACTCTATAAAGTCAGATACCGATATAGAGTGTTTACTCTATAAAGTCAGATACTGATATATAGTGTTTACTCTATAAAGTCAGATACTGATATATAGTGTTTATTCTATAAAGTCAGATACTGATATATAGTGTTTACTCTATAAAGTCAGATACTGATATATAGTGTTTATTCTATCAAGTCAGATACTGATATATAGTGTTTACTCTACAAAGTCACGATATACAGTGTTTACTCTATAAAGTCGGATACTGATATATAGTGTTTACTCTATAAAGTCAGATACTGATATACAGTATTTACTCTATAAAGTCGGATACTGATATATAGTGTTTACTCTATAAAGTCAGATACTGATATACAGTGTTTATTCTATAAAGTCAGATACTGATATATAGTGTTTACTCTACAAAGTCACGATATACAGTGTTTACTCTATAAAGACGGATACTGATATATAGTGTTTACTCTATAAAGTCAGATACTGATATACAGTATTTACTCTATAAAGTCGGATACTGATATATAGTGTTTACTCTATAAAGTCAGATATTGACATATAGTGTTTACTCTATAAAGTCAGATACTGATATATAGTGTTTACTCTATAAAGTCACGATATAGAGTGTTTACTCTATAAAGTCAGATACTGATATACAGTGTTTACTCTATAAAGTCAGATACTGATATATAGTGTTTACTCTATAAAGTCAGATACTGATATATAGTGTTTACTCTATAAAGTCAGATACGGATATACAGTGTTTACTCTATAAAGACAGATACTGATATATGGTGTTCAATCTATGAAGACAAATACTGATATATAGTGTTTAATCTATGAAGACAGATACCGATATATAGTGATTAATCTATAAAGTCATGATATACAGTGTTTACTCTATAAAGTCAGATACTGATATATAGTGTTTACTCTATAAAGTCAGATACTGATATATAGTGTTTACTCTACAAAGTCACGATATACAGTGTTTACTCTATAAAGTCGGATACTGATATATAGTGTTTACTCTATAAAGTCAGATACTGATATAGAGTGTTTACTCGATAAAGTCAGATACTGATATATAGTGTTTACTCTATAAAGTCAGATACTGATATATAGTGTTTATTCTATAAAGTCAGATACTGATATATAGTGTTTACTCTATAAAGTCAGATACTGATATATAGTGTTTATTCTATAAAGTCAGATACTGATATATAGTGTTTACTCTACAAAGTCACGATATACAGTGTTTACTCTATAAAGTCGGATACTGATATATAGTGTTTACTCTATAAAGTCAGATACTGATATACAGTATTTACTCTATAAAGTCGGATACTGATATATAGTGTTTACTCTATAAAGTCAGATACTGATATACAGTGTTTATTCTATAAAGTCAGATACTGATATATAGTGTTTACTCTACAAAGTCACGATATACAGTGTTTACTCTATAAAGACGGATACTGATATATAGTGTTTACTCTATAAAGTCAGATACTGATATACAGTATTTACTCTATAAAGTCGGATACTGATATATAGTGTTTACTCTATAAAGTCAGATATTGACATATAGTGTTTACTCTATAAAGTCAGATACTGATATATAGTGTTTAGTCTATAAAGTCACGATATAGAGTGTTTACTCTATAAAGTCAGATACTGATATACAGTGTTTACTCTATAAAGTCAGATACTGATATATAGTGTTTACTCTATGAAGTCAGATACTGATATAGAGTGTTTACTCTATAAAGTCACGATATACAGTGTTTACTATATAAAGTCAAATAATGATATATAGTGTTTACTCTACAAAGTCAGAAACTGATATATAGTGTTTACTCTATAAAGTCACGATATACAGTGTTTACTCTATAAAGTCGGATACTGATATATAGTGTTTAATCTATGAAGACATATACTGATATATAATGCTTACTCTATAAAGTCATGATATACAGTGTTTACTCTATAAAGTCAGATACTGATATATAGTGTTTACTCTATGAAGACAGATACTGATATATAGTGTTTAATCTATGAAGACAGATACTGATATATAGTGAGTACTCTATAAAGTCATGATATATAGTGTTTAATCTATAAAGTCAGATACTGATATACAGTGTTTACTCTATAAAGTCAGATACTGATATATAGTGTTTACTCTATAAAGTCAGATACTGATATATAGTGTTTACTCTATGAAGACAGATACTGATATATAGTGTTTAATCTATGAAGACAGATACTGATATATAGTGAGTACTCTATAAAGTCATGATATATAGTGTTTAATCTATAAAGTCAGATACTGATATACAGTGTTTACTCTATAAAGTCAGATACTGATATATAGTGTTTGCTCTATAAAGTCAGATACTGATATATAGTGTTTACTCTATAAAGACATGATATATAGTGTTTACTCTATAAAGTCAGATACTGATATATAGTGTTTAATCTATGAAGACAGATACTGATATATAGTGTTTACCCTATAAAGTCATGATATACAGTGTTTATTCTATAAAGTCAGATACTGATATATAGTGTTTACTCTATAAAGTCGGATACGGATATACAGTGTTTACTCTATAAAGTCAGATACTGATATATAAAGTTTACTCTATCAAGTCAGATACTGATATTTAGTGTTTACTCTATAAAGTCATGATATAGAGTGTTTACTCTATAAAGTCAAATACTGATAAAAAGTGTTTACTCTATAAAGTCAGATACTGATATATAGTGTTTACTCTATAAAGTCATGATATACAGTGTTTACTCTATAACTGATATACAGTGTTTACTCTATAAAGTAAGATACTGATATATAGTGTTTACTCTATAAAGTCAGATACTGATATACAGTGTTTACTCTATAAAGTCATGATATACAGTGTTTACTCTATAAAGTCAGATACTGATATATAGTGTTTACTCTATAAAGTCATGATATACAGTCTTTACTCTATAAAGTCATGATAAACAGCGTTTACTCTATAAAGTCAGATACTGATATATAGTGTTTACTCTATAAAGTCATGATATACAGTGTTTACTCTATAAAGTCAGATACTGATATATAGTGTTTACTCTATAAAGTCAGATACTGATATACAGTGTTTACTCTATAAAGTCATGATATACAGTGTTTACTGTATCAAGTCAGATACTGATATATAGTGTTTACTCTATAAAGTCAGATACTGATATACAGTGTTTACTCTATAAAGTCGGATACTGATATACAGTGTTTACTCTATAAAGTCAGATACTGATATATAGTGTTTACTCTATAAAGTCAGATACTGATATATAGTGTTTACTCTATAAAGTCATGATATACAGTGTTTACTCTATAACTGATATACAGTCTTTACTCTATAAAGTGGGATACTGATATATAGTGTTTACTCTATAAAGCCAGATACTGATATATAGTGTTTACTCTATAAAGTCAGATACTGATATATAGTGTTTACTCTATAAAGTAAGAGACTGATATATAGTGTTTACTCTATAAAGTCAGATACTGATATATAGTGTTTACTCTATAAAGTCAGATACTGATATATAGTGTTTACTCTATAAAGTCAGATACGGGTAAATAGCGTTTACTCTATAAAGTCATGATATACAGTATTTACTCTATAAAGTCAGATACTGATATACAGTGTTTACTCTATAAAGTCAGATACTGATATATAGCGTTTACTCTATAAAGTCATGATATACAGTGTTTACTCTATAAAGTCAGATACTGATATATAGCGTTGACTCTATAAAATCATGATATACAGTGTTTACTCTATAAAGTCAGATACTGATATATAGCGTTTACTCTATAAAGTCATGATATACAGTGTTTACTCTATAAAGTCAGATACTGATATATAGCGTTTACTCTATAAAGTCAGATACCGATATAAGTGTTTACTCTATAAAGTCAGATACTGATATGTAGTGTTTACTCTATAAAGTCAGATACTGATATATAGTGTTTACTCTATAAAGTCAGATACTGATATATAGTGTTTACTCTATAAAGTCACGACATACAGTGTTTACTCTATAAAGTCAGATACTGATATATAGTCTTTACTCTATAAAGTCAGATACTGATATATACTGTTTACTCTATAAAGTCAGATACTGATATATAGTGTTTACTCTATAAAGTCACGACATACAGTATTCACTCTATAAAGTCAGATACTGAAATATAGTCTTTACTCTATAAAGTCAGATACTGATATATACTGTTTACTCTATAAAGTCACGATATACAGTGTTTACTCTATAAAGTCAGATACTGATATATAGTATTTACTCTATAAAGTCAGATACTGATATATAGTGTTTACTCTATAAAGTCAGATACTGATATATACTGTTTACTCTATAAAGTCAGATACTGATATATAGTGTTTACTCTATAAAGTCACGATATACAGTGTTTACTCTATAAAGTCAGATACTGATATATAGTGTTTACTCTATACAGTCAGATACTGATATATAGTGTTTACTCTATAAAGTCATGATATATAGTGTTTACTCTATAAAGTCAGATACTGATATATAGTGTTCACTCTACAAAGTCACGATATACAGTGTTTACTCTATAAAGCCAGATACTGATATATAGTGTTTACTCTATAAAGTCAGATACTGAAATACAGTGTTTTACTCTATAAAGTCAGATACTGATATATAGTGTTTATTCTATAAAGTCAGATACTGATATATAGTGTTTACTCTATAAAGTTATGATATACAGTATTTACTCTATAAAGTCGGATACTGATATATAGTGTTTACTCTACAAAGTCACGATATACAGTGTTTACTCTATAAAGCCAGATACTGATATATAGTGTCTACTCTATAAAGCCAGATACTGATATATAGTGTTTACTCTATAAAGTAAGATACTGATATATAGTGTTAACTCTATAAAGTCAGATACTGATATATAGTGTTTACTCTATAAAGTCACATACTGATATATAGTGTTTACTCTATAAAGTCACATACTGATATATAGTGTTTACTCTATAAAGTCATGATATACAGTGTTTACTCTATAAAGTCAGATACTGATATACAGTGTTTACTCTATAAAGTCAGATACTGATATATAGTGTTTACTCTATAAAGTCAGATACTGATATATAGTGTTTACTCTATAAAGTCAGATACGGATATACAGTGTTTACTCTATAAAGACAGATACTGATATATGGTGTTCAATCTATGAAGACAAATACTGATATATAGTGTTTAATCTATGAAGACAGATACCGATATATAGTGATTACTCTATAAAGTCATGATATACAGTGTTTACTCTATAAAGTCAGATACTGATATATAGTGTTTACTCTATAAAGTCAGATACTGATATATAGTGTTTACTCTACAAAGTTACGATATACAGTGTTTACTCTATAAAGTCGGATACTAATATATAGTGTTTACTCTATAAAGTCAGATACTGATATAGAGTGTTTACTCTATAAAGTCAGATACTGATATATAGTGTTTACTCTATAAAGTCAGATACTGATATATAGTGTTTATTCTATAAAGTCAGATACTGATATATAGTGTTTACTCTATAAAGTCAGATACTGATATACAGTGTTTATTCTATAAAGTCAGATACTGATATATAGTGTTTACTCTACAAAGTCACGATATACAGTGTTTACTCTATAAAGACGGATACTGATATATAGTGTTTACTCTATAAAGTCAGATACTGATATACAGTATTTACTCTATAAAGTCGGATACTGATATATAGTGTTTACTCTATAAAGTCAGATATTGACATATAGTGTTTACTCTATAAAGTCAGATACTGATATATAGTGTTTACTCTATAAAGTCACGATATAGAGTGTTTACTCTATAAAGTCAGATACTGATATACAGTGTTTACTCTATAAAGTCAGATACTGATATATAGTGTTTACTCTATAAAGTCAGATACTGATATATAGTGTTTACTCTATAAAGTCACGATATACAGTGTTTACTATATAAAGTCAAATAATGATATATAGTGTTTACTCTACAAAGTCAGAAACTGATATATAGTGTTTACTCTATAAAGTCACGATATACAGTGTTTACTCTATAAAGTCGGATACTGATATATAGTGTTTAATCTATGAAGACATATACTGATATATAGTGCTTACTCTATAAAGTCATGATATACAGTGTTTACTCTATAAAGTCAGATACTGATATATAGTGTTTACTCTATAAAGTCAGATACTGATATATAGTGTTTACTCTATGAAGACAGATACTGATATATAGTGTTTAATCTATGAAGACAGATACTGATATATAGTGAGTACTCTATAAAGTCATGATATATAGTGTTTAATCTATAAAGTCAGATACTGATATACAGTGTTTACTCTATAAAGTCAGATACTGATATATAGTGTTTGCTCTATAAAGTCAGATACTGATATATAGTGTTTACTCTATAAAGACATGATATATAGTGTTTACTCTATAAAGTCAGATACTGATATATAGTGTTTAATCTATGAAGACAGATACTGATATATAGTGTTTACTCTATAAAGTCATGATATACAGTGTTTATTCTATAAAGTCAGATACTGATATATAGTGTTTACTCTATAAAGTCGGATACGGATATACAGTGTTTACTCTATAAAGTCAGATACTGATATATAAAGTTTACTCTATCAAGTCAGATACTGATATTTAGTGTTTACTCTATAAAGTCATGATATAGAGTGTTTACTCTATAAAGTCAAATACTGATAAAAAGTGTTTACTCTATAAAGTCAGATACTGATATATAGTGTTTACTCTATAAAGTCAAATACTGATATACAGTGTTTACTCTATAAAGTCAGATACTGATATATAGTGTTTACTCTATAAAGTCAGATACTGATATATAGTGTTTACTCTATAAAGTCAGATACTGATATATAGTGTTTACTCTATAAAGTCATGATATACAGTGTTTACTCTATAAAGTCAGATACTGATATATAGTGTTTAGTCTATAAAGTCATGATATACAGTGTTTATTCTATAAAGTCAGATACTGATATACAGTGTTTACTCTATCAAGTCAGATACTGATATTTAGTGTTAACTCTATAAAGTCATGATATACAGTGTTTACTCTATAAAGTCAAATACTGATATACAGTGTTTACTCTATAAAGTCAGATACTGATATATAGTGTTTACTCTATAAAGTCAGACACTGATATATAGTGTTTACTCTATAAAGTCATGATATACAGCGTTTACTCTATAAAGTCAGATACTGATACATAGTGTTTACTCTATAAAGTCATGACATACAGTGTTTACTCTATAAAGTCAGATACTGATATATAGTGTTTACTCTATAAAGTCAGATACTGATACATAGTGTTTACTCTATAAAGTCATGATATACAGTGTTTACTCTATAAAGTCAGATACTGATATATAGTGTTTACTCTATAAAGTCATGATATACAGTGTTTACTCTATAAAGTCAGATACTGATATATAGTGTTTACTCTATAAAGTCATGATATACAGTGTTTACTCTATAACTGATATACAGTGTTTACTCTATAAAGTAAGATACTGATATATAGTGTTTACTCTATAAAGTCAGATACTGATATACAGTGTTTACTCTATAAAGTCATGATATACAGTGTTTACTCTATAAAGTCAGATACTGATATATAGCGTTTACTCTATAAAGTCATGATATACAGTGTTTACTCTATAAAGTCATGATAAACAGCGTTTACTCTATAAAGTCAGATACTGATATATAGTGTTTACTCTATAAAGTCATGATATACAGTGTTTACTCTATAAAGTCAGATACTGATATATAGTGTTTACTCTATAAAGTCAGATACTGATATATAGTGTTTACTCTATAAAGTCATGATATACAGTGTTTACTCTATCAAGTCGGATACTGATATATAGTGTTTAATCTATGAAGTAAGATACTGATATATAGTGTTTACTCTATAAAGTCAGATACTGATATATAGTGTTTACTCTATAAAGTCGGATACTGATATATAGTGTTTACTCTATAAAGTCAGATACTGAAATATAGGGTATAATCAATGAAGTCAGATAGTGTTTACTCTATAAAGTCACAATATACAGTGTTTACTCTACAAAGTCAGATACCGATATATAGTGTTTACTCTATAAAGTCAGATACTGATATATAGTGTTTACTCTATAAAGTCATGATATACAGTGTTTACTCTATAAAGTCGGATACTGATATATATTGTTTACTCTATAAAGTCAGATAGTGATATACAGTATTTACTCTATAAAGTCAGATACTGATATATAGTGTTTACTCTATAAAGTCATGATATAAAGTGTTTATTCTATAAAGTCAGATACGGATCTACAGTGTTTACTCTATAAAGTCAGATACTGATAGATAGTGTTTACTCTATAAAGTCAGATACTGATATATAGTGTTTACTCTATAAAGTCAGATACTGACATATAGTGTTTACTCTATGAAGTCAGATACTGATATATAGTGTTTACTCTATAAAGTCGTAATATACAGTGTTTACTCTATAAAGTCAGATACGGATATACAGTGTTTACTCTATAAAGTCAGATACTGATATATAGTGTTTACTCTATAAAGTCAGATACTGATATATAGTGTTTACTCTATAAAGTCATGATATACAGTGTTTACTCTATAAAGTCAGATACGGATATACAGTGTTTACTCTATAAAGTCAGATACGCATATACAGTGTTTACTCTATGAAGTCATGATATACAGTATTTACTCTATAAAGTCAGATACGGCTATACAGTGTTTACTCTATAAAGTCAGATACTGATATATAGGGTATAATCTATGAAGTCAGATAGTGTTTACTCTATAAAGTCACGATATACAGTGTTTACTCTACAAAGTCAGATACTGATATATAGTGTTTACTCTATAAAGTCAGATACTGATATATAGTGTTTACTCTATAAAGTCATGATATACAGAGTTTACTCTATAAAGTCCGATACTGATATACAGTGTTTACTCTATAAAGTCAGATACTGATAGATAGAGTTTACTCTATAAAGTCAGATACTGATATATAGTGTTTACTCTATAAAGGCAGATACTGATATATAGTGTTTACTCTATAACGTCATGATATAGAGTATTTACTCTATAAAGTCAGAAACGGATATACAGTGTTTACTCTATAAAGTCAGATACTGATATATAGTGTTTACTCTATAAAGTCAGATACTGATATATAGTGTTTACTCTATAAAGTCATGATATACAGTGTTTACTCTATAAAGTCAGATACGCATATACAGTGTTCACTCTATAAAGTCAGATACTGATATATAGTGTTTACTCTATGAAGTCATGATATACAGTATTTACTCTATAAAGTCAGATACGGCTATACAGTGTTTACTCTATAAAGTCAGATACTGATATATAGTGTTTACTCTATAAAGTCATGATATACAGTATTTACTCTATAAAGTCAGATACGGATATACAGTGTTTACTCTATAAAGTCAGATACTGATATATAGTGTTTACTCTATAAAGTCATGATATACAGTGTTTACTCTATAAAGTCAGATACGCATATACAGTGTTTACTCTATAAAGTCAGATACTGATATATAGTGTTTACTCTATGAAGGCAGATACTGATATATAGTGTTTACTCTATAAAGTCACAATATACAGTGTTTACTCTATAAAGTCAAATACTGATATATAGTGTTTACTCTATAAAGTCATGATATATAGTGTTTACTCTATAAAGTCAGATACTGATATATACTGTTTACTCTATAAAGTCAGATACTGATATATAGTGTTTACTCTATAAAGTCACGATATACAGTGTTTACTCTATAAAGTCGGATACTGATATATAGTGTTTACTCTATAAAGTCCGATACTGATATATAGTGTATACTCTATAAAGTCAGATACTGATATATAGTGTTTACTCTATAAAGTCAGATACTGATATATAGCGTTTAATCTATGAAGACAGATACTGATATATAGTGTTTACTCTATAAAGTCATGATATACAGTGTATACTCTATAAAGTCAGATACTGATATATAGTGTTTACTCTATAAAGTCATGATATGTAGTGTTTACTCTATAAAGTCAGATACTGATATATAGTGTTTAATCTATGAAGACAGATACTGATATATAGTGTTTACTCTATAAAGTCATGATATACAGTGTTTATTCTATAAAGTCAGATACTGATATATAGTGTTTACTCTATAAAGTCGGATACTGATATACAGTGTTTATTCTATAAAGTCAGATACTGATATATAGAGTTCACTCTATAAAGTCATGATATAGAATGTTTTCTCTATAAAGTCATGATATAGAGTGTTTACTCTATAAAGTCAAATACTGATAAAAAGTGTTTACTCGATAAAGTCAGATACTGATATATAGTGTTTACTCTATATAGTCATGATATACAGTGTTTACTCTATAAAGTTAGATACTGATACATAGTGTTTACTCTATAAAGTCAGATACTGATATATAGTGTTTAGTTTATAAAGTCATGATGTACAGTGTTTATTCTATAAAGTCAGATACTGATATACAGTGTTTACTCTATAAAGTCAGATACTGATATATAGTGTTTACTCTAAAAAGTCATGATATAGAGTGTTTACTCTATAAAGTCAAATACTGATATACAGTGTTTACTCTATAAAGACAGATACTGATATATGGTGTTCAATCTATGAAGACAAATACTGATATATAGTGTTTAATCTATGAAGACAGATACCGATATATAGTGATTAATCTATAAAGTCATGATATACAGTGTTTACTCTATAAAGTCAGATACTGATATATAGTGTTTACTCTATAAAGTCAGATACTGATATATAGTGTTTACTCTATGAAGACAGATACTGATATATAGTGTTTAATCTATGAAGACAGATACTGATATATAGTGAGTACTCTATAAAGTCATGATATATAGTGTTTAATCTATAAAGTCAGATACTGATATACAGTGTTTACTCTATAAAGTCAGATACTGATATATAGTGTTTGCTCTATAAAGTCAGATACTGATATATAGTGTTTACTCTATAAAGACATGATATATAGTGTTTACTCTATAAAGTCAGATACTGATATATAGTGTTTAATCTATGAAGACAGATACTGATATATAGTGTTTACCCTATAAAGTCATGATATACAGTGTTTATTCTATAAAGTCAGATACTGATATATAGTGTTTACTCTATAAAGTCGGATACGGATATACAGTGTTTACTCTATAAAGTCAGATACTGATATATAAAGTTTACTCTATCAAGTCAGATACTGATATTTAGTGTTTACTCTATAAAGTCATGATATAGAGTGTTTACTCTATAAAGTCAAATACTGATAAAAAGTGTTTACTCTATAAAGTCAGATACTGATATATAGTGTTTACTCTATAAAGTCATGATATACAGTGTTTACTCTATAACTGATATACAGTGTTTACTCTATAAAGTAAGATACTGATATATAGTGTTTACTCTATAAAGTCAGATACTGATATACAGTGTTTACTCTATAAAGTCATGATATACAGTGTTTACTCTATAAAGTCAGATACTGATATATAGTGTTTACTCTATAAAGTCATGATATACAGTCTTTACTCTATAAAGTCATGATAAACAGCGTTTACTCTATAAAGTCAGATACTGATATATAGTGTTTACTCTATAAAGTCATGATATACAGTGTTTACTCTATAAAGTCAGATACTGATATATAGTGTTTACTCTATAAAGTCAGATACTGATATACAGTGTTTACTCTATAAAGTCATGATATACAGTGTTTACTCTATCAAGTCAGATACTGATATATAGTGTTTACTCTATAAAGTCAGATACTGATATACAGTGTTTACTCTATAAAGTCGGATACTGATATACAGTGTTTACTCTATAAAGTCAGATACTGATATATAGTGTTTACTCTATAAAGTCAGATACTGATATATAGTGTTTACTCTATAAAGTCATGATATACAGTGTTTACTCTATAACTGATATACAGTCTTTACTCTATAAAGTGGGATACTGATATATAGTGTTTACTCTATAAAGCCAGATACTGATATATAGTGTTTACTCTATAAAGTCAGATACTGATATATAGTGTTTACTCTATAAAGTAAGAGACTGATATATAGTGTTTACTCTATAAAGTCAGATACTGATATATAGTGTTTACTCTATAAAGTCAGATACTGATATATAGTGTTTACTCTATAAAGTCAGATACGGGTAAATAGCGTTTACTCTATAAAGTCATGATATACAGTATTTACTCTATAAAGTCAGATACTGATATACAGTGTTTACTCTATAAAGTCAGATACTGATATATAGCGTTTACTCTATAAAGTCATGATATACAGTGTTTACTCTATAAAGTCAGATACTGATATATAGCGTTGACTCTATAAAATCATGATATACAGTGTTTACTCTATAAAGTCAGATACTGATATATAGCGTTTACTCTATAAAGTCATGATATACAGTGTTTACTCTATAAAGTCAGATACTGATATATAGCGTTTACTCTATAAAGTCAGATACCGATATAAGTGTTTACTCTATAAAGTCAGATACTGATATGTAGTGTTTACTCTATAAAGTCAGATACTGATATATAGTGTTTACTCTATAAAGTCAGATACTGATATATAGTGTTTACTCTATAAAGTCACGACATACAGTGTTTACTCTATAAAGTCAGATACTGATATATAGTCTTTACTCTATAAAGTCAGATACTGATATATACTGTTTACTCTATAAAGTCAGATACTGATATATAGTGTTTACTCTATAAAGTCACGACATACAGTATTCACTCTATAAAGTCAGATACTGAAATATAGTCTTTACTCTATAAAGTCAGATACTGATATATACTGTTTACTCTATAAAGTCACGATATACAGTGTTTACTCTATAAAGTCAGATACTGATATATAGTATTTACTCTATAAAGTCAGATACTGATATATAGTGTTTACTCTATAAAGTCAGATACTGATATATACTGTTTACTCTATAAAGTCAGATACTGATATATAGTGTTTACTCTATAAAGTCACGATATACAGTGTTTACTCTATAAAGTCAGATACTGATATATAGTGTTTACTCTATACAGTCAGATACTGATATATAGTGTTTACTCTATAAAGTCATGATATATAGTGTTTACTCTATAAAGTCAGATACTGATATATAGTGTTCACTCTACAAAGTCACGATATACAGTGTTTACTCTATAAAGCCAGATACTGATATATAGTGTTTACTCTATAAAGTCAGATACTGAAATACAGTGTTTTACTCTATAAAGTCAGATACTGATATATAGTGTTTATTCTATAAAGTCAGATACTGATATATAGTGTTTACTCTATAAAGTTATGATATACAGTATTTACTCTATAAAGTCGGATACTGATATATAGTGTTTACTCTACAAAGTCACGATATACAGTGTTTACTCTATAAAGCCAGATACTGATATATAGTGTCTACTCTATAAAGCCAGATACTGATATATAGTGTTTACTCTATAAAGTAAGATACTGATATATAGTGTTAACTCTATAAAGTCAGATACTGATATATAGTGTTTACTCTATAAAGTCACATACTGATATATAGTGTTTACTCTATAAAGTCACATACTGATATATAGTGTTTACTCTATAAAGTCATGATATACAGTGTTTACTCTATAAAGTCAGATACTGATATACAGTGTTTACTCTATAAAGTCAGATACTGATATATAGTGTTTACTCTATAAAGTCAGATACTGATATATAGTGTTTACTCTATAAAGTCAGATACGGATATACAGTGTTTACTCTATAAAGACAGATACTGATATATGGTGTTCAATCTATGAAGACAAATACTGATATATAGTGTTTAATCTATGAAGACAGATACCGATATATAGTGATTACTCTATAAAGTCATGATATACAGTGTTTACTCTATAAAGTCAGATACTGATATATAGTGTTTACTCTATAAAGTCAGATACTGATATATAGTGTTTACTCTACAAAGTTACGATATACAGTGTTTACTCTATAAAGTCGGATACTAATATATAGTGTTTACTCTATAAAGTCAGATACTGATATAGAGTGTTTACTCTATAAAGTCAGATACTGATATATAGTGTTTACTCTATAAAGTCAGATACTGATATATAGTGTTTATTCTATAAAGTCAGATACTGATATATAGTGTTTACTCTATAAAGTCAGATACTGATATACAGTGTTTATTCTATAAAGTCAGATACTGATATATAGTGTTTACTCTACAAAGTCACGATATACAGTGTTTACTCTATAAAGACGGATACTGATATATAGTGTTTACTCTATAAAGTCAGATACTGATATACAGTATTTACTCTATAAAGTCGGATACTGATATATAGTGTTTACTCTATAAAGTCAGATATTGACATATAGTGTTTACTCTATAAAGTCAGATACTGATATATAGTGTTTACTCTATAAAGTCACGATATAGAGTGTTTACTCTATAAAGTCAGATACTGATATACAGTGTTTACTCTATAAAGTCAGATACTGATATATAGTGTTTACTCTATAAAGTCAGATACTGATATATAGTGTTTACTCTATAAAGTCACGATATACAGTGTTTACTATATAAAGTCAAATAATGATATATAGTGTTTACTCTACAAAGTCAGAAACTGATATATAGTGTTTACTCTATAAAGTCACGATATACAGTGTTTACTCTATAAAGTCGGATACTGATATATAGTGTTTAATCTATGAAGACATATACTGATATATAGTGCTTACTCTATAAAGTCATGATATACAGTGTTTACTCTATAAAGTCAGATACTGATATATAGTGTTTACTCTATAAAGTCAGATACTGATATATAGTGTTTACTCTATGAAGACAGATACTGATATATAGTGTTTAATCTATGAAGACAGATACTGATATATAGTGAGTACTCTATAAAGTCATGATATATAGTGTTTAATCTATAAAGTCAGATACTGATATACAGTGTTTACTCTATAAAGTCAGATACTGATATATAGTGTTTGCTCTATAAAGTCAGATACTGATATATAGTGTTTACTCTATAAAGACATGATATATAGTGTTTACTCTATAAAGTCAGATACTGATATATAGTGTTTAATCTATGAAGACAGATACTGATATATAGTGTTTACTCTATAAAGTCATGATATACAGTGTTTATTCTATAAAGTCAGATACTGATATATAGTGTTTACTCTATAAAGTCGGATACGGATATACAGTGTTTACTCTATAAAGTCAGATACTGATATATAAAGTTTACTCTATCAAGTCAGATACTGATATTTAGTGTTTACTCTATAAAGTCATGATATAGAGTGTTTACTCTATAAAGTCAAATACTGATAAAAAGTGTTTACTCTATAAAGTCAGATACTGATATATAGTGTTTACTCTATAAAGTCAAATACTGATATACAGTGTTTACTCTATAAAGTCAGATACTGATATATAGTGTTTACTCTATAAAGTCAGATACTGATATATAGTGTTTACTCTATAAAGTCAGATACTGATATATAGTGTTTACTCTATAAAGTCATGATATACAGTGTTTACTCTATAAAGTCAGATACTGATATATAGTGTTTAGTCTATAAAGTCATGATATACAGTGTTTATTCTATAAAGTCAGATACTGATATACAGTGTTTACTCTATCAAGTCAGATACTGATATTTAGTGTTAACTCTATAAAGTCATGATATACAGTGTTTACTCTATAAAGTCAAATACTGATATACAGTGTTTACTCTATAAAGTCAGATACTGATATATAGTGTTTACTCTATAAAGTCAGACACTGATATATAGTGTTTACTCTATAAAGTCATGATATACAGCGTTTACTCTATAAAGTCAGATACTGATACATAGTGTTTACTCTATAAAGTCATGACATACAGTGTTTACTCTATAAAGTCAGATACTGATATATAGTGTTTACTCTATAAAGTCAGATACTGATACATAGTGTTTACTCTATAAAGTCATGATATACAGTGTTTACTCTATAAAGTCAGATACTGATATATAGTGTTTACTCTATAAAGTCATGATATACAGTGTTTACTCTATAAAGTCAGATACTGATATATAGTGTTTACTCTATAAAGTCATGATATACAGTGTTTACTCTATAACTGATATACAGTGTTTACTCTATAAAGTAAGATACTGATATATAGTGTTTACTCTATAAAGTCAGATACTGATATACAGTGTTTACTCTATAAAGTCATGATATACAGTGTTTACTCTATAAAGTCAGATACTGATATATAGCGTTTACTCTATAAAGTCATGATATACAGTGTTTACTCTATAAAGTCATGATAAACAGCGTTTACTCTATAAAGTCAGATACTGATATATAGTGTTTACTCTATAAAGTCATGATATACAGTGTTTACTCTATAAAGTCAGATACTGATATATAGTGTTTACTCTATAAAGTCAGATACTGATA
Source organism: Pictodentalium vernedei (assembly GCA_031216915.1). NCBI lineage: Eukaryota > Metazoa > Mollusca > Scaphopoda > Dentaliida > Dentaliidae > Pictodentalium > Pictodentalium vernedei. The sequence goes on along the minus strand of CM062291.1, from coordinate 8,985,180 downwards.
TATAGTGTTTACTCTATAAAGTCATGATATACAGTGTTTACTCTATCAAGTCGGATACTGATATATAGTGTTTAATCTATGAAGTAAGATACTGATATATAGTGTTTACTCTATAAAGTCAGATACTGATATATAGTGTTTACTCTATAAAGTCGGATACTGATATATAGTGTTTACTCTATAAAGTCAGATACTGAAATATAGGGTATAATCAATGAAGTCAGATAGTGTTTACTCTATAAAGTCACAATATACAGTGTTTACTCTACAAAGTCAGATACCGATATATAGTGTTTACTCTATAAAGTCAGATACTGATATATAGTGTTTACTCTATAAAGTCATGATATACAGTGTTTACTCTATAAAGTCGGATACTGATATATATTGTTTACTCTATAAAGTCAGATAGTGATATACAGTATTTACTCTATAAAGTCAGATACTGATATATAGTGTTTACTCTATAAAGTCATGATATAAAGTGTTTATTCTATAAAGTCAGATACGGATCTACAGTGTTTACTCTATAAAGTCAGATACTGATAGATAGTGTTTACTCTATAAAGTCAGATACTGATATATAGTGTTTACTCTATAAAGTCAGATACTGACATATAGTGTTTACTCTATGAAGTCAGATACTGATATATAGTGTTTACTCTATAAAGTCGTAATATACAGTGTTTACTCTATAAAGTCAGATACGGATATACAGTGTTTACTCTATAAAGTCAGATACTGATATATAGTGTTTACTCTATAAAGTCAGATACTGATATATAGTGTTTACTCTATAAAGTCATGATATACAGTGTTTACTCTATAAAGTCAGATACGGATATACAGTGTTTACTCTATAAAGTCAGATACGCATATACAGTGTTTACTCTATGAAGTCATGATATACAGTATTTACTCTATAAAGTCAGATACGGCTATACAGTGTTTACTCTATAAAGTCAGATACTGATATATAGGGTATAATCTATGAAGTCAGATAGTGTTTACTCTATAAAGTCACGATATACAGTGTTTACTCTACAAAGTCAGATACTGATATATAGTGTTTACTCTATAAAGTCAGATACTGATATATAGTGTTTACTCTATAAAGTCATGATATACAGAGTTTACTCTATAAAGTCCGATACTGATATACAGTGTTTACTCTATAAAGTCAGATACTGATAGATAGAGTTTACTCTATAAAGTCAGATACTGATATATAGTGTTTACTCTATAAAGGCAGATACTGATATATAGTGTTTACTCTATAACGTCATGATATAGAGTATTTACTCTATAAAGTCAGAAACGGATATACAGTGTTTACTCTATAAAGTCAGATACTGATATATAGTGTTTACTCTATAAAGTCAGATACTGATATATAGTGTTTACTCTATAAAGTCATGATATACAGTGTTTACTCTATAAAGTCAGATACGCATATACAGTGTTCACTCTATAAAGTCAGATACTGATATATAGTGTTTACTCTATGAAGTCATGATATACAGTATTTACTCTATAAAGTCAGATACGGCTATACAGTGTTTACTCTATAAAGTCAGATACTGATATATAGTGTTTACTCTATAAAGTCATGATATACAGTATTTACTCTATAAAGTCAGATACGGATATACAGTGTTTACTCTATAAAGTCAGATACTGATATATAGTGTTTACTCTATAAAGTCATGATATACAGTGTTTACTCTATAAAGTCAGATACGCATATACAGTGTTTACTCTATAAAGTCAGATACTGATATATAGTGTTTACTCTATGAAGGCAGATACTGATATATAGTGTTTACTCTATAAAGTCACAATATACAGTGTTTACTCTATAAAGTCAAATACTGATATATAGTGTTTACTCTATAAAGTCATGATATATAGTGTTTACTCTATAAAGTCAGATACTGATATATACTGTTTACTCTATAAAGTCAGATACTGATATATAGTGTTTACTCTATAAAGTCACGATATACAGTGTTTACTCTATAAAGTCGGATACTGATATATAGTGTTTACTCTATAAAGTCCGATACTGATATATAGTGTATACTCTATAAAGTCAGATACTGATATATAGTGTTTACTCTATAAAGTCAGATACTGATATATAGCGTTTAATCTATGAAGACAGATACTGATATATAGTGTTTACTCTATAAAGTCATGATATACAGTGTATACTCTATAAAGTCAGATACTGATATATAGTGTTTACTCTATAAAGTCATGATATGTAGTGTTTACTCTATAAAGTCAGATACTGATATATAGTGTTTAATCTATGAAGACAGATACTGATATATAGTGTTTACTCTATAAAGTCATGATATACAGTGTTTATTCTATAAAGTCAGATACTGATATATAGTGTTTACTCTATAAAGTCGGATACTGATATACAGTGTTTATTCTATAAAGTCAGATACTGATATATAGAGTTCACTCTATAAAGTCATGATATAGAATGTTTTCTCTATAAAGTCATGATATAGAGTGTTTACTCTATAAAGTCAAATACTGATAAAAAGTGTTTACTCGATAAAGTCAGATACTGATATATAGTGTTTACTCTATATAGTCATGATATACAGTGTTTACTCTATAAAGTTAGATACTGATACATAGTGTTTACTCTATAAAGTCAGATACTGATATATAGTGTTTAGTTTATAAAGTCATGATGTACAGTGTTTATTCTATAAAGTCAGATACTGATATACAGTGTTTACTCTATAAAGTCAGATACTGATATATAGTGTTTACTCTAAAAAGTCATGATATAGAGTGTTTACTCTATAAAGTCAAATACTGATATACAGTGTTTACTCTATAAAGTCAGATACTGATATACAGTGTTTACTCTATAAAGTCAGATACTGATATATAGTGTTTAGTCTATAAAGTCAGATACTGATATATAGTGTTTAGTCTATGAAGTCATGATGTACAGTGTTTATTCTATAAAGTCAGATACTGATATACAGTGCTTACTCTATAAAGTCAGATACTGATATTTAGTGTTTACTCTATAAAGTCATGTATACAGTGTTTACTCTATAAAGTCAAATACTGATATACAGTGTTTACTCTATAAAGTCAGATACTGATATATAGTGTTTACTCTATAAAGTCGGATACTGATATACAGTGTTTACTCTATAAAGTCAGATACTGATATATAGTGTTTACTCTATAAAGTCAGATACTGATATATAGTGTTTACTCTATAAAGTCAGATACTGATATACAGTGTTTACTCTATAAAGTCGGATACTGATATACAGTGTTTACTCTATAAAGTCAGATACTGATATATAGTGTTTACTCTATAAAGTCAGATACTGATATATAGTGTTTACTCTATAAAGTCAGATACTGATATACAGTGTTTACTCTATAAAGTCGGATACTGATATACAGTGTTTACTCAATAAAGTCAGATACTGATATATAGTGTTTACTCTATAAAGTCAGATACTGATATATAGTGTTTACTCTATAAAGTCATGATATACAGTGTTTACTCTATAACTGATATACAGTGTTTACTCTATAAAGTCGGATACTGATATATAGTGTTTAATCTATGAAGTAAGATACTGATATATAGTGTTTACTCTATAAAGTCAGATACTGATATATAGTGTTTACTCTATAAAGTCGGATACTGATATATAGTGTTTACTCTATAAAGTCAGATACTGATATATAGGGTATAATCTATGAAGTCAGATAGTGTTTACTCTATAAAGTCACGATATACAGTGTTTACTCTACAAAGTCAGATACTGATATATAGTGTTTACTCTATAAAGTCAGATACTGATATATAGTGTTTACTCTATAAAGTCATGATATACAGTGTTTACTCTATAAAGTCGGATACTGATATATATTGTTAACTCTATAAAGTCAGATAGTGATATACAGTGTTTACTCTATAAAGTCAGATACTGATATATAGTGTTTACTCTATAAAGTCATGATATACAGTGTTTACTCTATAAAGTCAGATACGGATATACAGTGTTTACTCTATAAAGTCAGATACTGATAGATAGTGTTTACTCTATAAAGTCAGATACTGATATATAGTGTTTACTCTATAAAGTCAGATACTGACATATAGTGTTTACTCTATAAAGTCAGATACTGATATATAGTGTTTACTCTATAAAGTCGTAATATACAGTGTTTACTCTATAAAGTCAGATACGGATATACAGTCTACAAGTCATGATATACAGAGTTTACTCTATAAAGTCCGATACTGATATACAGTGTTTACTCTATAAAGTCAGACACTGATAGATAGTGTTTACTCTATAAAGTCAGATACTGATATATAGTGTTTACTCTATAAAGGCAGATACTGATATATAGTGTTTACTCTATAACGTCATGATATAGAGTATTTACTCTATAAAGTCAGAAACGGATATACAGTGTTTACTCTATAAAGTCAGATACTGATATATAGTGTTTACTCTATAAAGTCAGATACTGATATATAGTGTTTACTCTATAAAGTCATGATATACAGTGTTTACTCTATAAAGTCAGATACGCATATACAGTGTTCACTCTATAAAGTCAGATACTGATATATAGTGTTTACTCTATGAAGTCATGATATACAGTATTTACTCTATAAAGTCAGATACGGCTATACAGTGTTTACTCTATAAAGTCAGATACTGATATATAGTGTTTACTCTATAAAGTCATGATATACAGTATTTACTCTATAAAGTCAGATACGGATATACAGTGTTTACTCTATAAAGTCAGATACTGATATATAGTGTTTACTCTATAAAGTCATGATATACAGTGTTTACTCTATAAAGTCAGATACGCATATACAGTGTTTACTCTATAAAGTCAGATACTGATATATAGTGTTTACTCTATGAAGGCAGATACTGATATATAGTGTTTACTCTATAAAGTCACAATATACAGTGTTTACTCTATAAAGTCAAATACTGATATATAGTGTTTACTCTATAAAGTCATGATATATAGTGTTTACTCTATAAAGTCAGATACTGATATATACTGTTTACTCTATAAAGTCAGATACTGATATATAGTGTTTACTCTATAAAGTCACGATATACAGTGTTTACTCTATAAAGTCGGATACTGATATATAGTGTTTACTCTATAAAGTCCGATACTGATATATAGTGTATACTCTATAAAGTCAGATACTGATATATAGTGTTTACTCTATAAAGTCAGATACTGATATATAGCGTTTAATCTATGAAGACAGATACTGATATATAGTGTTTACTCTATAAAGTCATGATATACAGTGTATACTCTATAAAGTCAGATACTGATATATAGTGTTTACTCTATAAAGTCATGATATGTAGTGTTTACTCTATAAAGTCAGATACTGATATATAGTGTTTAATCTATGAAGACAGATACTGATATATAGTGTTTACTCTATAAAGTCATGATATACAGTGTTTATTCTATAAAGTCAGATACTGATATATAGTGTTTACTCTATAAAGTCGGATACTGATATACAGTGTTTATTCTATAAAGTCAGATACTGATATATAGAGTTCACTCTATAAAGTCATGATATAGAATGTTTTCTCTATAAAGTCATGATATAGAGTGTTTACTCTATAAAGTCAAATACTGATAAAAAGTGTTTACTTGATAAAGTCAGATACTGATATATAGTGTTTACTCTATATAGTCATGATATACAGTGTTTACTCTATAAAGTTAGATACTGATACATAGTGTTTACTCTATAAAGTCAGATACTGATATATAGTGTTTAGTTTATAAAGTCATGATGTACAGTGTTTATTCTATAAAGTCAGATACTGATATACAGTGTTTACTCTATAAAGTCAGATACTGATATATAGTGTTTACTCTAAAAAGTCATGATATAGAGTGTTTACTCTATAAAGTCAAATACTGATATACAGTGTTTACTCTATAAAGTCAGATACTGATATACAGTGTTTACTCTATAAAGTCAGATACTGATATATAGTGTTTAGTCTATAAAGTCAGATACTGATATATAGTGTTTAGTCTATGAAGTCATGATGTACAGTGTTTATTCTATAAAGTCAGATACTGATATACAGTGCTTACTCTATAAAGTCAGATACTGATATTTAGTGTTTACTCTATAAAGTCATGTATACAGTGTTTACTCTATAAAGTCAAATACTGATATACAGTGTTTACTCTATAAAGTCAGATACTGATATATAGTGTTTACTCTATAAAGTCGGATACTGATATACAGTGTTTACTCTATAAAGTCAGATACTGATATATAGTGTTTACTCTATAAAGTCAGATACTGATATATAGTGTTTACTCTATAAAGTCAGATACTGATATACAGTGTTTACTCTATAAAGTCGGATACTGATATACAGTGTTTACTCTATAAAGTCAGATACTGATATATAGTGTTCACTCTATAAAGTCAGATACTGATATATAGTGTTTACTCTATAAAGTCATGATATACAGAGTTTACTCTATCAAGTCAGATACTGATATACAGTGTTTACTCTATAAAGTCGGATACTGATATACAGTGTTTACTCTATAAAGTCAGATACTGATATATAGTGTTTACTCTATAAAGTCAGATACTGATATATAGTGTTTACTCTATAAAGTCAGATACTGATATACAGTGTTTACTCTATAAAGTCGGATACTGATATACAGTGTTTACTCAATAAAGTCAGATACTGATATATAGTGTTTACTCTATAAAGTCAGATACTGATATATAGTGTTTACTCTATAAAGTCATGATATACAGTGTTTACTCTATAACTGATATACAGTGTTTACTCTATAAAGTCGGATACTGATATATAGTGTTTAATCTATGAAGTAAGATACTGATATATAGTGTTTACTCTATAAAGTCAGATACTGATATATAGTGTTTACTCTATAAAGTCGGATACTGATATATAGTGTTTACTCTATAAAGTCAGATACTGATATATAGGGTATAATCTATGAAGTCAGATAGTGTTTACTCTATAAAGTCACGATATACAGTGTTTACTCTACAAAGTCAGATACTGATATATAGTGTTTACTCTATAAAGTCAGATACTGATATATAGTGTTTACTCTATAAAGTCATGATATACAGTGTTTACTCTATAAAGTCGGATACTGATATATATTGTTAACTCTATAAAGTCAGATAGTGATATACAGTGTTTACTCTATAAAGTCAGATACTGATATATAGTGTTTACTCTATAAAGTCATGATATACAGTGTTTACTCTATAAAGTCAGATACGGATATACAGTGTTTACTCTATAAAGTCAGATACTGATAGATAGTGTTTACTCTATAAAGTCAGATACTGATATATAGTGTTTACTCTATAAAGTCGGATACTGACATATAGTGTTTACTCTATAAAGTCAGATACTGATATATAGTGTTTACTCTATAAAGTCGTAATATACAGTGTTTACTCTATAAAGTCAGATACGGATATACAGACTACAAGTCATGATATACAGAGTTTACTCTATAAAGTCCGATACTGATATACAGTGTTTACTCTATAAAGTCAGACACTGATAGATAGTGTTTACTCTATAAAGTCAGATACTGATATATAGTGTTTACTCTATAAAGGCAGATACTGATATATAGTGTTTACTCTATAACGTCATGATATAGAGTATTTACTCTATAAAGTCAGAAACGGATATACAGTGTTTACTCTATAAAGTCAGATACTGATATATAGTGTTTACTCTATAAAGTCAGATACTGATATATAGTGTTTACTCTATAAAGTCATGATATACAGTGTTCACTCTATAAAGTCAGATACGCATATACAGTGTTCACTCTATAAAGTCAGATACTGATATATAGTGTTTACTCTATGAAGTCATGATATACAGTATTTACTCTATAAAGTCAGATACGGCTATACAGCGTTTACTCTATAAAGTCAGATACTGATATATAGTGTTTACTCTATAAAGTCATGATATACAGTATTTACTCGATAAAGTCAGATACGGATATACAGTGTTTACTCTATAAAGTCAGATACTGATATATAGTGTTTATTCTATAAAGTCAGATACTGATATATAGTGTTTACTCTATAAAGTCAGATGCTGATATATAGTGTTTACTCTATAAAGTCATGATATACAGTATTTACTCTATAAAGTCAGATACGGATATACAGTGTTTACTCTATAAAGTCAGATACTGATATATAGTGTTTACTCTATAAAGTCATGATATACAGTGTTTACTCTATAAAGTCAGATACGCATATACAGTGTTTACTCTATAAAGTCAGATACTGATAGATAGTGTTTACTCTATAAAGTCAGATACTGATATATAGTGTTTACTCTATAAAGTCATGATATACAGTATTTACTCTATAAAGTCAGATACGGATATACAGTGTTTACTCTATAAAGTCAGATACTGATATATAGTGTTTATTCTATAAAGTCAGATACTGATATATAGTGTTTACTCTATAAAGTCAGATACTGATATATAGTGTTTACTCTATAAAGTCAGATACTGATATATAGTGTTTACTCTATAAAGTCATGATATACAGTATTTACTCTATAAAGTCAGATACGGATATACAGTGTTTACTCTATAAAGTCAGATACTGATATATAGTGTTTACTCTATGAAGTCAGATACTGATATATAGTGTTTACTCTATAAAGTCATGATATACAGTGTTCACTCTATAAAGTCAGATACTGATATACAGTGTTTACTCTATAAAGTCAGATACTGATATATAGTGTTTACTCTATAAAGTCAGATACTGATATATAGTGTTTACTCTATAAAGTCATGATATACAGTGTTTACTCTATAAAGTCAGATACGGATATACAGTGTTTACTCTATAAAGTCAAATACTGATATATAGTGTTTACTCTAAAAAGTCAGATACTGATATATAGTGTTTACTCTATAAAGTCATGATATACAGTGTTTTCTCTATAAAGTCAGATATGGATATACAGTGTTTACTCTATAAAGTCAGATACTGATAGAGAGTGTTTACTCTATAAAGTCAGATACTGGTATGTAGTGTTTACTCGATAAAGTCAGATACTGATATATAGTGTTTACTCTATAAATTCATGATATACAGTATTTACTCTAGAAAGTCAGATACGGATATACAGCGTTTACTCTATAAAGTCAGATACTGATATATAGTGTTTACTCTATGAAGTCAGATACTGATATATAGTGTTTACTCTATAAAGTCACAACATACAGTGTTTACTCTATAAAGTCGGATACTGATAGATAGTGTTTACTCTATAAAGTCAGATACTGATATATAGTGTTTACTCTATAAAGTCATGATATACAGTGTTTACTCTATAAAGTCAGATACGGATATACAGTGTTTACTCTATAAAGCCAGATACTGATATATAGTGTTTACTCTATGAAGGCAGATACTGATATATAGTGTTTACTCTATAAAGTCACAATATACAGTGTTTACTCTATAAAGTCAAATACTGATATATAGTGTTTACTCTATAAAGTCATGATATATAGTGTTTACTCTATAAAGTCAGATACTGATATATACTGTTTACTCTATAAAGTCAGATACTGATATATAGTGTTTACTCTATAAAGTCACGATATACAGTGTTTACTCTATAAAGTCGGATACTGATATATTGTGTTTACTCTATAAAGTCAGATACTGATATATAGTGTATACTCTATAAAGTCAGATACTGATATATAGTGTTTACTCTATAAAGTCAGATACTGATATATAGCGTTTAATCTATGAAGACAGATACTGATATATAGTGTTTACTCTATAAAGTCATGATATACAGTGTATACTCTATAAAGTCAGATACTGATATATAGTGTTTACTCTATAAAGTCATGATATGTAGTGTTTACTCTATAAAGTCAGATACTGATATATAGTGTTTAATCTATGAAGACAGATACTGATATATAGTGTTTACTCTATAAAGTCATGATATACAGTGTTTATTCTATAAAGTCAGATACTGATATATAGTGTTTACTCTATAAAGTCGGATACTGATATACAGTGTTTATTCTATAAAGTCAGATACTGATATATAGAGTTCACTCTATAAAGTCATGATATAGAATGTTTTCTCTATAAAGTCATGATATAGAGTGTTTACTCTATAAAGTCAAATACTGATAAAAAGTGTTTACTCGATAAAGTCAGATACTGATATACAGTATTTACTCTATAAAGTCGGATACTGATATATAGTGTTTACTCTATAAAGTCAGATACTGATATACAGTGTTTATTCTATAAAGTCAGATACTGATATATAGTGTTTACTCTACAAAGTCACGATATACAGTGTTTACTCTATAAAGACGGATACTGATATATAGTGTTTACTCTATAAAGTCAGATACTGATATACAGTATTTACTCTATAAAGTCGGATACTGATATATAGTGTTTACTCTATAAAGTCAGATATTGACATATAGTGTTTACTCTATAAAGTCAGATACTGATATATAGTGTTTACTCTATAAAGTCACGATATAGAGTGTTTACTCTATAAAGTCAGATACTGATATACAGTGTTTACTCTATAAAGTCAGATACTGATATATAGTGTTTACTCTATAAAGTCAGATACTGATATATAGTGTTTACTCTATAAAGTCAGATACGGATATACAGTGTTTACTCTATAAAGACAGATACTGATATATGGTGTTCAATCTATGAAGACAAATACTGATATATAGTGTTTAATCTATGAAGACAGATACCGATATATAGTGATTAATCTATAAAGTCATGATATACAGTGTTTACTCTATAAAGTCAGATACTGATATATAGTGTTTACTCTATAAAGTCAGATACTGATATATAGTGTTTACTCTACAAAGTCACGATATACAGTGTTTACTCTATAAAGTCGGATACTGATATATAGTGTTTACTCTATAAAGTCAGATACTGATATAGAGTGTTTACTCGATAAAGTCAGATACTGATATATAGTGTTTACTCTATAAAGTCAGATACTGATATATAGTGTTTATTCTATAAAGTCAGATACTGATATATAGTGTTTACTCTATAAAGTCAGATACTGATATATAGTGTTTATTCTATAAAGTCAGATACTGATATATAGTGTTTACTCTACAAAGTCACGATATACAGTGTTTACTCTATAAAGTCGGATACTGATACATAGTGTTTACTCTATAAAGTCAGATACTGATATACAGTATTTACTCTATAAAGTCGGATACTGATATATAGTGTTTACTCTATAAAGTCAGATACTGATATACAGTGTTTATTCTATAAAGTCAGATACTGATATATAGTGTTTACTCTACAAAGTCACGATATACAGTGTTTACTCTATAAAGACGGATACTGATATATAGTGTTTACTCTATAAAGTCAGATACTGATATACAGTATTTACTCTATAAAGTCGGATACTGATATATAGTGTTTACTCTATAAAGTCAGATATTGACATATAGTGTTTACTCTATAAAGTCAGATACTGATATATAGTGTTTAGTCTATAAAGTCACGATATAGAGTGTTTACTCTATAAAGTCAGATACTGATATACAGTGTTTACTCTATAAAGTCAGATACTGATATATAGTGTTTACTCTATAAAGTCAGATACTGATATAGAGTGTTTACTCTATAAAGTCACGATATACAGTGTTTACTATATAAAGTCAAATAATGATATATAGTGTTTACTCTACAAAGTCAGAAACTGATATATAGTGTTTACTCTATAAAGTCACGATATACAGTGTTTACTCTATAAAGTCGGATACTGATATATAGTGTTTAATCTATGAAGACAGATACTGATATATAGTGTTTAATCTATGAAGACAGATACTGATATATAATGCTTACTCTATAAAGTCATGATATACAGTGTTTACTCTATAAAGTCAGATACTGATATATAGTGTTTACTCTATAAAGTCAGATACTGATATATAGTGTTTACTCTATGAAGACAGATACTGATATATAGTGTTTAATCTATGAAGACAGATACTGATATATAGTGAGTACTCTATAAAGTCATGATATATAGTGTTTAATCTATAAAGTCAGATACTGATATACAGTGTTTACTCTATAAAGTCAGATACTGATATATAGTGTTTGCTCTATAAAGTCAGATACTGATATATAGTGTTTACTCTATAAAGACATGATATATAGTGTTTACTCTATAAAGTCAGATACTGATATATAGTGTTTAATCTATGAAGACAGATACTGATATATAGTGTTTACTCTATAAAGTCGGATACGGATATACAGTGTTTACTCTATAAAGTCAGATACTGATATATAAAGTTTACTCTATCAAGTCAGATACTGATATTTAGTGTTTACTCTATAAAGTCATGATATAGAGTGTTTACTCTATAAAGTCAAATACTGATAAAAAGTGTTTACTCTATAAAGTCAGATACTGATATATAGTGTTTACTCTATAAAGTCATGATATACAGTGTTTACTCTATAACTGATATACAGTGTTTACTCTATAAAGTAAGATACTGATATATAGTGTTTACTCTATAAAGTCAGATACTGATATACAGTGTTTACTCTATAAAGTCATGATATACAGTGTTTACTCTATAAAGTCAGATACTGATATATAGTGTTTACTCTATAAAGTCATGATATACAGTCTTTACTCTATAAAGTCATGATAAACAGCGTTTACTCTATAAAGTCAGATACTGATATATAGTGTTTACTCTATAAAGTCATGATATACAGTGTTTACTCTATAAAGTCAGATACTGATATATAGTGTTTACTCTATAAAGTCAGATACTGATATACAGTGTTTACTCTATAAAGTCATGATATACAGTGTTTACTCTATCAAGTCAGATACTGATATACAGTGTTTACTCTATAAAGTCAGATACTGATATACAGTGTTTACTCTATAAAGTCGGATACTGATATACAGTGTTTACTCTATAAAGTCAGATACTGATATATAGTGTTTACTCTATAAAGTCAGATACTGATATATAGTGTTTACTCTATAAAGTCATGATATACAGTGTTTACTCTATAACTGATATACAGTCTTTACTCTATAAAGTGGGATACTGATATATAGTGTTTACTCTATAAAGTCAGATACTGATATATAGTGTTTACTCTATAAAGTAAGAGACTGATATATAGTGTTTACTCTATAAAGTCAGATACTGATATATAGTGTTTACTCTATAAAGTCAGATACTGATATATAGTGTTTACTCTATAAAGTCAGATACGGGTATATAGCGTTTACTCTATAAAGTCATGATATACAGTATTTACTCTATAAAGTCAGATACTGATATACAGTGTTTACTCTATAAAGTCAGATACTGATATATAGCGTTTACTCTATAAAGTCATGATATACAGTGTTTACTCTATAAAGTCAGATACTGATATATAGCGTTGACTCTATAAAATCATGATATACAGTGTTTACTCTATAAAGTCAGATACTGATATATAGCGTTTACTCTATAAAGTCATGATATACAGTGTTTACTCTATAAAGTCAGATACTGATATATAGCGTTTACTCTATAAAGTCAGATACCGATATAAGTGTTTACTCTATAAAGTCAGATACTGATATGTAGTGTTTACTCTATAAAGTCAGATACTGATATATAGTGTTTACTCTATAAAGTCAGATACTGATATATAGTGTTTACTCTATAAAGTCACGACATACAGTGTTTACTCTATAAAGTCAGATACTGATATATAGTCTTTACTCTATAAAGTCAGATACTGATATATACTGTTTACTCTATAAAGTCAGATACTGATATATAGTGTTTACTCTATAAAGTCACGACATACAGTATTCACTCTATAAAGTCAGATACTGAAATATAGTCTTTACTCTATAAAGTCAGATACTGATATATACTGTTTACTCTATAAAGTCACGATATACAATGTTTACTCTATAAAGTCAGATACTGATATATAGTATTTACTCTATAAAGTCAGATACTGATATATAGTGTTTACTCTATAAAGTCAGATACTGATATATACTGTTTACTCTATAAAGTCAGATACTGATATATAGTGTTTACTCTATAAAGTCACGATATACAGTGTTTACTCTATAAAGTCAGATACTGATATATAGTGTTTACTCTATACAGTCAGATACTGATATATAGTGTTTACTCTATAAAGTCATGATATATAGTGTTTACTCTATAAAGTCAGATACTGATATATAGTGTTCACTCTACAAAGTCACGATATACAGTGTTTACTCTATAAAGCCAGATACTGATATATAGTGTTTACTCTATAAAGTCAGATACTGAAATACAGTGTTTTACTCTATAAAGTCAGATACTGATATATAGTGTTTATTCTATAAAGTCAGATACTGATATATAGTGTTTACTCTATAAAGTTATGATATACAGTATTTACTCTATAAAGTCGGATACTGATATATAGTGTTTACTCTACAAAGTCACGATATACAGTGTTTACTCTATAAAGCCAGATACTGATATATAGTGTCTACTCTATAAAGCCAGATACTGATATATAGTGTTTACTCTATAAAGTAAGATACTGATATATAGTGTTAACTCTATAAAGTCAGATACTGATATATAGTGTTTACTCTATAAAGTCACATACTGATATATAGTGTTTACTCTATAAAGTCACATACTGATATATAGTGTTTACTCTATAAAGTCATGATATAGAGTGTTTACTCTATAAAGTCAGATACTGATATACAGTGTTTACTCTATAAAGTCAGATACTGATATATAGTGTTTACTCTATAAAGTCAGATACTGATATATAGTGTTTACTCTATAAAGTCAGATACGGATATACAGTGTTTACTCTATAAAGACAGATACTGATATATGGTGTTCAATCTATGAAGACAAATACTGATATATAGTGTTTAATCTATGAAGACAGATACCGATATATAGTGATTACTCTATATAGTCATGATATACAGTGTTTACTCTATAAAGTCAGATACTGATATATAGTGTTTACTCTATAAAGTCAGATACTGATATATAGTGTTTACTCTACAAAGTTACGATATACAGTGTTTACTCTATAAAGTCGGATACTAATATATAGTGTTTACTCTATAAAGTCAGATACTGATATAGAGTGTTTACTCTATAAAGTCAGATACTGATATATAGTGTTTACTCTATAAAGTCAGATACTGATATATAGTGTTTATTCTATAAAGTCAGATACTGATATATAGTGTTTACTCTATAAAGTCAGATACTGATATACAGTGTTTATTCTATAAAGTCAGATACTGATATATAGTGTTTACTCTACAAAGTCACGATATACAGTGTTTACTCTATAAAGACGGATACTGATATATAGTGTTTACTCTATAAAGTCAGATACTGATATACAGTATTTACTCTATAAAGTCGGATACTGATATATAGTGTTTACTCTATAAAGTCAGATATTGACATATAGTGTTTACTCTATAAAGTCAGATACTGATATATAGTGTTGACTCTATAAAGTCACGATATAGAGTGTTTACTCTATAAAGTCAGATACTGATATACAGTGTTTACTCTATAAAGTCAGATACTGATATATAGTGTTTACTCTATAAAGTCAGATACTGATATATAGTGTTTACTCTATAAAGTCACGATATACAGTGTTTACTATATAAAGTCAAATAATGATATATAGTGTTTACTCTACAAAGTCAGAAACTGATATATAGTGTTTACTCTATAAAGTCACGATATACAGTGTTTACTCTATAAAGTCGGATACTGATATATAGTGTTTAATCTATGAAGACATATACTGATATATAGTGCTTACTCTATAAAGTCATTATATACAGTGTTTACTCTATAAAGTCAGATACTGATATATAGTGTTTACTCTATAAAGTCAGATACTGATATATAGTGTTTACTCTATGAAGACAGATACTGATATATAGTGTTTAATCTATGAAGACAGATACTGATATATAGTGAGTACTCTATAAAGTCATGATATATAGTGTTTAATCTATAAAGTCAGATACTGATATACAGTGTTTACTCTATAAAGTCAGATACTGATATATAGTGTTTGCTCTATAAAGTCAGATACTGATATATAGTGTTTACTCTATAAAGACATGATATATAGTGTTTACTCTATAAAGTCAGATACTGATATATAGTGTTTAATCTATGAAGACAGATACTGATATATAGTGTTTACTCTATAAAGTCATGATATACAGTGTTTATTCTATAAAGTCAGATACTGATATATAGTGTTTACTCTATAAAGTCGGATACGGATATACAGTGTTTACTCTATAAAGTCAGATACTGATATATAAAGTTTACTCTATCAAGTCAGATACTGATATTTAGTGTTTACTCTATAAAGTCATGATATAGAGTGTTTACTCTATAAAGTCAAATACTGATAAAAAGTGTTTACTCTATAAAGTCAGATACTGATATATAGTGTTTACTCTATAAAGTCAAATACTGATATACAGTGTTTACTCTATAAAGTCAGATACTGATATATAGTGTTTACTCTATAAAGTCAGATACTGATATATAGTGTTTACTCTATAAAGTCAGATACTGATATATAGTGTTTACTCTATAAAGTCATGATATACAGTGTTTACTCTATAAAGTCAGATACTGATATATAGTGTTTAGTCTATAAAGTCATGATATACAGTGTTTATTCTATAAAGTCAGATACTGATATACAGTGTTTACTCTATCAAGTCAGATACTGATATTTAGTGTTAACTCTATAAAGTCATGATATACAGTGTTTACTCTATAAAGTCAAATACTGATATACAGTGTTTACTCTATAAAGTCAGATACTGATATATAGTGTTTACTCTATAAAGTCAGACACTGATATATAGTGTTTACTCTATAAAGTCATGATATACAGCGTTTACTCTATAAAGTCAGATACTGATACATAGTGTTTACTCTATAAAGTCATGACATACAGTGTTTACTCTATAAAGTCAGATACTGATATATAGTGTTTACTCTATAAAGTCAGATACTGATACATAGTGTTTACTCTATAAAGTCATGATATACAGTGTTTACGCTATAAAGTCAGATACTCATATATAGTGTTTACTCTATAAAGTCATGATATACAGTGTTTACTCTATAAAGTCAGATACTGATATATAGTGTTTACTCTATAAAGTCATGATATACAGTGTTTACTCTATAACTGATATACAGTGTTTACTCTATAAAGTAAGATACTGATATATAGTGTTTACTCTATAAAGTCAGATACTGATATACAGTGTTTACTCTATAAAGTCATGATATACAGTGTTTACTCTATAAAGTCAGATACTGATATATAGCGTTTACTCTATAAAGTCATGATATACAGTGTTTACTCTATAAAGTCATGATAAACAGCGTTTACTCTATAAAGTCAGATACTGATATATAGTGTTTACTCTATAAAGTCATGATATACAGTGTTTACTCTATAAAGTCAGATACTGATATATAGTGTTTACTCTATAAAGTCAGATACTGATATATAGTGTTTACTCTATAAAGTCATGATATACAGTGTTTACTCTATCAAGTCGGATACTGATATATAGTGTTTAATCTATGAAGTAAGATACTGATATATAGTGTTTACTCTATAAAGTCAGATACTGATATATAGTGTTTACTCTATAAAGTCGGATACTGATATATAGTGTTTACTCTATAAAGTCAGATACTGATATATAGGGTATAATCAATGAAGTCAGATAGTGTTTACTCTATAAAGTCACAATATACAGTGTTTACTCTACAAAGTCAGATACCGATATATAGTGTTTACTCTATAAAGTCAGATACTGATATATAGTGTTTACTCTATAAAGTCATGATATACAGTGTTTACTCTATAAAGTCGGATACTGATATATATTGTTTACTCTATAAAGTCAGATAGTGATATACAGTATTTACTCTATAAAGTCAGATACTGATATATAGTGTTTACTCTATAAAGTCATGATATAAAGTGTTTATTCTATAAAGTCAGATACGGATCTACAGTGTTTACTCTATAAAGTCAGATACTGATAGATAGTGTTTACTCTATAAAGTCAGATACTGATATATAGTGTTTACTCTATAAAGTCAGATACTGACATATAGTGTTTACTCTATGAAGTCAGATACTGATATATAGTGTTTACTCTATAAAGTCGTAATATACAGTGTTTACTCTATAAAGTCAGATACGGATATACAGTGTTTACTCTATAAAGTCAGATACTGATATATAGTGTTTACTCTATAAAGTCAGATACTGATATATAGTGTTTACTCTATAAAGTCATGATATACAGTGTTTACTCTATAAAGTCAGATACGGATATACAGTGTTTACTCTATAAAGTCAGATACGCATATACAGTGTTTACTCTATAAAGTCAGATACTGATATATAGTGTTTACTCTATAAAGTCAGATACTGATATATAGTGTTTACTCTATAAAGTCATGATATACAGAGTTTACTCTATAAAGTCCGATACTGATATACAGTGTTTACTCTATAAAGTCAGATACTGATAGATAGAGTTTACTCTATAAAGTCAGATACTGATATATAGTGTTTACTCTATAAAGGCAGATACTGATATATAGTGTTTACTCTATAACGTCATGATATAGAGTATTTACTCTATAAAGTCAGAAACGGATATACAGTGTTTACTCTATAAAGTCAGATACTGATATATAGTGTTTACTCTATAAAGTCAGATACTGATATATAGTGTTTACTCTATAAAGTCAGATACGGGTATATAGCGTTTACTCTATAAAGTCATGATATACAGTATTTACTCTATAAAGTCAGATACTGATATACAGTGTTTACTCTATAAAGTCAGATACTGATATATAGCGTTTACTCTATAAAGTCATGATATACAGTGTTTACTCTATAAAGTCAGATACTGATATATAGCGTTGACTCTATAAAATCATGATATACAGTGTTTACTCTATAAAGTCAGATACTGATATATAGCGTTTACTCTATAAAGTCATGATATACAGTGTTTACTCTATAAAGTCAGATACTGATATATAGCGTTTACTCTATAAAGTCAGATACCGATATAAGTGTTTACTCTATAAAGTCAGATACTGATATGTAGTGTTTACTCTATAAAGTCAGATACTGATATATAGTGTTTACTCTATAAAGTCAGATACTGATATATAGTGTTTACTCTATAAAGTCACGACATACAGTGTTTACTCTATAAAGTCAGATACTGATATATAGTCTTTACTCTATAAAGTCAGATACTGATATATACTGTTTACTCTATAAAGTCAGATACTGATATATAGTGTTTACTCTATAAAGTCACGACATACAGTATTCACTCTATAAAGTCAGATACTGAAATATAGTCTTTACTCTATAAAGTCAGATACTGATATATACTGTTTACTCTATAAAGTCACGATATACAGTGTTTACTCTATAAAGTCAGATACTGATATATAGTATTTACTCTATAAAGTCAGATACTGATATATAGTGTTTACTCTATAAAGTCAGATACTGATATATACTGTTTACTCTATAAAGTCAGATACTGATATATAGTGTTTACTCTATAAAGTCACGATATACAGTGTTTACTCTATAAAGTCAGATACTGATATATAGTGTTTACTCTATACAGTCAGATACTGATATATAGTGTTTACTCTATAAAGTCATGATATATAGTGTTTACTCTATAAAGTCAGATACTGATATATAGTGTTCACTCTACAAAGTCACGATATACAGTGTTTACTCTATAAAGCCAGATACCGATATATAGTGTTTCCTCTATAAAGTCAGATACTGAAATACAGTGTTTTACTCTATAAAGTCAGATACTGATATATAGTGTTTATTCTATAAAGTCAGATACTGATATATAGTGTTTACTCTATAAAGTTATGATATACAGTATTTACTCTATAAAGTCGGATACTGATATATAGTGTTTACTCTACAAAGTCACGATATACAGTGTTTACTCTATAAAGCCAGATACTGATATATAGTGTCTACTCTATAAAGCCAGATACTGATATATAGTGTTTACTCTATAAAGTAAGATACTGATATATAGTGTTAACTCTATAAAGTCAGATACTGATATATAGTGTTTACTCTATAAAGTCACATACTGATATATAGTGTTTACTCTATAAAGTCACATACTGATATATAGTGTTTACTCTATAAAGTCATGATATAGAGTGTTTACTCTATAAAGTCAGATACTGATATACAGTGTTTACTCTATAAAGTCAGATACTGATATATAGTGTTTACTCTATAAAGTCAGATACTGATATATAGTGTTTACTCTATAAAGTCAGATACGGATATACAGTGTTTACTCTATAAAGACAGATACTGATATATGGTGTTCAATCTATGAAGACAAATACTGATATATAGTGTTTAATCTATGAAGACAGATACCGATATATAGTGATTACTCTATAAAGTCATGATATACAGTGTTTACTCTATAAAGTCAGATACTGATATATAGTGTTTACTCTATAAAGTCAGATACTGATATATAGTGTTTACTCTACAAAGTTACGATATACAGTGTTTACTCTATAAAGTCGGATACTAATATATAGTGTTTACTCTATAAAGTCAGATACTGATATAGAGTGTTTACTCTATAAAGTCAGATACTGATATATAGTGTTTACTCTATAAAGTCAGATACTGATATATAGTGTTTATTCTATAAAGTCAGATACTGATATATAGTGTTTACTCTATAAAGTCAGATACTGATATACAGTGTTTATTCTATAAAGTCAGATACTGATATATAGTGTTTACTCTACAAAGTCACGATATACAGTGTTTACTCTATAAAGACGGATACTGATATATAGTGTTTACTCTATAAAGTCAGATACTGATATACAGTATTTACTCTATAAAGTCGGATACTGATATATAGTGTTTACTCTATAAAGTCAGATATTGACATATAGTGTTTACTCTATCAAGTCAGATACTGATATATAGTGCTTACTCTATAAAGTCACGATATAGAGTGTTTACTCTATAAAGTCAGATACTGATATACAGTGTTTACTCTATAAAGTCAGATACTGATATATAGTGTTTACTCTATAAAGTCAGATACTGATATATAGTGTTTACTCTATAAAGTCACGATATACAGTGTTAACTATATAAAGTCAAATAATGATATATAGTGTTTACTCTACAAAGTCAGAAACTGATATATAGTGTTTACTCTATAAAGTCACGATATACAGTGTTTACTCTATAAAGTCGGATACTGATATATAGTGTTTAATCTATGAAGACATATACTGATATATAGTGCTTACTCTATAAAGTCATGATATACAGTGTTTACTCTATAAAGTCAGATACTGATATATAGTGTTTACTCTATAAAGTCAGATACTGATATATAGTGTTTACTCTATGAAGACAGATACTGATATATAGTGTTTAATCTATGAAGACAGATACTGATATATAGTGAGTACTCTATAAAGTCATGATATATAGTGTTTAATCTATAAAGTCAGATACTGATATACAGTGTTTACTCTATAAAGTCAGATACTGATATATAGTGTTTGCTCTATAAAGTCAGATACTGATATATAGTGTTTACTCTATAAAGACATGATATATAGTGTTTACTCTATAAAGTCAGATACTGATATATAGTGTTTAATCTATGAAGACAGATACTGATATATAGTGTTTACTCTATAAAGTCATGATATACAGTGTTTATTCTATAAAGTCAGATACTGATATATAGTGTTTACTCTATAAAGTCGGATACGGATATACAGTGTTTACTCTATAAAGTCAGATACTGATATATAAAGTTTACTCTATCAAGTCAGATACTGATATTTAGTGTTTACTCTATAAAGTCATGATATAGAGTGTTTACTCTATAAAGTCAAATACTGATAAAAAGTGTTTACTCTATAAAGTCAGATACTGATATATAGTGTTTACTCTATAAAGTCAAATACTGATATACAGTGTTTACTCTATAAAGTCAGATACTGATATATAGTGTTTACTCTATAAAGTCAGATACTGATATATAGTGTTTACTCTATAAAGTCAGATACTGATATATAGTGTTTACTCTATAAAGTCATGATATACAGTGTTTACTCTATAAAGTCAGATACTGATATATAGTGTTTAGTCTATAAAGTCATGATATACAGTGTTTATTCTATAAA
This sequence comes from Pictodentalium vernedei, assembly GCA_031216915.1. Lineage (NCBI taxonomy): Eukaryota > Metazoa > Mollusca > Scaphopoda > Dentaliida > Dentaliidae > Pictodentalium > Pictodentalium vernedei. Next base: position 8,962,629 of record CM062291.1, on the reverse strand, counting down.
GTCAGATACTGATATACAGTGTTTACTCTATCAAGTCAGATACTGATATTTAGTGTTTACTCTATAAAGTCATGATATAGAGTGTTTACTCTATAAAGTCAAATACTGATAAAAAGTGTTTACTCTATAAAGTCAGATACTGATATATAGTGTTTACTCTATAAAGTCATGATATACAGTGTTTACTCTATAACTGATATACAGTGTTTACTCTATAAAGTAAGATACTGATATATAGTGTTTACTCTATAAAGTCAGATACTGATATACAGTGTTTACTCTATAAAGTCATGATATACAGTGTTTACTCTATAAAGTCAGATACTGATATATAGTGTTTACTCTATAAAGTCATGATATACAGTCTTTACTCTATAAAGTCATGATAAACAGCGTTTACTCTATAAAGTCAGATACTGATATATAGTGTTTACTCTATAAAGTCATGATATACAGTGTTTACTCTATAAAGTCAGATACTGATATATAGTGTTTACTCTATAAAGTCAGATACTGATATACAGTGTTTACTCTATAAAGTCATGATATACAGTGTTTACTCTATCAAGTCAGATACTGATATATAGTGTTTACTCTATAAAGTCAGATACTGATATACAGTGTTTACTCTATAAAGTCGGATACTGATATACAGTGTTTACTCTATAAAGTCAGATACTGATATATAGTGTTTACTCTATAAAGTCAGATACTGATATATAGTGTTTACTCTATAAAGTCATGATATACAGTGTTTACTCTATAACTGATATACAGTCTTTACTCTATAAAGTGGGATACTGATATATAGTGTTTACTCTATAAAGCCAGATACTGATATATAGTGTTTACTCTATAAAGTCAGATACTGATATATAGTGTTTACTCTATAAAGTAAGAGACTGATATATAGTGTTTACTCTATAAAGTCAGATACTGATATATAGTGTTTACTCTATAAAGTCAGATACTGATATATAGTGTTTACTCTATAAAGTCAGATACGGGTATATAGCGTTTACTCTATAAAGTCATGATATACAGTATTTACTCTATAAAGTCAGATACTGATATACAGTGTTTACTCTATAAAGTCAGATACTGATATATAGCGTTTACTCTATAAAGTCATGATATACAGTGTTTACTCTATAAAGTCAGATACTGATATATAGCGTTGACTCTATAAAATCATGATATACAGTGTTTACTCTATAAAGTCAGATACTGATATATAGCGTTTACTCTATAAAGTCATGATATACAGTGTTTACTCTATAAAGTCAGATACTGATATATAGCGTTTACTCTATAAAGTCAGATACCGATATAAGTGTTTACTCTATAAAGTCAGATACTGATATGTAGTGTTTACTCTATAAAGTCAGATACTGATATATAGTGTTTACTCTATAAAGTCAGATACTGATATATAGTGTTTACTCTATAAAGTCACGACATACAGTGTTTACTCTATAAAGTCAGATACTGATATATAGTCTTTACTCTATAAAGTCAGATACTGATATATAGTGTTTACTCTATAAAGTCATGATATATAGTGTTTACTCTATAAAGTCAGATACTGATATATAGTGTTCACTCTACAAAGTCACGATATACAGTGTTTACTCTATAAAGCCAGATACTGATATATAGTGTTTACTCTATAAAGTCAGATACTGAAATACAGTGTTTTACTCTATAAAGTCAGATACTGATATATAGTGTTTATTCTATAAAGTCAGATACTGATATATAGTGTTTACTCTATAAAGTTATGATATACAGTATTTACTCTATAAAGTCGGATACTGATATATAGTGTTTACTCTACAAAGTCACGATATACAGTGTTTACTCTATAAAGCTAGATACTGATATATAGTGTCTACTCTATAAAGCCAGATACTGATATATAGTGTTTACTCTATAAAGTAAGATACTGATATATAGTGTTAACTCTATAAAGTCAGATACTGATATATAGTGTTTACTCTATAAAGTCACATACTGATATATAGTGTTTACTCTATAAAGTCACATACTGATATATAGTGTTTACTCTATAAAGTCATGATATAGAGTGTTTACTCTATAAAGTCAGATACTGATATACAGTGTTTACTCTATAAAGTCAGATACTGATATATAGTGTTTACTCTATAAAGTCAGATACTGATATATAGTGTTTACTCTATAAAGTCAGATACGGATATACAGTGTTTACTCTATAAAGACAGATACTGATATATGGTGTTCAATCTATGAAGACAAATACTGATATATAGTGTTTAATCTATGAAGACAGATACCGATATATAGTGATTACTCTATAAAGTCATGATATACAGTGTTTACTCTATAAAGTCAGATACTGATATATAGTGTTTACTCTATAAAGTCAGATACTGATATATAGTGTTTACTCTACAAAGTTACGATATACAGTGTTTACTCTATAAAGTCGGATACTAATATATAGTGTTTACTCTATAAAGTCAGATACTGATATAGAGTGTTTACTCTATAAAGTCAGATACTGATATATAGTGTTTACTCTATAAAGTCAGATACTGATATATAGTGTTTATTCTATAAAGTCAGATACTGATATATAGTGTTTACTCTATAAAGTCAGATACTGATATACAGTGTTTATTCTATAAAGTCAGATACTGATATATAGTGTTTACTCTACAAAGTCACGATATACAGTGTTTACTCTATAAAGACGGATACTGATATATAGTGTTTACTCTATAAAGTCAGATACTGATATACAGTATTTACTCTATAAAGTCGGATACTGATATATAGTGTTTACTCTATAAAGTCAGATATTGACATATAGTGTTTACTCTATAAAGTCAGATACTGATATATAGTGTTTACTCTATAAAGTCACGATATAGAGTGTTTACTCTATAAAGTCAGATACTGATATACAGTGTTTACTCTATAAAGTCAGATACTGATATATAGTGTTTACTCTATAAAGTCAGATACTGATATATAGTGTTTACTCTATAAAGTCACGATATACAGTGTTTACTATATAAAGTCAAATAATGATATATAGTGTTTACTCTACAAAGTCAGAAACTGATATATAGTGTTTACTCTATAAAGTCACGATATACAGTGTTTACTCTATAAAGTCGGATACTGATATATAGTGTTTAATCTATGAAGACATATACTGATATATAGTGCTTACTCTATAAAGTCATGATATACAGTGTTTACTCTATAAAGTCAGATACTGATATATAGTGTTTACTCTATAAAGTCAGATACTGATATATAGTGTTTACTCTATGAAGACAGATACTGATATATAGTGTTTAATCTATGAAGACAGATACTGATATATAGTGAGTACTCTATAAAGTCATGATATATAGTGTTTAATCTATAAAGTCAGATACTGATATACAGTGTTTACTCTATAAAGTCAGATACTGATATATAGTGTTTGCTCTATAAAGTCAGATACTGATATATAGTGTTTACTCTATAAAGACATGATATATAGTGTTTACTCTATAAAGTCAGATACTGATATATAGTGTTTAATCTATGAAGACAGATACTGATATATAGTGTTTACTCTATAAAGTCATGATATACAGTGTTTATTCTATAAAGTCAGATACTGATATATAGTGTTTACTCTATAAAGTCGGATACGGATATACAGTGTTTACTCTATAAAGTCAGATACTGATATATAAAGTTTACTCTATCAAGTCAGATACTGATATTTAGTGTTTACTCTATAAAGTCATGATATAGAGTGTTTACTCTATAAAGTCAAATACTGATAAAAAGTGTTTACTCTATAAAGTCAGATACTGATATATAGTGTTTACTCTATAAAGTCAAATACTGATATACAGTGTTTACTCTATAAAGTCAGATACTGATATATAGTGTTTACTCTATAAAGTCAGATACTGATATATAGTGTTTACTCTATAAAGTCAGATACTGATATATAGTGTTTACTCTATAAAGTCATGATATACAGTGTTTACTCTATAAAGTCAGATACTGATATATAGTGTTTAGTCTATAAAGTCATGATATACAGTGTTTATTCTATAAAGTCAGATACTGATATACAGTGTTTACTCTATCAAGTCAGATACTGATATTTAGTGTTAACTCTATAAAGTCATGATATACAGTGTTTACTCTATAAAGTCAAATACTGATATACAGTGTTTACTCTATAAAGTCAGATACTGATATATAGTGTTTACTCTATAAAGTCAGACACTGATATATAGTGTTTACTCTATAAAGTCATGATATACAGCGTTTACTCTATAAAGTCAGATACTGATACATAGTGTTTACTCTATAAAGTCATGACATACAGTGTTTACTCTATAAAGTCAGATACTGATATATAGTGTTTACTCTATAAAGTCAGATACTGATACATAGTGTTTACTCTATAAAGTCATGATATACAGTGTTTACTCTATAAAGTCAGATACTGATATATAGTGTTTACTCTATAAAGTCATGATATACAGTGTTTACTCTATAAAGTCAGATACTGATATATAGTGTTTACTCTATAAAGTCATGATATACAGTGTTTACTCTATAACTGATATACAGTGTTTACTCTATAAAGTAAGATACTGATATATAGTGTTTACTCTATAAAGTCAGATACTGATATACAGTGTTTACTCTATAAAGTCATGATATACAGTGTTTACTCTATAAAGTCAGATACTGATATATAGCGTTTACTCTATAAAGTCATGATATACAGTGTTTACTCTATAAAGTCATGATAAACAGCGTTTACTCTATAAAGTCAGATACTGATATATAGTGTTTACTCTATAAAGTCATGATATACAGTGTTTACTCTATAAAGTCAGATACTGATATATAGTGTTTACTCTATAAAGTCAGATACTGATATATAGTGTTTACTCTATAAAGTCATGATATACAGTGTTTACTCTATCAAGTCGGATACTGATATATAGTGTTTAATCTATGAAGTAAGATACTGATATATAGTGTTTACTCTATAAAGTCAGATACTGATATATAGTGTTTACTCTATAAAGTCGGATACTGATATATAGTGTTTACTCTATAAAGTCAGATACTGATATATAGGGTATAATCAATGAAGTCAGATAGTGTTTACTCTATAAAGTCACAATATACAGTGTTTACTCTACAAAGTCAGATACCGATATATAGTGTTTACTCTATAAAGTCAGATACTGATATATAGTGTTTACTCTATAAAGTCATGATATACAGTGTTTACTCTATAAAGTCGGATACTGATATATATTGTTTACTCTATAAAGTCAGATAGTGATATACAGTATTTACTCTATAAAGTCAGATACTGATATATAGTGTTTACTCTATAAAGTCATGATATAAAGTGTTTATTCTATAAAGTCAGATACGGATCTACAGTGTTTACTCTATAAAGTCAGATACTGATAGATAGTGTTTACTCTATAAAGTCAGATACTGATATATAGTGTTTACTCTATAAAGTCAGATACTGACATATAGTGTTTACTCTATGAAGTCAGATACTGATATATAGTGTTTACTCTATAAAGTCGTAATATACAGTGTTTACTCTATAAAGTCAGATACGGATATACAGTGTTTACTCTATAAAGTCAGATACTGATATATAGTGTTTACTCTATAAAGTCAGATACTGATATATAGTGTTTACTCTATAAAGTCATGATATACAGTGTTTACTCTATAAAGTCAGATACGGATATACAGTGTTTACTCTATAAAGTCAGATACGCATATACAGTGTTTACTCTATGAAGTCATGATATACAGTATTTACTCTATAAAGTCAGATACGGCTATACAGTGTTTACTCTATAAAGTCAGATACTGATATATAGGGTATAATCTATGAAGTCAGATAGTGTTTACTCTATAAAGTCACGATATACAGTGTTTACTCTACAAAGTCAGATACTGATATATAGTGTTTACTCTATAAAGTCAGATACTGATATATAGTGTTTACTCTATAAAGTCATGATATACAGAGTTTACTCTATAAAGTCCGATACTGATATACAGTGTTTACTCTATAAAGTCAGATACTGATAGATAGAGTTTACTCTATAAAGTCAGATACTGATAAATAGTGTTTACTCTATAAAGGCAGATACTGATATATAGTGTTTACTCTATAACGTCATGATATAGAGTATTTACTCTATAAAGTCAGAAACGGATATACAGTGTTTACTCTATAAAGTCAGATACTGATATATAGTGTTTACTCTATAAAGTCAGATACTGATATATAGTGTTTACTCTATAAAGTCATGATATACAGTGTTTACTCTATAAAGTCAGATACGCATATACAGTGTTCACTCTATAAAGTCAGATACTGATATATAGTGTTTACTCTATGAAGTCATGATATACAGTATTTACTCTATAAAGTCAGATACGGCTATACAGTGTTTACTCTATAAAGTCAGATACTGATATATAGTGTTTACTCTATAAAGTCATGATATACAGTATTTACTCTATAAAGTCAGATACGGATATACAGTGTTTACTCTATAAAGTCAGATACTGATATATAGTGTTTACTCTATAAAGTCATGATATACAGTGTTTCCTCTATAAAGTCAGATACGCATATACAGTGTTTACTCTATAAAGTCAGATACTGATATATAGTGTTTACTCTATGAAGGCAGATACTGATATATAGTGTTTACTCTATAAAGTCACAATATACAGTGTTTACTCTATAAAGTCAAATACTGATATATAGTGTTTACTCTATAAAGTCATGATATATAGTGTTTACTCTATAAAGTCAGATACTGATATATACTGTTTACTCTATAAAGTCAGATACTGATATATAGTGTTTACTCTATAAAGTCACGATATACAGTGTTTACTCTATAAAGTCGGATACTGATATATAGTGTTTACTCTATAAAGTCCGATACTGATATATAGTGTATACTCTATAAAGTCAGATACTGATATATAGTGTTTACTCTATAAAGTCAGATACTGATATATAGCGTTTAATCTATGAAGACAGATACTGATATATAGTGTTTACTCTATAAAGTCATGATATACAGTGTATACTCTATAAAGTCAGATACTGATATATAGTGTTTACTCTATAAAGTCATGATATGTAGTGTTTACTCTATAAAGTCAGATACTGATATATAGTGTTTAATCTATGAAGACAGATACTGATATATAGTGTTTACTCTATAAAGTCATGATATACAGTGTTTATTCTATAAAGTCAGATACTGATATATAGTGTTTACTCTATAAAGTCGGATACTGATATACAGTGTTTATTCTATAAAGTCAGATACTGATATATAGAGTTCACTCTATAAAGTCATGATATAGAATGTTTTCTCTATAAAGTCATGATATAGAGTGTTTACTCTATAAAGTCAAATACTGATAAAAAGTGTTTACTCGATAAAGTCAGATACTGATATATAGTGTTTACTCTATATAGTCATGATATACAGTGTTTACTCTATAAAGTTAGATACTGATACATAGTGTTTACTCTATAAAGTCAGATACTGATATATAGTGTTTAGTTTATAAAGTCATGATGTACAGTGTTTATTCTATAAAGTCAGATACTGATATACAGTGTTTACTCTATAAAGTCAGATACTGATATATAGTGTTTACTCTAAAAAGTCATGATATAGAGTGTTTACTCTATAAAGTCAAATACTGATATACAGTGTTTACTCTATAAAGTCAGATACTGATATACAGTGTTTACTCTATAAAGTCAGATACTGATATATAGTGTTTAGTCTATAAAGTCAGATACTGATATATAGTGTTTAGTCTATGAAGTCATGATGTACAGTGTTTATTCTATAAAGTCAGATACTGATATACAGTGCTTACTCTATAAAGTCAGATACTGATATTTAGTGTTTACTCTATAAAGTCATGTATACAGTGTTTACTCTATAAAGTCAAATACTGATATACAGTGTTTACTCTATAAAGTCAGATACTGATATATAGTGTTTACTCTATAAAGTCGGATACTGATATACAGTGTTTACTCTATAAAGTCAGATACTGATATATAGTGTTTACTCTATAAAGTCAGATACTGATATATAGTGTTTACTCTATAAAGTCAGATACTGATATACAGTGTTTACTCTATAAAGTCGGATACTGATATACAGTGTTTACTCTATAAAGTCAGATACTGATATATAGTGTTCACTCTATAAAGTCAGATACTGATATATAGTGTTTACTCTATAAAGTCATGATATACAGAGTTTACTCTATAAAGTCAGATACTGATATACAGTGTTTACTCTATAAAGTCGGATACTGATATACAGTGTTTACTCTATAAAGTCAGATACTGATATATAGTGTTTACTCTATAAAGTCAGATACTGATATATAGTGTTTACTCTATAAAGTCAGATACTGATATACAGTGTTTACTCTATAAAGTCGGATACTGATATACAGTGTTTACTCAATAAAGTCAGATACTGATATATAGTGTTTACTCTATAAAGTCAGATACTGATATATAGTGTTTACTCTATAAAGTCATGATATACAGTGTTTACTCTATAACTGATATACAGTGTTTACTCTATAAAGTCGGATACTGATATATAGTGTTTAATCTATGAAGTAAGATACTGATATATAGTGTTTACTCTATAAAGTCAGATACTGATATATAGTGTTTACTCTATAAAGTCGGATACTGATATATAGTGTTTACTCTATAAAGTCAGATACTGATATATAGGGTATAATCTATGAAGTCAGATAGTGTTTACTCTATAAAGTCACGATATACAGTGTTTACTCTACAAAGTCAGATACTGATATATAGTGTTTACTCTATAAAGTCAGATACTGATATATAGTGTTTACTCTATAAAGTCATGATATACAGTGTTTACTCTATAAAGTCGGATACTGATATATATTGTTAACTCTATAAAGTCAGATAGTGATATACAGTGTTTACTCTATAAAGTCAGATACTGATATATAGTGTTTACTCTATAAAGTCATGATATACAGTGTTTACTCTATAAAGTCAGATACGGATATACAGTGTTTACTCTATAAAGTCAGATACTGATAGATAGTGTTTACTCTATAAAGTCAGATACTGATATATAGTGTTTACTCTATAAAGTCAGATACTGACATATAGTGTTTACTCTATAAAGTCAGATACTGATATATAGTGTTTACTCTATAAAGTCGTAATATACAGTGTTTACTCTATAAAGTCAGATACGGATATACAGTCTACAAGTCATGATATACAGAGTTTACTCTATAAAGTCCGATACTGATATACAGTGTTTACTCTATAAAGTCAGACACTGATAGATAGTGTTTACTCTATAAAGTCAGATACTGATATATAGTGTTTACTCTATAAAGGCAGATACTGATATATAGTGTTTACTCTATAACGTCATGATATAGAGTATTTACTCTATAAAGTCAGAAACGGATATACAGTGTTTACTCTATAAAGTCAGATACTGATATATAGTGTTTACTCTATAAAGTCAGATACTGATATATAGTGTTTACTCTATAAAGTCATGATATACAGTGTTTACTCTATAAAGTCAGATACGCATATACAGTGTTCACTCTATAAAGTCAGATACTGATATATAGTGTTTACTCTATGAAGTCATGATATACAGTATTTACTCTATAAAGTCAGATACGGCTATACAGTGTTTACTCTATAAAGTCAGATACTGATATATAGTGTTTACTCTATAAAGTCATGATATACAGTATTTACTCTATAAAGTCAGATACGGATATACAGTGTTTACTCTATAAAGTCAGATACTGATATATAGTGTTTACTCTATAAAGTCATGATATACAGTGTTTACTCTATAAAGTCAGATACGCATATACAGTGTTTACTCTATAAAGTCAGATACTGATATATAGTGTTTACTCTATGAAGGCAGATACTGATATATAGTGTTTACTCTATAAAGTCACAATATACAGTGTTTACTCTATAAAGTCAAATACTGATATATAGTGTTTACTCTATAAAGTCATGATATATAGTGTTTACTCTATAAAGTCAGATACTGATATATACTGTTTACTCTATAAAGTCAGATACTGATATATAGTGTTTACTCTATAAAGTCACGATATACAGTGTTTTACTCTATAAAGTCGGATACTGATATATAGTGTTTACTCTATAAAGTCCGATACTGATATATAGTGTATACTCTATAAAGTCAGATACTGATATATAGTGTTTACTCTATAAAGTCAGATACTGATATATAGCGTTTAATCTATGAAGACAGATACTGATATATAGTGTTTACTCTATAAAGTCATGATATACAGTGTATACTCTATAAAGTCAGATACTGATATATAGTGTTTACTCTATAAAGTCATGATATGTAGTGTTTACTCTATAAAGTCAGATACTGATATATAGTGTTTAATCTATGAAGACAGATACTGATATATAGTGTTTACTCTATAAAGTCATGATATACAGTGTTTATTCTATAAAGTCAGATACTGATATATAGTGTTTACTCTATAAAGTCGGATACTGATATACAGTGTTTATTCTATAAAGTCAGATACTGATATATAGAGTTCACTCTATAAAGTCATGATATAGAATGTTTTCTCTATAAAGTCATGATATAGAGTGTTTACTCTATAAAGTCAAATACTGATAAAAAGTGTTTACTTGATAAAGTCAGATACTGATATATAGTGTTTACTCTATATAGTCATGATATACAGTGTTTACTCTATAAAGTTAGATACTGATACATAGTGTTTACTCTATAAAGTCAGATACTGATATATAGTGTTTAGTTTATAAAGTCATGATGTACAGTGTTTATTCTATAAAGTCAGATACTGATATACAGTGTTTACTCTATAAAGTCACGATATACAGTGTTTACTATATAAAGTCAAATAATGATATATAGTGTTTACTCTACAAAGTCAGAAACTGATATATAGTGTTTACTCTATAAAGTCACGATATACAGTGTTTACTCTATAAAGTCGGATACTGATATATAGTGTTTAATCTATGAAGACAGATACTGATATATAGTGTTTAATCTATGAAGACAGATACTGATATATAATGCTTACTCTATAAAGTCATGATATACAGTGTTTACTCTATAAAGTCAGATACTGATATATAGTGTTTACTCTATAAAGTCAGATACTGATATATAGTGTTTACTCTATGAAGACAGATACTGATATATAGTGTTTAATCTATGAAGACAGATACTGATATATAGTGAGTACTCTATAAAGTCATGATATATAGTGTTTAATCTATAAAGTCAGATACTGATATACAGTGTTTTACTCTATAAAGTCAGATACTGATATATAGTGTTTGCTCTATAAAGTCAGATACTGATATATAGTGTTTACTCTATAAAGACATGATATATAGTGTTTACTCTATAAAGTCAGATACTGATATATAGTGTTTAATCTATGAAGACAGATACTGATATATAGTGTTTACTCTATAAAGTCGGATACGGATATACAGTGTTTACTCTTATAAAGTCAGATACTGATATATAAAGTTTACTCTATCAAGTCAGATACTGATATTTAGTGTTTACTCTATAAAGTCATGATATAGAGTGTTTACTCTATAAAGTCAAATACTGATAAAAAGTGTTTACTCTATAAAGTCAGATACTGATATATAGTGTTTACTCTATAAAGTCATGATATACAGTGTTTACTCTATAACTGATATACAGTGTTTACTCTATAAAGTAAGATACTGATATATAGTGTTTACTCTATAAAGTCAGATACTGATATACAGTGTTTACTCTATAAAGTCATGATATACAGTGTTTACTCTATAAAGTCAGATACTGATATATAGTGTTTTACTCTATAAAGTCATGATATACAGTCTTTACTCTATAAAGTCATGATAACAGCGTTTACTCTATAAAGTCAGATACTGATATATAGTGTTTACTCTATAAAGTCATGATATACAGTGTTTACTCTATAAAGTCAGATACTGATATATAGTGTTTTACTCTATAAAGTCAGATACTGATATACAGTGTTTACTCTATAAAGTCATGATATACAGTGTTTACTCTATCAAGTCAGATACTGATATACAGTGTTTACTCTATAAAGTCAGATACTGATATACAGTGTTTACTCTATAAAGTCGGATACTGATATACAGTGTTTACTCTATAAAGTCAGATACTGATATATAGTGTTTACTCTATAAAGTCAGATACTGATATATAGTGTTTACTCTATAAAGTCATGATATACAGTGTTTACTCTATAACTGATATACAGTCTTTACTCTATAAAGTGGGATACTGATATATAGTGTTTACTCTATAAAGTCAGATACTGATATATAGTGTTTACTCTATAAAGTAAGAGACTGATATATAGTGTTTACTCTATAAAGTCAGATACTGATATATAGTGTTTACTCTATAAAGTCAGATACTGATATATAGTGTTTACTCTATAAAGTCAGATACGGGTATATAGCGTTTACTCTATAAAGTCATGATATACAGTATTTACTCTATAAAGTCAGATACTGATATACAGTGTTTACTCTATAAAGTCAGATACTGATATATAGCGTTTACTCTATAAAGTCATGATATACAGTGTTTACTCTATAAAGTCAGATACTGATATATAGCGTTGACTCTATAAAATCATGATATACAGTGTTTACTCTATAAAGTCAGATACTGATATATAGCGTTTACTCTATAAAGTCATGATATACAGTGTTTACTCTATAAAGTCAGATACTGATATATAGCGTTTACTCTATAAAGTCAGATACCGATATAAGTGTTTACTCTATAAAGTCAGATACTGATATGTAGTGTTTACTCTATAAAGTCAGATACTGATATATAGTGTTTACTCTATAAAGTCAGATACTGATATATAGTGTTTACTCTATAAAGTCACGACATACAGTGTTTACTCTATAAAGTCAGATACTGATATATAGTCTTTACTCTATAAAGTCAGATACTGATATATACTGTTTACTCTATAAAGTCAGATACTGATATATAGTGTTTACTCTATAAAGTCACGACATACAGTATTCACTCTATAAAGTCAGATACTGAAATATAGTCTTTACTCTATAAAGTCAGATACTGATATATACTGTTTACTCTATAAAGTCACGATATACAGTGTTTACTCTATAAAGTCAGATACTGATATATAGTATTTACTCTATAAAGTCAGATACTGATATATAGTGTTTACTCTATAAAGTCAGATACTGATATATACTGTTTACTCTATAAAGTCAGATACTGATATATAGTGTTTACTCTATAAAGTCACGATATACAGTGTTTACTCTATAAAGTCAGATACTGATATATAGTGTTTACTCTATACAGTCAGATACTGATATATAGTGTTTACTCTATAAAGTCATGATATATAGTGTTTACTCTATAAAGTCAGATACTGATATATAGTGTTCACTCTACAAAGTCACGATATACAGTGTTTACTCTATAAAGCCAGATACCGATATATAGTGTTTACTCTATAAAGTCAGATACTGAAATACAGTGTTTTACTCTATAAAGTCAGATACTGATATATAGTGTTTATTCTATAAAGTCAGATACTGATATATAGTGTTTACTCTATAAAGTTATGATATACAGTATTTACTCTATAAAGTCGGATACTGATATATAGTGTTTACTCTACAAAGTCACGATATACAGTGTTTACTCTATAAAGCCAGATACTGATATATAGTGTCTACTCTATAAAGCCAGATACTGATATATAGTGTTTACTCTATAAAGTAAGATACTGATATATAGTGTTAACTTTATAAAGTCAGATACTGATATATAGTGTTTACTCTATAAAGTCACATACTGATATATAGTGTTTACTCTATAAAGTCACATACTGATATATAGTGTTTACTCTATAAAGTCATGATATAGAGTGTTTACTCTATAAAGTCAGATACTGATATACAGTGTTTACTCTATAAAGTCAGATACTGATATATAGTGTTTACTCTATAAAGTCAGATACTGATATATAGTGTTTACTCTATAAAGTCAGATACGGATATACAGTGTTTACTCTATAAAGACAGATACTGATATATGGTGTTCAATCTATGAAGACAAATACTGATATATAGTGTTTAATCTATGAAGACAGATACCGATATATAGTGATTACTCTATAAAGTCATGATATACAGTGTTTACTCTATAAAGTCAGATACTGATATATAGTGTTTACTCTATAAAGTCAGATACTGATATATAGTGTTTACTCTACAAAGTTACGATATACAGTGTTTACTCTATAAAGTCGGATACTAATATATAGTGTTTACTCTATAAAGTCAGATACTGATATAGAGTGTTTACTCTATAAAGTCAGATACTGATATATAGTGTTTACTCTATAAAGTCAGATACTGATATATAGTGTTTATTCTATAAAGTCAGATACTGATATATAGTGTTTACTCTATAAAGTCAGATACTGATATACAGTGTTTATTCTATAAAGTCAGATACTGATATATAGTGTTTACTCTACAAAGTCACGATATACAGTGTTTACTCTATAAAGACGGATACTGATATATAGTGTTTACTCTATAAAGTCAGATACTGATATACAGTATTTACTCTATAAAGTCGGATACTGATATATAGTGTTTACTCTATAAAGTCAGATATTGACATATAGTGTTTACTCTATAAAGTCAGATACTGATATATAGTGTTTACTCTATAAAGTCACGATATAGAGTGTTTACTCTATAAAGTCAGATACTGATATACAGTGTTTACTCTATAAAGTCAGATACTGATATATAGTGTTTACTCTATAAAGTCAGATACTGATATATAGTGTTTACTCTATAAAGTCACGATATACAGTGTTTACTATATAAAGTCAAATAATGATATATAGTGTTTACTCTACAAAGTCAGAAACTGATATATAGTGTTTACTCTATAAAGTCACGATATACAGTGTTTACTCTATAAAGTCGGATACTGATATATAGTGTTTAATCTATGAAGACATATACTGATATATAGTGCTTACTCTATAAAGTCATGATATACAGTGTTTACTCTATAAAGTCAGATACTGATATATAGTGTTTACTCTATAAAGTCAGATACTGATATATAGTGTTTACTCTATGAAGACAGATACTGATATATAGTGTTTAATCTATGAAGACAGATACTGATATATAGTGAGTACTCTATAAAGTCATGATATATAGTGTTTAATCTATAAAGTCAGATACTGATATACAGTGTTTACTCTATAAAGTCAGATACTGATATATAGTGTTTGCTCTATAAAGTCAGATACTGATATATAGTGTTTACTCTATAAAGACATGATATATAGTGTTTACTCTATAAAGTCAGATACTGATATATAGTGTTTAATCTATGAAGACAGATACTGATATATAGTGTTTACTCTATAAAGTCATGATATACAGTGTTTATTCTATAAAGTCAGATACTGATATATAGTGTTTACTCTATAAAGTCGGATACGGATATACAGTGTTTACTCTATAAAGTCAGATACTGATATATAAAGTTTACTCTATCAAGTCAGATACTGATATTTAGTGTTTACTCTATAAAGTCATGATATAGAGTGTTTACTCTATAAAGTCAAATACTGATAAAAAGTGTTTACTCTATAAAGTCAGATACTGATATATAGTGTTTACTCTATAAAGTCAAATACTGATATACAGTGTTTACTCTATAAAGTCAGATACTGATATATAGTGTTTACTCTATAAAGTCAGATACTGATATATAGTGTTTACTCTATAAAGTCAGATACTGATATATAGTGTTTACTCTATAAAGTCATGATATACAGTGTTTACTCTATAAAGTCAGATACTGATATATAGTGTTTAGTCTATAAAGTCATGATATACAGTGTTTATTCTATAAAGTCAGATACTGATATACAGTGTTTACTCTATCAAGTCAGATACTGATATTTAGTGTTTACTCTATAAAGTCATGATATAGAGTGTTTACTCTATAAAGTCAAATACTGATAAAAAGTGTTTACTCTATAAAGTCAGATACTGATATATAGTGTTTACTCTATAAAGTCATGATATACAGTGTTTACTCTATAACTGATATACAGTGTTTACTCTATAAAGTAAGATACTGATATATAGTGTTTACTCTATAAAGTCAGATACTGATATACAGTGTTTACTCTATAAAGTCATGATATACAGTGTTTACTCTATAAAGTCAGATACTGATATATAGTGTTTACTCTATAAAGTCATGATATACAGTCTTTACTCTATAAAGTCATGATAAACAGCGTTTACTCTATAAAGTCAGATACTGATATATAGTGTTTACTCTATAAAGTCATGATATACAGTGTTTACTCTATAAAGTCAGATACTGATATATAGTGTTTACTCTATAAAGTCAGATACTGATATACAGTGTTTACTCTATAAAGTCATGATATACAGTGTTTACTCTATCAAGTCAGATACTGATATATAGTGTTTACTCTATAAAGTCAGATACTGATATACAGTGTTTACTCTATAAAGTCGGATACTGATATACAGTGTTTACTCTATAAAGTCAGATACTGATATATAGTGTTTACTCTATAAAGTCAGATACTGATATATAGTGTTTACTCTATAAAGTCATGATATACAGTGTTTACTCTATAACTGATATACAGTCTTTACTCTATAAAGTGGGATACTGATATATAGTGTTTACTCTATAAAGCCAGATACTGATATATAGTGTTTACTCTATAAAGTCAGATACTGATATATAGTGTTTACTCTATAAAGTAAGAGACTGATATATAGTGTTTACTCTATAAAGTCAGATACTGATATATAGTGTTTACTCTATAAAGTCAGATACTGATATATAGTGTTTACTCTATAAAGTCAGATACGGGTATATAGCGTTTACTCTATAAAGTCATGATATACAGTATTTACTCTATAAAGTCAGATACTGATATACAGTGTTTACTCTATAAAGTCAGATACTGATATATAGCGTTTACTCTATAAAGTCATGATATACAGTGTTTACTCTATAAAGTCAGATACTGATATATAGCGTTGACTCTATAAAATCATGATATACAGTGTTTACTCTATAAAGTCAGATACTGATATATAGCGTTTACTCTATAAAGTCATGATATACAGTGTTTACTCTATAAAGTCAGATACTGATATATAGCGTTTACTCTATAAAGTCAGATACCGATATAAGTGTTTACTCTATAAAGTCAGATACTGATATGTAGTGTTTACTCTATAAAGTCAGATACTGATATATAGTGTTTACTCTATAAAGTCAGATACTGATATATAGTGTTTACTCTATAAAGTCACGACATACAGTGTTTACTCTATAAAGTCAGATACTGATATATAGTCTTTACTCTATAAAGTCAGATACTGATATATACTGTTTACTCTATAAAGTCAGATACTGATATATAGTGTTTACTCTATAAAGTCACGACATACAGTATTCACTCTATAAAGTCAGATACTGAAATATAGTCTTTACTCTATAAAGTCAGATACTGATATATACTGTTTACTCTATAAAGTCACGATATACAGTGTTTACTCTATAAAGTCAGATACTGATATATAGTATTTACTCTATAAAGTCAGATACTGATATATAGTGTTTACTCTATAAAGTCAGATACTGATATATACTGTTTACTCTATAAAGTCAGATACTGATATATAGTGTTTACTCTATAAAGTCACGATATACAGTGTTTACTCTATAAAGTCAGATACTGATATATAGTGTTTACTCTATACAGTCAGATACTGATATATAGTGTTTACTCTATAAAGTCATGATATATAGTGTTTACTCTATAAAGTCAGATACTGATATATAGTGTTCACTCTACAAAGTCACGATATACAGTGTTTACTCTATAAAGCCAGATACTGATATATAGTGTTTACTCTATAAAGTCAGATACTGAAATACAGTGTTTTACTCTATAAAGTCAGATACTGATATATAGTGTTTATTCTATAAAGTCAGATACTGATATATAGTGTTTACTCTATAAAGTTATGATATACAGTATTTACTCTATAAAGTCGGATACTGATATATAGTGTTTACTCTACAAAGTCACGATATACAGTGTTTACTCTATAAAGCCAGATACTGATATATAGTGTCTACTCTATAAAGCCAGATACTGATATATAGTGTTTACTCTATAAAGTAAGATACTGATATATAGTGTTAACTCTATAAAGTCAGATACTGATATATAGTGTTTACTCTATAAAGTCACATACTGATATATAGTGTTTACTCTATAAAGTCACATACTGATATATAGTGTTTACTCTATAAAGTCATGATATAGAGTGTTTACTCTATAAAGTCAGATACTGATATACAGTGTTTACTCTATAAAGTCAGATACTGATATATAGTGTTTACTCTATAAAGTCAGATACTGATATATAGTGTTTACTCTATAAAGTCAGATACGGATATACAGTGTTTACTCTATAAAGACAGATACTGATATATGGTGTTCAATCTATGAAGACAAATACTGATATATAGTGTTTAATCTATGAAGACAGATACCGATATATAGTGATTACTCTATAAAGTCATGATATACAGTGTTTACTCTATAAAGTCAGATACTGATATATAGTGTTTACTCTATAAAGTCAGATACTGATATATAGTGTTTACTCTACAAAGTTACGATATACAGTGTTTACTCTATAAAGTCGGATACTAATATATAGTGTTTACTCTATAAAGTCAGATACTGATATAGAGTGTTTACTCTATAAAGTCAGATACTGATATATAGTGTTTACTCTATAAAGTCAGATACTGATATATAGTGTTTATTCTATAAAGTCAGATACTGATATATAGTGTTTACTCTATAAAGTCAGATACTGATATACAGTGTTTATTCTATAAAGTCAGATACTGATATATAGTGTTTACTCTACAAAGTCACGATATACAGTGTTTACTCTATAAAGACGGATACTGATATATAGTGTTTACTCTATAAAGTCAGATACTGATATACAGTATTTACTCTATAAAGTCGGATACTGATATATAGTGTTTACTCTATAAAGTCAGATATTGACATATAGTGTTTACTCTATAAAGTCAGATACTGATATATAGTGTTTACTCTATAAAGTCACGATATAGAGTGTTTACTCTATAAAGTCAGATACTGATATACAGTGTTTACTCTATAAAGTCAGATACTGATATATAGTGTTTACTCTATAAAGTCAGATACTGATATATAGTGTTTACTCTATAAAGTCACGATATACAGTGTTTACTATATAAAGTCAAATAATGATATATAGTGTTTACTCTACAAAGTCAGAAACTGATATATAGTGTTTACTCTATAAAGTCACGATATACAGTGTTTACTCTATAAAGTCGGATACTGATATATAGTGTTTAATCTATGAAGACATATACTGATATATAGTGCTTACTCTATAAAGTCATGATATACAGTGTTTACTCTATAAAGTCAGATACTGATATATAGTGTTTACTCTATAAAGTCAGATACTGATATATAGTGTTTACTCTATGAAGACAGATACTGATATATAGTGTTTAATCTATGAAGACAGATACTGATATATAGTGAGTACTCTATAAAGTCATGATATATAGTGTTTAATCTATAAAGTCAGATACTGATATACAGTGTTTACTCTATAAAGTCAGATACTGATATATAGTGTTTGCTCTATAAAGTCAGATACTGATATATAGTGTTTACTCTATAAAGACATGATATATAGTGTTTACTCTATAAAGTCAGATACTGATATATAGTGTTTAATCTATGAAGACAGATACTGATATATAGTGTTTACTCTATAAAGTCATGATATACAGTGTTTATTCTATAAAGTCAGATACTGATATATAGTGTTTACTCTATAAAGTCGGATACGGATATACAGTGTTTACTCTATAAAGTCAGATACTGATATATAAAGTTTACTCTATCAAGTCAGATACTGATATTTAGTGTTTACTCTATAAAGTCATGATATAGAGTGTTTACTCTATAAAGTCAAATACTGATAAAAAGTGTTTACTCTATAAAGTCAGATACTGATATATAGTGTTTACTCTATAAAGTCAAATACTGATATACAGTGTTTACTCTATAAAGTCAGATACTGATATATAGTGTTTACTCTATAAAGTCAGATACTGATATATAGTGTTTACTCTATAAAGTCAGATACTGATATATAGTGTTTACTCTATAAAGTCATGATATACAGTGTTTACTCTATAAAGTCAGATACTGATATATAGTGTTTAGTCTATAAAGTCATGATATACAGTGTTTATTCTATAAAGTCAGATACTGATATACAGTGTTTACTCTATCAAGTCAGATACTGATATTTAGTGTTAACTCTATAAAGTCATGATATACAGTGTTTACTCTATAAAGTCAAATACTGATATACAGTGTTTACTCTATAAAGTCAGATACTGATATATAGTGTTTACTCTATAAAGTCAGACACTGATATATAGTGTTTACTCTATAAAGTCATGATATACAGCGTTTACTCTATAAAGTCAGATACTGATACATAGTGTTTACTCTATAAAGTCATGACATACAGTGTTTACTCTATAAAGTCAGATACTGATATATAGTGTTTACTCTATAAAGTCAGATACTGATACATAGTGTTTACTCTATAAAGTCATGATATACAGTGTTTACTCTATAAAGTCAGATACTGATATATAGTGTTTACTCTATAAAGTCATGATATACAGCGTTTACTCTATAAAGTCAGATACTGATATATAGTGTTTACTCTATAAAGTCATGATATACAGTGTTTACTCTATAACTGATATACAGTGTTTACTCTATAAAGTAAGATACTGATATATAGTGTTTACTCTATAAAGTCAGATACTGATATACAGTGTTTACTCTATAAAGTCATGATATACAGTGTTTACTCTATAAAGTCAGATACTGATATATAGCGTTTACTCTATAAAGTCATGATATACAGTGTTTACTCTATAAAGTCATGATAAACAGCGTTTACTCTATAAAGTCAGATACTGATATATAGTGTTTACTCTATAAAGTCATGATATACAGTGTTTACTCTATAAAGTCAGATACTGATATATAGTGTTTACTCTATAAAGTCAGATACTGATATATAGTGTTTACTCTATAAAGTCATGATATACAGTGTTTACTCTATCAAGTCGGATACTGATATATAGTGTTTAATCTATGAAGTAAGATACTGATATATAGTGTTTACTCTATAAAGTCAGATACTGATATATAGTGTTTACTCTATAAAGTCGGATACTGATATATAGTGTTTACTCTATAAAGTCAGATACTGATATATAGGGTATAATCAATGAAGTCAGATAGTGTTTACTCTATAAAGTCACAATATACAGTGTTTACTCTACAAAGTCAGATACCGATATATAGTGTTTACTCTATAAAGTCAGATACTGATATATAGTGTTTACTCTATAAAGTCATGATATACAGTGTTTACTCTATAAAGTCGGATACTGATATATATTGTTTACTCTATAAAGTCAGATAGTGATATACAGTATTTACTCTATAAAGTCAGATACTGATATATAGTGTTTACTCTATAAAGTCATGATATAAAGTGTTTATTCTATAAAGTCAGATACGGATCTACAGTGTTTACTCTATAAAGTCAGATACTGATAGATAGTGTTTACTCTATAAAGTCAGATACTGATATATAGTGTTTACTCTATAAAGTCAGATACTGACATATAGTGTTTACTCTATGAAGTCAGATACTGATATATAGTGTTTACTCTATAAAGTCGTAATATACAGTGTTTACTCTATAAAGTCAGATACGGATATACAGTGTTTACTCTATAAAGTCAGATACTGATATATAGTGTTTACTCTATAAAGTCAGATACTGATATATAGTGTTTACTCTATAAAGTCATGATATACAGTGTTTACTCTATAAAGTCAGATACGGATATACAGTGTTTACTCTATAAAGTCAGATACGCATATACAGTGTTTACTCTATGAAGTCATGATATACAGTATTTACTCTATAAAGTCAGATACGGCTATACAGTGTTTACTCTATAAAGTCAGATACTGATATATAGGGTATAATCTATGAAGTCAGATAGTGTTTACTCTATAAAGTCACGATATACAGTGTTTACTCTACAAAGTCAGATACTGATATATAGTGTTTACTCTATAAAGTCAGATACTGATATATAGTGTTTACTCTATAAAGTCATGATATACAGAGTTTACTCTATAAAGTCCGATACTGATATACAGTGTTTACTCTATAAAGTCAGATACTGATAGATAGAGTTTACTCTATAAAGTCAGATACTGATAAATAGTGTTTACTCTATAAAGGCAGATACTGATATATAGTGTTTACTCTATAACGTCATGATATAGAGTATTTACTCTATAAAGTCAGAAACGGATATACAGTGTTTACTCTATAAAGTCAGATACTGATATATAGTGTTTACTCTATAAAGTCAGATACTGATATATAGTGTTTACTCTATAAAGTCATGATATACAGTGTTTACTCTATAAAGTCAGATACGCATATACAGTGTTCACTCTATAAAGTCAGATACTGATATATAGTGTTTACTCTATGAAGTCATGATATACAGTATTTACTCTATAAAGTCAGATACGGCTATACAGTGTTTACTCTATAAAGTCAGATACTGATATATAGTGTTTACTCTATAAAGTCATGATATACAGTATTTACTCTATAAAGTCAGATACGGATATACAGTGTTTACTCTATAAAGTCAGATACTGATATATAGTGTTTACTCTATAAAGTCATGATATACAGTGTTTACTCTATAAAGTCAGATACGCATATACAGTGTTTACTCTATAAAGTCAGATACTGATATATAGTGTTTACTCTATGAAGGCAGATACTGATATATAGTGTTTACTCTATAAAGTCACAATATACAGTGTTTACTCTATAAAGTCAAATACTGATATATAGTGTTTACTCTATAAAGTCATGATATATAGTGTTTACTCTATAAAGTCAGATACTGATATATACTGTTTACTCTATAAAGTCAGATACTGATATATAGTGTTTACTCTATAAAGTCACGACATACAGTGTTTACTCTATAAAGTCGGATACTGATATATAGTGTTTACTCTATAAAGTCCGATACTGATATATAGTGTATACTCTATAAAGTCAGATACTGATATATAGTGTTTACTCTATAAAGTCAGATACTGATATATAGCGTTTAATCTATGAAGACAGATACTGATATATAGTGTTTACTCTATAAAGTCATGATATACAGTGTATACTCTATAAAGTCAGATACTGATATATAGTGTTTACTCTATAAAGTCATGATATGTAGTGTTTACTCTATAAAGTCAGATACTGATATATAGTGTTTAATCTATGAAGACAGATACTGATATATAGTGTTTACTCTATAAAGTCATGATATACAGTGTTTATTCTATAAAGTCAGATACTGATATATAGTGTTTACTCTATAAAGTCGGATACTGATATACAGTGTTTATTCTATAAAGTCAGATACTGATATATAGAGTTCACTCTATAAAGTCATGATATAGAATGTTTTCTCTATAAAGTCATGATATAGAGTGTTTACTCTATAAAGTCAAATACTGATAAAAAGTGTTTACTCGATAAAGTCAGATACTGATATATAGTGTTTACTCTATATAGTCATGATATACAGTGTTTACTCTATAAAGTTAGATACTGATACATAGTGTTTACTCTATAAAGTCAGATACTGATATATAGTGTTTAGTTTATAAAGTCATGATGTACAGTGTTTATTCTATAAAGTCAGATACTGATATACAGTGTTTACTCTATAAAGTCAGATACTGATATATAGTGTTTACTCTAAAAAGTCATGATATAGAGTGTTTACTCTATAAAGTCAAATACTGATATACAGTGTTTACTCTATAAAGTCAGATACTGATATACAGTGTTTACTCTATAAAGTCAGATACTGATATATAGTGTTTAGTCTATAAAGTCAGATACTGATATATAGTGTTTAGTCTATGAAGTCATGATGTACAGTGTTTATTCTATAAAGTCAGATACTGATATACAGTGCTTACTCTATAAAGTCAGATACTGATATTTAGTGTTTACTCTATAAAGTCATGTATACAGTGTTTACTCTATAAAGTCAAATACTGATATACAGTGTTTACTCTATAAAGTCAGATACTGATATATAGTGTTTACTCTATAAAGTCGGATACTGATATACAGTGTTTACTCTATAAAGTCAGATACTGATATATAGTGTTTACTCTATAAAGTCAGATACTGATATATAGTGTTTACTCTATAAAGTCAGATACTGATATACAGTGTTTACTCTATAAAGTCGGATACTGATATACAGTGTTTACTCTATAAAGTCAGATACTGATATATAGTGTTCACTCTATAAAGTCAGATACTGATATATAGTGTTTACTCTATAAAGTCATGATATACAGAGTTTACTCTATAAAGTCAGATACTGATATACAGTGTTTACTCTATAAAGTCGGATACTGATATACAGTGTTTACTCTATAAAGTCAGATACTGATATATAGTGTTTACTCTATAAAGTCAGATACTGATATATAGTGTTTACTCTATAAAGTCAGATACTGATATACAGTGTTTACTCTATAAAGTCGGATACTGATATACAGTGTTTACTCAATAAAGTCAGATACTGATATATAGTGTTTACTCTATAAAGTCAGATACTGATATATAGTGTTTACTCTATAAAGTCATGATATACAGTGTTTACTCTATAACTGATATACAGTGTTTACTCTATAAAGTCGGATACTGATATATAGTGTTTAATCTATGAAGTAAGATACTGATATATAGTGTTTACTCTATAAAGTCAGATACTGATATATAGTGTTTACTCTATAAAGTCGGATACTGATATATAGTGTTTACTCTATAAAGTCAGATACTGATATATAGGGTATAATCTATGAAGTCAGATAGTGTTTACTCTATAAAGTCACGATATACAGTGTTTACTCTACAAAGTCAGATACTGATATATAGTGTTTACTCTATAAAGTCAGATACTGATATATAGTGTTTACTCTATAAAGTCATGATATACAGTGTTTACTCTATAAAGTCGGATACTGATATATATTGTTAACTCTATAAAGTCAGATAGTGATATACAGTGTTTACTCTATAAAGTCAGATACTGATATATAGTGTTTACTCTACAAAGTCATGATATACAGTGTTTACTCTATAAAGTCAGATACGGATATACAGTGTTTACTCTATAAAGTCAGATACTGATAGATAGTGTTTACTCTATAAAGTCAGATACTGATATATAGTGTTTACTCTATAAAGTCAGATACTGACATATAGTGTTTACTCTATAAAGTCAGATACTGATATATAGTGTTTACTCTATAAAGTCGTAATATACAGTGTTTACTCTATAAAGTCAGATACGGATATACAGTCTACAAGTCATGATATACAGAGTTTACTCTATAAAGTCCGATACTGATATACAGTGTTTACTCTATAAAGTCAGACACTGATAGATAGTGTTTACTCTATAAAGTCAAATACTGATATATAGTGTTTACTCTATAAAGGCAGATACTGATATATAGTGTTTACTCTATAACGTCATGATATAGAGTATTTACTCTATAAAGTCAGAAACGGATATACAGTGTTTACTCTATAAAGTCAGATACTGATATATAGTGTTTACTCTATAAAGTCAGATACTGATATATAGTGTTTACTCTATAAAGTCATGATATACAGTGTTTACTCTATAAAGTCAGATACGCATATACAGTGTTCACTCTATAAAGTCAGATACTGATATATAGTGTTTACTCTATGAAGTCATGATATACAGTATTTACTCTATAAAGTCAGATACGGCTATACAGTGTTTACTCTATAAAGTCAGATACTGATATATAGTGTTTACTCTATAAAGTCATGATATACAGTATTTACTCTATAAAGTCAGATACGGATATACAGTGTTTACTCTATAAAGTCAGATACTGATATATAGTGTTTACTCTATAAAGTCATGATATACAGTGTTTACTCTATAAAGTCAGATACGCATATACAGTGTTTACTCTATAAAGTCAGATACTGATATATAGTGTTTACTCTATGAAGGCAGATACTGATATATAGTGTTTACTCTATAAAGTCACAATATACAGTGTTTACTCTATAAAGTCAAATACTGATATATAGTGTTTACTCTATAAAGTCATGATATATAGTGTTTACTCTATAAAGTCAGATACTGATATATACTGTTTACTCTATAAAGTCAGATACTGATATATAGTGTTTACTCTATAAAGTCACGATATACAGTGTTTACTCTATAAAGTCGGATACTGATATATAGTGTTTACTCTATAAAGTCCGATACTGATATATAGTGTATACTCTATAAAGTCAGATACTGATATATAGTGTTTACTCTATAAAGTCAGATACTGATATATAGCGTTTAATCTATGAAGACAGATACTGATATATAGTGTTTACTCTATAAAGTCATGATATACAGTGTATACTCTATAAAGTCAGATACTGATATATAGTGTTTACTCTATAAAGTCATGATATGTAGTGTTTACTCTATAAAGTCAGATACTGATATATAGTGTCTAATCTATGAAGACAGATACTGATATATAGTGTTTACTCTATAAAGTCATGATATACAGTGTTTATTCTATAAAGTCAGATACTGATATATAGTGTTTACTCTATAAAGTCGGATACTGATATACAGTGTTTATTCTATAAAGTCAGATACTGATATATAGAGTTCACTCTATAAAGTCATGATATAGAATGTTTTCTCTATAAAGTCATGATATAGAGTGTTTACTCTATAAAGTCAAATACTGATAAAAAGTGTTTACTTGATAAAGTCAGATACTGATATATAGTGTTTACTCTATATAGTCACGATATACAGTGTTTACTCTATAAAGTTAGATACTGATACATAGTGTTTACTCTATAAAGTCAGATACTGATATATAGTGTTTAGTTTATAAAGTCATGATGTACAGTGTTTATTCTATAAAGTCAGATACTGATATACAGTGTTTACTCTATAAAGTCACGATATACAGTGTTTACTATATAAAGTCAAATAATGATATATAGTGTTTACTCTACAAAGTCAGAAACTGATATATAGTGTTTACTCTATAAAGTCACGATATACAGTGTTTACTCTATAAAGTCGGATACTGATATATAGTGTTTAATCTATGAAGACAGATACTGATATATAGTGTTTAATCTATGAAGACAGATACTGATATATAATGCTTACTCTATAAAGTCATGATATACAGTGTTTACTCTATAAAGTCAGATACTGATATATAGTGTTTACTCTATAAAGTCAGATACTGATATATAGTGTTTACTCTATGAAGACAGATACTGATATATAGTGTTTAATCTATGAAGACAGATACTGATATATAGTGAGTACTCTATAAAGTCATGATATATAGTGTTTAATCTATAAAGTCAGATACTGATATACAGTGTTTACTCTATAAAGTCAGATACTGATATATAGTGTTTGCTCTATAAAGTCAGATACTGATATATAGT
This sequence comes from Pictodentalium vernedei, assembly GCA_031216915.1. Lineage (NCBI taxonomy): Eukaryota > Metazoa > Mollusca > Scaphopoda > Dentaliida > Dentaliidae > Pictodentalium > Pictodentalium vernedei. The sequence goes on along the minus strand of CM062291.1, from coordinate 8,934,527 downwards.
GTTTACTCTATAAAGACATGATATATAGTGTTTACTCTATAAAGTCAGATACTGATATATAGTGTTTAATCTATGAAGACAGATACTGATATATAGTGTTTACTCTATAAAGTCGGATACGGATATACAGTGTTTACTCTATAAAGTCAGATACTGATATATAAAGTTTACTCTATCAAGTCAGATACTGATATTTAGTGTTTACTCTATAAAGTCATGATATAGAGTGTTTACTCTATAAAGTCAAATACTGATAAAAAGTGTTTACTCTATAAAGTCAGATACTGATATATAGTGTTTACTCTATAAAGTCATGATATACAGTGTTTACTCTATAACTGATATACAGTGTTTACTCTATAAAGTAAGATACTGATATATAGTGTTTACTCTATAAAGTCAGATACTGATATACAGTGTTTACTCTATAAAGTCATGATATACAGTGTTTACTCTATAAAGTCAGATACTGATATATAGTGTTTACTCTATAAAGTCATGATATACAGTCTTTACTCTATAAAGTCATGATAAACAGCGTTTACTCTATAAAGTCAGATACTGATATATAGTGTTTACTCTATAAAGTCATGATATACAGTGTTTACTCTATAAAGTCAGATACTGATATATAGTGTTTACTCTATAAAGTCAGATACTGATATACAGTGTTTACTCTATAAAGTCATGATATACAGTGTTTACTCTATCAAGTCAGATACTGATATACAGTGTTTACTCTATAAAGTCAGATACTGATATACAGTGTTTACTCTATAAAGTCGGATACTGATATACAGTGTTTACTCTATAAAGTCAGATACTGATATATAGTGTTTACTCTATAAAGTCAGATACTGATATATAGTGTTTACTCTATAAAGTCATGATATACAGTGTTTACTCTATAACTGATATACAGTCTTTACTCTATAAAGTGGGATACTGATATATAGTGTTTACTCTATAAAGTCAGATACTGATATATAGTGTTTACTCTATAAAGTAAGAGACTGATATATAGTGTTTACTCTATAAAGTCAGATACTGATATATAGTGTTTACTCTATAAAGTCAGATACTGATATATAGTGTTTACTCTATAAAGTCAGATACGGGTATATAGCGTTTACTCTATAAAGTCATGATATACAGTATTTACTCTATAAAGTCAGATACTGATATACAGTGTTTACTCTATAAAGTCAGATACTGATATATAGCGTTTACTCTATAAAGTCATGATATACAGTGTTTACTCTATAAAGTCAGATACTGATATATAGCGTTGACTCTATAAAATCATGATATACAGTGTTTACTCTATAAAGTCAGATACTGATATATAGCGTTTACTCTATAAAGTCATGATATACAGTGTTTACTCTATAAAGTCAGATACTGATATATAGCGTTTACTCTATAAAGTCAGATACCGATATAAGTGTTTACTCTATAAAGTCAGATACTGATATGTAGTGTTTACTCTATAAAGTCAGATACTGATATATAGTGTTTACTCTATAAAGTCAGATACTGATATATAGTGTTTACTCTATAAAGTCACGACATACAGTGTTTACTCTATAAAGTCAGATACTGATATATAGTCTTTACTCTATAAAGTCAGATACTGATATATACTGTTTACTCTATAAAGTCAGATACTGATATATAGTGTTTACTCTATAAAGTCACGACATACAGTATTCACTCTATAAAGTCAGATACTGAAATATAGTCTTTACTCTATAAAGTCAGATACTGATATATACTGTTTACTCTATAAAGTCACGATATACAGTGTTTACTCTATAAAGTCAGATACTGATATATAGTATTTACTCCATAAAGTCAGATACTGATATATAGTGTTTACTCTATAAAGTCAGATACTGATATATACTGTTTACTCTATAAAGTCAGATACTGATATATAGTGTTTACTCTATAAAGTCACGATATACAGTGTTTACTCTATAAAGTCAGATACTGATATATAGTGTTTACTCTATACAGTCAGATACTGATATATAGTGTTTACTCTATAAAGTCATGATATATAGTGTTTACTCTATAAAGTCAGATACTGATATATAGTGTTCACTCTACAAAGTCACGATATACAGTGTTTACTCTATAAAGCCAGATACTGATATATAGTGTTTACTCTATAAAGTCAGATACTGAAATACAGTGTTTTACTCTATAAAGTCAGATACTGATATATAGTGTTTATTCTATAAAGTCAGATACTGATATATAGTGTTTACTCTATAAAGTTATGATATACAGTATTTACTCTATAAAGTCGGATACTGATATATAGTGTTTACTCTACAAAGTCACGATATACAGTGTTTACTCTATAAAGCCAGATACTGATATATAGTGTCTACTCTATAAAGCCAGATACTGATATATAGTGTTTACTCTATAAAGTAAGATACTGATATATAGTGTTAACTCTATAAAGTCAGATACTGATATATAGTGTTTACTCTATAAAGTCACATACTGATATATAGTGTTTACTCTATAAAGTCACATACTGATATACAGTGTTTACTCTATAAAGTCATGATATAGAGTGTTTACTCTATAAAGTCAGATACTGATATACAGTGTTTACTCTATAAAGTCAGATACTGCTATATAGTGTTTACTCTATAAAGGCAGATACTGATATATAGTGTTTACTCTATAAAGTCAGATACGGATATACAGTGTTTACTCTATAAAGACAGATACTGATATATGGTGTTCAATCTATGAAGACAAATACTGATATATAGTGTTTAATCTATGAAGACAGATACCGATATATAGTGATTACTCTATAAAGTCATGATATACAGTGTTTACTCTATAAAGTCAGATACTGATATATAGTGTTTACTCTATAAAGTCAGATACTGATATATAGTGTTTACTCTACAAAGTTACGATATACAGTGTTTACTCTATAAAGTCGGATACTAATATATAGTGTTTACTCTATAAAGTCAGATACTGATATAGAGTGTTTACTCTATAAAGTCAGATACTGATATATAGTGTTTACTCTATAAAGTCAGATACTGATATATAGTGTTTATTCTATAAAGTCAGATACTGATATATAGTGTTTACTCTATAAAGTCAGATACTGATATACAGTGTTTATTCTATAAAGTCAGATACTGATATATAGTGTTTACTCTACAAAGTCACGATATACAGTGTTTACTCTATAAAGACGGATACTGATATATAGTGTTTACTCTATAAAGTCAGATACTGATATACAGTATTTACTCTATAAAGTCGGATACTGATATATAGTGTTTACTCTATAAAGTCAGATATTGACATATAGTGTTTACTCTATAAAGTCAGATACTGATATATAGTGTTTACTCTATAAAGTCACGATATAGAGTGTTTACTCTATAAAGTCAGATACTGATATACAGTGTTTACTCTATAAAGTCAGATACTGATATATAGTGTTTACTCTATAAAGTCAGATACTGATATATAGTGTTTACTCTATAAAGTCACGATATACAGTGTTTACTATATAAAGTCAAATAATGATATATAGTGTTTACTCTACAAAGTCAGAAACTGATATATAGTGTTTACTCTATAAAGTCACGATATACAGTGTTTACTCTATAAAGTCGGATACTGATATATAGTGTTTAATCTATGAAGACATATACTGATATATAGTGCTTACTCTATAAAGTCATTATATACAGTGTTTACTCTATAAAGTCAGATACTGATATATAGTGTTTACTCTATAAAGTCAGATACTGATATATAGTGTTTACTCTATGAAGACAGATACTGATATATAGTGTTTAATCTATGAAGACAGATACTGATATATAGTGAGTACTCTATAAAGTCATGATATATAGTGTTTAATCTATAAAGTCAGATACTGATATACAGTGTTTACTCTATAAAGTCAGATACTGATATATAGTGTTTGCTCTATAAAGTCAGATACTGATATATAGTGTTTACTCTATAAAGACATGATATATAGTGTTTACTCTATAAAGTCAGATACTGATATATAGTGTTTAATCTATGAAGACAGATACTGATATATAGTGTTTACTCTATAAAGTCATGATATACAGTGTTTATTCTATAAAGTCAGATACTGATATATAGTGTTTACTCTATAAAGTCGGATACGGATATACAGTGTTTACTCTATAAAGTCAGATACTGATATATAAAGTTTACTCTATCAAGTCAGATACTGATATTTAGTGTTTACTCTATAAAGTCATGATATAGAGTGTTTACTCTATAAAGTCAAATACTGATAAAAAGTGTTTACTCTATAAAGTCAGATACTGATATATAGTGTTTACTCTATAAAGTCAAATACTGATATACAGTGTTTACTCTATAAAGTCAGATACTGATATATAGTGTTTACTCTATAAAGTCAGATACTGATATATAGTGTTTACTCTATAAAGTCAGATACTGATATATAGTGTTTACTCTATAAAGTCATGATATACAGTGTTTACTCTATAAAGTCAGATACTGATATATAGTGTTTAGTCTATAAAGTCATGATATACAGTGTTTATTCTATAAAGTCAGATACTGATATACAGTGTTTACTCTATCAAGTCAGATACTGATATTTAGTGTTAACTCTATAAAGTCATGATATACAGTGTTTACTCTATAAAGTCAAATACTGATATACAGTGTTTACTCTATAAAGTCAGATACTGATATATAGTGTTTACTCTATAAAGTCAGACACTGATATATAGTGTTTACTCTATAAAGTCATGATATACAGCGTTTACTCTATAAAGTCAGATACTGATACATAGTGTTTACTCTATAAAGTCATGACATACAGTGTTTACTCTATAAAGTCAGATACTGATATATAGTGTTTACTCTATAAAGTCAGATACTGATACATAGTGTTTACTCTATAAAGTCATGATATACAGTGTTTACTCTATAAAGTCAGATACTCATATATAGTGTTTACTCTATAAAGTCATGATATACAGTGTTTACTCTATAAAGTCAGATACTGATATATAGTGTTTACTCTATAAAGTCATGATATACAGTGTTTACTCTATAACTGATATACAGTGTTTACTCTATAAAGTAAGATACTGATATATAGTGTTTACTCTATAAAGTCAGATACTGATATACAGTGTTTACTCTATAAAGTCATGATATACAGTGTTTACTCTATAAAGTCAGATACTGATATATAGCGTTTACTCTATAAAGTCATGATATACAGTGTTTACTCTATAAAGTCATGATAAACAGCGTTTACTCTATAAAGTCAGATACTGATATATAGTGTTTACTCTATAAAGTCATGATATACAGTGTTTACTCTATAAAGTCAGATACTGATATATAGTGTTTACTCTATAAAGTCAGATACTGATATATAGTGTTTACTCTATAAAGTCATGATATACAGTGTTTACTCTATCAAGTCGGATACTGATATATAGTGTTTAATCTATGAAGTAAGATACTGATATATAGTGTTTACTCTATAAAGACAGATACTGATATATAGTGTTTACTCTATAAAGTCGGATACTGATATATAGTGTTTACTCTATAAAGTCAGATACTGATATATAGGGTATAATCAATGAAGTCAGATAGTGTTTACTCTATAAAGTCACAATATACAGTGTTTACTCTACAAAGTCAGATACCGATATATAGTGTTTACTCTATAAAGTCAGATACTGATATATAGTGTTTACTCTATAAAGTCATGATATACAGTGTTTACTCTATAAAGTCGGATACTGATATATATTGTTTACTCTATAAAGTCAGATAGTGATATACAGTATTTACTCTATAAAGTCAGATACTGATATATAGTGTTTACTCTATAAAGTCATGATATAAAGTGTTTATTCTATAAAGTCAGATACGGATCTACAGTGTTTACTCTATAAAGTCAGATACTGATAGATAGTGTTTACTCTATAAAGTCAGATACTGATATATAGTGTTTACTCTATAAAGTCAGATACTGACATATAGTGTTTACTCTATGAAGTCAGATACTGATATATAGTGTTTACTCTATAAAGTCGTAATATACAGTGTTTACTCTATAAAGTCAGATACGGATATACAGTGTTTACTCTATAAAGTCAGATACTGATATATAGTGTTTACTCTATAAAGTCAGATACTGATATATAGTGTTTACTCTATAAAGTCATGATATACAGTGTTTACTCTATAAAGTCAGATACGGATATACAGTGTTTACTCTATAAAGTCAGATACGCATATACAGTGTTTACTCTATAAAGTCAGATACTGATATATAGTGTTTACTCTATAAAGTCAGATACTGATATATAGTGTTTACTCTATAAAGTCATGATATACAGAGTTTACTCTATAAAGTCCGATACTGATATACAGTGTTTACTCTATAAAGTCAGATACTGATAGATAGAGTTTACTCTATAAAGTCAGATACTGATATATAGTGTTTACTCTATAAAGGCAGATACTGATATATAGTGTTTACTCTATAACGTCATGATATAGAGTATTTACTCTATAAAGTCAGAAACGGATATACAGTGTTTACTCTATAAAGTCAGATACTGATATATAGTGTTTACTCTATAAAGTCAGATACTGATATATAGTGTTTACTCTATAAAGTCAGATACGGGTATATAGCGTTTACTCTATAAAGTCATGATATACAGTATTTACTCTATAAAGTCAGATACTGATATACAGTGTTTACTCTATAAAGTCAGATACTGATATATAGCGTTTACTCTATAAAGTCATGATATACAGTGTTTACTCTATAAAGTCAGATACTGATATATAGCGTTGACTCTATAAAATCATGATATACAGTGTTTACTCTATAAAGTCAGATACTGATATATAGCGTTTACTCTATAAAGTCATGATATACAGTGTTTACTCTATAAAGTCAGATACTGATATATAGCGTTTACTCTATAAAGTCAGATACCGATATAAGTGTTTACTCTATAAAGTCAGATACTGATATGTAGTGTTTACTCTATAAAGTCAGATACTGATATATAGTGTTTACTCTATAAAGTCAGATACTGATATATAGTGTTTACTCTATAAAGTCACGACATACAGTGTTTACTCTATAAAGTCAGATACTGATATATAGTCTTTACTCTATAAAGTCAGATACTGATATATACTGTTTACTCTATAAAGTCAGATACTGATATATAGTGTTTACTCTATAAAGTCACGACATACAGTATTCACTCTATAAAGTCAGATACTGAAATATAGTCTTTACTCTATAAAGTCAGATACTGATATATACTGTTTACTCTATAAAGTCACGATATACAGTGTTTACTCTATAAAGTCAGATACTGATATATAGTATTTACTCTATAAAGTCAGATACTGATATATAGTGTTTACTCTATAAAGTCAGATACTGATATATACTGTTTACTCTATAAAGTCAGATACTGATATATAGTGTTTACTCTATAAAGTCACGATATACAGTGTTTACTCTATAAAGTCAGATACTGATATATAGTGTTTACTCTATACAGTCAGATACTGATATATAGTGTTTACTCTATAAAGTCATGATATATAGTGTTTACTCTATAAAGTCAGATACTGATATATAGTGTTCACTCTACAAAGTCACGATATACAGTGTTTACTCTATAAAGCCAGATACCGATATATAGTGTTTACTCTATAAAGTCAGATACTGAAATACAGTGTTTTACTCTATAAAGTCAGATACTGATATATAGTGTTTATTCTATAAAGTCAGATACTGATATATAGTGTTTACTCTATAAAGTTATGATATACAGTATTTACTCTATAAAGTCGGATACTGATATATAGTGTTTACTCTACAAAGTCACGATATACAGTGTTTACTCTATAAAGCCAGATACTGATATATAGTGTCTACTCTATAAAGCCAGATACTGATATATAGTGTTTACTCTATAAAGTAAGATACTGATATATAGTGTTAACTCTATAAAGTCAGATACTGATATATAGTGTTTACTCTATAAAGTCACATACTGATATATAGTGTTTACTCTATAAAGTCACATACTGATATATAGTGTTTACTCTATAAAGTCATGATATAGAGTGTTTACTCTATAAAGTCAGATACTGATATACAGTGTTTACTCTATAAAGTCAGATACTGATATATAGTGTTTACTCTATAAAGTCAGATACTGATATATAGTGTTTACTCTATAAAGTCAGATACGGATATACAGTGTTTACTCTATAAAGACAGATACTGATATATGGTGTTCAATCTATGAAGACAAATACTGATATATAGTGTTTAATCTATGAAGACAGATACCGATATATAGTGATTACTCTATAAAGTCATGATATACAGTGTTTACTCTATAAAGTCAGATACTGATATATAGTGTTTACTCTATAAAGTCAGATACTGATATATAGTGTTTACTCTACAAAGTTACGATATACAGTGTTTACTCTATAAAGTCGGATACTAATATATAGTGTTTACTCTATAAAGTCAGATACTGATATAGAGTGTTTACTCTATAAAGTCAGATACTGATATATAGTGTTTACTCTATAAAGTCAGATACTGATATATAGTGTTTATTCTATAAAGTCAGATACTGATATATAGTGTTTACTCTATAAAGTCAGATACTGATATACAGTGTTTATTCTATAAAGTCAGATACTGATATATAGTGTTTACTCTACAAAGTCACGATATACAGTGTTTACTCTATAAAGACGGATACTGATATATAGTGTTTACTCTATAAAGTCAGATACTGATATACAGTATTTACTCTATAAAGTCGGATACTGATATATAGTGTTTACTCTATAAAGTCAGATATTGACATATAGTGTTTACTCTATAAAGTCAGATACTGATATATAGTGTTTACTCTATAAAGTCACGATATAGAGTGTTTACTCTATAAAGTCAGATACTGATATACAGTGTTTACTCTATAAAGTCAGATACTGATATATAGTGTTTACTCTATAAAGTCAGATACTGATATATAGTGTTTACTCTATAAAGTCACGATATACAGTGTTTACTATATAAAGTCAAATAATGATATATAGTGTTTACTCTACAAAGTCAGAAACTGATATATAGTGTTTACTCTATAAAGTCACGATATACAGTGTTTACTCTATAAAGTCGGATACTGATATATAGTGTTTAATCTATGAAGACATATACTGATATATAGTGCTTACTCTATAAAGTCATGATATACAGTGTTTACTCTATAAAGTCAGATACTGATATATAGTGTTTACTCTATAAAGTCAGATACTGATATATAGTGTTTACTCTATGAAGACAGATACTGATATATAGTGTTTAATCTATGAAGACAGATACTGATATATAGTGAGTACTCTATAAAGTCATGATATATAGTGTTTAATCTATAAAGTCAGATACTGATATACAGTGTTTACTCTATAAAGTCAGATACTGATATATAGTGTTTGCTCTATAAAGTCAGATACTGATATATAGTGTTTACTCTATAAAGACATGATATATAGTGTTTACTCTATAAAGTCAGATACTGATATATAGTGTTTAATCTATGAAGACAGATACTGATATATAGTGTTTACTCTATAAAGTCATGATATACAGTGTTTATTCTATAAAGTCAGATACTGATATATAGTGTTTACTCTATAAAGTCGGATACGGATATACAGTGTTTACTCTATAAAGTCAGATACTGATATATAAAGTTTACTCTATCAAGTCAGATACTGATATTTAGTGTTTACTCTATAAAGTCATGATATAGAGTGTTTACTCTATAAAGTCAAATACTGATAAAAAGTGTTTACTCTATAAAGTCAGATACTGATATATAGTGTTTACTCTATAAAGTCAAATACTGATATACAGTGTTTACTCTATAAAGTCAGATACTGATATATAGTGTTTACTCTATAAAGTCAGATACTGATATATAGTGTTTACTCTATAAAGTCAGATACTGATATATAGTGTTTACTCTATAAAGTCATGATATACAGTGTTTACTCTATAAAGTCAGATACTGATATATAGTGTTTAGTCTATAAAGTCATGATATACAGTGTTTATTCTATAAAGTCAGATACTGATATACAGTGTTTACTCTATCAAGTCAGATACTGATATTTAGTGTTTACTCTATAAAGTCATGATATAGAGTGTTTACTCTATAAAGTCAAATACTGATAAAAAGTGTTTACTCTATAAAGTCAGATACTGATATATAGTGTTTACTCTATAAAGTCATGATATACAGTGTTTACTCTATAACTGATATACAGTGTTTACTCTATAAAGTAAGATACTGATATATAGTGTTTACTCTATAAAGTCAGATACTGATATACAGTGTTTACTCTATAAAGTCATGATATACAGTGTTTACTCTATAAAGTCAGATACTGATATATAGTGTTTACTCTATAAAGTCATGATATACAGTCTTTACTCTATAAAGTCATGATAAACAGCGTTTACTCTATAAAGTCAGATACTGATATATAGTGTTTACTCTATAAAGTCATGATATACAGTGTTTACTCTATAAAGTCAGATACTGATATATAGTGTTTACTCTATAAAGTCAGATACTGATATACAGTGTTTACTCTATAAAGTCATGATATACAGTGTTTACTCTATCAAGTCAGATACTGATATATAGTGTTTACTCTATAAAGTCAGATACTGATATACAGTGTTTACTCTATAAAGTCGGATACTGATATACAGTGTTTACTCTATAAAGTCAGATACTGATATATAGTGTTTACTCTATAAAGTCAGATACTGATATATAGTGTTTACTCTATAAAGTCATGATATACAGTGTTTACTCTATAACTGATATACAGTCTTTACTCTATAAAGTGGGATACTGATATATAGTGTTTACTCTATAAAGCCAGATACTGATATATAGTGTTTACTCTATAAAGTCAGATACTGATATATAGTGTTTACTCTATAAAGTAAGAGACTGATATATAGTGTTTACTCTATAAAGTCAGATACTGATATATAGTGTTTACTCTATAAAGTCAGATACTGATATATAGTGTTTACTCTATAAAGTCAGATACGGGTATATAGCGTTTACTCTATAAAGTCATGATATACAGTATTTACTCTATAAAGTCAGATACTGATATACAGTGTTTACTCTATAAAGTCAGATACTGATATATAGCGTTTACTCTATAAAGTCATGATATACAGTGTTTACTCTATAAAGTCAGATACTGATATATAGCGTTGACTCTATAAAATCATGATATACAGTGTTTACTCTATAAAGTCAGATACTGATATATAGCGTTTACTCTATAAAGTCATGATATACAGTGTTTACTCTATAAAGTCAGATACTGATATATAGCGTTTACTCTATAAAGTCAGATACCGATATAAGTGTTTACTCTATAAAGTCAGATACTGATATGTAGTGTTTACTCTATAAAGTCAGATACTGATATATAGTGTTTACTCTATAAAGTCAGATACTGATATATAGTGTTTACTCTATAAAGTCACGACATACAGTGTTTACTCTATAAAGTCAGATACTGATATATAGTCTTTACTCTATAAAGTCAGATACTGATATATACTGTTTACTCTATAAAGTCAGATACTGATATATAGTGTTTACTCTATAAAGTCACGACATACAGTATTCACTCTATAAAGTCAGATACTGAAATATAGTCTTTACTCTATAAAGTCAGATACTGATATATACTGTTTACTCTATAAAGTCACGATATACAGTGTTTACTCTATAAAGTCAGATACTGATATATAGTATTTACTCTATAAAGTCAGATACTGATATATAGTGTTTACTCTATAAAGTCAGATACTGATATATACTGTTTACTCTATAAAGTCAGATACTGATATATAGTGTTTACTCTATAAAGTCACGATATACAGTGTTTACTCTATAAAGTCAGATACTGATATATAGTGTTTACTCTATACAGTCAGATACTGATATATAGTGTTTACTCTATAAAGTCATGATATATAGTGTTTACTCTATAAAGTCAGATACTGATATATAGTGTTCACTCTACAAAGTCACGATATACAGTGTTTACTCTATAAAGCCAGATACTGATATATAGTGTTTACTCTATAAAGTCAGATACTGAAATACAGTGTTTTACTCTATAAAGTCAGATACTGATATATAGTGTTTATTCTATAAAGTCAGATACTGATATATAGTGTTTACTCTATAAAGTTATGATATACAGTATTTACTCTATAAAGTCGGATACTGATATATAGTGTTTACTCTACAAAGTCACGATATACAGTGTTTACTCTATAAAGCCAGATACTGATATATAGTGTCTACTCTATAAAGCCAGATACTGATATATAGTGTTTACTCTATAAAGTAAGATACTGATATATAGTGTTAACTCTATAAAGTCAGATACTGATATATAGTGTTTACTCTATAAAGTCACATACTGATATATAGTGTTTACTCTATAAAGTCACATACTGATATATAGTGTTTACTCTATAAAGTCATGATATAGAGTGTTTACTCTATAAAGTCAGATACTGATATACAGTGTTTACTCTATAAAGTCAGATACTGATATATAGTGTTTACTCTATAAAGTCAGATACTGATATATAGTGTTTACTCTATAAAGTCAGATACGGATATACAGTGTTTACTCTATAAAGACAGATACTGATATATGGTGTTCAATCTATGAAGACAAATACTGATATATAGTGTTTAATCTATGAAGACAGATACCGATATATAGTGATTACTCTATAAAGTCATGATATACAGTGTTTACTCTATAAAGTCAGATACTGATATATAGTGTTTACTCTATAAAGTCAGATACTGATATATAGTGTTTACTCTACAAAGTTACGATATACAGTGTTTACTCTATAAAGTCGGATACTAATATATAGTGTTTACTCTATAAAGTCAGATACTGATATAGAGTGTTTACTCTATAAAGTCAGATACTGATATATAGTGTTTACTCTATAAAGTCAGATACTGATATATAGTGTTTATTCTATAAAGTCAGATACTGATATATAGTGTTTACTCTATAAAGTCAGATACTGATATACAGTGTTTATTATATAAAGTCAGATACTGATATATAGTGTTTACTCTACAAAGTCACGATATACAGTGTTTACTCTATAAAGACGGATACTGATATATAGTGTTTACTCTATAAAGTCAGATACTGATATACAGTATTTACTCTATAAAGTCGGATACTGATATATAGTGTTTACTCTATAAAGTCAGATATTGACATATAGTGTTTACTCTATAAAGTCAGATACTGATATATAGTGTTTACTCTATAAAGTCACGATATAGAGTGTTTACTCTATAAAGTCAGATACTGATATACAGTGTTTACTCTATAAAGTCAGATACTGATATATAGTGTTTACTCTATAAAGTCAGATACTGATATATAGTGTTTACTCTATAAAGTCACGATATACAGTGTTTACTATATAAAGTCAAATAATGATATATAGTGTTTACTCTACAAAGTCAGAAACTGATATATAGTGTTTACTCTATAAAGTCACGATATACAGTGTTTACTCTATAAAGTCGGATACTGATATATAGTGTTTAATCTATGAAGACATATACTGATATATAGTGCTTACTCTATAAAGTCATGATATACAGTGTTTACTCTATAAAGTCAGATACTGATATATAGTGTTTACTCTATAAAGTCAGATACTGATATATAGTGTTTACTCTATGAAGACAGATACTGATATATAGTGTTTAATCTATGAAGACAGATACTGATATATAGTGAGTACTCTATAAAGTCATGATATATAGTGTTTAATCTATAAAGTCAGATACTGATATACAGTGTTTACTCTATAAAGTCAGATACTGATATATAGTGTTTGCTCTATAAAGTCAGATACTGATATATAGTGTTTACTCTATAAAGACATGATATATAGTGTTTACTCTATAAAGTCAGATACTGATATATAGTGTTTAATCTATGAAGACAGATACTGATATATAGTGTTTACTCTATAAAGTCATGATATACAGTGTTTATTCTATAAAGTCAGATACTGATATATAGTGTTTACTCTATAAAGTCGGATACGGATATACAGTGTTTACTCTATAAAGTCAGATACTGATATATAAAGTTTACTCTATCAAGTCAGATACTGATATTTAGTGTTTACTCTATAAAGTCATGATATAGAGTGTTTACTCTATAAAGTCAAATACTGATAAAAAGTGTTTACTCTATAAAGTCAGATACTGATATATAGTGTTTACTCTATAAAGTCAAATACTGATATACAGTGTTTACTCTATAAAGTCAGATACTGATATATAGTGTTTACTCTATAAAGTCAGATACTGATATATAGTGTTTACTCTATAAAGTCAGATACTGATATATAGTGTTTACTCTATAAAGTCATGATATACAGTGTTTACTCTATAAAGTCAGATACTGATATATAGTGTTTAGTCTATAAAGTCATGATATACAGTGTTTATTCTATAAAGTCAGATACTGATATACAGTGTTTACTCTATCAAGTCAGATACTGATATTTAGTGTTAACTCTATAAAGTCATGATATACAGCGTTTACTCTATAAAGTCAAATACTGATATACAGTGTTTACTCTATAAAGTCAGATACTGATATATAGTGTTTACTCTATAAAGTCAGACACTGATATATAGTGTTTACTCTATAAAGTCATGATATACAGCGTTTACTCTATAAAGTCAGATACTGATACATAGTGTTTACTCTATAAAGTCATGACATACAGTGTTTACTCTATAAAGTCAGATACTGATATATAGTGTTTACTCTATAAAGTCAGATACTGATACATAGTGTTTACTCTATAAAGTCATGATATACAGTGTTTACTCTATAAAGTCAGATACTGATATATAGTGTTTACTCTATAAAGTCATGATATACAGTGTTTACTCTATAAAGTCAGATACTGATATATAGTGTTTACTCTATAAAGTCATGATATACAGTGTTTACTCTATAACTGATATACAGTGTTTACTCTATAAAGTAAGATACTGATATATAGTGTTTACTCTATAAAGTCAGATACTGATATACAGTGTTTACTCTATAAAGTCATGATATACAGTGTTTACTCTATAAAGTCAGATACTGATATATAGCGTTTACTCTATAAAGTCATGATATACAGTGTTTACTCTATAAAGTCATGATAAACAGCGTTTACTCTATAAAGTCAGATACTGATATATAGTGTTTACTCTATAAAGTCATGATATACAGTGTTTACTCTATAAAGTCAGATACTGATATATAGTGTTTACTCTATAAAGTCAGATACTGATATATAGTGTTTACTCTATAAAGTCATGATATACAGTGTTTACTCTATCAAGTCGGATACTGATATATAGTGTTTAATCTATGAAGTAAGATACTGATATATAGTGTTTACTCTATAAAGTCAGATACTGATATATAGTGTTTACTCTATAAAGTCGGATACTGATATATAGTGTTTACTCTATAAAGTCAGATACTGATATATAGGGTATAATCAATGAAGTCAGATAGTGTTTACTCTATAAAGTCACAATATACAGTGTTTACTCTACAAAGTCAGATACCGATATATAGTGTTTACTCTATAAAGTCAGATACTGATATATAGTGTTTACTCTATAAAGTCATGATATACAGTGTTTACTCTATAAAGTCGGATACTGATATATATTGTTTACTCTATAAAGTCAGATAGTGATATACAGTATTTACTCTATAAAGTCAGATACTGATATATAGTGTTTACTCTATAAAGTCATGATATAAAGTGTTTATTCTATAAAGTCAGATACGGATCTACAGTGTTTACTCTATAAAGTCAGATACTGATAGATAGTGTTTACTCTATAAAGTCAGATACTGATATATAGTGTTTACTCTATAAAGTCAGATACTGACATATAGTGTTTACTCTATGAAGTCAGATACTGATATATAGTGTTTACTCTATAAAGTCGTAATATACAGTGTTTACTCTATAAAGTCAGATACGGATATACAGTGTTTACTCTATAAAGTCAGATACTGATATATAGTGTTTACTCTATAAAGTCAGATACTGATATATAGTGTTTACTCTATAAAGTCATGATATACAGTGTTTACTCTATAAAGTCAGATACGGATATACAGTGTTTACTCTATAAAGTCAGATACGCATATACAGTGTTTACTCTATGAAGTCATGATATACAGTATTTACTCTATAAAGTCAGATACGGCTATACAGTGTTTACTCTATAAAGTCAGATACTGATATATAGGGTATAATCTATGAAGTCAGATAGTGTTTACTCTATAAAGTCACGATATACAGTGTTTACTCTACAAAGTCAGATACTGATATATAGTGTTTACTCTATAAAGTCAGATACTGATATATAGTGTTTACTCTATAAAGTCATGATATACAGAGTTTACTCTATAAAGTCCGATACTGATATACAGTGTTTACTCTATAAAGTCAGATACTGATAGATAGAGTTTACTCTATAAAGTCAGATACTGATAAATAGTGTTTACTCTATAAAGGCAGATACTGATATATAGTGTTTACTCTATAACGTCATGATATAGAGTATTTACTCTATAAAGTCAGAAACGGATATACAGTGTTTACTCTATAAAGTCAGATACTGATATATAGTGTTTACTCTATAAAGTCAGATACTGATATATAGTGTTTACTCTATAAAGTCATGATATACAGTGTTTACTCTATAAAGTCAGATACGCATATACAGTGTTCACTCTATAAAGTCAGATACTGATATATAGTGTTTACTCTATGAAGTCATGATATACAGTATTTACTCTATAAAGTCAGATACGGCTATACAGTGTTTACTCTATAAAGTCAGATACTGATATATAGTGTTTACTCTATAAAGTCATGATATACAGTATTTACTCTATAAAGTCAGATACGGATATACAGTGTTTACTCTATAAAGTCAGATACTGATATATAGTGTTTACTCTATAAAGTCATGATATACAGTGTTTACTCTATAAAGTCAGATACGCATATACAGTGTTTACTCTATAAAGTCAGATACTGATATATAGTGTTTACTCTATGAAGGCAGATACTGATATATAGTGTTTACTCTATAAAGTCACAATATACAGTGTTTACTCTATAAAGTCAAATACTGATATATAGTGTTTACTCTATAAAGTCATGATATATAGTGTTTACTCTATAAAGTCAGATACTGATATATACTGTTTACTCTATAAAGTCAGATACTGATATATAGTGTTTACTCTATAAAGTCACGATATACAGTGTTTACTCTATAAAGTCGGATACTGATATATAGTGTTTACTCTATAAAGTCCGATACTGATATATAGTGTATACTCTATAAAGTCAGATACTGATATATAGTGTTTACTCTATAAAGTCAGATACTGATATATAGCGTTTAATCTATGAAGACAGATACTGATATATAGTGTTTACTCTATAAAGTCATGATATACAGTGTATACTCTATAAAGTCAGATACTGATATATAGTGTTTACTCTATAAAGTCATGATATGTAGTGTTTACTCTATAAAGTCAGATACTGATATATAGTGTTTAATCTATGAAGACAGATACTGATATATAGTGTTTACTCTATAAAGTCATGATATACAGTGTTTATTCTATAAAGTCAGATACTGATATATAGTGTTTACTCTATAAAGTCGGATACTGATATACAGTGTTTATTCTATAAAGTCAGATACTGATATATAGAGTTCACTCTATAAAGTCATGATATAGAATGTTTTCTCTATAAAGTCATGATATAGAGTGTTTACTCTATAAAGTCAAATACTGATAAAAAGTGTTTACTCGATAAAGTCAGATACTGATATATAGTGTTTACTCTATATAGTCATGATATACAGTGTTTACTCTATAAAGTTAGATACTGATACATAGTGTTTACTCTATAAAGTCAGATACTGATATATAGTGTTTAGTTTATAAAGTCATGATGTACAGTGTTTATTCTATAAAGTCAGATACTGATATACAGTGTTTACTCTATAAAGTCAGATACTGATATATAGTGTTTACTCTAAAAAGTCATGATATAGAGTGTTTACTCTATAAAGTCAAATACTGATATACAGTGTTTACTCTATAAAGTCAGATACTGATATACAGTGTTTACTCTATAAAGTCAGATACTGATATATAGTGTTTAGTCTATAAAGTCAGATACTGATATATAGTGTTTAGTCTATGAAGTCATGATGTACAGTGTTTATTCTATAAAGTCAGATACTGATATACAGTGCTTACTCTATAAAGTCAGATACTGATATTTAGTGTTTACTCTATAAAGTCATGTATACAGTGTTTACTCTATAAAGTCAAATACTGATATACAGTGTTTACTCTATAAAGTCAGATACTGATATATAGTGTTTACTCTATAAAGTCGGATACTGATATACAGTGTTTACTCTATAAAGTCAGATACTGATATATAGTGTTTACTCTATAAAGTCAGATACTGATATATAGTGTTTACTCTATAAAGTCAGATACTGATATACAGTGTTTACTCTATAAAGTCGGATACTGATATACAGTGTTTACTCTATAAAGTCAGATACTGATATATAGTGTTCACTCTATAAAGTCAGATACTGATATATAGTGTTTACTCTATAAAGTCATGATATACAGAGTTTACTCTATAAAGTCAGATACTGATATACAGTGTTTACTCTATAAAGTCGGATACTGATATACAGTGTTTACTCTATAAAGTCAGATACTGATATATAGTGTTTACTCTATAAAGTCAGATACTGATATATAGTGTTTACTCTATAAAGTCAGATACTGATATACAGTGTTTACTCTATAAAGTCGGATACTGATATACAGTGTTTACTCAATAAAGTCAGATACTGATATATAGTGTTTACTCTATAAAGTCAGATACTGATATATAGTGTTTACTCTATAAAGTCATGATATACAGTGTTTACTCTATAACTGATATACAGTGTTTACTCTATAAAGTCGGATACTGATATATAGTGTTTAATCTATGAAGTAAGATACTGATATATAGTGTTTACTCTATAAAGTCAGATACTGATATATAGTGTTTACTCTATAAAGTCGGATACTGATATATAGTGTTTACTCTATAAAGTCAGATACTGATATATAGGGTATAATCTATGAAGTCAGATAGTGTTTACTCTATAAAGTCACGATATACAGTGTTTACTCTACAAAGTCAGATACTGATATATAGTGTTTACTCTATAAAGTCAGATACTGATATATAGTGTTTACTCTATAAAGTCATGATATACAGTGTTTACTCTATAAAGTCGGATACTGATATATATTGTTAACTCTATAAAGTCAGATAGTGATATACAGTGTTTACTCTATAAAGTCAGATACTGATATATAGTGTTTACTCTATAAAGTCATGATATACAGTGTTTACTCTATAAAGTCAGATACGGATATACAGTGTTTACTCTATAAAGTCAGATACTGATAGATAGTGTTTACTCTATAAAGTCAGATACTGATATATAGTGTTTACTCTATAAAGTCAGATACTGACATATAGTGTTTACTCTATAAAGTCAGATACTGATATATACTGTTTACTCTATAAAGTCGTAATATACAGTGTTTACTCTATAAAGTCAGATACGGATATACAGTCTACAAGTCATGATATACAGAGTTTACTCTATAAAGTCCGATACTGATATACAGTGTTTACTCTATAAAGTCAGACACTGATAGATAGTGTTTACTCTATAAAGTCAGATACTGATATATAGTGTTTACTCTATAAAGGCAGATACTGATATATAGTGTTTACTCTATAACGTCATGATATAGAGTATTTACTCTATAAAGTCAGAAACGGATATACAGTGTTTACTCTATAAAGTCAGATACTGATATATAGTGTTTACTCTATAAAGTCAGATACTGATATATAGTGTTTACTCTATAAAGTCATGATATACAGTGTTTACTCTATAAAGTCAGATACGCATATACAGTGTTCACTCTATAAAGTCAGATACTGATATATAGTGTTTACTCTATGAAGTCATGATATACAGTATTTACTCTATAAAGTCAGATACGGCTATACAGTGTTTACTCTATAAAGTCAGATACTGATATATAGTGTTTACTCTATAAAGTCATGATATACAGTATTTACTCTATAAAGTCAGATACGGATATACAGTGTTTACTCTATAAAGTCAGATACTGATATATAGTGTTTACTCTATAAAGTCATGATATACAGTGTTTACTCTATAAAGTCAGATATGCATATACAGTGTTTACTCTATAAAGTCAGATACTGATATATAGTGTTTACTCTATGAAGGCAGATACTGATATATAGTGTTTACTCTATAAAGTCACAATATACAGTGTTTACTCTATAAAGTCAAATACTGATATATAGTGTTTACTCTATAAAGTCATGATATATAGTGTTTACTCTATAAAGTCAGATACTGATATATACTGTTTACTCTATAAAGTCAGATACTGATATATAGTGTTTACTCTATAAAGTCACGATATACAGTGTTTACTCTATAAAGTCGGATACTGATATATAGTGTTTACTCTATAAAGTCCGATACTGATATATAGTGTATACTCTATAAAGTCAGATACTGATATATAGTGTTTACTCTATAAAGTCAGATACTGATATATAGCGTTTAATCTATGAAGACAGATACTGATATATAGTGTTTACTCTATAAAGTCATGATATACAGTGTATACTCTATAAAGTCAGATACTGATATATAGTGTTTACTCTATAAAGTCATGATATGTAGTGTTTACTCTATAAAGTCAGATACTGATATATAGTGTTTAATCTATGAAGACAGATACTGATATATAGTGTTTACTCTATAAAGTCATGATATACAGTGTTTATTCTATAAAGTCAGATACTGATATATAGTGTTTACTCTATAAAGTCGGATACTGATATACAGTGTTTATTCTATAAAGTCAGATACTGATATATAGAGTTCACTCTATAAAGTCATGATATAGAATGTTTTCTCTATAAAGTCATGATATAGAGTGTTTACTCTATAAAGTCAAATACTGATAAAAAGTGTTTACTTGATAAAGTCAGATACTGATATATAGTGTTTACTCTATATAGTCATGATATACAGTGTTTACTCTATAAAGTTAGATACTGATACATAGTGTTTACTCTATAAAGTCAGATACTGATATATAGTGTTTAGTTTATAAAGTCATGATGTACAGTGTTTATTCTATAAAGTCAGATACTGATATACAGTGTTTACTCTATAAAGTCAGATACTGATATATAGTGTTTACTCTAAAAAGTCATGATATAGAGTGTTTACTCTATAAAGTCAAATACTGATATACAGTGTTTACTCTATAAAGTCAGATACTGATATACAGTGTTTACTCTATAAAGTCAGATACTGATATATAGTGTTTAGTCTATAAAGTCAGATACTGATATATAGTGTTTAGTCTATGAAGTCATGATGTACAGTGTTTATTCTATAAAGTCAGATACTGATATACAGTGCTTACTCTATAAAGTCAGATACTGATATTTAGTGTTTACTCTATAAAGTCATGTATACAGTGTTTACTCTATAAAGTCAAATACTGATATACAGTGTTTACTCTATAAAGTCAGATACTGATATATAGTGTTTACTCTATAAAGTCGGATACTGATATACAGTGTTTACTCTATAAAGTCAGATACTGATATATAGTGTTTACTCTATAAAGTCAGATACTGATATATAGTGTTTACTCTATAAAGTCAGATACTGATATACAGTGTTTACTCTATAAAGTCGGATACTGATATACAGTGTTTACTCTATAAAGTCAGATACTGATATATAGTGTTCACTCTATAAAGTCAGATACTGATATATAGTGTTTACTCTATAAAGTCATGATATACAGAGTTTACTCTATAAAGTCAGATACTGATATACAGTGTTTACTCTATAAAGTCGGATACTGATATACAGTGTTTACTCTATAAAGTCAGATACTGATATATAGTGTTTACTCTATAAAGTCAGATACTGATATATAGTGTTTACTCTATAAAGTCAGATACTGATATACAGTGTTTACTCTATAAAGTCGGATACTGATATACAGTGTTTACTCAATAAAGTCAGATACTGATATATAGTGTTTACTCTATAAAGTCAGATACTGATATATAGTGTTTACTCTATAAAGTCATGATATACAGTGTTTACTCTATAACTGATATACAGTGTTTACTCTATAAAGTCGGATACTGATATATAGTGTTTAATCTATGAAGTAAGATACTGATATATAGTGTTTACTCTATAAAGTCAGATACTGATATATAGTGTTTACTCTATAAAGTCGGATACTGATATATAGTGTTTACTCTATAAAGTCAGATACTGATATATAGGGTATAATCTATGAAGTCAGATAGTGTTTACTCTATAAAGTCACGATATACAGTGTTTACTCTACAAAGTCAGATACTGATATATAGTGTTTACTCTATAAAGTCAGATACTGATATATAGTGTTTACTCTATAAAGTCATGATATACAGTGTTTACTCTATAAAGTCGGATACTGATATATATTGTTAACTCTATAAAGTCAGATAGTGATATACAGTGTTTACTCTATAAAGTCAGATACTGATATATAGTGTTTACTCTATAAAGTCATGATATACAGTGTTTACTCTATAAAGTCAGATACGGATATACAGTGTTTACTCTATAAAGTCAGATACTGATAGATAGTGTTTACTCTATAAAGTCAGATACTGATATATAGTGTTTACTCTATAAAGTCAGATACTGACATATAGTGTTTACTCTATAAAGTCAGATACTGATATATAGTGTTTACTCTATAAAGTCGTAATATACAGTGTTTACTCTATAAAGTCAGATACGGATATACAGTCTACAAGTCATGATATACAGAGTTTACTCTATAAAGTCCGATACTGATATACAGTGTTTACTCTATAAAGTCAGACACTGATAGATAGTGTTTACTCTATAAAGTCAGATACTGATATATAGTGTTTACTCTATAAAGGCAGATACTGATATATAGTGTTTACTCTATAACGTCATGATATAGAGTATTTACTCTATAAAGTCAGAAACGGATATACAGTGTTTACTCTATAAAGTCAGATACTGATATATAGTGTTTACTCTATAAAGTCAGATACTGATATATAGTGTTTACTCTATAAAGTCATGATATACAGTGTTCACTCTATAAAGTCAGATACGCATATACAGTGTTCACTCTATAAAGTCAGATACTGATATATAGTGTTTACTCTATGAAGTCATGATATACAGTATTTACTCTATAAAGTCAGATACGGCTATACAGCGTTTACTCTATAAAGTCAGATACTGATATATAGTGTTTACTCTATAAAGTCATGATATACAGTATTTACTCGATAAAGTCAGATACGGATATACAGTGTTTACTCTATAAAGTCAGATACTGATATATAGTGTTTATTCTATAAAGTCAGATACTGATATATAGTGTTTACTGTATAAAGTCAGATGCTGATATATAGTGTTTACTCTATAAAGTCACGATATACAGTATTTACTCTATAAAGTCAGATACGGATATACAGTGTTTACTCTATAAAGTCAGATACTGATATATAGTGTTTACTCTATAAAGTCATGATATACAGTGTTTACTCTATAAAGTCAGATACGCATATACAGTGTTTACTCTATAAAGTCAGATACTGATAGATAGTGTTTACTCTATAAAGTCAGATACTGATATATAGTGTTTACTCTATAAAGTCATGATATACAGTATTTACTCTATAAAGTCAGATACGGATATACAGTGTTTACTCTATAAAGTCAGATACTGATATATAGTGTTTATTCTATAAAGTCAGATACTGATATATAGTGTTTACTCTATAAAGTCAGATACTGATATATAGTGTTTACTCTATAAAGTCAGATACTGATATATAGTGTTTACTCTATAAAGTCATGATATACAGTATTTACTCTATAAAGTCAGATACGGATATACAGTGTTTACTCTATAAAGTCAGATACTGATATATAGTGTTTACTCTATGAAGTCAGATACTGATATATAGTGTTTACTCTATAAAGTCATGATATACAGTGTTCACTCTATAAAGTCAGATACTGATATACAGTGTTTACTCTATAAAGTCAGATACTGATATATAGTGTTTACTCTATAAAGTCAGATACTGATATATAGTGTTTACTCTATAAAGTCATGATATACAGTGTTTACTCTATAAAGTCAGATACAGATATACAGTGTTTACTCTATAAAGTCAAATACTGATATATAGTGTTTACTCTAAAAAGTCAGATACTGATATATAGTGTTTACTCTATAAAGTCATGATATACAGTGTTTTCTCTATAAAGTCAGATATGGATATACAGTGTTTACTCTATAAAGTCAGATACTGATAGAGAGTGTTTACTCTATAAAGTCAGATACTGGTATGTAGTGTTTACTCGATAAAGTCAGATACTGATATATAGTGTTTACTCTATAAATTCATGATATACAGTATTTACTCTAGAAAGTCAGATACGGATATACAGCGTTTACTCTATAAAGTCAGATACTGATATATAGTGTTTACTCTATGAAGTCAGATACTGATATATAGTGTTTACTCTATAAAGTCACAACATACAGTGTTTACTCTATAAAGTCGGATACTGATAGATAGTGTTTACTCTATAAAGTCAGATACTGATATATAGTGTTTACTCTATAAAGTCATGATATACAGTGTTTACTCTATAAAGTCAGATACGGATATACAGTGTTTACTCTATAAAGCCAGATACTGATATATAGTGTTTACTCTATGAAGGCAGATACTGATATATAGTGTTTACTCTATAAAGTCACAATATACAGTGTTTACTCTATAAAGTCAAATACTGATATATAGTGTTTACTCTATAAAGTCATGATATATAGTGTTTACTCTATAAAGTCAGATACTGATATATACTGTTTACTCTATAAAGTCAGATACTGATATATAGTGTTTACTCTATAAAGTCACGATATACAGTGTTTACTCTATAAAGTCGGATACTGATATATTGTGTTTACTCTATAAAGTCAGATACTGATATATAGTGTATACTCTATAAAGTCAGATACTGATATATAGTGTTTACTCTATAAAGTCAGATACTGATATATAGCGTTTAATCTATGAAGACAGATACTGATATATAGTGTTTACTCTATAAAGTCATGATATACAGTGTATACTCTATAAAGTCAGATACTGATATATAGTGTTTACTCTATAAAGTCATGATATGTAGTGTTTACTCTATAAAGTCAGATACTGATATATAGTGTTTAATCTATGAAGACAGATACTGATATATAGTGTTTACTCTATAAAGTCATGATATACAGTGTTTATTCTATAAAGTCAGATACTGATATATAGTGTTTACTCTATAAAGTCGGATACTGATATACAGTGTTTATTCTATAAAGTCAGATACTGATATATAGAGTTCACTCTATAAAGTCATGATATAGAATGTTTTCTCTATAAAGTCATGATATAGAGTGTTTACTCTATAAAGTCAAATACTGATAAAAAGTGTTTACTCGATAAAGTCAGATACTGATATACAGTATTTACTCTATAAAGTCGGATACTGATATATAGTGTTTACTCTATAAAGTCAGATACTGATATACAGTGTTTATTCTACAAAGTCAGATACTGATATATAGTGTTTACTCTACAAAGTCACGATATACAGTGTTTACTCTATAAAGACGGATACTGATATATAGTGTTTACTCTATAAAGTCAGATACTGATATACAGTATTTACTCTATAAAGTCGGATACTGATATATAGTGTTTACTCTATAAAGTCAGATATTGACATATAGTGTTTACTCTATAAAGTCAGATACTGATATATAGTGTTTACTCTATAAAGTCACGATATAGAGTGTTTACTCTATAAAGTCAGATACTGATATACAGTGTTTACTCTATAAAGTCAGATACTGATATATAGTGTTTACTCTATAAAGTCAGATACTGATATATAGTGTTTACTCTATAAAGTCAGATACGGATATACAGTGTTTACTCTATAAAGACAGATACTGATATATGGTGTTCAATCTATGAAGACAAATACTGATATATAGTGTTTAATCTATGAAGACAGATACCGATATATAGTGATTAATCTATAAAGTCATGATATACAGTGTTTACTCTATAAAGTCAGATACTGATATATAGTGTTTACTCTATAAAGTCAGATACTGATATATAGTGTTTACTCTACAAAGTCACGATATACAGTGTTTACTCTATAAAGTCGGATACTGATATATAGTGTTTACTCTATAAAGTCAGATACTGATATAGAGTGTTTACTCGATAAAGTCAGATACTGATATATAGTGTTTACTCTATAAAGTCAGATACTGATATATAGTGTTTATTCTATAAAGTCAGATACTGATATATAGTGTTTACTCTATAAAGTCAGATACTGATATATAGTGTTTATTCTATAAAGTCAGATACTGATATATAGTGTTTACTCTACAAAGTCACGATATACAGTGTTTACTCTATAAAGTCGGATACTGATATATAGTGTTTACTCTATAAAGTCAGATACTGATATACAGTATTTACTCTATAAAGTCGGATACTGATATATAGTGTTTACTCTATAAAGTCAGATACTGATATACAGTGTTTATTCTATAAAGTCAGATACTGATATATAGTGTTTACTCTACAAAGTCACGATATACAGTGTTTACTCTATAAAGACGGATACTGATATATAGTGTTTACTCTATAAAGTCAGATACTGATATACAGTATTTACTCTATAAAGTCGGATACTGATATATAGTGTTTACTCTATAAAGTCAGATATTGACATATAGTGTTTACTCTATAAAGTCAGATACTGATATATAGTGTTTAGTCTATAAAGTCACGATATAGAGTGTTTACTCTATAAAGTCAGATACTGATATACAGTGTTTACTCTATAAAGTCAGATACTGATATATAGTGTTTACTCTATAAAGTCAGATACTGATATAGAGTGTTTACTCTATAAAGTCACGATATACAGTGTTTACTATATAAAGTCAAATAATGATATATAGTGTTTACTCTACAAAGTCAGAAACTGATATATAGTGTTTACTCTATAAAGTCACGATATACAGTGTTTACTCTATAAAGTCGGATACTGATATATAGTGTTTAATCTATGAAGACAGATACTGATATATAGTGTTTAATCTATGAAGACAGATACTGATATATAATGCTTACACTATAAAGTCATGATATACAGTGTTTACTCTATAAAGTCAGATACTGATATATAGTGTTTACTCTATAAAGTCAGATACTGATATATAGTTTTTACTCTATGAAGACAGATACTGATATATAGTGTTTAATCTATGAAGACAGATACTGATATATAGTGAGTACTCTATAAAGTCATGATATATAGTGTTTAATCTATAAAGTCAGATACTGATATACAGTGTTTACTCTATAAAGTCAGATACTGATATATAGTGTTTGCTCTATAAAGTCAGATACTGATATATAGTGTTTACTCTATAAAGACATGATATATAGTGTTTACTCTATCAAGTCAGATACTGATATATAGTGTTTAATCTATGAAGACAGATACTGATATATAGTGTTTACTCTATAAAGTCGGATACGGATATACAGTGTTTACTCTATAAAGTCAGATACTGATATATAGTGTTTACTCTATAAAGTCAGATACTGATATATAGTGTTTACTCTATAAAGTCATGATATACAGTGTTTACTCTATAACTGATATACAGTCTTTACTCTATAAAGTGGGATACTGATATATAGTGTTTACTCTATAAAGTCAGATACTGATATATAGTGTTTACTCTATAAAGTAAGAGACTGATATATAGTGTTTACTCTATAAAGTCAGATACTGATATATAGTGTTTACTCTATAAAGTCAGATACTGATATATAGTGTTTACTCTATAAAGTCAGATACGGGTATATAGCGTTTACTCTATAAAGTCATGATATACAGTATTTACTCTATAAAGTCAGATACTGATATACAGTGTTTACTCTATAAAGTCAGATACTGATATATAGCGTTTACTCTATAAAGTCATGATATACAGTGTTTACTCTATAAAGTCAGATACTGATATATAGCGTTGACTCTATAAAATCATGATATACAGTGTTTACTCTATAAAGTCAGATACTGATATATAGCGTTTACTCTATAAAGTCATGATATACAGTGTTTACTCTATAAAGTCAGATACTGATATATAGCGTTTACTCTATAAAGTCAGATACCGATATAAGTGTTTACTCTATAAAGTCAGATACTGATATGTAGTGTTTACTCTATAAAGTCAGATACTGATATATAGTGTTTACTCTATAAAGTCAGATACTGATATATAGTGTTTACTCTATAAAGTCACGACATACAGTGTTTACTCTATAAAGTCAGATACTGATATATAGTCTTTACTCTATAAAGTCAGATACTGATATATACTGTTTACTCTATAAAGTCAGATACTGATATATAGTGTTTACTCTATAAAGTCACGACATACAGTATTCACTCTATAAAGTCAGATACTGAAATATAGTCTTTACTCTATAAAGTCAGATACTGATATATACTGTTTACTCTATAAAGTCACGATATACAGTGTTTACTCTATAAAGTCAGATACTGATATATAGTATTTACTCTATAAAGTCAGATACTGATATATAGTGTTTACTCTATAAAGTCAGATACTGATATATACTGTTTACTCTATAAAGTCAGATACTGATATATAGTGTTTACTCTACAAAGTCACGATATACAGTGTTTACTCTATAAAGTCAGATACTGATATATAGTGTTTACTCTATACAGTCAGATACTGATATATAGTGTTTACTCTATAAAGTCATGATATATAGTGTTTACTCTATAAAGTCAGATACTGATATATAGTGTTCACTCTACAAAGTCACGATATACAGTGTTTACTCTATAAAGCCAGATACTGATATATAGTGTTTACTCTATAAAGTCAGATACTGAAATACAGTGTTTTACTCTATAAAGTCAGATACTGATATATAGTGTTTATTCTATAAAGTCAGATACTGATATATAGTGTTTACTCTATAAAGTTATGATATACAGTATTTACTCTATAAAGTCGGATACTGATATATAGTGTTTACTCTACAAAGTCACGATATACAGTGTTTACTCTATAAAGCCAGATACTGATATATAGTGTCTACTCTATAAAGCCAGATACTGATATATAGTGTTTACTCTATAAAGTAAGATACTGATATATAGTGTTAACTCTATAAAGTCAGATACTGATATATAGTGTTTACTCTATAAAGTCACATACTGATATATAGTGTTTACTCTATAAAGTCACATACTGATATATAGTGTTTACTCTATAAAGTCATGATATAGAGTGTTTACTCTATAAAGTCAGATACTGATATACAGTGTTTACTCTATAAAGTCAGATACTGATATATAGTGTTTACTCTATAAAGTCAGATACTGATATATAGTGTTTACTCTATAAAGTCAGATACGGATATACAGTGTTTACTCTATAAAGACAGATACTGATATATGGTGTTCAATCTATGAAGACAAATACTGATATATAGTGTTTAATCTATGAAGACAGATACCGATATATAGTGATTACTCTATAAAGTCATGATATACAGTGTTTACTCTATAAAGTCAGATACTGATATATAGTGTTTACTCTATAAAGTCAGATACTGATATATAGTGTTTACTCTACAAAGTTACGATATACAGTGTTTACTCTATAAAGTCGGATACTAATATATAGTGTTTACTCTATAAAGTCAGATACTGATATAGAGTGTTTACTCTATAAAGTCAGATACTGATATATAGTGTTTACTCTATAAAGTCAGATACTGATATATAGTGTTTATTCTATAAAGTCAGATACTGATATATAGTGTTTACTCTATAAAGTCAGATACTGATATACAGTGTTTATTCTATAAAGTCAGATACTGATATATAGTGTTTACTCTACAAAGTCACGATATACAGTGTTTACTCTATAAAGACGGATACTGATATATAGTGTTTACTCTATAAAGTCAGATACTGATATACAGTATTTACTCTATAAAGTCGGATACTGATATATAGTGTTTACTCTATAAAGTCAGATATTGACATATAGTGTTTACTCTATAAAGTCAGATACTGATATATAGTGTTTACTCTATAAAGTCACGATATAGAGTGTTTACTCTATAAAGTCAGATACTGATATACAGTGTTTACTCTATAAAGTCAGATACTGATATATAGTGTTTACTCTATAAAGTCAGATACTGATATATAGTGTTTTCTCTATAAAGTCACGATATACAGTGTTTACTATATAAAGTCAAATAATGATATATAGTGTTTACTCTACAAAGTCAGAAACTGATATATAGTGTTTACTCTATAAAGTCACGATATACAGTGTTTACTCTATAAAGTCGGATACTGATATATAGTGTTTAATCTATGAAGACATATACTGATATATAGTGCTTACTCTATAAAGTCATTATATACAGTGTTTACTCTATAAAGTCAGATACTGATATATAGTGTTTACTCTATAAAGTCAGATACTGATATATAGTGTTTACTCTATGAAGACAGATACTGATATATAGTGTTTAATCTATGAAGACAGATACTGATATATAGTGAGTACTCTATAAAGTCATGATATATAGTGTTTAATCTATAAAGTCAGATACTGATATACAGTGTTTACTCTATAAAGTCAGATACTGATATATAGTGTTTGCTCTATAAAGTCAGATACTGATATATAGTGTTTACTCTATAAAGACATGATATATAGTGTTTACTCTATAAAGTCAGATACTGATATATAGTGTTTAATCTATGAAGACAGATACTGATATATAGTGTTTACTCTATAAAGTCATGATATACAGTGTTTATTCTATAAAGTCAGATACTGATATATAGTGTTTACTCTATAAAGTCGGATACGGATATACAGTGTTTACTCTATAAAGTCAGATACTGATATATAAAGTTTACTCTATCAAGTCAGATACTGATATTTAGTGTTTACTCTATAAAGTCATGATATAGAGTGTTTACTCTATAAAGTCAAATACTGATAAAAAGTGTTTACTCTATAAAGTCAGATACTGATATATAGTGTTTACTCTATAAAGTCAAATACTGATATACAGTGTTTACTCTATAAAGTCAGATACTGATATATAGTGTTTACTCTATAAAGTCAGATACTGATATATAGTGTTTACTCTATAAAGTCAGATACTGATATATAGTGTTTACTCTATAAAGTCATGATATACAGTGTTTACTCTATAAAGTCAGATACTGATATATAGTGTTTAGTCTATAAAGTCATGATATACAGTGTTTATTCTATAAAGTCAGATACTGATATACAGTGTTTACTCTATCAAGTCAGATACTGATATTTAGTGTTAACTCTATAAAGTCATGATATACAGTGTTTACTCTATAAAGTCAAATACTGATATACAGTGTTTACTCTATAAAGTCAGATACTGATATATAGTGTTTACTCTATAAAGTCAGACACTGATATATAGTGTTTACTCTATAAAGTCATGATATACAGCGTTTACTCTATAAAGTCAGATACTGATACATAGTGTTTACTCTATAAAGTCATGACATACAGTGTTTACTCTATAAAGTCAGATACTGATATATAGTGTTTACTCTATAAAGTCAGATACTGATACATAGTGTTTACTCTATAAAGTCATGATATACAGTGTTTACTCTATAAAGTCAGATACTCATATATAGTGTTTACTCTATAAAGTCATGATATACAGTGTTTACTCTATAAAGTCAGATACTGATATATAGTGTTTACTCTATAAAGTCATGATATACAGTGTTTACTCTATAACTGATATACAGTGTTTACTCTATAAAGTAAGATACTGATATATAGTGTTTACTCTATAAAGTCAGATACTGATATACAGTGTTTACTCTATAAAGTCATGATATACAGTGTTTACTCTATAAAGTCAGATACTGATATATAGCGTTTACTCTATAAAGTCATGATATACAGTGTTTACTCTATAAAGTCATGATAAACAGCGTTTACTCTATAAAGTCAGATACTGATATATAGTGTTTACTCTATAAAGTCATGATATACAGTGTTTACTCTATAAAGTCAGATACTGATATATAGTGTTTACTCTATAAAGTCAGATACTGATATATAGTGTTTACTCTATAAAGTCATGATATACAGTGTTTACTCTATCAAGTCGGATACTGATATATAGTGTTTAATCTATGAAGTAAGATACTGATATATAGTGTTTACTCTATAAAGTCAGATACTGATATATAGTGTTTACTCTATAAAGTCGGATACTGATATATAGTGTTTACTCTATAAAGTCAGATACTGATATATAGGGTATAATCAATGAAGTCAGATAGTGTTTACTCTATAAAGTCACAATATACAGTGTTTACTCTACAAAGTCAGATACCGATATATAGTGTTTACTCTATAAAGTCAGATACTGATATATAGTGTTTACTCTATAAAGTCATGATATACAGTGTTTACTCTATAAAGTCGGATACTGATATATATTGTTTACTCTATAAAGTCAGATAGTGATATACAGTATTTACTCTATAAAGTCAGATACTGATATATAGTGTTTACTCTATAAAGTCATGATATAAAGTGTTTATTCTATAAAGTCAGATACGGATCTACAGTGTTTACTCTATAAAGTCAGATACTGATAGATAGTGTTTACTCTATAAAGTCAGATACTGATATATAGTGTTTACTCTATAAAGTCAGATACTGACATATAGTGTTTACTCTATGAAGTCAGATACTGATATATAGTGTTTACTCTATAAAGTCGTAATATACAGTGTTTACTCTATAAAGTCAGATACGGATATACAGTGTTTACTCTATAAAGTCAGATACTGATATATAGTGTTTACTCTATAAAGTCAGATACTGATATATAGTGTTTACTCTATAAAGTCATGATATACAGTGTTTACTCTATAAAGTCAGATACGGATATACAGTGTTTACTCTATAAAGTCAGATACGCATATACAGTGTTTACTCTATAAAGTCAGATACTGATATATAGTGTTTACTCTATAAAGTCAGATACTGATATATAGTGTTTACTCTATAAAGTCATGATATACAGAGTTTACTCTATAAAGTCCGATACTGATATACAGTGTTTACTCTATAAAGTCAGATACTGATAGATAGAGTTTACTCTATAAAGTCAGATACTGATATATAGTGTTTACTCTATAAAGGCAGATACTGATATATAGTGTTTACTCTATAACGTCATGATATAGAGTATTTACTCTATAAAGTCAGAAACGGATATACAGTGTTTACTCTATAAAGTCAGATACTGATATATAGTGTTTACTCTATAAAGTCAGATACTGATATATAGTGTTTACTCTATAAAGTCAGATACGGGTATATAGCGTTTACTCTATAAAGTCATGATATACAGTATTTACTCTATAAAGTCAGATACTGATATACAGTGTTTACTCTATAAAGTCAGATACTGATATATAGCGTTTACTCTATAAAGTCATGATATACAGTGTTTACTCTATAAAGTCAGATACTGATATATAGCGTTGACTCTATAAAATCATGATATACAGTGTTTACTCTATAAAGTCAGATACTGATATATAGCGTTTACTCTATAAAGTCATGATATACAGTGTTTACTCTATAAAGTCAGATACTGATATATAGCGTTTACTCTATAAAGTCAGATACCGATATAAGTGTTTACTCTATAAAGTCAGATACTGATATGTAGTGTTTACTCTATAAAGTCAGATACTGATATATAGTGTTTACTCTATAAAGTCAGATACTGATATATAGTGTTTACTCTATAAAGTCACGACATACAGTGTTTACTCTATAAAGTCAGATACTGATATATAGTCTTTACTCTATAAAGTCAGATACTGATATATACTGTTTACTCTATAAAGTCAGATACTGATATATAGTGTTTACTCTATAAAGTCACGACATACAGTATTCACTCTATAAAGTCAGATACTGAAATATAGTCTTTACTCTATAAAGTCAGATACTGATATATACTGTTTACTCTATAAAGTCACGATATACAGTGTTTACTCTATAAAGTCAGATACTGATATATAGTATTTACTCTATAAAGTCAGATACTGATATATAGTGTTTACTCTATAAAGTCAGATACTGATATATACTGTTTACTCTATAAAGTCAGATACTGATATATAGTGTTTACTCTATAAAGTCACGATATACAGTGTTTACTCTATAAAGTCAGATACTGATATATAGTGTTTACTCTATACAGTCAGATACTGATATATAGTGTTTACTCTATAAAGTCATGATATATAGTGTTTACTCTATAAAGTCAGATACTGATATATAGTGTTCACTCTACAAAGTCACGATATACAGTGTTTACTCTATAAAGCCAGATACCGATATATAGTGTTTACTCTATAAAGTCAGATACTGAAATACAGTGTTTTACTCTATAAAGTCAGATACTGATATATAGTGTTTATTCTATAAAGTCAGATACTGATATATAGTGTTTACTCTATAAAGTTATGATATACAGTATTTACTCTATAAAGTCGGATACTGATATATAGTGTTTACTCTACAAAGTCACGATATACAGTGTTTACTCTATAAAGCCAGATACTGATATATAGTGTCTACTCTATAAAGCCAGATACTGATATATAGTGTTTACTCTATAAAGTAAGATACTGATATATAGTGTTAACTCTATAAAGTCAGATACTGATATATAGTGTTTACTCTATAAAGTCACATACTGATATATAGTGTTTACTCTATAAAGTCACATACTGATATATAGTGTTTACTCTATAAAGTCATGATATAGAGTGTTTACTCTATAAAGTCAGATACTGATATACAGTGTTTACTCTATAAAGTCAGATACTGATATATAGTGTTTACTCTATAAAGTCAGATACTGATATATAGTGTTTACTCTATAAAGTCAGATACGGATATACAGTGTTTACTCTATAAAGACAGATACTGATATATGGTGTTCAATCTATGAAGACAAATACTGATATATAGTGTTTAATCTATGAAGACAGATACCGATATATAGTGATTACTCTATAAAGTCATGATATACAGTGTTTACTCTATAAAGTCAGATACTGATATATAGTGTTTACTCTATAAAGTCAGATACTGATATATAGTGTTTACTCTACAAAGTTACGATATACAGTGTTTACTCTATAAAGTCGGATACTAATATATAGTGTTTACTCTATAAAGTCAGATACTGATATAGAGTGTTTACTCTATAAAGTCAGATACTGATATATAGTGTTTACTCTATAAAGTCAGATACTGATATATAGTGTTTATTCTATAAAGTCAGATACTGATATATAGTGTTTACTCTATAAAGTCAGATACTGATATACAGTGTTTATTCTATAAAGTCAGATACTGATATATAGTGTTTACTCTACAAAGTCACGATATACAGTGTTTACTCTATAAAGACGGATACTGATATATAGTGTTTACTCTATAAAGTCAGATACTGATATACAGTATTTACTCTATAAAGTCGGATACTGATATATAGTGTTTACTCTATAAAGTCAGATATTGACATATAGTGTTTACTCTATAAAGTCAGATACTGATATATAGTGTTTACTCTATAAAGTCACGATATAGAGTGTTTACTCTATAAAGTCAGATACTGATATACAGTGTTTACTCTATAAAGTCAGATACTGATATATAGTGTTTACTCTATAAAGTCAGATACTGATATATAGTGTTTACTCTATAAAGTCACGATATACAGTGTTTACTATATAAAGTCAAATAATGATATATAGTGTTTACTCTACAAAGTCAGAA
Source organism: Pictodentalium vernedei (assembly GCA_031216915.1). Classification (NCBI taxonomy): domain Eukaryota; kingdom Metazoa; phylum Mollusca; class Scaphopoda; order Dentaliida; family Dentaliidae; genus Pictodentalium; species Pictodentalium vernedei. Next base: position 8,897,921 of record CM062291.1, on the reverse strand, counting down.
ACTGATATATAGTGTTTACTCTATAAAGTCACGATATACAGTGTTTACTCTATAAAGTCGGATACTGATATATAGTGTTTAATCTATGAAGACATATACTGATATATAGTGCTTACTCTATAAAGTCATGATATACAGTGTTTACTCTATAAAGTCAGATACTGATATATAGTGTTTACTCTATAAAGTCAGATACTGATATATAGTGTTTACTCTATGAAGACAGATACTGATATATAGTGTTTAATCTATGAAGACAGATACTGATATATAGTGAGTACTCTATAAAGTCATGATATATAGTGTTTAATCTATAAAGTCAGATACTGATATACAGTGTTTACTCTATAAAGTCAGATACTGATATATAGTGTTTGCTCTATAAAGTCAGATACTGATATATAGTGTTTACTCTATAAAGACATGATATATAGTGTTTACTCTATAAAGTCAGATACTGATATATAGTGTTTAATCTATGAAGACAGATACTGATATATAGTGTTTACTCTATAAAGTCATGATATACAGTGTTTATTCTATAAAGTCAGATACTGATATATAGTGTTTACTCTATAAAGTCGGATACGGATATACAGTGTTTACTCTATAAAGTCAGATACTGATATATAAAGTTTACTCTATCAAGTCAGATACTGATATTTAGTGTTTACTCTATAAAGTCATGATATAGAGTGTTTACTCTATAAAGTCAAATACTGATAAAAAGTGTTTACTCTATAAAGTCAGATACTGATATATAGTGTTTACTCTATAAAGTCAAATACTGATATACAGTGTTTACTCTATAAAGTCAGATACTGATATATAGTGTTTACTCTATAAAGTCAGATACTGATATATAGTGTTTACTCTATAAAGTCAGATACTGATATATAGTGTTTACTCTATAAAGTCATGATATACAGTGTTTACTCTATAAAGTCAGATACTGATATATAGTGTTTAGTCTATAAAGTCATGATATACAGTGTTTATTCTATAAAGTCAGATACTGATATACAGTGTTTACTCTATCAAGTCAGATACTGATATTTAGTGTTAACTCTATAAAGTCATGATATACAGTGTTTACTCTATAAAGTCAAATACTGATATACAGTGTTTACTCTATAAAGTCAGATACTGATATATAGTATTTACTCTATAAAGTCAGACACTGATATATAGTGTTTACTCTATAAAGTCATGATATACAGCGTTTACTCTATAAAGTCAGATACTGATACATAGTGTTTACTCTATAAAGTCATGACATACAGTGTTTACTCTATAAAGTCAGATACTGATATATAGTGTTTACTCTATAAAGTCAGATACTGATACATAGTGTTTACTCTATAAAGTCATGATATACAGTGTTTACTCTATAAAGTCAGATACTCATATATAGTGTTTACTCTATAAAGTCATGATATACAGTGTTTACTCTATAAAGTCAGATACTGATATATAGTGTTTACTCTATAAAGTCATGATATACAGTGTTTACTCTATAACTGATATACAGTGTTTACTCTATAAAGTAAGATACTGATATATAGTGTTTACTCTATAAAGTCAGATACTGATATACAGTGTTTACTCTATAAAGTCATGATATACAGTGTTTACTCTATAAAGTCAGATACTGATATATAGCGTTTACTCTATAAAGTCATGATATACAGTGTTTACTCTATAAAGTCATGATAAACAGCGTTTACTCTATAAAGTCAGATACTGATATATAGTGTTTACTCTATAAAGTCATGATATACAGTGTTTACTCTATAAAGTCAGATACTGATATATAGTGTTTACTCTATAAAGTCAGATACTGATATATAGTGTTTACTCTATAAAGTCATGATATACAGTGTTTACTCTATCAAGTCGGATACTGATATATAGTGTTTAATCTATGAAGTAAGATACTGATATATAGTGTTTACTCTATAAAGTCAGATACTGATATATAGTGTTTACTCTATAAAGTCGGATACTGATATATAGTGTTTACTCTATAAAGTCAGATACTGATATATAGGGTATAATCAATGAAGTCAGATAGTGTTTACTCTATAAAGTCACAATATACAGTGTTTACTCTACAAAGTCAGATACCGATATATAGTGTTTACTCTATAAAGTCAGATACTGATATATAGTGTTTACTCTATAAAGTCATGATATACAGTGTTTACTCTATAAAGTCGGATACTGATATATATTGTTTACTCTATAAAGTCAGATAGTGATATACAGTATTTACTCTATAAAGTCAGATACTGATATATAGTGTTTACTCTATAAAGTCATGATATAAAGTGTTTATTCTATAAAGTCAGATACGGATCTACAGTGTTTACTCTATAAAGTCAGATACTGATAGATAGTGTTTACTCTATAAAGTCAGATACTGATATATAGTGTTTACTCTATAAAGTCAGATACTGACATATAGTGTTTACTCTATGAAGTCAGATACTGATATATAGTGTTTACTCTATAAAGTCGTAATATACAGTGTTTACTCTATAAAGTCAGATACGGATATACAGTGTTTACTCTATAAAGTCAGATACTGATATATAGTGTTTACTCTATAAAGTCAGATACTGATATATAGTGTTTATTCTATAAAGTCATGATATACAGTGTTTACTCTATAAAGTCAGATACGGATATACAGTGTTTACTCTATAAAGTCAGATACGCATATACAGTGTTTACTCTATAAAGTCAGATACTGATATATAGTGTTTACTCTATAAAGTCAGATACTGATATATAGTGTTTACTCTATAAAGTCATGATATACAGAGTTTACTCTATAAAGTCCGATACTGATATACAGTGTTTACTCTATAAAGTCAGATACTGATAGATAGAGTTTACTCTATAAAGTCAGATACTGATATATAGTGTTTACTCTATAAAGGCAGATACTGATATATAGTGTTTACTCTATAACGTCATGATATAGAGTATTTACTCTATAAAGTCAGAAACGGATATACAGTGTTTACTCTATAAAGTCAGATACTGATATATAGTGTTTACTCTATAAAGTCAGATACTGATATATAGTGTTTACTCTATAAAGTCATGATATACAGTGTTTACTCTATAAAGTCAGATACGCATATACAGTGTTCACTCTATAAAGTCAGATACTGATATATAGTGTTTACTCTATGAAGTCATGATATACAGTATTTACTCTATAAAGTCAGATACGGCTATACAGTGTTTACTCTATAAAGTCAGATACTGATATATAGTGTTTACTCTATAAAGTCATGATATACAGTATTTACTCTATAAAGTCAGATACGGATATACAGTGTTTACTCTATAAAGTCAGATACTGATATATAGTGTTTACTCTATAAAGTCATGATATACAGTGTTTACTCTATAAAGTCAGATACGCATATACAGTGTTTACTCTATAAAGTCAGATACTGATATATAGTGTTTACTCTATGAAGGCAGATACTGATATATAGTGTTTACTCTATAAAGTCACAATATACAGTGTTTACTCTATAAAGTCAAATACTGATATATAGTGTTTACTCTATAAAGTCATGATATATAGTGTTTACTCTATAAAGTCAGATACTGATATATACAGTTTACTCTATAAAGTCAGATACTGATATATAGTGTTTACTCTATAAAGTCACGATATACAGTGTTTACTCTATAAAGTCGGATACTGTTATATAGTGTTTACTCTATAAAGTCCGATACTGATATATAGTGTATACTCTATAAAGTCAGATACTGATATATAGTGTTTACTCTATAAAGTCAGATACTGATATATAGCGTTTAATCTATGAAGACAGATACTGATATATAGTGTTTACTCTATAAAGTCATGATATACAGTGTATACTCTATAAAGTCAGATACTGATATATAGTGTTTACTCTATAAAGTCATGATATGTAGTGTTTACTCTATAAAGTCAGATACTGATATATAGTGTTTAATCTATGAAGACAGATACTGATATATAGTGTTTACTCTATAAAGTCATGATATACAGTGTTTATTCTATAAAGTCAGATACTGATATATAGTGTTTACTCTATAAAGTCGGATACTGATATACAGTGTTTATTCTATAAAGTCAGATACTGATATATAGAGTTCACTCTATAAAGTCATGATATAGAATGTTTTCTCTATAAAGTCATGATATAGAGTGTTTACTCTATAAAGTCAAATACTGATAAAAAGTGTTTACTCGATAAAGTCAGATACTGATATATAGTGTTTACTCTATATAGTCATGATATACAGTGTTTACTCTATAAAGTTAGATACTGATACATAGTGTTTACTCTATAAAGTCAGATACTGATATATAGTGTTTAGTTTATAAAGTCAGATACTGATATATAGTGTTTACTCTATAAAGTCGGATACTGATATACAGTGTTTACTCTATAAAGTCAGATACTGATATAGAGTGTTTACTCTATAAAGTCAAATACTGATATACAGTGTTTACTCTATAAAGTCAGATACTGATATACAGTGTTTACTCTATAAAGTCAGACACTGATATATAGTGTTTAGTCTATAAAGTCAGATACTGATATATAGTGTTTAGTCTATGAAGTCATGATGTACAGTGTTTATTCTATAAAGTCAGATACTGATATACAGTGCTTACTCTATAAAGTCAGATACTGATATTTAGTGTTTACTCTATAAAGTCATGTATACAGTGTTTACTCTATAAAGTCAAATACTGATATACAGTGTTTACTCTATAAAGTCAGATACTGATATATAGTGTTTACTCTATAAAGTCGGATACTGATATACAGTGTTTACTCTATAAAGTCAGATACTGATATATAGTGTTTACTCTATAAAGTCAGATACTGATATATAGTGTTTACTCTATAAAGTCAGATACTGATATACAGTGTTTACTCTATAAAGTCGGATACTGATATACAGTGTTTACTCTATAAAGTCAGATACTGATATATAGTGTTCACTCTATAAAGTCAGATACTGATATATAGTGTTTACTCTATAAAGTCATGATATACAGAGTTTACTCTATAAAGTCAGATACTGATATACAGTGTTTACTCTATAAAGTCGGATACTGATATACAGTGTTTACTCTATAAAGTCAGATACTGATATATAGTGTTTACTCTATAACGTCAGATACTGATATATAGTGTTTACTCTATAAAGTCAGATACTGATATACAGTGTTTACTCTATAAAGTCGGATACTGATATACAGTGTTTACTCAATAAAGTCAGATACTGATATATAGTGTTTACTCTATAAAGTCAGATACTGATATATAGTGTTTACTCTATAAAGTCATGATATACAGTGTTTACTCTATAACTGATATACAGTGTTTACTCTATAAAGTCGGATACTGATATATAGTGTTTAATCTATGAAGTAAGATACTGATATATAGTGTTTACTCTATAAAGTCAGATACTGATATATAGTGTTTACTCTATAAAGTCGGATACTGATATATAGTGTTTACTCTATAAAGTCAGATACTGATATATAGGGTATAATCTATGAAGTCAGATAGTGTTTACTCTATAAAGTCACGATATACAGTGTTTACTCTACAAAGTCAGATACTGATATATAGTGTTTACTCTATAAAGTCAGATACTGATATATAGTGTTTACTCTATAAAGTCATGATATACAGTGTTTACTCTATAAAGTCGGATACTGATATATATTGTTAACTCTATAAAGTCAGATAGTGATATACAGTGTTTACTCTATAAAGTCAGATACTGATATATAGTGTTTACTCTATAAAGTCATGATATACAGTGTTTACTCTATAAAGTCAGATACGGATATACAGTGTTTACTCTATAAAGTCAGATACTGATAGATAGTGTTTACTCTATAAAGTCAGATACTGATATATAGTGTTTACTCTATAAAGTCAGATACTGACATATAGTGTTTACTCTATAAAGTCAGATACTGATATATAGTGTTTACTCTATAAAGTCGTAATATACAGTGTTTACTCTATAAAGTCAGATACGGATATACAGTCTACAAGTCATGATATACAGAGTTTACTCTATAAAGTCCGATACTGATATACAGTGTTTACTCTATAAAGTCAGATACTGATAGATAGTGTTTACTCTATAAAGTCAGATACTGATATATAGTGTTTACTCTATAAAGGCAGATACTGATATATAGTGTTTACTCTATAACGTCATGATATAGAGTATTTACTCTATAAAGTCAGAAACGGATATACAGTGTTTACTCTATAAAGTCAGATACTGATATATAGTGTTTACTCTATAAAGTCAGATACTGATATATAGTGTTTACTCTATAAAGTCATGATATACAGTGTTCACTCTATAAAGTCAGATACGCATATACAGTGTTCACTCTATAAAGTCAGATACTGATATATAGTGTTTACTCTATGAAGTCATGATATACAGTATTTACTCTATAAAGTCAGATACGGCTATACAGCGTTTACTCTATAAAGTCAGATACTGATATATAGTGTTTACTCTATAAAGTCATGATATACAGTATTTACTCGATAAAGTCAGATACGGATATACAGTGTTTACTCTATAAAGTCAGATACTGATATATAGTGTTTATTCTATAAAGTCAGATACTGATATATAGTGTTTACTCTATAAAGTCAGATGCTGATATATAGTGTTTACTCTATAAAGTCATGAAATACAGTATTTACTCTATAAAGTCAGATACGGATATACAGTGTTTACTCTATAAAGTCAGATACTGATATATAGTGTTTACTCTATAAAGTCATGATATACAGTGTTTACTCTATAAAGTCAGATACGCATATACAGTGTTTACTCTATAAAGTCAGATACTGATAGATAGTGTTTACTCTATAAAGTCAGATACTGATATATAGTGTTTACTCTATAAAGTCATGATATACAGTATTTACTCTATAAAGTCAGATACGGATATACAGTGTTTACTCTATAAAGTCAGATACTGATATATAGTGTTTATTCTATAAAGTCAGATACTGATATATAGTGTTTACTCTATAAAGTCAGATACTGATATATAGTGTTTACTCTATAAAGTCAGATACTGATATATAGTGTTTACTCTATAAAGTCATGATATACAGTATTTACTCTATAAAGTCAGATACGGATATACAGTGTTTACTCTATAAAGTCAGATACTGATATATATTGTTTACTCTATAAAGTCAGATACTGATATATAGTGTTTACTCTATAAAGTCATGATATACAGTGTTCACTCTATAAAGTCAGATACTGATATACAGTGTTTACTCTATAAAGTCAGATACTGATATATAGTGTTTACTCTATAAAGTCAGATACTGATATATAGTGTTTACTCTATAAAGTCATGATATACAGTGTTTACTCTATAAAGTCAGATACGGATATACAGTGTTTACTCTATAAAGTCAGATACTGATATATAGTGTTTACTCTAAAAAGTCAGATACTGATATATAGTGTTTACTCTATAAAGTCATGATATACAGTGTTTTCTCTATAAAGTCAGATATGGATATACAGTGTTTACTCTATAAAGTCAGATACTGATAGAGAGTGTTTACTCTATAAAGTCAGATACTGGTATGTAGTGTTTACTCGATAAAGTCAGATACTGATATATAGTGTTTACTCTATAAATTCATGATATACAGTATTTACTCTATAAAGTCAGATACGGATATACAGCGTTTACTCTATAAAGTCAGATACTGATATATAGTGTTTACTCTATGAAGTCAGATACTGATATATAGTGTTTACTCTATAAAGTCACAACATACAGTGTTTACTCTATAAAGTCGGATACTGATAGATAGTGTTTACTCTATAAAGTCAGATACTGATATATAGTGTTTACTCTATAAAGTCATGATATACAGTGTTTACTCTATAAAGTCAGATACGGATATACAGTGTTTACTCTATAAAGCCAGATACTGATATATAGTGTTTACTCTATGAAGGCAGATACTGATATATAGTGTTTACTCTATAAAGTCACAATATACAGTGTTTACTCTATAAAGTCAAATACTGATATATTGTGTTTACTCTATAAAGTCATGATATATAGTGTTTACTCTATAAAGTCAGATACTGATATATACTGTTTACTCTATAAAGTCAGATACTGATATATAGTGTTTACTCTATAAAGTCACGATATACAGTGTTTACTCTATAAAGTCGGATACTGATATATTGTGTTTACTCTATAAAGTCAGATACTGATATATAGTGTATACTCTATAAAGTCAGATACTGATATATAGTGTTTACTCTATAAAGTCAGATACTGATATATAGCGTTTAATCTATGAAGACAGATACTGATATATAGTGTTTACTCTATAAAGTCATGATATACAGTGTATACTCTATAAAGTCAGATACTGATATATAGTGTTTACTCTATAAAGTCATGATATGTAGTGTTTACTCTATAAAGTCAGATACTGATATATAGTGTTTAATCTATGAAGACAGATACTGATATATAGTGTTTACTCTATAAAGTCATGATATACAGTGTTTATTCTATAAAGTCAGATACTGATATATAGTGTTTACTCTATAAAGTCGGATACTGATATACAGTGTTTATTCTATAAAGTCAGATACTGATATATAGAGTTCACTCTATAAAGTCATGATATAGAATGTATTCTCTATAAAGTCATGATATAGAGTGTTTACTCTATAAAGTCAAATACTGATAAAAAGTGTTTACTCGATAAAGTCAGATACTGATATATAGTGTTTACTCTATATAGTCATGATATACAGTGTTTACTCTATAAAGTTAGATACTGATACATAGTGTTTACTCTATAAAGTCAGATACTGATATATAGTGTTTAGTCTATAAAGTCATGATGTACAGTGTTTATTCTATAAAGTCAGATACTGATATATAGTGTTTACTCTATAAAGTCATGATATAGAGTGTTTACTCTATAAAGTCAAATACTGATATACAGTGTTTACTCTATAAAGTCAGATACTGATATACAGTGTTTACTCTATAAAGTCAGATACTGATATATAGTGTTTAGTCTATAAATTCAGATACTGATATATAGTGTTTAGTCTATGAAGTCATGATGTACAGTGTTTATTCTATAAAGTCAGATACTGATATACAGTGCTTACTCTATAAAGTCATGTATACAGTGTTTACTCTATAAAGTCAAATACTGATATACAGTGTTTACTCTATAAAGTCAGATACTGATATATAGTGTTTACTCTATAAAGTCAGATACTGATATACAGTGTTTACTCTATAAAGTCGGATACTGATATACAGTGTTTACTCTATAAAGTCAGATACTGATATATAGTGTTTACTCTATAAAGTCAGATACTGATATATAGTGTTTACTCTACAAAGTCAGATACTGATATATAGTGTTTACTCTATCAAGTCAGATACTGATATATAGTGTTTACTCTATAAAGTCATGATATACAGTGTTTACTCTACAAAGTTAGATACTGATATAAAGTGTTTACTCTTTTAAGGCAGATACTGATATACAGTGTTCACTCTACAAAGTTAGATACTGATATATAGTGTTTACTCTTTTAAGTCAGATACTGATATACAGTGTTTACTCTATAAAGTTGGATACTGATATATAGTGTTTACTATATAAAGTCAGATACTGACGTATAGTGTTTATTCTATAAAATCAGATACTGATATATAGTGTTTACTCTATAAAGTCGGATACTGATATAGAGGGTATAATCTGTGAAGTCAGATAGTGTTTACTCTATAAAGTCAGATACTGATATATGGTGTTTAATCTATGAAGACAGATACTGATATATAGTGTTTAATCTATGAAGACAGATACCGATATATAGTATTTACCCTATAAAGTCATGATATACAGTGTTTACACTATAAAGTACGATACTGATATATAGTGTCTACTCTATAAAGTCAGATACTGGTATATAGTGTTTATTCTATAAAGTCAGATACTGATATACAGTGTTTACTCTATAAAGTCAGATACTGATATATAGTGTTTATTCTATAAAGTCGGATACTGATATATAGGGTATAATCTGTGAAGTCAGATAGTGTTTACTCTATAAAGTTAGATACTGATATATGGTGTTTAATCTATGAAGACAGATACTGATATATAGTGTTTACTCTATAAAGTCATGATATACAGTGTTTACTCTATAAAGTCGGATACTGATATATATTGTTAACTTTATAAAGTCAGATAGTGATATACAGTGTTTACTCTATAAAGTCAGGTACTGATATATAGTGTTTACTCTATAAAGTCATGATATACAGTGTTTACTCTATAAAGTCAGATACGGATATACAGTGTTTACTCTATAAAGTCAGATACTGATAGATAGTGTTTACTCTATAAAGTCAGATACTGATATATAGTGTTTACTCTATAAAGTCAGATACTGACATATAGTGTTTACTCTATAAAGTCAGATACTGATATATAGTGTTTACTCTATAAAGTCGTAATATACAGTGTTTACTCTATAAAGTCAGATACGGATATACAGTCTATAAGTCATGATATACAGAGTTTACTCTATAAAGTCCGATACTGATATACAGTGTTTACTCTATAAAGTCAGATACTGATAGATAGTGTTTACTCTATAAAGTCAGATACTGATATATAGTGTTTACTCTATAAAGGCAGATACTGATATATAGTGTTTACTCTATAACGTCATGATATAGAGTATTTACTCTATAAAGTCAGAAACGGATATACAGTGTTTACTCTATAAAGTCAGATACTGATATATAGTGTTTACTCTATAAAGTCAGATACTGATATATAGTGTTTACTCTATAAAGTCATGATATACATTGTTCACTCTATAAAGTCAGATACGCATATACAGTGTTCACTCTATAAAGTCAGATACTGATATATAGTGTTTACTCTATGAAGTCATGATATACAGTATTTACTCTATAAAGTCAGATACGGCTATACAGTGTTTACTCTATAAAGTCAGATACTGATATATAGTGTTTACTCTATAAAGTCATGATATACAGTATTTACTCTATAAAGTCAGATACGGATATACAGTGTTTACTCTATAAAGTCAGATACTGATATATAGTGTTTATTCTATAAAGTCAGATACTGATATATAGTGTTTACTCTATAAAGTCATGATATACAGTGTTTACTCTATAAAGTCAGATACGGATATACAGTGTTTACTCTATAAAGTCAGATACTGATATATAGTGTTTACTCTAAAAAGTCAGATACTGATATATAGTGTTTACTCTATAAAGTCATGATATACAGTGTTTTCTCTATAAAGTCAGATATGGATATACAGTGTTTACTCTATAAAGTCAGATACTGATAGAGAGTGTTTACTCTATAAAGTCAGATACTGGTATGTAGTGTTTACTCGATAAAGTCAGATACTGATATATAGTGTTTACTCTATAAAGTCATGATATACAGTATTTACTCTATAAAGTCAGATACGGATATACAGCGTTTACTCTATAAAGTCAGATACTGATACATAGTGTTTACTCTATAAAGTCATGATATACAGTGTTTACTCTATAAAGTCAGATACTGATATATAGTGTTTACTCTATAAAGTCAGATACTGATATACAGTGTTTACTCTATAAAGTCATGATATACAGTGTTTACTCTATAAAGTCAGATTCTGATATATAGTGTTTACTCTATAAAGTCAGATACTGATATACAGTGTTTACTCTATAAAGTCGGATACTGATATACAGTGTTTACTCTATAAAGTCAGATACTGATATATAGTGTTTACTCTATAAAGTCAGATACTGATATATAGTGTTTACTCTATAAAGTCATGATATACAGTGTTTACTCTATAACTGATATACAGTGTTTACTCTATAAAGTCGGATACTGATATACCGTGTTTACTCTATAAAGTCAGATACTGATATATAGTGTTTACTCTATAAAGTCATGATATACAGTGTTTACTCTATAAAGTTATGATATACAGCATTTACTCTATAAAGTCAGATACTGATATATAGTGTTTACTCTATAAAGTCATGATATACAGTGTTTACTCTATAAAGTCAGATACTGATATATAGTGTTTACTCTATAAAGTCAGATACTGATATACAGTGTTTACTCTATAAAGTCATGATATACAGTGTTTACTCTATCAAGTCAGATACTGATATATAGTGTTTACTGTATAAAGTCAGATACTGATATACAGTGTTTACTCTATAAAGTCGGATACTGATATCCAGTGTTTACTCTATAAAGTCAGATACTGATATATAGTGTTTACTCTATAAAGTCAGATACTGATATATAGTGTTTACTCTATAAAGTCATGATATACAGTGTTTACTCTATAACTGATATACAGTGTTTACTCTATAAAAGCGGATACTGATATACAGTGTTTACTCTATAAAGACAGATACTGATATATAGTGTTTACTCTATAAAGTCAGATACTGATATATAGGGTATAATCTATGAAGTCAGATTGTGTTTACTCTATAAAGTCACGATATACAGTGTTTACTCTACAAAGTCAGATACTGATATATAGTGTTTACTCTATCAAGTCAGATACTGATATATAGTGTTTACTCTATAGAGTCATGATATACAGTGTTTACTCTATAAAGTCGGATACTGATATATATTGTTTACTCTATAAAGTCAGATAGTGATATACAGTGTTTACTCTATAAAGTCAGATACTGATATATAGTGTTTACTCTATAAAGTCATGATATACAGTGTTTACTCTATAAAGTCAGATACGGATATACAGTGTTTACTCTATAAAGTCAGATACTGATAGATAGTGTTTACTCTATAAAGTCAGATACTGATATATAGTGTTTACTCTATAAAGTCAGATACTGATATATAGTGTTTACTCTATAAAGTCAGATACTGATATATAGTGTTTACTCTATAAAGTCATGATATACAGTGTTTACTCTATAAAGTCAGATACGGATATACAGTGTTTACTCTATAAAGTCAGATACGCATATACAGTGTTTACTCTATAAAGTCAGACACTGATATATGGTGTTTACTCTATAAAGTCAGATACTGATATACAGTGTTTACTCTATAAAGTCATGATATACAGTGTTTAGTCTATAAAGTCAGATACGGATATACAGTGGTTACTCTATAAAGTCAGATACTGATATATAGTGTTTACTCTATAAAGTCAGATACTGATATATAGTGTTTACTCTATAAAGTCATGATATACAGTGTTTACTCTATAAAGTCAGATATGGATATACAGTGTTTACTCTATAAAGTCAGATACGCATATACAGTGTTTACTCTATAAAGTCAGATACTGATATATAGTGTTTACTCTATAAAGTCAGATACTGATATATAGTGTTTACTCTATAAAGTCATGATATACAGAGTTTACTCTATAAAGTCCGATACTGATATACAGTGTTTACTCTATAAAGTCAGATACTGATAGATAGTGTTTACTCTATAAAGTCAGATACTGATATATAGTGTTTACTCTATAAAGTCAGATACTGATATATAGTGTTTACTCTATAAAGTCATGATATACAGTATTTACACTATAAAGTCAGAAACGGATATACAGTGTTTACTCTATAAAGTCAGATACTGATATATAGTGTTTACTTTATAAAGTCAGATACTGATATATAGTGTTTACTCTATAAAGTCATGATATACAGTGTTTACTCTATAAAGTCAGATACGCATATACAGTGTTCACTCTATAAAGTCAGATACTGATATATAGTGTTAACTCTATAAAGTCAGATACTGATATATAGTGTTTACTCTATAAAGTCATGATATACAGTGTTTACTCTATAACTGATATACAGTGTTTACTCTATAAAGTCGGATACTGATATACCGTGTTTACTCTATAAAGTCAGATACTGATATATAGTGTTTACTCTATAAAGTCAGATACTGATATACAGTGTTTACTCTATAAAGTCAGATACTGATATACAGTGTTTACTCTATAAAGTCAGATACTGATATATAGTGTTTAGTCTATAAAGTCAGATACTGATATATAGTGTTTAGTCTATGAAGTCATGATGTACAGTGTTTATTCTATAAAGTCAGATACTGATATACAGTGCTTACTCTATAAAGTCAGATACTGATATTTAGTGTTTACTCTATAAAGTCATGTATACAGTGTTTACTCTATAAAGTCAAATACTGATATACAGTGTTTACTCTATAAAGTCAGATACTGATATATAGTGTTTACTCTATAAAGTCAGATACTGATATAGAGTGTTTACTCTATAAAGTCGGATACTGATATACAGTGTTTACTCTATAAAGTCAGATACTGATATATAGTGTTTACTCTATAAAGTCAGATACTGATATATAGTGTTTACTCTATAAAGTCAGATACTGATATACAGTGTTTACTCTATAAAGTCGGATACTGATATACAGTGTTTACTCTATAAAGTCAGATACTGATATATAGTGTTTACTCTATAAAGTCAGATACTGATATATAGTGTTTACTCTATAAAGTCATGATATACAGTGTTTACTCTATAACTGATATAGAGTGTTTACTCTATAAAGTCGGATACTGATATATAGTGTTTAATCTATGAAGTAAGATACTGATATAAAGTGTTTACTCTATAAAGTCAGATACTGATATATAGCGTTTACTCTATAAAGTCGGATACTGATATATAGTGTTTACTCTATAAAGTCAGATACTGATATATCGGGTATAATCTATGAAGTCAGATAGTGTTTACTCTATAAAGTCACGATATACAGTGTCTACTCTACAAAGTCAGATACTGATATATAGTGTTTACTCTATAAAGTCAGATACTGATATATAGTGTTTACTCTATAAAGTCATGATATACAGTGTTTACTCTATAAAGTCAGATACGCATATACAGTGTTTACTCTATAAAGTCAGATACTGATATATAGTGTTTACTCTATAAAGTCAGATACTGATATATAGTGTTTACTCTATAAAGTCATGATATACAGTATTTACTCTATAAAGTCAGATACGGATATACAGTGTTTACTCTATAAAGTCAGATACTGATATATAGTGTTTACTCTATAAAGTCAGATACTGATATATAGTGTTTACTCTATAAAGTCATGATATACAGTGTTTACTCTATAAAGTCAGATACGCATATACAGTGTTTACTCTATAAAGTCAGATACTGATATATAGTGTTTACTCTATAAAGTCAGATACTGATATATAGTGTTTACTCTATAAAGTCATGATATACAGTGTTTACTCTATAAAGTCAGATACTGATATACAGTGTTTACTCTATAAAGTCAGATACTGATATATAGTGTTTACTCTATAAAGTCAGATACTGATATATAGTGTTTACTCTATAAAGTCATGATATACAGTGTTTACTCTATAAAGTCAGATACGGATATACAGTGTTTACTCTATAAAGTCAGATACTGATATATAGTGTTTACTCTAAAAAGTCAGATACTGATATATAGTGTTTACTCTATAAAGTCATGATATACAGTGTTTTCTCTATAAAGTCAGATATGGATATACAGTGTTTACTCTATAAAGTCAGATACTGATAGAGAGTGTTTACTCTATAAAGTCAGATACTGGTATGTAGTGTTTACTCGATAAAGTCAGATACTGATATATAGTGTTTACTCTATAAAGTCATGATATACAGTATTTACTCTATAAAGTCAGATACGGATATACAGCGTTTACTCTATAAAGTCAGATACTGATACATAGTGTTTACTCTATAAAGTCATGATATACAGTGTTTACTCTATAAAGTCAGATACTGATATATAGTGTTTACTCTATAAAGTCAGATACTGATATACAGTGTTTACTCTATAAAGTCCGATACTGATATATAGTGTTTACTCTATAAAGTCAGTTACTGATATATAGTGTTTACTCTATAAAGTCAGATACTGATATATAGTCTTTACTCTATAAAGTCAGATACTGATATATAGCGTTTACTCTATAAAGTCACGATATACAGTGTTTACTCTATAAAGTCGGATACTGATATATAGTGTTTACTCTATAAAGTCAGATACTGATATACAGTGTTTACTCTATAAAGTCCGATACTGATATATAGTGTTTACTCTATAAAGTCAGTTACTGATATATAGTGTTTACTCCATAAAGTCAGATACTGATATATAGTGTTTACTCTATAAAGTCAGATACTGATATATAGTGTTTACTCTATAAAGTCAAGATACTGATATATAGTGTTTACTCTATAAAGCCATGATATATAGTGTTTACTCTATAAAGTCAGATACTGATATATAGTGTTTACTCTATAAAGTCAGATACTGATATATAGTGTTTACTCTATAAAGTCAGATACTGATATATAGTGTTTACTCTATAAAGTCATGATATATAGGGTTTACTCTATAAAGTCAGATACTGATATACAGTGTTTACTCTATAAAGTCAGATACTGATATATAGTGTTTACTCTATAAAGTCAGATACTGATATATAGTGTTTACTCTATAAAGTCAGATACTGATATATAGTGTTTACTCTATAAAGCCATGATATATAGTGTTTACTCTATAAAGTCAGATACTGATATATAGTGTTTACTCTATAAAGTCATGATATACAGTATTTACTCTATAAAGTCGGATACTGATATACAGTGTTTACTCTATAAAGTCAGATACTGATATATAGTGTTTACTCTATAAAGTCAGATACTGATATATAGTGTTTACTCTATAAAGTCAGATACTGATATATAGTGTTTACTCTATAAAGTCGGATACTGATATACAGTGTATACTCTATAAAGTCAAATACTGATATATAGTGTTTATTCTATAAAGTCAGACACTGATCTATAGTGTTTACCAACAGAATACACAAAATTAACAGTCAGGTAATTTGCAATAAAAATACACTGATAAAGACAGATAATTTTATTTGGCTGTATACAAACTCATACATTAAAATTCAATGAGATGACATAAAATGTATACAGCAGGGAGATGGCATAGCCAGATTGGTTTTCTGCCTCCCCACAAAACCAGTGTGTGAAAACAGCAGATAAGGCTGCTGTTAACATAGAAATTGAAGAATAGGTCACATGTGGGGGAGGGGACCTTGAATAATGTTAACTTAACTGTTTGTTCATGTAGTTGGTAAAAGGTTTGTTATGACTTTGTATCTTGTTACCAGCAAGCTTTCCTAAGTTCATGTAAGGGATTTATTTATTTATTTATTGGTGTTTAAGGTCACATACTAATGCACAATGGCTAATCGTGACCGTGACAGTTTTACAGGTGGAGGAAGCTCGAATACCCAGAGAGAACCACCGAGCATCGACAAGCAACTCTCAGCTCCTTAACAATCTAACTCTGTTCAAGCTCAGTTCAAGCAGGGTTACAGCGGTTGAAAACATGTGCACCATCGATGTGCAGTATGCCTTAGTACACGGCGTCATCGTGCCCCTATGTAGGCAACAGGGATAAAGTGCCTTGTCCAAGGACACATCTCTGGACCTCTAGCATAGAAGTCCAACAGTCTACCACTGAGCCACCGTGCTCCCACGTAGGAGATAAAAGGTTTGTTATGACTTTGTATACAGTTACCTGTAAGTTTTTCTATCTTTGCAAAAAATATATTGATTTCAGTAGCAATTTCATGTGGGTTATTTAATTCATGCTGGTGCAGGGCAATGAAAGTGTCAAGGGCACTGTAGCTTAACTTGACTGTGTGTTGTGTTTGATGAAAAGGATATCTAAATTTTATAGTAAATTTCCTTTCTTATTATACCTACCACAATTGTTTACTACAGGCTTGCACTACAGTGGAAGTCCCTAACTCGGATAAAATACTCTCTATTTTTGTCTTTCCCAAGCAAGTTGGGAAAGAAAAGAGGTGCAAAAGCACCAATAAAAATAAGCCAAAACTGGGTCGAGTTCTCCCAAGTACAACTCCACGACTTCCGTTGCCAGTGCGCATAGACCGTCTCTAAAGACTCATTCTTTTTGAATCCGTAAACGTTAGAGTTATGTGATCAGCGGGGAGGAAAGATTCTTTACCCGTAAAGAAGACGGGAGGGCCTCCATGTAAACAATTGTGGTAGGTATAATAAGAAAGGAAATTTACTATAAAATTTAGATTTCTTATCAACCTACTCACAATTGTTTACTACAGGCTGAATAGACAAAAGGCTGGAGGGAATCGCATAACCAACCCCCACATAACCCTAGTGCACTGGAACCGTGAAGTAGAAGGAAGAGGTCCTGAGGCTTATCAACCATAATGTCGCAATCATTGGTAAAGAACAATGAAAAGAGACATGTGAGCATGTGTGACACACAGACAGAAAAAGGGCAGTAACAGCAGAAGGCTGAAACTGACCTTCAAGAAGCCTAATGGCTATGGCAGACAACAGCCTGAGCAGAAGAAAGAGGACCCAGGGCAAAAAGGTCCTCCGACTGCTCCTGCAACTGGCGCAAAAAAAAGGTGGAGAAAGTAGAAGCATTTCTCCAGTAGGCTGCCTGCATAACATCCGACAACTTGACGGAGTTAGAATAAGCCCAAGAAGTAGACAGTGCCCGCACCTCCTGGGCAGAAATACGATTGGTAATACAATCGCCAGCTGCTAAACGACTATAAGCCGTACGAATAGCAAGACAAATCCATCGAGAAATGGATTGAGGAGAGATCTTCTGTCGACCCGGAATGAGAGACAGAAAAAAACGTTTTCTGCCTTTCCGTATGAAGCGTGTCCGATCAAGAAAAATGCGAATAGCACGGACCGGACAGAGCAAAGGACGAGTACCCTCAACAGAGGGAAGAGCCCTGATACAGATAGGAGGAGGAGTAGTATCTGGTAACTGATTCTTAGCCAAAAAGGAGCAATCAGTGGTAAAAGTAACACTGTTGGGAGAGCTCCTAAAAAAGGCCGGGTCAACCGAGAGGGCGTGAAGCTCACTAATCCGTCTGGCCGAAGCAAATGCCATCAGAAAAGCCGTCTTATATGTGAGAAAATGCATATCCACCTGGGATAAAGGTTCGAACGGCACCCCCCCCCCCCCCCCCCCCCCCAAGCAAAGCAGCACCCACGAAAGATTCCATCGTGGAGTAAGCTGCAAAGTCCGAGGCCTTTTCAAAGAAAAGTGCCGAACAAGCTTGGAGAGGTAAGGATTAGTGCCGATACGACGCTTCCCCACATAAGAAAAAGTCTCTGAAAGCATAGACCTGTAACCCTTGATGGTAACAGGCTGGAGACCCCAAGAATCAAACAGATATGCCAGAAAACTCCGCAATCTGTGAAATCGAAGGATTGGCATAATCAACAGAGTGATCAGCACACCATCGACAGAAGACCTTCCATTTAGCTGCATAAGCTAAACCAGTGGAGTGCCTCCTTGAAGAAGAAATGCACTCCACTGCTCGTCTCGAAAAACCTCTACGGAGGAGACAGGACCTGACAAAAGATATGCGTGAAGGCACAATGAAGTCGGGTCGACGTGAAACCTCCTCAGGCGACCTTGACAAAGAAGGTCGCGACGTAGCGGGAGACGTGCCGGAACCGCCGCCATCAGCAAGCGGAGCTGATTGATCCACACCCGCTGTGGCGACAGGGGAGCGATCAGAATGATTCGACAACTGCAGGTTCGAATTTTGGTGAGAACCTGAGGAAGAATCGGAACCGGCGGGAAGGCGTAGCCGACTAGACCGTTCCAATCGAGTGACAGAGCGTCCACGGCAAAAGCCAGAGGATCTGGACACGGGGACACGAAAGTGTCCACCTGATGGTTCCAACGAGTCACAAAGAGGTCGATGTGGGGACGTCCCCAGAGATCGCAAAGCGACTGGAACACTACCCTGTGAAGCATCCACTCGGTGGAAATAACCCTGCCCTGTCGGGACAGGGAGTCGGCTAGGACGTTCAGATGACCGGGAATGTGACGAACAACCACTCCAGCGTGAACATCCTGAGCGAGCAGTAGAAGATCCCGAGCTAACTCGTACATGGGAAGCGAGTGCGTGCCGCCCTGGTTCCGAATGTAAGCAACCACTGTCGAATTGTCGGATAGTAGAAGGACCTGGCGATTCGACAGGTGAGGGATCCACTGCCTGAAACTCAGAAGAAGAGCAAGAAGCTCCTTCTGGTTGATGTGTAGAGCTGCTTGATCCTGGTCCCACATCCCGTGTAGGGAAAGACCGAGAGGATCCAACGTCGCACCCCATCCAAGATCGCTGGCATCTGCCGTCAGAACGTGATTGGACGTGGGTAAGTCCAGCGGAACACCCTGCGTAATCCACTGAACATCTGTCCAGGGAAGAAGGTGAGGATACAGAGAGTCCGGAAACGGAAGCACCTGATCCAGAGAATCTACATTCGGCCTCCAACGACTGAGCAGAAAGTGTTGGAGAGGTCTGACACGCAGCCGACCTAGAGGAATGAGATCCGTCACCGAACCGCAGAGACCGATCAGCCGGAGAAAACTCCGAGCGGTCGCGGACCTGGACTGGGACAGAGTCAGAGCAAAAGCTGAGAGAATCACAGCCTTGGCCTGGGGAACAGCCACCAAATTGAATTTGGTTTGGAAAGACATCCCCAGATGACAAAACGACTGAGAAGGGACCAGGTCCGACTTCTCCTCGTTGACTCTGAATCCTAGCGACGTGAGCAAGCTCAATAGAGTGGCGACATCCGATTCCAGTAAGGCAGCATTGGAATGCCTCTGGAGGATATCGTCCAGATATGCCGAAGTAGTCACCCTGGACTGTGTGTGATGGAACGCTATCACATGCGACATCAGTCTGGTGAACGCCCAAGGAGCCAGGTTGAGGCCGAAAGGCATGGCCTTGAACTGGTAAACTCGCCCCAGAAAAGCGAACCTGAGATACTTCCGTGACGCCCGATGCATCGGAACGTGGAAGTAAGCGTCTCGCAGGTCGATGCTGGCTGCGAAATCTCCCTGGTGAATTGATTGGCGGACCGACCTGAAAGTCTCCATGCTGAACTTGGGAGCAATGATAGACTGGTTCAGGATACTCAGATCGATAACCGGTCGGAGTCGGCCGTCCTTCTTCGGCACCAAGAACAGGCGGGAATAGAAACCCACTGACTGAACGTTCTTGACGACCTCGATCGCCCCCTTTGCCAGGAGATTAGCAATCTCCGTGGACAAAAGTTCCCGACGTAAAACGTCTGAAGTAACTGTGGTTGGAAGAGGCACCCTTGACAGAGTGGGGTGCCGTCGGAAGGATATGCGCAGCCCGGACCGAACAACATCTAACACCCATGGATCGGATGTGATGGTGGTCCAATGGTCTGCGAACTCTATCCTTCCTCCAACCTGGGACGAGTCGAGGTGAGGATCTTCATTTCGAGCCCCGACGAGGCCCGCGAGAGGAGAAACCACCTCCTCTGCTAAATGAAGAATCCTGAGACTTCCCTCGATTCTGCCGACCCCTACCTTTACCCCGTGAGTAAGAAGTAGAGGCGGCGGCAGAAGGACCAGCCTTTTGCTTCTCAGAGGAAGCAGAAGGGTACTTGTTAGGCTTGGAACGGCCCTTGCCTCCCCGAGAAGGCTGATCAAGCTGACGAAACAGCAGCTGATCTTTGGAATGATGTAGGACGTTATCCTGGACCGTCGACACGGAACCATGGAAAAGTTGCGGACCTGCCAAAGAAGCAGATCGAAGAGTAGCACGCTGCTCCTCGGGAAGGGATCGTCCTGTGTCCAGCACAGCGTCCCTTCGAACTAATTCCAAATTAGCCGTGTTACAGGCATGCGTGTGAGTAAGGTGCATAAGCGCCTTGGACAGCACACGCAAAGGAGCCTGTACCTCGTCAAACTTATCTGGAGGCAGATAAGCAGCCAAAGCTGAGACGACGTGATCTGAGAGAGAAAGCATGCCAAGCATCTCTCTAGATAAGCCCAACGTGGACTCCAGAGTCGTCATTGGAATGACAGCAGACTTGGGCTTGGAAAGCCCAAGGGAAGTGGAGTCCTGATCCAGAACCGTCAAAGCCTGGCAGACTGACGGATTGGCGGAATCGTAGGAACGATAACGCACAGGAGGCAAAAAGGTGTCAACCCTGGTGAAGAACGAAGTCTTCAAAGCCTTGGAATTCAGCTTGGCATCCAATGCTGAAAAAGCTTCAACCACCTGTACCGACTGGCACGGTCGAAGGCGCCCAGAAGCAGGTTGCTCCATAGGCTGTGGGCACGCGACCGATGATCGCGGCCAGGCTGACACTGTCGGCTGATTAGCAGGTTTGAGCTCAGGCAGAAACCCAAACACAAAGTCAAGAGCCGCCCCCAAGTCCGAAGACTGCTGGCTCTCGACCTCAAGCATGTCGGACTCCTCCCCAGAGTCGGAAGACACATAGCCCATCGTGGGCAAACCAGCCGACGCCTCCCATGGTGTCGGGACACCAGAGGAATCGGAAACCGGCCTGTTTCCAATCCTGGGAGGCGGCGCCATAGGAGGCGCCTGGAAACCACCCATAGCCTCGCTGGAAGCAACAGGATGGCTCTTAGAAAGAACCTGAGTGAGTAAGGAGAGGGCCTCCCTAAGCTCACTACCTGTACCGACCGGTTCGACAGGGGAGCGAACCGGCAAAGTGGCTTCACCTCTGACCCTCTTAACCAGCGAAGGGTCACGATCCTCCAAAACACCCGACGCGGGACGACAGGCGGCAGCCGAAACATCTGAAGGCAGATGTGTATAGGGGTACGATGCACCCCGAGGATCAATAATTCGAGAACTCATGAGAGTCACCGCGGACCTCTGCGGGGCAGAAGGTACAGGCTGCACAAAAGGCGTTGGTCCCCCAAAACTGGTCGTGTGACCAGTGTGAGTAGACAGAAACGCCACAGAGTTCATAGTGTTTCCACTACGAACATCCGAATCCAAAGACACAGCTGTGGTGCTCGACGGCGAAGAGACCACAGCGATGGGCTCGGCCGGCAGCCCCTTCCGACTTCGCCGAGTTGAAGTCAGGGAAGGCTGAGGCCGATATCCCACGTCTACAGTATCGGACAGTCCTGCAGTCCCCTGCAGCGAAAAGCCGAGGCCGGCTGAAACAGACAACGAAGCAGACAGGCCAGCAGCAGTAGTAGATACGTCGAGAGTCGTTGAGGCTGGTGAAAAAGTGGAGAGAGCACACCGGCTCGGCTCCGAAGGAGGAGTCACAACCCTAGTGACAGCCGCAGATGTCGACTGGAGGGGGACCGTAGTCCCGGAACCAGGCATCTCTACACCAGAACACTCAACGGCTCCCGCAGTATCCACCACAGGAAAAGACTGCACATCCCCCCACGGAGGAGGAATAACTCTCACCAGACAAAGTAGGCTCGGGAGGCCCCGAACGACCACGTTCTCCTTTCCCGCGGGAGCGGGAGGCACGGCCACGAGAACGAACGACACGGTTTACTGACACCCAGAAGGTGGAAGACCATGTTCCACAGACACCACACGGCCGCTCGGCCGAACACCCATTACAGGAGGAACAAGACGAATGTACATCGTCCACATGCTTTGGCAGCAGACATTGCCCACAAGGAATTGTCCTGGGCATAATAGAGGTGAGAGGAGCAGAGAAGGTGAGATCAGAAAACATAACACCCCCAAAGAAGAGAGAAAGGTGACAGAAACAAAGACCCCAGACGGTCGACCGGGAACCACCCAACAGGAAGACTACTCTCAAAAGAAAGATGAGACACTGTAGGAGTGGTACCCCGCTGACACCTAACTCTAACACAATTAGAAAATTTTGCAAAAAAAGCATTAACAATAATTGTGAAAAATCTAAGTCCGAACCGCGTGGCACGCGAAATTCGCGCGCGACTCGAGAGAGAGCAAATAAATATACATTATGGACATGTAATAGAAAAAGAGAATATAAAACACTGTTCCTGAGAAAACAAAGGATACACTGTGGTATAATGAATCAGGAATCATCAAACATCGAGCTGGTGGAACACTGATAAGCGTGCAAAAACATCTCGACACGAAGCGGATTTTAAAAAGAATGAGTCTTTAGAGACGGTATATGCGCACTGGCAACGGAAGTCGTGGAGTTGTACTTGGGAGAGAGCGTCCCGTACTGGGTCTGCGCCGGTTGCACTCGACCCAGTTTTGGCTTATTTTTATTGGTGCTTTTGCACCTCTTTTCTTTCCCAACTTGCTTGGGAAAGACAAAAATAGAGAGTATTTTATCCGAGTTAGGGACTTCCACTGTAGTGCAAGCCTGTAGTAAACAATTGTGAGTAGGTTGATAAGAAATTGTTCAATGTTTATGAAAGGATTATGAAATACAACAAGAACTGTGATAAGTGCGAATATGTTAATTTTTGATCCCTGTAAGCAATGTTTTCAATAAAAATAATTTGAGGTGAAGACTCTACTAAAGAATTGTGGGGTGGGTTTATGTGGCCCTCACAGTTAATACATGTCAACCAAAGTTACCAAGTTACAGTAAAATTATTCCAAAATGAGTCATTCTGTCAAGTTACAATGAAATCCCTTCAAAAATATGGCCTGTAGACTGTGCTGAAGGTTTTCACTCTTTGGGCCTGTGTAGCCATCACAGCTGACCCAACACAACAACCAAAGGGGGACATCCTCATCTAGACATTATACTGAGTCATCCTACAAAGTTACAATAAAATTCCTCCCTAAATGCAACCTGTAGACTGTGCTAAAGGTTTTCGGATTTTGGGCTCGGGCAGCCATCACAGTTGAACAACCGCAACCAAAAGGGGACATTCTTATCTAGAAATTATCTGGAGTCATCCTACCAAGTTACAATGAAATCTCTTCTTTAATACGACCTATAGACTATGCTAGAGGTTTTTGGGCTTCACGGCCATCATAGTTTACCGATCATGACTAAAAGGGGACGTTCTCATCTAGACATTATATGGAGTCATTTTTCCAAATTACAATGAAATCCCTGCTTAAATACGACCTGTAGACTGTGCTAAAGGTTTTGGGGTTTTGGGCTCGGGCAGCCGTCACAGTTGACAGATTGCGACAAAATGGGGAAGTTCTCATCTAGACATCATCCGGAGTCATCCTACCAAGTTACAATGAAATCCCTCCAAATTAAATACAACATGTAGACAGTGCTAAAAGTTTTTGGGCTTCAGACTCCTGTAGCCATCACGGTTGACAAATCAGGACCAAAAGGGGATGTTCTCATCTGGACATTATACAGAGTCATCCTACCAAGTTACAATGAAGTCCCTTCATAAATACGACGTGTAGGCAGTGCTAAAGATTTTGGGTTTGGGGCTAGGGCAGCCGTCATTATCGACCGATCACAACCAAAAGGGGACATTCTCATCTAGAAATGACCTCAAGCCTACCTATTAAATTTTGCGACAGTCAGACAAGAACTATGGGGTGTAGCCTGTGCTAAAGGAAAATGTGAACAGACTTCCGCACGCATGATTGCAATAGCTAAATGAAAGTGTCAATGACACTGTAGCTCAACTTGTGTAAGACATGTACATGTATAGTATGAGACACAGCAATGACACACATCTAGGTAATGACCTGATAACAAAGGTACATGTAAAGTATGGTAAAGGTCTGTACATAAATACTGACCATAACCTGTAACAAATGTACATGTAAAGTTTTGTAAAGGTGGGTGACAGTTAGATGCCTCTAGCCAGAGCCGTATTGAAATGAGCACTTACTGTGTATAAGTAGCACTGAATAAATCAAAGTTTGTCTTATTAGCTGCTGGTGGCCATCTTGAAATTTCAGACCACACCCAAAAACACTCGTTCTCATCCCAAGGTGACAACAAAGGTACCCAAGAAGTTTCATTAAGATCGGTTCATAAATACAGCCTCTAGCCTGACTCATATTGATTGACATGTGCACTTACTGTGTATAAGTGGCACCAAATGAATCAAAGTTCGTCTAATTTGCATAATTTATACACGAGAAAGAAAATCTGTATCATATGTGATGTATTCTATGTTACTAAACATTCACACAAAAATTTATTCAAATCATAACTTTCATACAGAAGTTCTATACAAAAAACTGATTGCACCAATTTCAGTACAAAATGGCCGCCAGTGGCCATCTTAAATTTCGGACTGCACCCAAAAACACTCGTTCTTGTCCCACGGTGATAACAAAGGTACCCAAGAAATTTCATAAAGATCGGTCCATAAATGCACCCTCTAGCCCAAGCCGTATTGAATTGTTGACAGACAGATGGACAGACGGATAGCTGGACGACAGATGACAGGCCATGGCATAACCTCAAATTTGACTATGTCAAAGTTGAGCTAAAAATTTAACTATGTCAAAGTTGAGCTAAAAATGAAGAAAGCTTTTCTATGCATTTTGCTCTGTTTATAATCTCATTATTTATTTATTTATTTGTTGGTGTTTAAGGTCACATACTTATGAACAATGTCTAATCGTGACCATGACAGTTTTATAGGTGGAGTTCCCGGAGAGAACCACCGAGCATCAATGGACAACTGTCAGCTCCTCAACATTCTAACTCTGTTCAAGCTCTGCCCAAGCAGGGTTACAGAAGTTGAAGACATGTGCACCATCGAAGTGCAGTACGCCTTAGTACACAGCAACATCGTGCCCCTATGTAGGAAGGATAAAGTGCCTTACCCAAGGACACAATGCGGGTCATCCTGGACGGGGATCGAACTTTGGACCTCTAGCATAGAAGTCCAACAGTCTAACACTGAGCCACCGAGCTCCCTATAATCTCATTTAACACTTGCCATGCTTTCCGTATATTATGCTGGTTTGCTTTTAATATATTTCTGTAGTAAGTCGACTTAATTTGCTTTCTGACTCTATTAAATATTCAAGTATAATTTTTGTAATTTTGAATATTTTGCTGATTGGAAATTTTTATTTTTTTAACCCTTTACCCAATGCAGATGATATCAAAATTTATTATTTTAAATATCATTTTTTTTAATTTTTCAAAAATATCAACAAAGCCATATCATGTGACCCCTCATTGGAACGAGCTTGACAAGCTCGTCCAACGAGGGGTCACATGAGATGGTTTTGTTGACATTTTTTTAAAAATAATTTTTTTTTCAACTGCTGAATTGGCATATTACGCGGGTGGATGCAGGCGATTCGTTGGGTAAAGGGTTAACACAGAATTTATTCTTATTTGAAGAGGTTATGAGGTCCTTTCTCAACCATGCTTCACCATTTATAAATTTGTGACTTAGATGAATCTGTTTCGCTGGAAATGCTTCATTGAAAGCAATCAAAGAAATATATGCAAATGAATTGTAGGCCATGTTTGCACAGTTTACTTCCATCACTCGGGAGAAGTTGTGACAAGATAAATGTGACTGGAAGTATGAAATATTTTCTCGTCTTATAATTTGTTTGAATGTTGATACTGAATCAGAATGTGCTTCACATTTGGTTTCAATGTGAAATATCCCAGAGTGGTGGGATACATCATTAAATATCCCAGAGTGGTAGGATACATCGTTAAATATTCCAGAGTGGTGGGATACATTAAGACTATACCAGATAAATGGGGGGGTGTGGTGGCTCAGTAGGTGAAGGTGAGTGGTGGGATACATCGTCAAGACTATACCAGATAAATGGGGGCATGGTGGCAAAGTAGGTAGACGTGAGTGGTGGGATGCTTCGTTAAGACTATATCAGATGAAAGTGTCAATGACACTGTAGCTTAACTTGTCTGTGTGTTGTGTTTGATGAAAAGGATAATGTACAATGCTTATGAAAGGATTATGAAATAAGACAAGAATTGTGATAACTGGGAATATTTTAATTTCTGTTCCCTGTATGCTATGTTTTTAATAAAAATAATATGAGGTGTACACTGTACTAAAGGGTGGAGGGGTGGGTTAATATGACCTCAGAGTTAATGTACGTGGCCCTCACAGTTAACGTATGTCAATGAAAGTTACCAAGTTACAGTGAAATTATTCCAAAACGAGTCATCCTATCAAGTTACATTGAAATCCCTTCATAAATATGGCCTGTAGACTGTGATAAAGGTTTTCGGGCTTCAGGCCTGTGTAGCCATGACGGTTGACCAATTGCTACTAAAAGGGGACGTCCTCATCTCGACATTATACTGAGTCATTCTACTAAGTTACAATGAAATCCATTCACAAATACGACCTGTAGTCTGTACTAAAGTTTTTTGGGTTTTGGGTTCGGGAAGCCATCATGGTTGAATGATCGCGACCAAAAGGGGACGTTGTTATCTCGGCAACATCTAGAGTAATCCTACGAAGTTACAATGAAATCCCTTCATAAATATGACCTGTAGACTGTGCTCAAGGTTTTCAGGCTTCGGGCCCCTGAAGCCATCACAGTTGACCAATCACGACCAAAAGGGGATGTCATCATCTAGGCATTATATGGAGTCCAGTCAACCTCACAAGTTACAATGAATTCCTTACATAAATACGACCTATAGACTATGCTAAAGTTTTTGGGCTTGGGCAGCCATCAAAGCTGAATGATTGCGACCAAAAGAGAACGTCCTCATCTCGATATTATATGGAGTCACCCTACCAAGTTACAATGAAATCCCTTCATAAATATGACCTGTAGACTGTGCTTAAAGTTTTCAGGCTTCGGGCCCCTGTAGCAGTCACAGTTGCCCAACCACGTCCAAAAGGGGACGTTCTCATCTAGACATTATATGAAGTCAACCTACCCCAGATTACATTGAAATCCCTTCATAAATATGACCTGTAGACTGTGCTAAAGGTTTTCGGGCTCGGGCAAGCATCATGGTTGAATGGACGCAACCAAAAGGGGACATTCTCATCTGGGCATCATCTGGAGTGATCCTCTGAAGTTACAATGAAATCTCTTCATAAATATGACCTGTAGACTGTGCTCATGGTTTTCGGGCTTCGGGCCCCTGTAGCCATCACAGTTGACCAATCATGACCAAAAGGGAATGTCATCATCTAGGCATTATATGGAGTCAACCTAACAAGTTACAATGAAATTCTTCCATAAATACGACCTATAGACTATGCTAAAGGTTTTTGGGCTCGGGCAGCCATAAAAGCTGAATGATTGCGACCAAAAGGGGACGTTCTCATCTAGACATTATTTGGAGTCATCCTACCAGGCTACAATGAAATCCCTTCATAAATATGATCTGTGGACTGTGCTAAAGGTTTTCGGGCTTCGGGCACCTGCAGCCGTCACAGTTGCCCAATCACGTCCAAAAGGGGGCGTTCTTATCTAGACATTATATGAAGTCAACCTACCAAGTTACAATGAAATCCCTTCATAAATATGATCTGTAGACTGCGCTAAAGGTTTTCGGGCTCGGGCAGCCATGATGGTTGAATGATTGCAACCAAAAGGGGATTTCTCATCTAGGCATCATCTGGAGTTATCCTGCGAAGTTACAATGAAATCCCTTCATAAATATAACCTGGAGACAGTGCTCAAGGTTTTTGGGCTTCGGGCACCTGTAGCCGTCACAGTTGAACAATCACGAGCAAAAGGTGATGTCATCATCTAGGCATTATATGGAGTCAACCTAACAAGTTACAATGAAATACTTACATAAATACGACCTATAGACTATGCTAAAGGTTTTTGGGCTCGGGCACCCATCAAGGCTGAATGATCGCGACCAAAAGGGGATGTTCTCATCTAGACATTATTTGAAGTCATCCTACCAAGTTACAATGAAATCCTTTCATAAATATGACCTGTAGACTGTGCTAACAGTTTTCAGGCTTCGGGCACCTGTAGCTGTCACAGTTGCCCAATCACGTCCAAAAGGGGGCGTTCTCATCTCGACATTATATGGAGTCAACCTACCAAGTTACAATGAAATCCCTCCATAAATTTGACCTGTAGACTGTGCTAAAGGTTTTCAGGTTTTGGGCCCAGGCAGTCGTCACGGCTGACAGATCGCGACCAAATGGGTAAGTTCTCATCTAGACATGATCTGGAGTCATCCTACCAAGTTACAATGAAATCCCTCCATATTAACTATGACCTGCTGACTGTGCTAAAAGTTTTGGGGTTTCGGGCTTGGGCAGCCATCACGGTTGACAGATCATGACCAAAAGGGGACGTTCTCATCTAAGCATTATACAGAGGCATCCTACCAAGTTACAATGAAATCCCTTCATAAATACGACCTGTAGACTGTGCTAATGGTTTTCGGGTTTTGGGCTCGGGCAGCCATACCGGTTGACCGATCGCGACCAAAAGGGGACATTCTCATCTAGACATGACGCCAAAACTGCATATGAAATTTCGTGATGATCAGACAAGAATAACAGGGTGTAGCCTGTGCTAAAGGAAAATGTGAACAGACTCACAGACTCACAGACTAACAGACTTCCGCAAACGTGATGGCAATAGCTTATCTTGACTTTGTCAAGTTAAGCTAATAAATGGGGGCACAGTGGCTAAGTAGGAAGAGGCGCAGGCTGCAAGCCAAGAGGTCCTTACTTTGAATCCCACATGCGGCAACCATGTTGTGTTGTTGGGCAAGACACTTCACCCCCACTGCTCAGATGGGGGCGCAGTGGGATTGTGTACTAAAGCGTACTGCACATCAATGGTGCACTTGTCTTCAACCAATGCTAACCCTGCTTGTGTGGAGTTAGAATGTTGGGGAGCCTGACAGTTGCTCGCTGTGGCTCGGTGGTTCTCTCTGGGTACTCAGACTTCCTCCACCCGTAAAACTGTCTGACACTAGGTGACCCTGACTGTCGAAAATGTCATTAAACCCCAATAAATAAATAATACCAGATAAACAAGTAGGTGGTGTAGATTCTACCCTCTCTCAGAAGTTGATGAAAGTAGTGAACAGTATGACTTATAGTATCTCAGAAATAGAGCTGAAGGGCAGATAATGCTTTGTCTGAAATGTCTCTACACCATAAGTTGGAAACATCATAAGATGTGATGTTTTCAAAACCCATTGTATCTACTATGTTGAGGGTACATGACTTTATAGTTTCCTTTATATATTATGATTCCACTTTACAGTAAATTTGTTTTCTCCTGGGACTTGTTCATTTTTTTTTCTATTATCTCTGTAATATTAATTAGTTTATTGAACGATACCAGCATATATGCTCTGTAAATTCTAATGGAAAATTTAAATATCACATCAACTACTGAGAAGCATACAGCTGTCATTGGTCATTTGTTAAACTGTCAAATATTGCACAGATAAAAAGATTCTAAACTATATAACAACAATATTCTAAACTTTATAACCACAATATTTTAAACTACACAACCACAATACTTTCATGAAGAGAGAGAGAGAGAAAATGTTTTTAAATTCTTTACCATATATGCGCAAGCACAGTGTTTTGAAGTCCACTCTGTAAAAAAATTTCTCGGATTTCTTGTCCTGTGACATAGCCTTTCAAATCAAGATCAGCCTTTTTGAACATCAGGTCATAACTTGCTCTTTCTGCTGTGGTCACTACCCATTTTCCTGAAAGCTATTAAAATTATTTCCCATTAATTTATGTATTTACTGATGTTTAAAGGCATTTTCAGCATATTTGGCTGCATTATAACAACAACATAGGTATAAAGTCAAGTTTAGTCAATTGTTGATGCCTATAATAATAACATGGCTGGCTGCTGATTCGTGGTGCTTCTCAGGTGAGAAGGCCTTGATTAATGCTCTGCTCCCAAATGGCTCCCTATCCCTAAGCCTCTTCTCTCCTCCCAACACCCGATGTGCTTGTTGGCAGTGAATTCCCCATTCCTCCCAAGCTCTCTGATTAACACACTAACCCTCTTCTTCGTACCTCCCACTAACGACAGATCTTTCATTCTCCCATCCCACTTCCTCATTATACTCTCACTGAATCTTATTCTGTTAGTCTGAAATTGTACGTGTTTGTCCTTGTTAGTTTTTATTTCGATTCAACGTTTCTCACAGTTCAATTTAATTTTAAAAGGGGAATATTCCCAGTGGATTGAACAGATGTTGAAATGTTTTATTATTGCCCATCGTCATGTAACTCAGGGTTTACCGCTGAACAACTTCACGCTTTGTTTGCCGTGTTCAAGTTGGTGAATATCAATGTACAGCAGTATCACAGTGAAAATTAATATTGGTATCAGTTCAATATTGAATCAAAATATCAGATATGGGCAAATACCGATAACACTGATATCGGCTCATCACTAATAATAATAATAACACTTTGGCCGGCTGCTGATTTGTCACGGTTCTCAGGTGAGAAGGCCTTGGTTATCCCTGTACTCCCAACTGCCCCCTATCCCCACGCTTCTTCTCTCCTCCCAACACTCAGAGACGAACTGCTTGATGACATCCCTTGTCCCATTCTTCCCAATCTGAAAGATTAGCATATTAACCCTTTAACCAACGTAACAGCCCAAACTAGACAGCGTTATTCTCAAAAATCGTCAGTTAATTTTCATTATTTTTTCATTTGTTTTCTCAAAAACATAAGTTATGACCCTTCATTGGAATGAGCTCATCGAGCTCATTACAATGAGGGGTCATAACCTATGTTTTTGAGATAAAAAATGAAAAAAATTATTTGTTCCAGAATTTTTTTTGCAAGTGTCGTCTGCTTTTCATGTTAGATAATGGGTTAACACTGTCCTTTGAGTCTCTCATTACCAACATGTCCTTCATTCTCCCATCTCACTTCCCCATTATACTCCCAGTGAATTTTATTATGTTAGTCTCGTATTTTAGTCATCCTGACAGAAAGATTTCCATAGCCTCCACGACTACCAAATTACATATTTGGCACTCCTTTCCACTGTCATTGCCAATTTTTCCTCTAAGCTTCAGTGACCTCGACCTCAGCATGAATAGCAGTGACTTCTGCTAGCCATCAAAGTCGTCACCAAAACCTGGCTTCTCTTTATCATGCAGGTCACCCAAAGACCTCTTTGCTTTCAACCCCCTCTCACCTTGCTGCCCATTTTCAAGAGTATCCACCCCAGGTATTGGTTCTGGGTCCGAGTTTAGTTTAAACAATATTTATTCAGACAAAGATATTGAAATACATGAGTAGAAATAACCAGAGGCTCAAGTGAGACTAAAACTCTCACCTGGCTCAAGTTGTCAAAAGAGATGAGTGTATCAGTAAGTGATCAGCAGCAAGAGCAATTTTATGATTTGCTTCAGCACAACCAAAGACAACTTTTCTGGGTATCCATTTCTGCTGGTCCGAGGAAAGCTTGCGAGCAAGATATGTTCTGTGGAGTATTAAAAAACAACCGAACTAAATTTTTGTTTTGTTTTCAACTACTTTTGTTCTCTCTACAACCCCATCCCCCATCCCTCCCCACCACCCCCACCCCCACCCCCCCCCCCCCCCCAAAAAAAAAATTCCGGCATAAATGAAATACTTATGACACCGTTATATACAATATGACAAATTTGGTTTACATCTCCACTGAATCTGAAAATAGAAATTTTTAGTCTGGCCCAAATTTGTGAGTTTCTTTGCAAAAAAGTGAATCTGCATCACGAAAATAAGTTCCAAACAAAAAATCTAAGCATTATTGCAAGTGACTTATAAAAAGAGGATTTTTAATGCATTTTAGACTCATGGAACATTAACCCCACCCCAAGGGATATAGTACTTTGGAGGGAAAAATCAGAAGATTAAATTCCACCAGCCTGAAGATGGCAGCAGCTCCATTTGAACAAAGGGGAAAAGGTTTACTCCAAAGATGGTCTGTGCCATAAATGAATGAATTTGGCACAGTGGTTTTAAAGAATAAGAAAGATTTCAAACTAGAGAAACAGAATTTTACTGACACCAGTAAATTCAAGTCTGTGTAAAAATGGTTAAAGCATCAAAAATAAACAAAACAAAAAGAGAATTTATGGAGGCTTATTTTTGGGTGTAAAATATTTTTAAAGAAATTAGAAATAGTTTTTTTCAACAGTATTACATGAAATAAATTCTTTGGAACACACACTGAAGTCTTGAGAGGGATAAATTAAAGATATTCATACAGGAATCAGAAAAAAATACCCAAGAAATCAGAAAAAACATATGCGCACAGCACTAAAAAGGTTTAGTCTGAAAAGGTTTGATCATGGCATCAATAAAATCTTTGAAACCCACACTGAGGTCTTGAGAGGGTTAAATTGAAGACATTCATATAGGAATCAGATAAATGTTTCCAAGAAACCAAAAAAAACATATATCTGCACAGCACTGAAAGGGTTCAACATAAAATAAAATCTTTGGAAGACACACTGAGGTCATGAAAGGGTTAAATTAAAGATATTTATACAGGAATCAGATCAATTTTTTTAAAGAAACCAGAAAAAACATATATGTGCACAGCATTAAAATGGTTCAACATGAAATAAAATCTTTGAAAAACACACCAAAGTCATGAGAGGGTTAAATTAAAGATATTCATACAGGAATCAGATCAACTTTTTACAAGGAACCAGAAAAAAAACATGTGCACAGAATTGAAAAGGTTTGATCAAGGCATCAAAAAAATCTTTAAAACCCACAATGAAGACTTGCGAGGGTTAAATTAAAGACATGCATTCAAGAATTAGATAAAAGTTTCCAAGAAACCAGAAAAAAATATATGTGTACAGCACTGAAACGGTTCAACATAAAATAAAATCTTTGAAAAACACACCGTAGCCATGAGGGTTAAATTAAAGATATTCATACAGGAATCAGATCAATTTTTTCCAAGGAACCAGAAAAAACATATATGAGCACAGCATTGAAAGGGTTCAACATGGAATAAAATCATTGAAAAACACACTGAACTCATGAGAGGGTTAAATTAAGGATATTCATATGGAAATCAGATCAATTTTTTCTCAAGGAACCAGAAAAACAAAGGTGCACAGCATTGAAAGGGTTTGATCAGGGAATCAGAAGTTACATTTTCTGATTAGAATAACAAGCTTTTGAATTTTTTTCTGTTTTTAACCCTGGGGTTGCCACAGGGCTGTGAAAATTTTTTTTCGACATCAATCAATTACTTAACACCCACTTATGCTACATGCCAAATTTGGTTGAAATTGGCCCACCTGTTCTTGAAATAAGAAATTTTGGGTGAAACCCAAAATGAATATGCCCCCACAGAGAGCCAAACTATTGACCAACCAACTTCCCTTGAACAAATTTTAATCTTCAACACTAAAGGATGTTCCATACCATATATCAAGGCATTCTCTTGGGTGGTTCGTGAGAAGATTTTAAAAGATTTTTAAACTTTTGGGGCATTAACCAGAGCCCGAATATGGAGGCTGCGGCATTAACCAGAGACCAAATATGGGGGCTGCTTCATTTGAACAAAATAGAAAGGATACACTCCATAGATGAACTGTGCAATATATGTTTGAATTTGGCCTAGTGGTTGTGAAGAAGTCAAGTTTGCAAAAGTTAAGACGACGGATGGCGGCCAACGGATCCTGGATGCCAGACACCAAGTGATGGCAATAGTCCCCACAGACCTGCAGTCAGAGGAGCTAATAAACCTGAATTCTCACATGGAGCCAATACTTATACATGCCATTTACATAGTATATGGTCAGATACTAGTAAAATTCAACCTGAATCCTCACACAGAGCCAACACTTATACATGCCATTTACATAGTATATGGTTTGATACTAGTAAAAGTCAACCTGAATCCTCACATCTCACTTGCACGTGCCATTTATATGGTCAGATACTACAGGAATACACAATGATTTTTCCTTATTCGTTCATTCAGGAAATTTTGGATTATTGATACATTGGTACAGGTCAGTGATGATGGAGGTGGAGGATCTCTGGAGCCTTCATGATCAGAATAATGTAGTGAGGCAGGTAGTTCATACACAAATAAGAAATGCCCACACGAGATGCAGATACAAGTCACGATACTGTCATTGAGAAATCATTATACTGAGTAAGTCGCTTTCAGGTACTGAACGCATCTACTCAAGTTCCCAGACACATTCAAAGATGGTGACATTTTCTATGTACCAAACAAATCTAAATAAAGAGATTGCACAACATAAGTCTGGCAGCTAACAAATCTAAATTAAGAGATTGCACAACATAAGTCTGGTAGCGAACAAATCTAAATCAAGAGATTGCACAACATAAGTCTGGTAGCGAACAAATCTAATACAAGACAGATTGCACAACATAAGTCTGGTAGCGAATAAATCTAAATAAAGAGATTGCACAACATAAGTCTGGTAGCAAACAAATCTAAATCAAGAGATTGCACAACGTAAGTCTGGCAGCTAACAAATCTAAATCAAGAGATTGCACAACATAAGTCTGGCAGCTAACAAATCTAAATCAAGAGATTGCACAACATAAGTCTGGTAGCGAACAAATCTAAAACAAGAGATTGCACAACATAAGTCTGGTAGCGAACAAATCTAAATCAAGAGATTGCACAACGTAAGTCTGGTAGCGAATAAATCTAATACAAGACAGATTGCACAACATAAGTCTGGCAACTAACAAATCTAAATCAAGAGACTGCACAACATAAGTCTGGTAGCGAACAAATCTAAATCAAGAGATTGCACAACATAAGTCTGGCAGCTAACAAATCTAAATCAAGAGATTGCACAACATAAGTCTGGCAGCAAACAAATCTAATACAAGACAGATTGCACAACATAAGTCTGGTAGCGAATAAATCTAAATCAAGAGACTGCACAACATAAGTCTGGTAGCGAACAAATCTAAATCAAGAGATTGCACAACATAAGTCTGGCAGCTAACAAATCTAAATCAAGAGATTGCACAACATAAGTCTGGTAGCGAACAAATCTAATACAAGACAGATTGCACAACATAAGTCTGGTAGCGAACAAATCTAAATCAAGAGACTGCACAACATAAGTCTGGTAGCGAACAAATCCAAAACAAGAGATTGCACAACATAAGTCTGGTAGCGAACAAATCTAATACAAGACAGATTGCACAACGTAAGTCTAGCAGCGAATAAATCTAAAACAAGAGATTGCACAACATAAGTCTGGCAGCTAACAAATCGAAATCAAGAGATTGCACAACATAAGTCTGGCAGCTAACAAATCTAAATCAAGAGATTGCACAACATAAGTCTGGTAGGGAACAAATCTAATACAAGACAGATTGAACAACATAAGTCTGGTAGCGAACAAATCTAAATCAAGAGACTGCACAACATAAGTCTGGTAGCTAACAAATCCAAAACAAGAGATTGCACAACATAAGTCTGGTAGCGAACAAATCTAATACAAGACAGATTGCACAACGTAAGTCTGGTAGCGAATAAATCTAAATCAAGAGATTGCACAACATAAGTCTGGCAGCTAACAAATCTAAATCAAGAGATTGCACAACATAAGTCTGGTAGCAAACAAATCTAATACAAGACAGATTGCACAACGTAAGTCTGGTAGCGAATAAATCTAAATCAAGAGATTGCACAACATAAGTCTGGCAGCTAACAAATCTAAATCAAGAGATTGCACAACATAAGTCTGGTAGTGAACAAATCTAAATCAAGAGATTGCACAACATAAGTCTGGTAGCGAACAAATCTAAAACAAGAGATTGCACAACATAAGTCTGGCAGCTAACAAATCTAAATCAAGAGATTGCACAACGTAAGTCTGGTAGCGAACAAATCTAAATCAAGAGACTGCACAACATAAGTCTGGTAGCGAACAAATCTAATACAAGACAGACTGCACAACGTAAGTCTGGTAGCGAATAAATCTAAAACAAGAGATTGCACAACATAAGTCTGGCAGCTAACAAATCTAAAACAAGAGATTGCACAACATAAGTCTGGTAGCGAATAAATCTAAATCAAGAGATTGCACAACATAAGTCTGGTAGCGAATAAATCTAAATCAAGAGATTGCACAACATAAGTCTGGTAGCGAATAAATCTAAATCAAGAGATTGCACAACATAAGTCTGGTAGCGAACAAATCTAATACAAGACAGATTGCACAACATAAGTCTGGTAGCGAATAAATCTAAAACAAGAGATTGCACAACATAAGTCTGGTAGCGAATAAATCTAAATCAAGAGATTGCACAACATAAGTCTGGTAGCTAACAAATCTAAATCAAGAGATTACACAACATAAGTCTGGTAGCGAATAAATCTAAAACAAGAGATTGCACAACATAAGTCTGGCAGCTAACAAATCTAAATCAAGAGATTGCACAACGTAAATATGGCAGCTAACAAATCTAAATCAAGAGATTGCACAACATAAGTCTGGTAGCGAACAAATCTAAAACAAGAGATTGCACAACATAAGTCTGGTAGCGAATAAATCTAAAACAAGAGATTGCACAACATAAGTCTGGCAGCTAACAAATCTAAAACAAGAGATTGCACAACATAAGTCTGGAAGCGAATAAATCTAAAACAAGAGATTGCACAACATAAGTCTGGTAGCGAATAAATCTAAAACAAGAGATTGCACAACATAAGTCTGGCAGCTAACAAATCTAAAACAAGAGATTGCACAACATAAGTCTGGTAGCGAATAAATCTAAAACAAGAGATTGCACAACATAAGTCTGGTAGCGAATAAATCTAAATCAATAGATTGCACAACATAAGTCTGGTAGCGAATAAATCTAAAACAAGAGATTGCACAACATAAGTCTGGTAGCGAATAAATCTAAAACAAGAGATTGCACAACATAAGTCTGGTAGCGAATAAATCTAAATCAAGAGATTGCACAACATAAGTCTGGCAGCTAACAAATCTAAAACAAGAGATTGCACAACATAAGTCTGGTAGCTAACAAATCTAAAACAAGAGATTGCACAACATAAGTCTGGTAGCGAATAAATCTAAAACAAGAGATTGCACAACATAAGTCTGGTAGCGAATAAATCTAAAACAAGAGATTGCACAACATAAGTCTGGTAGCTAACAAATCTAAATCAAGAGATTGCACAACGTAAATATGGCAGCTAACAAATCTAAATCAAGAGATTGCACAACATAAGTCTGGTAGCGAACAAATCTAAAACAAGAGATTGCACAACATAAGTCTGGCAGCTAACAAATCTAAATCAAGAGATTGCACAACGTAAATATGGCAGCTAACAAATCTAAATCAAGAGATTGCACAACATAAGTCTGGTAGCGAACAAATCTAAAACAAGAGATTGCACAACATAAGTCTGGTAGCGAATAAATCTAAATCAAGAGATTGCACAACATAAGTCTGGTAGCGAATAAATCTAAAACAAGAGATTGCACAACATAAGTCTGGTAGCTAACAAATCTAAATCAAGAGATTGCACAACATAAGTCTGGTAGCGAATAAATCTAAAACAAGAGATTGCACAACATAAGTCTGGTAGCGAATAAATCTAATACAAGACAGATTGCA
The DNA here is from genome assembly GCA_031216915.1 of Pictodentalium vernedei. Lineage (NCBI taxonomy): Eukaryota > Metazoa > Mollusca > Scaphopoda > Dentaliida > Dentaliidae > Pictodentalium > Pictodentalium vernedei. Next base: position 8,858,304 of record CM062291.1, on the reverse strand, counting down.
CAACATAAGTCTGGCAGCGAATAAATCTAAAACAAGAGATTGCACAACATAAGTCTGGCAGCTAACAAATCTAAATCAAGAGATTGCACAACGTAAATACGGCAGCTAACAAATCTAAATCAAGAGATTGCACAACATAAGTCTGGTAGCGAACAAATCTAAAACAAGAGATTGCACAACATAAGTCTGGCAGCTAACAAATCTAAATCAAGAGATTGCACAACATAAGTCTGGTAGCGAACAAATCTAAAACAAGAGATTGCACAACATAAGTCTGGCAGCTAACAAATCTAAATCAAGAGATTGCACAACATAAGTCTGGTAGCGAACAAATCTAAAACAAGAGATTGCACAACATAAGTCTGGTAGCTAACAAATCTAAATCAAGAGATTGCACAACATAAGTCTGGCAGCGAATAAATCTAAAACAAGAGATTGCACAACGTAAGTCTGGCAGCTAACAAATCTAAATCAAGAGATTGCACAACATAAGTCTGGTAGCGAACAAATCTAAAACAAGAGATTGCACAACATAAGTCTGGTAGCGAATAAATCTAATACAAGACAGCTTGCACAACATAAGTCTGGCAGCTAACAAATCTAAATCAAGAGATTGCACAACGTAAGTCTGGCAGCTAACAAATCTAAATCAAGAGATTGCACAACATAAGTCTGGTAGCGAACAAATCTAAAACAAGAGATTGCACAACATAAGTCTGGTAGCGAATAAATCTAAAACAAGAGATTGCACAACATAAGTCTGGTAGCGAATAAATCTAAAACAAGAGATTGCACAACATAAGTCTGGTAGCGAATAAATCTAAAACAAGAGATTGCACAACATAAGTCTGGTAGCGAATAAATCTAAAACAAGAGATTGCACAACATAAGTCTGGTAGCGAATAAATCTAAAACAAGAGATTGCACAACATAAGTCTGGTAGCTAACAAATCTAAATCAAGAGATTGCACAACATAAGTCTGGTAGCGAACAAATCTAATACAAGACAGATTGCACAACATAAGTCTGGTAGCGAACAAATCTAAATCAAGAGATTGCACAACATAAGTCTGGCAGCTAACAAATCTAAATCAAGAGACTGCACAACATAAGTCTGGTAGCGAACAAATCTAATACAAGACAGATTGCACAACATAAGTCTGGTAGCGAATAAATCTAAATCAAGAGATTGCACAACATAAGTCTGGTAGCGAATAAATCTAAAACAAGAGATTGCACAACATAAGTCTGGCAGCTAACAAATCTAAATCAAGAGATTGCACAAAATAAGTCTGGTAGCGAACAAATCTAAATCAAGAGATTGCACAACATAAGTCTGGTAGCGAACAAATCTAAATCAAGAGATTGCACAACATAAGTCTGGCAGCTAACAAATCTAAATCAAGAGATTGCACAACATAAGTCTGGTAGCGAATAAATCTAAAACAAGAGATTGCACAACATAAGTCTGGTAGCGAACAAATCTAATACAAGACAGATTGCACAACATAAGTCTGGTAGCGAATAAATCTAAAACAAGAGATTGCACAACATAAGTCTGGTAGCGAACAAATCTAAATCAAGAGATTGCACAACAAGAGTCTGGCAGCTAACAAATCTAAATCAAGAGATTGCACAACATAAGTCAGGTAGCGAATAAATCTAAATCAAGAGACTGCACAACATAAGTCTGGTAGCGAACAAATCTAAAACAAGAGATTGCACAACATAAGTCTGGCAGCTAACAAATCTAAATCAAGAGATTGCACAACATAAGTCTGGTAGCGAATAAATCTAAAACAAGAGATTGCACAACATAAGTCTGGCAGCTAACAAATCTAAATCAAGAGATTGCACAACGTAAGTCTGGCAGCGAACAAATCTAAATCAAGAGATTGCACAACATAAGTCTGGCAGCGAATAAATCTAAAACAAGAGATTGCACAACATAAGTCTGGCAGCGAATAAATCTAAAACAAGAGATTGCACAACATAAGTCTGGTAGCGAATAAATCTAAATCAAGAGATTGCACAACATAAGTCTGGTAGCTAACAAATCTAAATCAAGAGATTGCACAACATAAGTCTGGTAGCGAACAAATCTAAATCAAGAGATTGCACAACATAAGTCTGGTAGCGAACAAATCTAAATCAAGAGATTGCACAACATAAGTCTGGTAGCGAACAAATCTAATACAAGACAGATTGCACAACATAAGTCTGGTAGCGAACAAATCTAAATCAAGAGATTGCACAACATAAGTCTGGTAGCGAACAAATCTAAATCAAGAGATTGCACAACATAAGTCTGGTAGCGAACAAATCTAATACAAGACAGATTGCACAACATAAGTCTGGTAGCGAACAAATCCAAAACAAGAGATTGCACAACATAAGTCTGGTAGCGAACAAATCTAAATCAAGAGATTGCACAACATAAGTCTGGTAGCGAATAAATCTAAAACAAGAGATTGCACAACATAAGTCTGGTAGCAAATAAATCTAAATCAAGAGATTGCACAACATAAGTCTGGTAGCTAACAAATCTAAATCAAGAGATTGCACAACATAAGTCTGGTAGCGAATAAATCTAAATCAAGAGATTGCACAACATAAGTCTGGCAGCTAACAAATCTAAATCAAGAGATTGCACAACATAAGTCTGGTAGCGAACAAATCTAATACAAGACAGATTGCACAAGGTAAGTCTGGTAGCGAACAAATCTAAATCAAGAGATTGCACAACATAAGTCTGGCAGCTAACAAATCTAAATCAAGAGATTGCACAACATAAGTCTGGTAGCGAACAAATCTAAATCAAGAGATTGCACAACATAAGTCTGGTAGCGAACAAATCTAATACAAGACAGATTGCACAACGTAAGTCTGGTAGCGAATAAATCTAAAACAAGAGATTGCACAACATAAGTCTGGTAGCGAATAAATCTAAATCAAGAGATTGCACAACATAAGTCTGGTAGCGAATAAATCTAAATCAAGAGATTGCACAACATAAGTCTGGTAGCTAACAAATCTAAATCAAGAGATTGCACAACATAAGTCTGGTAGCGAACAAATCTAAATCAAGAGATTGCACAACATAAGTCTGGCAGCTAACAAATCTAAATCAAGAGATTGCACAACATAAGTCTGGTAGCTAACAAATCTAAATCAAGAGATTGCACAACATAAGTCTGGTAGCGAATAAATCTAATACAAGACAGATTGCACAACATAATTCTGGTAGCGAATAAATCTAAATCAAAAGATTGCACAACATAAGTCTGGTAGCGAATAAATCTAAAACAAGACAGATTGCACAACGTAAGTCTGGTAGCGAACAAATCTAAATCAAGAGATTGCACAACATAAGTCTGGCAGCTAACAAATCTAAATCAAGAGATTGCACAACATAAGTCTGGTAGCGAACAAATCTAATACCAGACAGATTGCACAACGTAAGTCTGGTAGCGAACAAATCTAAATCAAGAGATTGCACAACATAAGTCTGGTAGCTAACAAATCTAAATCAAGAGATTGCACAACATAAGTCTGGTAGTGAACAAATCTAAATCAAGAGACTGCACAACATAAGTCTGGTAGCGAACAAATCTAATACAAGACAGATTGCACAACATAAGTCTGGTAGCGAATAAATCTAAATCAAGAGATTGCACAACATAAGTCTGGTAGCGAACAAATCTAAATCAAGAGATTGCACAACATAAGTCTGGTAGCGAACAAATCTAAATCAAGAGATTGCACAACATAAGTCTGGTAGCGAACAAATCTAAATCAAGAGATTGCACAACATAAGTCTGGTAGCGAATAAATCTAAATCAAGAGATTGCACAACATAAGTCTGGTAGCGAATAAATCTAAAACAAGACAGATTGCACAACGTAAGTCTGGTAGCGAACAAATCTAAATCAAGAGATTGCACAACATAAGTCTGGTAGCGAACAAATCTAAATCAAGAGATTGCACAACATAAGTCTGGTAGCGAATAAATCTAATACAAGACAGATGGCACAACATAAGTCTGGTAGCGAATAAATCTAAATCAAGAGATTGCACAACATAAGTCTGGTAGCGAATAAATCTAAAACAAGACAGATTGCACAACGTAAGTCTGGTAGCGAACAAATCTAAATCAAGAGATTGCACAACATAAGTCTGGTAGCGAATAAATCTAAATCAAGAGATTGCACAACACAAGTCTGGTAGCTAACAAATCTAAATCAAGAGATTGCACAACATAAGTCTGGTAGCTAACAAATCTAAGACAAGACAGATTGCACAACATAAGTCTGGCAGCGAATAAATCTAAAACAAGAGATTGCACAACATAAGTCTGGTAGCGAATAAATCTAAATCAAGAGATTGCACAACATAAGTCTGCTAGCTAACAAATCTAAATCAAGAGATTGCACAACATAAGTCTGGTAGTGAACAAATCTAAATCAAGAGATTGCACAACATAAGTCTGGTAGCGAACAAATCTAAATCAAGAGATTGCACAACATAAGTCTGGTAGCGAACAAATCAAAATCAAGAGATTGCACAACATAAGTCTGGTAGCGAATAAATCTAAATCAAGAGATTGCACAACATAAGTCTGGTAGCGAACAAATCTAATACAAGACAGATTGCACAACATAAGTCTGGTAGCGAACAAATCTAAAACAAGAGATTGCACAACATAAGTCTGGTAGCGAACAAATCTAAATCAAGAGATTGCACAACATAAGTCTGGTAGCGAATAAATCTAAATCAAGAGATTGCACAACATAAGTCTGGTAGCTAACAAATCGAAATCAAGAGATTGCACAACATAAGTCTGGTAGCTAACAAATCTAAATCAAGAGATTGCACAACATAAGTCTGGTAGCGAATAAATCTAAATCAAGAGATTGCACAACATAAGTCTGGTAGCTAACAAATCTAAATCAAGAGATTGCACAACATAAGTCTGGTAGCTAACAAATCTAATACAAGACAGATTGCACAACATAAGTCTGGCAGCGAATAAATCTAAAACAAGAGATTGCACAACATAAGTCTGGTAGCGAATAAATCTAAATCAAGAGATTGCACAACATAAGTCTGGTAGCTAACAAATCTAAATCAAGAGATTGCACAACATAAGTCTGGTAGCGAACAAATCTAAATCAAGAGATTGCACAACATAAGTCTGGTAGCGAACAAATCTAAATCAAGAGATTGCACAACATAAGTCTGGTAGCGAACAAATCTAATACAAGACAGATTGCACAACATAAGTCTGGTAGCGAACAAATCTAAATCAAGAGATTGCACAACATAAGTCTGGTAGCGAACAAATCTAAATCAAGAGATTGCACAACATAAGTCTGGTAGCGAACAAATCTAATACAAGACAGATTGCACAACATAAGTCTGGTAGCGAACAAATCCAAAACAAGAGATTGCACAACATAAGTCTGGTAGCGAACAAATCTAAATCAAGAGATTGCACAACATAAGTCTGGTAGCGAATAAATCTAAAACAAGAGATTGCACAACATAAGTCTGGTAGCAAATAAATCTAAATCAAGAGATTGCACAACATAAGTCTGGTAGCTAACAAATCTAAATCAAGAGATTGCACAACATAAGTCTGGTAGCGAACAAATCTAAATCAAGAGATTGCACAACATAAGTCTGGCAGCTAACAAATCTAAATCAAGAGATTGCACAACATAAGTCTGGTAGCGAACAAATCTAATACAAGACAGATTGCACAAGGTAAGTCTGGTAGCGAACAAATCTAAATCAAGAGATTGCACAACATAAGTCTGGCAGCTAACAAATCTAAATCAAGAGATTGCACAACATAAGTCTGGTAGCGAACAAATCTAAATCAAGAGATTGCACAACATAAGTCTGGTAGCGAACAAATCTAATACAAGACAGATTGCACAACGTAAGTCTGGTAGCGAATAAATCTAAAACAAGAGATTGCACAACATAAGTCTGGTAGCGAATAAATCTAAATCAAGAGATTGCACAACATAAGTCTGGTAGCGAATAAATCTAAATCAAGAGATTGCACAACATAAGTCTGGTAGCTAACAAATCTAAATCAAGAGATTGCACAACATAAGTCTGGTAGCGAACAAATCTAAATCAAGAGATTGCACAACATAAGTCTGGCAGCTAACAAATCTAAATCAAGAGATTGCACAACATAAGTCCGGTAGCTAACAAATCTAAATCAAGAGATTGCACAACATAAGTCTGGTAGCGAATAAATCTAATACAAGACAGATTGCACAACATAATTCTGGTAGCTAATAAATCTAAATCAAAAGATTGCACAACATAAGTCTGGTAGCGAATAAATCTAAAACAAGACAGATTGCACAACGTAAGTCTGGTAGTGAACAAATCTAAATCAAGAGATTGCACAACATAAGTCTGGCAGCTAACAAATCTAAATCAAGAGATTGCACAACATAAGTCTGGTAGCGAACAAATCTAATACCAGACAGATTGCACAACGTAAGTCTGGTAGCGAACAAATCTAAATCAAGAGATTGCACAACATAAGTCTGGTAGCTAACAAATCTAAATCAAGAGATTGCACAACATAAGTCTGGTAGCGAACAAATCTAAATCAAGAGACTGCACAACATAAGTCTGGTAGCGAACAAATCTAATACAAGACAGATTGCACAACATAAGTCTGGTAGCGAATAAATCTAAATCAAGAGATTGCACAACATAAGTCTGGTAGCGAACAAATCTAAATCAAGAGATTGCACAACATAAGTCTGGTAGCGAACAAATCTAAATCAAGAGATTGCACAACATAAGTCTGGTAGCGAACAAATCTAAATCAAGAGATTGCACAACATAAGTCTGGTAGCGAATAAATCTAAATCAAGAGATTGCACAACATAAGTCTGGTAGCGAATAAATCTAAAACAAGACAGATTGCACAACGTAAGTCTGGTAGCGAACAAATCTAAATCAAGAGATTGCACAACATAAGTCTGGTAGCGAACAAATCTAAATCAAGAGATTGCACAACATAAGTCTGGTAGCGAATAAATCTAATACAAGACAGATGGCACAACATAAGTCTGGTAGCGAATAAATCTAAATCAAGAGATTGCACAACATAAGTCTGGTAGCGAATAAATCTAAAACAAGACAGATTGCACAACGTAAGTCTGGTAGCGAACAAATCTAAATCAAGAGATTGCACAACATAAGTCTGGTAGCGAACAAATCTAAATCAAGAGATTGCACAACATAAGTCTGGTAGCGAACAAATCTAATACAAGACAGATTGCACAACGTAAGTCTGGTAGCGAACAAATCTAAATCAAGAGATTGCACAAAATAAGTCTGGCAGCTAACAAATCTAAATCAAGAGATTGCACAACATAAGTCTGGTAGCGAATAAATCTAAAACAAGAGATTGCACAACATAAGTCTGGTAGCGAACAAATCTAAATCAAGAGATTGCACAACGTAAGTCTGGTAGCGAACAAATCTAAATCAAGAGATTGCACAACATAAGTCTGGCAGCTAACAAATCTAAATCAAGAGACTGCACAACATAAGTCTGGTAGCGAACAAATCTAAATCAAGAGATTGCACAACATAAGTCTGGTAGCGAACAAATCTAATACAAGACAGATTGCACAACGTAAGTCTGGTAGCGAATAAATCTAAATCAAGAGACTGCACAACATAAGTCGGGTAGCGAATAAATCTAAATCAAGAGATTGCACAACATAAGTCTGGTAGCTAACAAATCTAAATCAAGAGACTGCACAACATAAGTCTGGTAGCGAACAAATCTAAATCAAGAGATTGCACAACATAAGTCTGGTAGCGAACAAATCTAAATCAAGAGATTGCACAACATAAGTCTGGTAGCGAATAAATCTAAATCAAGAGACTGCACAACATAAGTCTGGTAGCGAATAAATCTAAATCAAGAGACTGCACAACATAAGTCTGGTAGCGAACAAATCTAAATCAAGAGATTGCACAACATAAGTCTGGTAGCGAACAAATCTAATACAAGACAGATTGCACAACGTAAGTCTGATAGCGAATAAATCTAAATCAAGAGACTGCACAACATAAGTCTGGTAGCTAACAAATCTAAATCAAGAGATTGCACAACATAAGTCTAGCAGCTATATTTATTTATTTATTTATTTATTGATGTTTAAGGTCACATATTTATGCACAATGGCTAATCATGACCGTGACAGTTTTACGGGTGGAGGAAGCCAGAGTACCCGGAGAGAACCACCGAGCAACGACGAGCAGCTGCCAGCTCCCCAACATCGTAACTCCGCACTGCAGCACAGGCAGGGTTAGATTGGTTGAAGACATGCGTACCATCGACGTGCAGTACGCCTTAGTACACGGCGTCATCGTGCCCCCACGCGGGCAATGGAGATGAAGTGTCTTGCAGTCTAGCAGTCTAGCAGCTAACAAATCTAATACAAGACAGATTGCACCGATTCTCTAACGACAAAAGTGGCGCTACAGGCACATGGGGGCTGAATCAAAAATCCCAAACATTTATATGCACTTCTAGAGACCCTACCAGAACATATGAACACACTTTAAACGTTTCAAATTAAAACCCCTGGGAGCCTTTCACTAGAAACCGATTCTGTAGAGTGTGCTAATGGAATTGTTGACAATTTATGTGCCAAATCCAAGATGGCTGTTGGGGGTGGGGGATGTTTTTCAACAAAATTAAGAAAAATTTTAATTGCTTCCATCTAGACAACACAGTGAAGTTATGTATGAAATGCGGCCTCTAGGGTGTGCCAATAGAATTGTTGACAATTTATATGCCAAATCTAAGATGGCTGCTGGTGGCCACGTTTTTCAATGAAATTCAGAAAAATTCAACAGCTCCCATCTGAACATTGGCCCAAAGCCATGTACAAAATTTAGAACTGATCAGGTGAGAGCTGTGGCCTGCAGAGTGTGCTAAAGGAATTGTGGACAGACAGAGGAATGGATGGACAGATGGATGGACAATGGATCACAATCCATCCCAATAGCTCATACTTGATGTCAAGTTGAGCTAACAATAAACAAGAGCACTGCGAAGAGTGGCATATGCCCCCGCCCCCTCCCCCTCCCCAATGGTATCATAAAAAGGTAGGTAAGTCTCTCAGGGGCACAACCAAAATCACAAAGAAGCTTCCTCTAGACACCAACAATGCATCACAAAAAAAAATATATTTGATTTGAGTCAGCATTCGTTAGTTATTGGACGGAAAACAAATTCAAGATGACTGCCATGGAAGCAATGATGAAGTGGCCACTGGTGGCCATCTTGCTTCAGCTGACTGGTTCAAAATTGAAAGGAAGCTTTCTCAAGACACCAACAATGCATAATCAAAAAATAAAATTGATTCAAGTCAGCATTCATTTGTTATTGGACGGAAACCAAATTCAATATGGCCACCATGACAGCTACATTGAATAGGTTATCTGATCCAAAATCGAAAGGAAGCTTTCTCTGGACACCAATAATGCATAAACAAACAAGAGGACTCAAGGGGCCTTAATCGCTCAGCTGACAAAGTGATTCAAAGAAAAATTTTGGGTCACATTCAGTTAGTCATGGTTCATCAAACACTACAGAGGAATAAACTCCTGAAATTATTCATAACTCTAGTGTCCATGTCAAATGTTTGTTATCCTGGGTCTTCCTGACTGCTTCCAATTCTATTCTGTAGACATGCACTGCCAAAGTTGGTTGTTATGTCATTGCAGTTTGAAAGGTAAATTTTATGGAAAAACACTAAGGAATAGATTTGAACAGCCTTGAACCTAACATGTCCCCTATCCCAGCCCCACCACCCATAAAGAGCCCAAATATTAGGCAAGGGACTCAAATTGAACACACTTGAATCAGATCAACCACCCCCCCCCCCCTGACCCCCCCCCCCCCCCACCCTGAGATTTTATATACCCAATATGAAAGGATTCTGACAGGTGAAATCTCATATTGCACTAAGTTAAACTTTACGAGCCCATAATGAGCCCAAATATTAACCCAGGGACTCAATTTGAACAAACTTGAATCTGACCCCGCTTGGGATGTTGTATACCAAATATGAAAGCATTCTTACTGGTGGATCTGAAGAAGATTTTTAACAAAATTTCCTCATATTGCACTCAGTTCAAATTTGGGTTCTCATAGGGTGCCCAAATATTAACCCAGGGACTTAATTTGAACAAACTTGAATCTGACCATCCAAGAGGTGTTGTATGCCAAATATCGAAACATACTAATTGGTGGATCTGGAGAAGAAGGTTTTTTAAATTTTAAAAAAGAATTTATGGGTGTTATCAGAGTTATGCTCCTTGTGGGCATGGCAAGTTTATTTGAACAAACTTGAATTGACACATGAAAGGAACATGTACACCAAATTTGGTCCAGTAGTTTGTGAGGAGAAGTCGATAATGTAAAGTTCACGACGGGTGACAACGGATGACAACGACGGATGGCAAGTGATAAGTTAAGCTCCCTTTGGTGACCTAAAAACAAGAGACCCCAATGGGCCTTAATAGCTCACCTGAGAAAGTGGTTCAAAGAAGATCACATTCAGTTAGTCATGGATCATCAACACTACAGAAGAATGAAGTCATGAAATTATTCATAACTCTTGTGTCCATGTCAGATGATTATTATCATAGGTCTTCCTGACTGCTTCCAATTCTATCAGCTGAAGCCCAGCACTGCCAAACTTCCAAGGGTTATTATGTCTCCGTAGTTTGAAATAAAAATTTTATGTCAAAACACTGAGCGATGGATTTGAACAAACTTGGACCTCCCCCCACCCCTGCCTATCCTCCCCTCCCCCACCCCGAAAAGAGCCCAAATATTAACCAGGCGGTCAATTTAAACAAATTGAATCTGCAATAGAGAACTCAAATATTAACCCAGGAACAAACTTGAATCTGACCGGCCTGGGAATGCTGTATACCAAACATGAAAGGATTCCGACAGGTGGATCTGAAGAAGAGTTTTAAAGAAATTTCTTCATATTGCAGTAAGTTAAAATTTGGGCTCCCTTATTAACACAGGCACTCAATTTTGAACAAACCTGAATCAGACCCCCTTAGAGATGTTATATATCAAATATGAAAGCATTCTGACAGGTGAATCTGAAGAAGATTTTTTAAGATTATCCCCCATATCGCACTATATTAAAATTTGGACCCAAATATAACCGGCTTGATTTGAACAATCTTGAATCTGACCCGGATAACAATGATGTATTCCAAACATTAGAAGATTCTGAAAGGCGGTTCTGAAGATTTTTAGAGATTACTGCCCTAAGTTAAAAATTTGGGCTCCTGTATTAACCCTTTATCTAATGAATTGCCCGCATCCGCCCGCGTAATATGCAAATTCAGCAGTTGAAAAAATATTTTTCAAAAAATTTCAACAAAACCATATCATGTGACCCCTTGTTCGAACGAGCTAGATGAGCTCGTTCCAACGAGGGGTCACATGATATGGTTTTGTTGAAATTTTTTGAAAAATTTGAAAAAATGATATTCAAAATAATAAATTTTGATATCGTCTGCATTGGGTAAAGGGTTAAACCCAAATATGAACCAAAGGGCGTCATTTTAACAAACTTGTATCTGATTTTCCTCCACCCCCTTTCCTATGAGGCTGGACAAGTAGTTTTTAAAAACAAGAGGCCCCAGGGGGCCTGAGGGCGCTCACCTGACATGGTAGTCTAAATATCAAACCAGGGACTTGAATTGAATAAGCTGCATACGCCCCTCCTGAGAATAGCATATACCAACTAGATGAAGCAATTCTGTCCACACAATACACATGATTCTTTCCCACATAAAACTCCAAGTACTCTGGATTACATAGCATTATGTCGTCACGTATTGCACATGATTCTCAGTTCAAAGCCACCCGATTGTGACAAGGTCACGAGATTTTTAAGGGTGAGTGATCATGCATCACCTGGTATAAAAGACCATGTCAGATGACAAGCTGTATATTTTGTCATCGAGAGCACATTGTGAAACATGCCTAAAAAACAATCTAAAATTTTCTCAATGTGCAATTTTACTGACCCTCTGAATTTGAATTGTGACATTGATCTCGAAAACAGTCATCCGCATAATGATTCAGAGAACACTGCTTCTGATGACAATGATGGAGACGACGTTCTCAGCATTTTTGTCTCTGACACGGAAGTTACAATTTCAGGGTTTGATCATGGAGAGCCTGTCAAATCAATTAATACCCGGGGTAAGAATTCGAATAAGAAACTTTCATATGCCACTTGACACAGTCAAAGAAACAAAATCTACTACTGATACTATCCAGAAACGTAAACATTCAAAGATATCCATGGGAGATAAGCCTGGTACTTCCGGCATTCCAGCTAAGAAAGTTTCATCTGAAACTGTCCATGAAGCGCATTCTCGCGACTTAGTCGCAATTCCAGTGACTGATAATGCTGTAAGTGACAAAAATAGTTCTCTTTTACAGGAGATATTAAGCTCCATCTCTGTCATTAATAAAAGACTCAACAAAGTTGAAAATGGTAACGAAACACGTTCTCGGGTAAAATCGACCCCGGTCACACACTCTGGCGTAAAACAGCACCAGGCCAACTCGACCATCATCTGATAATGATCTTATTAATTTGATTGAACCACCAATTGGGGACTCTAGAATAGATAAACCACAAACAATCATTCAGGACAGTGCTGACACTTTTCTCCATTCTACCAAGAAAAATTCTGATGTCGATTATAGCATCCAGGAATTTCAAAATTTGTTTGGGGGTGATTCAAATGCAATCCCTGATGAGGGTTTAGATCTTTCTGATGAGGGATTGTTTGGGGGTGATTCAAATGCAATCCCTGATGAGAGTTTAGATCTTTCTGATGAGGGATTGTTTGGGGGTGATTCAAATGCAATCACTTATGAGGGTTTAGATCTTTCTGATGAGGGATTGTTTGGGGGTGATTCAAATGCAATCCCTGATGAGGGTTTAGATCTTTCTGACGAGGGATTTGATTTTGATTTACCTGACATCACTATTGAACACAATTCAATAAAAACTGGACCAAAGGTCAATGAACACATGGCCCTTTTCTCGAACAAAAACCGCACACACCCTATGGAGAAGGAGAAATTGGAGAAATTGATAGATCGATACCCAGTGCCAGAGAATGCACATCTTTCTGCCCCTCCATGGGTGAACCTAGAAATTTGGTCCCAAATAAGAAATTCTTATTTCCGGATTAGGGACTGTACAATACAGAAAATTCAGAGAACTTTATCCTCTGCCACATCTGCAACTCTTCAAGTCACTGAAGAGCTTCGAGTTAAGAAACCAAATTTGGATTCTATTAAAAAATTAGCTATTGATAATCTTCTCCTGCAAGCCAATGCTCAATTTGAGCTCTCTATGCTTCGTCGAAATTCACTCCGACCAATTTTCAAAACCTCATATAAGAGTCTTTGCATCTGATAATAAAATTTAGAATTTTTTATCTGGAGAAGATGTGTGCAAAAGAATAAAAGAAATTAACAAACTGTCTCGCACTGCTAACAATAGATCTCTCAAAGAATCCTTTTCTAATTCTGGCTCATTTAACACAGTCAGGCCTTTTTTAGGCAGAGGTTCATACCGGGGTCGTTCCCAGGGTCAACAAAGGGGGCGCCGCCCTCCAATAGCCTTCCGAAGTCCAAGTTGGCAACAGGACTATCCTTCAAGAATGAGGGACAACACCAACAAATAATTCCTCAACAGGTAGGTACACAACATATTTTACGATCGGTATCTGTTGTTCCCAACAAATTTTCTTCTGGCTCGCTTCTGAAGTTCATCAGTGTATGGGAGAAATATACACAAGACCGATGGATACTCGACGTAATCCACGGTTATGGGCTTGAATTTGCAAGCGAGCCATGTCAGCCAGTTACACCATGGTCAATCAAATTCAGCGGTTCTGAAATACCACACATGAATTCTGCAATTCAAACTTTGCTTGAGAAAAAAGCTATTGAAATTTCTACAAACCAGCCAGGTCAATTTATTTCTAAGATTTTTTTGCGTGAGAAAAAGAATGGTACTTACAGGCCGAATATCAATTTAAGGGCATTAAACAAATTTTTAGATTATTCTCACTTTAAGCAGGAAACAATTGATGTTGTTTTACAGTCTATTCAACCTGGGGAGTTTTTTTACTTCTGCCGATTTACAAGATGCTTATTTTAGCATATCTATTCACCCAGCGGATCGAAAATATTTGAAACTTAAATGGGGAGCACACCTGTTTCAGTTTACGTGCGTTCCCTTTGGTCGTTCACCCGCTCCACGTGTTTTCACAAAATCTTGAAGCCGATTTTTTCATTTTTAAGAATGCAGGGTATTAAATCATTCTACTACATTGATGATTCACTTCTGGCTCACCCTGATCCAGTTATCTGAAAATCACATTCTTTGGTCCTCATCAACACTTTGCAGTCACTGGGCTTCAAAATTAATTTGAAAAATCCAAATTGGAGCCTTCTCTGTGTATCGAATATCTTGGTTTTATTATTGACTCAGTACAAGGTCTTTCTGCCAGAAGAGAAAATTAATACATTGCTTGATAAATCTCGGCAGTTATTCAATCAGGATAGCACATCCATTCGGGATGTTGCTAGGCTAATCAGATTTTATACTTCTATTCGGGCAATTCGGCTAGGACAACTATTTTACAGACATCTTGACCTCGAGAAAAATACAGCTCTGTTAAAAAACGATGGTAATTTTGATAGTCTATTTCGACTCTCTGATCATGCCAAGAGTGACATCGAGTGGTGGATAGAGCGCATTCGTGTTATTCAACATTCCAAAGTATCTTTTTACCTGGAAACTGATGCCTCTTTCATTGGTTGGGGGCTCTTTGCGAACAAACAACTGTCCAAATGCGATGGTTGCCTTCTGAACTAAGCAAAAGCATCAATTTCTTGGAACTCAAAGCAATTTATTTAGCTTTAACACAATTGTGTTCCGACAAGTCCTCTTGTCATATCTGCATCAAATCAGAAAATATCTCTGCAATTTCATACATTAATAATGTTGGAGGCACCAACATGAAATTATTATCCCTTACAAAAGAGATTTTTCTTTGGGCTCACAAAAGGGATATTGAGCTTTCGGCTACTCATCTACCAGGGAAGTTGAACACCAGGGCCGACTGGCCTTCTAGGGTGTTTTGTGAGTCTACAGAATGGCAACTTGATGACGACACCTTTCGTCGTCCTTGTTGTGCCACATTTCATCCTGATATGGATCTTTTTGCTTCTCCTGAAAATCACAAAATTCCTAAATATGTTTCCTGGATTCCTGATCCGTCAGCTTTTCACGTTGATGCATTTTCACTTGACTGGTCAAATTTTAAACCTTATATTTTCCTCCTTTCAGTTTATTATCCAGAATTCTGCAGAAAATTCAGAAAGACAGAGTGACAAAGGTACTAATCATAGTTCCAAAATGGCCTACACAGCCCTGGTATCCTCTTCTTCTTCAACAGCTCATTCAAACTCCAATCTTTATACCACACAGCTGGGAAAAAGCTACTACACCTCACAACGAGGGTTATCATCCGATGGAGGAAAAACTGTCCCTTCACGCTTGTGTACTATCCTCGCGTCGCTCCGAACAAGAGGAATTTCTTACCTATCTAGTAAATACATACTCTCGTCTTGGCATAAGTCATCTCGAAAACAATATGAACTGGCGTGGAGACAGTGGTATATTTGGTGTAAAGGGAAACACATTAATCCCTGTAAACCATCTCTGAATAATGTTGCTGATTACTTGAGTTCTCTGACTCAAACAGGCAAATCTTACAGCGTTCTGAACAATATCCGGTCTATGCTCAACCGAACTATACTTTTGCTAAATGAAACATCTTTTTCCACTTCCCCTATCATTAATAGAATCATGAAGGGAGCCTTCAATTCTCGGCCTCCCTTGCCTCAGTACTCGGGCACATGGGATGTTACTATTCTACTGAAATATTTGGCTTCCTTATCTCCTCTGTCAAGTTTGTCTTTAAAATTATTCACACACAAATTAGTTTGTTTGATTGCTCTTACAACGGCTGCCCAATCTCAAACATTAGCAGCCCTAGATTTACAGTTTATGACTGTCTCTCAAAGTGAGGCCACGTTCCACATACAGGAACTGACAAAAACGTCTCGACCATCCAAGTTGTACCAAACGTTGAAAGTATTTGAATTCAAAAATCATAGTCTTTGTGTTATATGCACTCTGAACGAGTATCTCAAACAAACCAAACATAAAAAGAAAACAACCAAATTATTGGTTTCTTCTAAGACTTTCACCAATATTACTACCTCTACCATATCCAGGTGGATATCAGATTCACTACGCGATGCTGGAATTGATATTGGTGTATTTCATCCCCATTCCACTAGAGGGGCTGCAACATCTAAAGCATTTCAATCTGGCGTAACTCTCCAGGACATTCTTAAAACTGCAAACTGGTCATCAGCTCAGACTTTTTATCGATTTTATTTCAGAGATGCTGTCCTACCTTCGGAACAGATTTTTTCCAATGCAGTGTTGAACATCAGTGGGACTTAATGGACCTCATAGTGACAGTTCCGTAACTTGTGTTTTTCTGACTTCAATAAATTGTGTTTTTTCCCTATATATTGGGTTAATTCTTTTTTCTTGATCAATTACCTATCGCAGATGGTTGGTTATACGTGAGTACTCTCTCTTATTCTATACAGTTTAGCATACACTTTTATGCCTCACACATATATATATATATGTTTTGGATTTTTGTACGGACCCAGGACATGCTTGTACACAGCGATAAATATGCTATGTAATCCAGAGTACTTGGAGTTTTATGTGGGAAAGAATCCCCCTCCCCTCTCATACAAGCATGTATGCGAGGGATGAGAAGGATTCTTTCTTACATAAAACGTAAAGTAGGAGGGATTACGCCCACCCATCTTGTGGGGTTTTCTCTCCCATTTCATCTTGTTTGGTTCTTCATGTTACGGAACCATCATTGTGCTTATTTCATTCTGGTTTCTATAGAACCATGTCCTGCCCTTTTTTCTTTGCAGCTCATTGCTCCATTTAGTGTTGAAATATGCGGCTTGTTATCTGACAGGGCCTTTTATACCAGGTGATGCATGATCACCCACCTTTAAAAATCTTGTGACCTTGTCACAATCGGGTGGCTTTGAACTGAGAATCATGTGCAATATGTGACGACATAATGCTGTGTAATCCCTCCTACTTTACGTTTTATGTAAGAAAGAATCCTTCTCATCCCTCGCATACATGCTTGTATGAGAGGGGGATTTTCCTTCTATTTTCAGTTCCTGCACTTTTAGGCCTAAAATTGAGATAAATGCATAAAAAACAGATTTTTTTTTATTTTTGTTCGAAAATTTTCGAAGTGCCAAACAAAATATTTTCAGACTAAAATTTTTTTTTCTTATTCGTAAAGTTGACCAAAATGCATAAAAATCCAAAAAAATAATTTCCGGATTTTTGTCCAAAATTTTCTAGGTCCCACCCGGACCTCAAATTTTCAGTGTAAAAAAAAAAAATGTTTTTTGTCTTAAAATTGACCGAAACGCCTAAAAAAATCTAGAGAAATGTAATTTGTTGGACAAATTATGGACTTTCCCAATTTTCCAATGTGAAAATGCAGACTACATATAGCAAAGCAAAGTGTTTGAAATTATCCATTTCCAAAATGATAGACAAAAAGCATCCAAAGTTGGCTATTTTTGGCATTTTATAATGGTACTCTTATGCTCACCCTCTTTGCGCTTGGGGGTTAAATCTTGAGATTAAAAAGTAAACAGTAACTTTCTTCTGCAATCATTGTTACATCTATCCATACCAAAATAATTGCTACAACAACCTTGCAATTAGAGGAAATGAGTACAGAGGTTTGCAAAATTCACTGAAAATCAGTTTTTGTCAGCCAATACTAGTAATTCTTTACGTGGCCAAAGCATGTTTTGAGTTAAGCTCCAAACTTAAAGCAGTGGATTTGTTCATTAAGCATCTCTACCTATAGCAAAACAAAGTATCTAAAATTAACCCTTTCCAAAATGACAGGAAAATGTAACCGAAGTTAGCTAATTTTAGCAGTTACGAATGGAAATCTTTCCCTCATTGTGCCTGAGGGGTAAAGATGAGATTAAAAACTAAACAGTAACTTTCTTCTGCAAGCATTGTTGCATCTATGCATACAAAAATAATTGTTACAACAACATTGCAATTAGGCCTCACAAAGTAGATTTTCTGTTTCTCAGGCCATTATTTGTGAAATTGCATGCGGGCGAGCGTTTTTTTATTTTATTTTTTATTTCTGTAATTATTTCTTTGCCATAAAAAGTTAATGTTCTTGGTTTATGTTTTAGGCCTCATAATGTACAGAATAGCATGGATGGTGGTGTATTTCGTCCCTTGAGAGTAAGAAGGCTTTGCAATGCCTTCTTGCACTCAAGGGACAATTTCATCAATTTTTTTAACTTGGGTAAAATATCAGACATAAACCATTTAATTTTTATTTTTTTAAAGTTTAAATTGGTTATAAAAAGAGAGCATGCGGCAGCCAAAAGGACCATGCGGGAGGGCCTGAGAAACAGATTTTTAATTTTTTTAGGCCTTAGGGAAATTAGCGCTTGAAGTTAGTCAATCTTGAAGATAAAATGCTATATTCCTATCATTTGTGGCCAATAGGAGTTAATTTTAAAATATTTGTGTGGTGATTTTAGTGTATCATATTATGCTCTTAATCTATGAACATCAATCACAGGCTGAGTGTCTGAAAAGAGACATGGACTAATCTTGAATCTTGGTATTTGAATGAACATGTACAAGTTGAGGGTACTCCAATTCAAGACCTGACAACTGGGTGAGGGTTAAAACTTGGAATAAAACATATAACAGCAAAACTGTTCTTAGATGAATGCCCTATCTTCTTTTGAAAAAGGTTTTGAGACAATATGGCTCCAGTGCTGAGAAAGAGCATGTAAAAGTTGGCGAAAATAACAATTATTCTGACAGTACCCTCATGGCAAGTCTCAAATCTGCTAAGAGTTAAACTTTTAATAATAACATATAGAACAAAATTTGTCATACTTTGACTACTGCATGCAGCTATACAAAGCATTCAGAGCTCCATCAATTAAAATGGAGTAAACTTACAAAATTCTGAAAAAATTGGGAGTTCTTTTGGATGGTACCTACTTTTATGCAACCAGAATGGGAAAGGGTTAAACTTTACAACCAAATTTACAACAGCAAATATCCTTGGTAATCAATTGTGAATATGTACATGAAAAGTGTTTGAAATTAACCCTTTCCAAAATAATAGAAGAAGCAACCAAAGTTGGCTAATTTTTGCATTTTCAAATGGTACTCTTATTCTCACTCTCATTGTGCTTGAGGGTTAAATCTGAGTTTAAAAAGTAAACAGTAACTTTCTTCCACAATCACTGTTGTATCTATCCATACCAAAATAATTGTTACAACAACCTTGTAATTAGAGAAATTTGCTCATGAAGTTGGTTTATTTTCAAGAAAAAATCTATATTCATGTCATTTTTGGCCAATGAGTTGAAAGATGGATGCCGGATGGATGGACTTGGTGAAAACGTAATACCCCCACCAGAGGTTTTCTAGGGCATAAAAATCAGATAATATCTCAACCAATCACAGATAAGGAAAAACTGTAATGTTATTGAAGCAAACCAATGAAGACGATATATCTAACGGTTGCAATAGAGATTGTGATAACCAAATTATCAAGATCTGGACAATTTTTCAAAAATATTTTGTCCCACAGAAAATAGTCTGACTGGTTGATTTGTAGTGGTTTCTAGTCAGGTCTTAGCTGTCTATAGTTGATTTGTAGTGGTTTCTCGACATGTCTTAGCTGCCTATAGTTGATTTGTAGTGGTTTCTAGTCAGGTCTTAGCTTCCTATAGTTGATTTGTAGTGGTTTCTAGACACGTCTTAGTGGTCTATAGTTGATTTGTAGTGGTTTCTAGTCAGGTCTTGGTTACCTATAGTTGATTTGTAGTGGTTTGTAGTCAGGTCTTAGCTGTCTATAGTTGATTTGTAGTAGTTTCTTGTCAGGTCGTGGCTGTCTATAGTTGATTTGTAGTGGTTTCTAGTCAGGCCTTAGGTGCCTATAGTTGATTTGAAGTGGTTCCTAGTCAGGTCTTAGCTGCCTATAGTTGATTTGTAGTAGTTTCTAGTCAGGTATTGGCTGTCCATAGTTAATTTGTAGTAGTTTCTAGTCAGCTCTTAGCTGCCTATATTTGATTTGAAGTGGTTTCAAGTCAGGTCTTAGCGGTCTATAGTTGATTTGTAGTGGTTTCTAGACATGTCTTAGGTGCCTATAGTTGATTTGTAGTGGTTTCTAGTCAGGTCTTAGCTGCCTATAGTTGATTTGAAGTAGTTTCTAGTCAGGTCTTAGCTGCCTATAGTTGATTTGTAGTGGTTTCTAGACATGTCTCAGCTGTCTATAGTTGATTTGTAGTGGTTTCTAGTCAGGTCCTAGCTGCCTATAGTTGATTTGTAGTGGTTTCTAGTCAGGTCTTAGCTGCCTATAGTTGATTTGTAGTAGTTTCTCGTCAGGTCTTGGCTGCTATAGTTGATTTGTAGTGGTTTCTAGTCAGGTCTTAGCTGCCTATAGTTGATTTCTAGTAGTTTCTAGTCAGGTATTGGCTGTCCATAGTTGATTTGTAGTGGTTTCTAGTCAGGTCTTAGCTGCCTATAGTTGATTTGTAGTGGTTTCTAGTCAGGTCTTAGCTGCCTATAGTTGATTTGTAGTGGTTTCTAGTCAGGTCTTAGCTGTCTATAGTTGATTTGTAGTGGTTTCTAGTCAGGTCTTAGCTGCCTATAGTTGATTTCTAGTAGTTTCTCGTCAGGTCTTGGCTGTCTATAGTTGATTTGTCATGGTTTCTAGTCAGGTCTTAGCTGCCTATAGTTGATTTGTAGTGGTTTCTAGACACGTCTTAGGTGCCTATAGTTGATTTGTAGTGGTTTCTAGTCAGGTCTTAGCTGCCTATAGTTGATTTGTAGTAGTTTCTAGTCAGGTCTTAGCTGCCTATAGTTGATTTGTAGTGGTTTCTAGTCAGGTCTTAGCTGCCTATAGTTGATTTGTAGTAGTTTCTAGTCAGGTCTTGGCTGCCTGTAGTTGATTTGTAGTGGTTTCTAGTCAGATCTTAGCTGCCTATAGTTGATTTGCGGTAGTTTCTAGTCAGGTGTTGGCTGTCCATAGTTGATTTGTAGTGGTTTCTAGTGAGGTCTTAGCTGCCTATAGTTGATTTGTAGTAGTTTCTAATCAGGTCTTGGCTGTATATAGTTGATTTGTAGTGGTTTCTAGTCAGGTCTCAGCTGCCTATAGTTGATTTGCAGTGGTTTCTAGACACGTCTTAGCTGTCTATAGTTGATTTGTCGTGGTTTCTAGTCAGGTCATAGCTGTATATAGTTGATTTGTAGTGGTTTCTAGTCAGGTCTTAGCTGTATGTAGTTGATTTGTAGTGCTTTTTAGTCAGGTCTTAGCTGCCTATAGTTGATTTGTAGTGGTTTCTAGTCAGGTCTTAGCTGTCTATAGTTGATTTGTAGTGGTTTCTAGTCAGGTCATAGCTGTATATAGTTGATTTGTAGTGGTTTCTAGTCAGGTCCTAGCTGCCTATAGTTGATTTGTAGTGGTTTCTAGTCAGGTCTTAGCTGGCTATAGTTGATTTGTAGTAGTTTCTAGTCAGGTCTTAGCTGCCTATAGTTGATTTGTAGTGGTTTCTAGACATGCCTTAGCTGCCTATAGTTGATTTGTAGTGGTTTCTAGTCAGGCCCTAGCTGACTATAGTTGATTTGTAGTGGTTTCAAGTCAGGTCTTAGCTGCCTATAGTTGATTTGTAGTGGTTTCTAGTCAGGCCCTAGCTGACTATAGTTGATTTGTAGTGGTTTCAAGTCAGGTCTTAGCTGTCTATAGTTGATTTGTAGTGGTTTATAGTCACGTCTTAGCAGTCTATAGTTGATTTGTAGTGGTTTCTAGTCAAGTCCTAGCTGTCTATAGTTGATTTGTAGTGGTTTCTAGTCAGGTCTTGGCTGTCTATAGTTTATTTGTAGTGGTTTCTAGTCAGGTCTTAGCTGTCTATAGTTGATTTGTAGTGGTTTCTAGTCAGGTCTTAGCTGTCTATAGTTGATTTGGGGTGGTTTCTAGTCAGGTCTTTGCTGTCTATAGTTGATTTGTAGTGGTTTCTAGTCAGGTCTTAGCTGCCTATAGTTGATTTGTAGTGGTTTCTAGACACGTCTTAGCCTTAGCTGTCTATAGTTGATTTGTAGTGGTTTCTAGACACGTCTTAGCAGTCTATAGTTGATTTGTAGTGGTTTCTAGTCAGGTCCTAGCTGTCTATAGTTGATTTGTAGTGGTTTCTAGTCAGGTCCTAGCTGTCTATAGTTGATTTGTAGTAGTTTCTAGTCAGGTCTTAGCTGTCTATAGTTGATTTGTAGTGGTTTCTAGACATGTCTTAGGTGTCTATAGTTGACTAGTAGTGGTTTCTAGTCGGGTCTTAGCTGTCTATAGTTGATCTGTAGTGATTTCTAGTCAGGTCTTAGCTGTCTATAGTTGATTTGTAGTAGTTTGTAGTCAGGTCTTAGCTGCCTATAGTTAATTTGTAGTGGTTTCTAGTCAGGTCTTAGCTGCCTATAGTTGATTTGTAGTGGTTTCTAGTCAGGTCTTAGCTGTCTATAGTTGATTTGTAGCAGTTTCTAGTCAGGTCTTAGCTGTATATAGTTGATTTGTGGTAGTTTCTAGTCAGGTCTCAGCTGCCTATAGTTGATTTGTAGTGGTTTCTGGTAAGGTCTTAGCAGTCTATAGTTGATTTGTAGTAGTTTCTAGTCAGGTCTTAGCTGCCTATAGTTGATTTGAAGTGGTTTCTAGTCAGGTCTAAGCTATCTATAATGGCCAAGAATTGACAAGAAACCACTGTAAGTAAAGTTTGAATTTACCTGGAAAGTTGACATAAAAGCTGAGGAATGTGTCATCTATTCTTGAGTAGAAAAATTGTCCAAAGTCAAGAGAATTCAGCCTTACAACAATTTTCAATTCCCAATCACAAAAAATCTTGATCACTCACTGTAGTATTTGGTGACTCTACACGGCCAACAGCTGTTGGTGTGTTCCTTCCACTCCCAGTTCCAGACCCAGGAATGCTTGGTAAGACCTGAACTGCACCCGCTGGCTTCTTCCTTTTTGACGGAGGTATAACTTGAGTTGGTAGTGCATTTGGTACTGGTTCATTTTCTAAAGCTCTATACACAAGATGCATAGCCTGAAATAAAACAATTGCAGATTTAAAGCTCACAAAGGCAAGATGACCCATGACTCCTGAACTGCTCACCTGAGAAACCTGCTTAAAGGTTTTAAGGTCACATTCAGCATCTCTGGCTAGTTGACACTGCAGAGGAATGAAGTTACATAAGTGTTTATAACACTATTGTCTGGCTAGTTAACACTACACAGGAATGAAATTATGTAAGTTTTTATAACACTGTTGTCTGGCTAGTTGACACTACACAGGAATTAAGTTATCGAAGTTTTATAACACTGTTGTCTGGCTGGTTAACACTACAGGGGAATGAAATTATGCAGGTTTTTATAACACTGTTGTCTGCTAGTTAACACTGCAGAGGAATGAAGTTATGTAAGTTTTATAACACTGTTCTCTGACTAGTTAACAATGCAGGGGAATGAAGTTATGTTAGTTTTATAACACTGTTCTCTGACTAGTTAACACTGCAGAGGAATGAAGTTATGTTAGTTTTATAACACTGTTGTCTGCCAGTTAACACTACAGAGGAATGAAATTATGTAAGTTTTATAACACTGTTGTCTGGCAGGTTAACATTACAGAGGAAAGAAGTTATGTAAGTTTTTATAACACTGTTGTCTGGTTAGTTGACATTACAGAGGAATGAAGTTATCAAACTTTTATAACACTGTTATCTGGCTGGTTAACACTACAGAGGAATGAAGTTATGTTAATTTTATAACACTGTTGTCTGCTAGTTAACACTACAGAGGAATGAAATTATGTACGTTTTATAACACTGTTGTCTGGCAAGTTAACATTATAGAGGAATGGAGTAATGTAACTTTTTATAACACTGTTGTCTGGCTAGTTAACACTACAGAGGAATGAAGTTATGTAAGCTTTTATAACACTGTTGTATGCTATTTAACACTGCAGAGGAATGAAGTTATGTTAGTTTTATAACACTGTTGTTTGGCTGGTTAACATTACAGAGGAATGAAGTTATGTAAGTTTTTGTAACACTGTTGTCTGGCTAGTTAACACAAGACAGGAATGAAGTTATGTAAGTTTTTATTAGGGCTGCCGCGACTATTCGATAAATCGACTAACCGTCGGAAGGTGATATAGTTGACTATGATTTTTCATAGTCAATTATACATCATGCCACGGAATGATAATATTAGTCTGCGAGGGGCACATTACATTTTTTGGTACCTGTTATGCTTCGTATTCATTTTTTATATCACAAAAACAGGCAGTAACTTTGACTTTGCCCTCACATATTATCTTATGAAATGGATGTTGTCATACATAAACTCTGCTCTGGATCAAGGAACAAAATGTTGATAATCCATATTAGTTGTTGGCATGTTAATTTTTAAATCCAATAAATTTAATATTGAATTGGAATTTACTGACACTAAATTACTGAATGAATTTCCATATTTTGACGTGTTATCATTACATGACACAAAGTTGATTACATCAGTGAGGAAATCCCGGTAAACCCCCGTTTTTCGGTGATCTGATGGGTTTGAATCAACTCTGTATGCTATATTCCTGGCAATTTGCATCAAGCGACAGTTTATATATCCCCAAAATGACCCAAATGAAAGCTTCAGAGTGCAGACAGTGCTTTGATTTTTGCTTGTGTTGTCAGGATTTTGAACTGTTTTTACTTATACCTTGCTAAATATTTCCACTATATATTATGCTTAAAAGTTAGAAATTGCAGAGTGAATAATGTCAGATAGGGTATCTACAGAAAGCCTTAGTAGCCTACATTGTCACACGTAGTAAAATGGGCATCAACATCATTAACTTCGAGAATCTTGTCCATTTTCACACATAAATCGCATCGACCCAGCTCTGCTAAACAAACTAACTAGAAGACGGTCCCAAGTGTTTTTTTCCGAATAAATTATGTCATTCTGTAATTTACTTGTGTTCATGTGGTGATTACAGTTTTTGTTACCCTGTTGTTCAACTCTTCCTGTTTAACCAATGTGTTAACTGAAACTGCAAAACAGTGTCAGAATTTAAGATGACATTTGAATTTTACATAAGTGTATGTCAGCATAACATGGACGTAGTATGTGAATGACTAACGGTCAACTATCACAACCAACTTGTCAACTCTGAAAAATTATAATTGTGGTAGCCCTAGTTTTTATAACACTGTTGTCTGGCTGGTTAATACAAAAGAGGAATGAAGTTATGTAGGTTTTATATCACAGTTGTCTGTGTGGTTAACACTACAGAGGAATGAAGTTATGTTAGCTTTTATAGCAGTGTTGTCTGGCTAGTTAACTCTACAGACGAATGAAGTCATGTAAGTTTTATAGCACTGTTGTCTGGCTGGTTAACACTACAGAGGAATGAAGTTATTGAAGTTGTATACCACTGTTGTCTGGCTGGTTAACACTACAGAGGAATGAACTTATGTAAGTTTTATAACACTGCTGTCTGGTGGGTTAACATTACAGAGGAATAAAGTTATGTAAGTTTTATAACACTGTTGTCTGGCGGGTTAACATTATAGAGGAATGAAGTTATGTAAGTTTTTATAACACTGTTGTCTGGCTAGTTAACACTACAGAGGAATGAAGTTATGTAAGTTGTATAACACTTGTCTGGCTGGTTAACACAACAGAGGAATGAAATTATGTA
This sequence comes from Pictodentalium vernedei, assembly GCA_031216915.1. Classification (NCBI taxonomy): domain Eukaryota; kingdom Metazoa; phylum Mollusca; class Scaphopoda; order Dentaliida; family Dentaliidae; genus Pictodentalium; species Pictodentalium vernedei. Next base: position 8,832,242 of record CM062291.1, on the reverse strand, counting down.
AGTTTTTATAACACTGTTGTCTGGCTCGTCAACACTACACAGAAATGAAGTTATGTAAGTTTTATAACACTATTGTCTGGCTGGTTAATACAAGAGGAATGAAGTTATGTAAATGTTCATAACACTGTTGTCCATGGCAGATGAATTAAATGACTAGATTTTCAGTTAATGCTTGGGCTAAAGAACAAACCATTCATACAGGACCTGGAATTCTAAATAATTTTTTACAGGGTTGGGTGGTGTTCAAACTCCAATTATGTCAATGTCATACCTTTAACTGGGGGTGGGGGTAAGGTAGGTAGCAGGAGGTGGGGCTGGGGAGAAATGCTGAATTGTTCCCTGGATGATTTTTCTTTTCAACTTTAAAATGAAATATTTCAAGTGTCTTTTGCATTACATTACATGAAATTCTTCAAAATTCATTTTAAAGCAAGAAAAAAATGAAAGTGTCAATGACACTGTAGCTCAGCTTGACAAACTGGAACTTGGTAAGTTATAAGTGAAATGGCAAAATTTAAGATCATTGGTTCCAATGTTATCTGGAGAAACTTCAGCATAACAGCATTGTGTGTGAACAATGTCAGAGAATCCTTGCATTTTTAAATACCAACTGTAGGGCTGGCAAACGGAAGAATGTTGACATACAAATACAGTAAGTTTAAAGGTCATTGTAAACAGCAACTTTTTTCACAGAAATGAATGATAATCAATAGCTCTTATCTAGATGTCTCACTAAATGAGCACACAAAGTTCTAAAACAATCCTATGATAAAAGTGCCCTGTTGGCCATGTCAAAGAAGAATGTTGATGCACGAATGCACTAAATAAATTCAAAGGTTGTTGCTAACAGCAACAGTTTTGACGGAAATGAAAATAAAATCAGTAACTCCTGTCTTGGTCACCCTGAATAAGCATATCAAATTTCAAAACAACCCGATAAAGACATGCCAAAGGAATATGAGGCATGCCAAAGGAAAATGCAAATGCACTGAGTTTGAAGGTCGTTGCTAGTGACAATGTTTGTTTTTTGTTTGTTTTTTTTTTATGGAAATTCATAAATATGCCCTGGGAGTGCAAAAATGCACGAAGTTTCAGCACAAATACACCAAGTTCAAAGGTTGGTTGGTGCTAATGACAATGTTTTTTGATGGAAATGAAAGAAAATCAATAGCTCCCATCTGTAGGTCACCCCAAATACTAATACCAAGTTTCAAAGCAATCTATTCACAAATGTGCCCTATAGAGCAGGCCAAATAAATATGTTAATTGACAAATGAATAAAGTTCTATTGCCGTTGCTACGGCAATGTTTTTTTTGATGAACTTGAACAAAGTTTCAAAGCAATCCATTCATAAATGTGCCTTATTTAAATAATTGGAACAGCACTGCTCCACCACTGATGACACACTGCTAACATAGTGCCAAGCCCAACAATGCCATGGCAGTGAATACTGCTGAAGCCTACACCACACTGCAGAGAAACTGGGAAGACACTGCAGAAAAACTGCTGAAATGTAAGGGAAGGCTGACTGCTTTCAATGATTGCCCCGACTCTTGAAAAATCTGTCAATGCTCTGTGCCCTTCAAAAATTGGAAATTTAAAATTTCTAGATTTTTTCTAGATTTATTATACCTACTACTAGATCAGACATATCAACAGCTCTCGTTGATGAAATCAGGCCAAAAACTTTATTTTGAGCATATTCTAAAGCGTTATTTTCTGTTCAGGGAATATAATGTCATAGTTTGATCCCGGAACAAATTTCAGAAAATGTTCTGCATTCACATGTTATTCTGGGGGAACTTGGGTCAGTTTGCTTCCACGTTAGAAGTTGAGGTTCCTTGCCCAGAGTATTGTGCAACTACACCTGCATACTGTCTGTGAGAGTTAGATCTATATCAGAGGCTCAAATATTGGGGTCACTGTTTCTAACAATAAATTTGGACTTGTCATTATATTTCCTGGTGGGAACTACTTTAGTTTCTATGGTCGCTCCACTTCCCCACCCACTTCAGACACAGTGATCAAAGATCAACCCCTATAGTGAAACAGATTTTGGGATTTTTTATGGGCAAGTTTCATGTTTTTCAGATTACTTGCAAAATTTTCTCTGGTTTGGTACCCATATATACATCTGTGGCATATGCACACTGCCACACCACACCTCTCAATTAAGCCTGTGGTTCCCTAACTTTACAATTCTGGTTACATGATAGCTCTCTCTTTCTCAATCACTAAGTTAAGGAGTTGTTTTGTGATGAATCAATGGCTCCCCATCCAGCAGCCGTTCAGATTATAATAGATTTTGTTCTTTGTCCTAACTATGCACTGATCTGTGTGTTCTGTTTGGTTAACAGTTGTGCTAGGTCAACAGTTATACACAAATAATTCTATTACCCATCCTGCTAGTAAAAATTTAAAATATTCAGTGTGTGAGTGTATGCATGTGTGCGTACATGCATGTGTGTGTGCATGCATACATACGTAAGGGACAAAAAGTATGTACTGGCAGAGTCATTTCCTACTGAAACATTTTCATGTAATATGCCACCAAAATATTGTTTTCTTAAAAAGACATATTGAATCTAGATGGGTTTTGAGCATCACATTGCATATAAACTAAGTGCTGAGTTTAGGAGCTGGTTAAACTGATGGTGATAGTTGATGTTATTCATTTATGGGCTCTAATTTAGTCCTTACAAGCTTCCGGAAAAAGTGTGCAGATGTATAACCAACGTGTCATTCTATTTGAATCTGCCAATATTGGAGTTATGCAACCAGCAGGGAGGAAGGATTCTTACCCAAATAAGAAGACGGGAGGGCCTCTGGAAAACAATTGTGGTAGGAATAATAAGAAAGAAAATTTACTATAAAAGTTAAATTTCTTATCAACCTACTCACAATTGTTTACAACAGGCTGAATAGACAATAGGAGGAAGAAATCACCATAACCATTACTATAAAATTTATATTTATCAACCTGCTCACAACTGTTTACAACAGGCTGAATAGACAATAGGAGATGGGAATCACATAACCAACCCCCACATAACCTGACTGCGCTGGAACCATGGAACAGGAGAAGAGTTTCTATGGCCTGTAGAGTCATCACATCACAAACATCCATACATAACAATGTGACATGAGACGTAAAAACAAAACGGAGAGTAACAAAACACAGGCAGAGAACTGGACCTGAAAGAATTTTCGATGAGAGACTATTAACAGTCAATTGAGTTCTGTAATATAGATAAGCGAACGTGTGAAATGGCTTCTGTGTTGCAGTTTCGGTGTTTTTCTTTCCTGTCCTTTTCACCTAACTCCAACAACAAAAGAACCCAAACGTTAACTTAAATAAATTAAAGATTGAACAGCACGGTACATGAAAACATGTACAAAATCAGTACAGAGAAGTATGTATATAAAAATACTGTGAATAATCAAGAGAGAATATACAAAAAAAAAACACTGCCCTGCATAAAATACAGATAAGATAATATGTGAAATGGCTTATCAATGTGTCCAGTTTATCATGTTTATAACACAGCTAAGATAATATGTGAAATGGGTTTTCAATGTGTCTATTTATGTTTATAAAACATGTACAGGTAAGATAATGCGTGAAATGGTTTATCAATGTGTGTAGCTCATGCTTATAAAACAGATAAGATAATATGTGAAATGGCTTATCAATGTGTCTAGTTTATAATACATGTACAGATAAAATCATGCGTAAAATGGCTCATCAATGTGTCTAGTTTGTAATGTTAAAATATAGATAAGATAATATGTGAAATGGCTTATCAATGTCTAGCTTATAATACATGTACAGATAAAATCATGCGTAAAATGGCTCATCAATGTGTCTAGTTTGTAATGTTAAAATATAGATAAGATAATATGTGAAATGGCTTATCAATGTCTAGCTTATAATACATGTACAGATAAAATCATGTGTAAAATGGCTTATCAATGTGTCTAGTTTATAATTTTTATAATACTCAGAAGATAATATGTGAAACGGCTTGTCCATGTGTCTAGTTTGTAATGTTTATAATACAGGTGAGATAATATGTGAAATGGCTTGTCCATGTGTCTAGTTTGTAATGTTTATAATACAGATAAGATAATATGTGAAATGGCTTGTCCATGTGTGTAGTTTGTAATGTTTATAATACAGGTGAGATAATATGTGAAATGGCTTGTCCATGTGTCTAGTTTGTAATGTTTATAATACAGGTAAGATAATATGTGAAATGGCGTGTCCATGTGTCTAGTTTGTAATGTTTATAATACAGGTGAGATAATATGTGAAATGGCTTGTCAATGTGTCTAGTTTATAATGTTTATAATACATGTACAGATAAAATCATGAGTAAAATGGCCCAGCAATGTGTCTAGTTTATAACGTTTATAATACAAAGATAATATGAGAAATGACTCATCGATGTGTCTAGTTTACGATGTTTATAATACAGGTAAGCGAATGTGTGAAATGGCTTGTCAATGTGTCTAGTTTATAATACAGATAAGATAATATGTGAAATGGCTTGTCAATGTGTCTAGTTTATAATGTTTATAATACAGGTAAGCAAATGTGTGAAATGGCTTGTCAATGTGTCTAGTTTATAAAACAGATAAAATATGTGAAATGGCTTGTCAATGTGTCCAGTTTGTAATGTTTATAATACAGATAAGATAGTATGTAAAATGGCTTATCAATGTGTCTAGTTTATAATGTTTATAATACTCAGAAGATAATATGTGAAATGGCTTATCAATGTGTCTAGTTTATAATGTTTATAATACTCAGAAGATAATATGTGAAATGGTTTATCAGTGTGTCTAGTTTGTAATGGTTATAATACAGGTAAGCGAATGTGTGAAATGGCTTGTCAATGTGTCTAGTTTATAATACAGGTAAGATATGTGAAATGGCTTATCCATGTGTCTAGTTTGTAATGTTTATAATACAGATAAAATAATATGTGAAATGGCTTATCCATGTGTCTAGTTTGTAATGTTTATAATACAGATAAAATAATATGTGAAATGGCTTATCCATGTGTCTAGTTTGTAATGTTTGTAATACAGATAAGATAATATGTCAAATGGCTTATCCATGTGTCTAGTTTGTAATGGTTATAATACAGGTAAGCGAATGTATGAAAGGGCTTGGCAATGTGTCTAGTTTATAATACAGATAAGATAATATATGAAATGGCTTGTCAATGTGTCTAGTTTGTAATGTTTATAATACAGGTGAGATAATATGTGAAATGGCTTGTCATTGTGTCTAGTTTGTAATGTTTATAATACAGGTAAGCGAATGTGTGAAATGGCTTGTCAATGTGTCTAGTTTATAAAACAGATAAAATATGTGAAATGGCTTGTCATTGTGTCTAGTTTGTAATGTTTATAATACAGGTAAGCGAATGTGTGAAATGGCTTGTCAATGTGTCTAGTTTATAATACAGATAAGATAATATGTGAAATGGCTTGTCCATGTGTCTAATTTGTAATGTTTATAATACAGGTGAGATAATATGTGAAATGGCTTGTCAATGTGTCTAGTTTGTAATGTTTATAATACAGATAAGATAATATGTGAAATGGTTTATCAGTGTGTCTAGTTTGTAATACAGATAAGATAATATGTGAAATGGCTCATCAATGTGTCTAGTCTGTAATGTTAAAATATAGATAAGATAATATGTGAAATGGTTTATCAGTGTGTCTAGTTTGTAATGTTCATAATAAATGTACAGATAAGATAATATGTGAAATGGCTCATCAATGTGTCTAGTCTGTAATGTTAAAATATAGATAAGATAATATGTGAAATGGTTTATCAGTGTGTCTAGTTTGTAATGTTCATAATAAATGTACAGATAAGATAATATGTGAAATGACTTATCAATGTGTCTAGTTTATAATACATGTACAGATACAATCATGAGTAAAATGGCCTATCAATGTTAGAGAGTTGCGGTTAACCGAAAAAACGACTCGGTCTCGGTTGTATAAGAAAACCAGAAATCGCAACCAAGCATGGGCGCACACAACCATACTTTCGGTTCTGTAAAAACAAATAATAACAACATGGCGGATGTCGCGGATGCAGACGATAAAACGTATACTCCGAGCCCTGTCACTCAGCAGTCCTTCGCGTGAGAAGGGCGCTATTGCGCTCGCAAGCGCCCATAATTTAAAAAAGATGCGTGCAAAAAATCGCGCCCGTCATCAAACAGTTCAACTTCACTTAAATTGCACCCAACTCACAAGCATTGCCACGCTTCAAGTCAGAATGGACATCTATTTTGTTATTGTCCATTGGTTAATGGTAAAACAAAAACAAAATTAAAACTGCTGTTATATGCCCCTCCAACCCACCCCCCCCCCCCCCCCCACCACTCTCCACCTTCATATCACCATCCGCAAGAGGTCCGAATCGATATTGTCAGTGAAAACTGAAACATTTCCAGTTTCCTTTATTCAATGTGCATGTTGTTATACATCCCATTCATCCAGTAAACGAAACCGAAAGTACATACCTAATTAAATCGGAATTTGCTTTAAAAATTCTCATAATTATCTTGTACATACGTTTCATTTTCAGATTTCGGGTTTTAATTCTCAATTTAATGAATAAAACAAACAGAAAACGATGCGGTGTTGTTTTCATTTTTTGTACAGGTTACTCTCGAAGCTTGAAATGGATGTAAGTTAAGTATGTCAATCAACACTGCAAACCACCCCCTTGAAAACAGACAAACATAGTCTGTTTAAAAATAGCTGTTTTTTTAAATATGTACATTTATTACGAATAAACAAAATATAGCCTCACACAAAATCAATAAAAGAAAATCATAATATGAAGACCAGATAAAATTTACACAGCGGAATATGAATAACAAAATAGTTGCCTCCCTTGGCGACATTCAAAAAATTGATTTTATACTGAAAGTCATAACTTCACAGTTGCAGAGCATGATGAAATGGTAAATAAGCATGTTTTATTAAACCAATATGTCATACATCATATCGCTGGTTAAACTGTTATATAATTCTCAAATACCAGAGTTGTAATTATTTTTTATTTTTAATTACCAACTTTCTCATTAATTTCTGAACACCCGTTTTCACAGTGAGTTGTCCACGCTCAAAAGTGGCAGTGTTCTTTCACAATGAGTTGTGCACCGCTTGAAAGTGGCAGTGTTCAATCAGTATCTTTGTGATGATGTTCAACCACTGTGAAAACTATATGTTATGGGCGTGTTTCAGACAACTATTGACAGCAGTCTGCACACTTATTTGAAACAAGTCACAGCTTCCAAAACGAGGTCGACAAAAAAAAATAAACAAGTCAATTTTGATTGGGATATATAATTTTTCAATAAAGACTTATTACACTGAACACAGACATAATGTATTACACAAAAACTTCAAATCCCAAAAATATACATAATACAATATTACAGTTCTATTTGATACTGGGGTAAGTACAGTGTTGCAACAAGTCACCTGTTTTTCCATTTGATGCCTGTAAATTTGACGTCTCAAACAACTTTCGTTATTGTCTTTTAATTGACCCGTTTCCCAAATTTATGTGCCCAAGATCAGCAGTCGAGGACGGGAACGGGACAACCCGCCCCAGAGACAACTCATCCCAAACGAGGTGGGACGACCCGCCCCGGGACAACCCGCCCCAACAGTTATCCGGGACAACCCGTCCCTGAGTTCTTTACATGTAATTGTAAGTCAACATTTATATACTATACATAATACAAATGCATTATCTAGTCATAATAGTTCATGATATTCTGAAAAATGCTAGTAAGACACAAAAAGTAAAAAACGTCAGAACAACTGAACTGAACCGAATCCTTTCACTCAAAAATAACCGAAACCGAAACCGAAGTGGCAAAAATGACAACCGCAATGCTCTAATCAATGTGTCTAGTTTGTAACGTTTATAATACAGATAAAATAATATGTGAAATGGCTTATCAAGTTTATAAGGTTTATGATACAGATAATATGTGAAATGGCTTATCAATGTCTAGTTTATAATACATGTACAGATAATAAAATCATGTGTAAAATGGCTTATCAATGTGTCTAGTTTATAATACATGTACAGATAAAACTAGAAAGTGTTTTAGCACACTAAAACATATGTCTCCCCTTCCTTTTGAGGTCAGAGGTCAAGGTCACATGCAGTTCATCAAGGTAGCGGTCATGCGGTTTCATGGTGACACATCCACATGTCAAAAAAAACAAATTCTGGTCTGGACAATTACTCCCTATTTAAGGTACATAAATTTGACCTTGAGGTCAAGGTCACATGAAGGTCATGATGACATGTGGTCTCATTGTGATACATCCACATGTCCATCATCTAAGTCCTAGGTCAAAAAACAAAAAAGTTCTGATCTGGACAATTATTCCCTATTTGAAGTACATAAATTTGACCTTGAGGTCAGAGGTCAAGGTCACATGCAGTTCATCAAGGTAGCGGACATGCGGTTTCATGGTGACACATCCACATGTCCAAAAAAAAAAACCTGGTCTGGACAATTACTCCCTATTAAAGTACATAAATTTGACCTTGAGGTCAAGGTCACATGAAGGTCATGATTACATGTGACATGCGGTCTAATTGCGATACATCCACATCTCAAATATCCAAGTTCTAGGTCAAAAAACAAAAAAGTTCTGGTCGGGATAATTATTCCCTATTTGAAGTACATAAATTTGACCTTAAGGTCAGAGGTCAAGGTCACATCAAGGTAGACGACATGCGGTCTCATGGTGACACATCCACATGTCAAATAACCAAGTTCTAGGTCAAAAAACAAAAAAATTCTGGTCTGGACAATTACTCCCTGTTTGAAGTACATATATTTGACCTTGAGGTCACGGTCACATGAAGGTCACAAAATGCGGTCTCATGGTGACACATCCACATGTCAAATAACCAAGTCCTAGGTAAAAAAACAAAAGAATTCTGGTCTGAACAATTAATCCCTATTTGAAGGACATTAATTTGACCTTGAGGTCAAGGTCACATGAAGGTCACAATGGTATGCGACACACCGGCTCATGGTGATACATCCATGTGCCAAATATCTAAGGCCTGGCTCAAAAGACAAACAAGTTTTGGTCCGGACAAAGTTTCCTTGAAAAAAGCACAAATCTGACCTTCAGATCAAAGGTCAAGGTCACATGAAGGTCACAATGGTACGCTACACTCCGGCTCATGGTGATACATCCACATGCCAAATATCTAAAGCCTGACTCGAAATACAAAAAAGTTCTGGTCCAGACAGTTTCCCTTAAACAAGAGGCCCCACGTGGCCTTAATCGCTCACCTGACAAAGTGACTCTAAGAAGTATTTTAGGTCACCTTCACCATGTCATGCCTCATTAACATTAACTGGTTGAGTGATAGATTTTGTTTGAAGTTCAACATTTGTTACCTAAAATTAGTTTTATTTAAAATCATTGGTGTGTGGCCAATCTCCAATGATTTTTAATAAAGCAAATTTATCTCTGCAGACAAACTGGTTTAGCATGAAGCACAAACAAGGAATGTGAAGAGATAGCCTTGGACATCTCTCCCCAACTGTGGATATCTTCCATGTGCTACATGTATATATTTGCATGCAAGAAAACAAAAATTTTCACAAATTTTCCAAAATATTAGTTTTTTTATCATCATTGGAACAAGCTCAAACAGCTTATTCCAATAGGGGTATGGGAAGATCAGGTATATTTTTAAGACAGAAATGTGAATATATAAATAATGGTGTTTTTTTGTGAATGATGCTGGAGAATTTTGCGTAAAGATATGGTAAATGGTTTGTTCTAGATACAGAATGATGCAAAAGTATTTAAATTTGATTAGGCAAGTTGTTCCTATAATGCATTTAAAAACTGAAGTAACTGTTTTTTTGCTGACGAACTTTTAGATGTGTGTGTCTGTGTTTGTGTGTGTGTGTGTGTGTGTGTGTTTGTGTGTGTGTGTGTGGGGGGGGGGGGGGGGGTAAGAGTGTTCTTGCAAACAAAATTCCTGAATAAATGGAAAATTTTATTTTTTGTGAGAAAGACATAGTGCGTGAATGTTGATTGGAACAAGCTTAGAGAGCTCATTTTAATGTGAAGTCATAAAGCTGTGTTTTCTGAACGAAATTCTGGAATAACTAAAAAAATTGCTTTTTTGACTCAAAAAGCATGGTGTGCGACCTCTCATTGGAATGAGCTCAAAAAGCTCATTCCAATGGGGTATTTACAAGCGATAAGTACATGTATGTTTAAGAGACAAAAATTAAAATTTGAATAGCGATTTTTGCGAAGAATGCAGACAAGTTTTGGCAGTTATGCTGGTAAAAAGGTAAGATATGCAAAGTGGTTGTTTTTTAGAGGCGACATTTAATTAAGGGGAATTAACCCTTGATTACTGAGCTAACTTCTAAAAGTACTGAAATTTCATGAAGCAATGTGAATAACAGACAACAGTTGCCTAAAAATTTCATGAATAACTAAAATTTTTATTCCTTTGTCTCGAAAACATGGCATATGACCTTTGTTGGAATGAGCTGAATGCGTGTGTTCCAATGAGGGGGTCATAAAATTTGAACGGAGATTTGTGTGAATAATGCATTAGTACTGCTAGATTTGGGTAAACGGTTCACCCTGGATACCACCCCTTCTATAGTAGATCTTTTCTGCAAATTTTGTCTAAGATTCTATCAACTTTACAAATAAATACATTCATGAATCACAATCAGATCCACCCCACAATGTTGCATACCAAATATCAAAAGATTCTGCCTGCTGGATCTGGAGAAGAAGATTTTTTAATAAATTTGCCCGAAATGCACTAAGTGCGAATTCGGGCTTTTATATTAAGCCCAAATATGAATCCAGGGGGCCGATTTGAACAAACTTGAATCAGATCCACCCCGCAATGTTGCATACCAAATATCAAAAGATTCTGCTTGCTGGATCTGGAGAAGAAGATTTTTGAAGAAATTTGCCCGAAATGCACTAAGTTTGAATTCGAGCTTCTATAGTGAGCCCAAATATGAATCCAGGGGGCCGATTTGAACAAACTTGAATCATATCCACCCCGCAATGTTGCATACCAAATATCAAAAGATTCTGCCTGCTGGATCTGGAGAAGATGATTTTTTAAGAAATTTGCCTGAAATGCACTAAGTTCGAATTCGAGCTTCTATAGTGAGCCCAAATATGAATCTAGGAAGCCGATTTGAACAAACTTGAATCAGATCCACCCCACAATGTTGCATACCAAATATCAAAAGATTCTGCCTGCTGGATCTGGAGAAGAAGATTTTTTAATAAATTTGCCCGAAATGCAGTAAGTGCGAATTCGGGCTTCTATATTAAGCCCAAATATGAATCCAGGGGGCCGATTTGAACAAACTTGAATCAGATCCACCCCGCAATGTTGCATACCAAATATCAAAAGATTCTGCCTGCTGGATCTGGAGAAGAAGATTTTTGAAGAAATTTGCCCGAAATGCACTAAGTTTGAATTCGAGCTTCTATAGTGAGCCCAAATATGAATCCAGGGGGCCGATTTGAACAAACTTGAATCAGATCCACCCCGCAATGTTGCATACCAAATATCAAAAGATTCTGCCTGCTGGATCTGCAGAAGATGATTTTTTAAGAAATTTGCCTGAAATGCACTAAGTTCGAATTCGAGCTTCTATAGGAAGCCCAAATATGAATCTAGGGAGCCGATTCAAACAAATTTGCATCAGATCCATCCCACAATGTTGCATACCAAATATCAAAAGATTCTGCCTGCTGGATCTGGAGAAGAAAATTTTTTAAGAAATTTGCCTGAAATGCACTAAGTTCGAATTCGAGCTTCTATAGTGAGCCCAAATATGAATCTAGGAAGCCGATTTGAACAAACTTGAATCAGATCCACCCCACAATGTTGCATACCAAATATCAAAAGATTCTGCCTGCTGGATCTGGAGAAGAAGATTTTTTAATAAATTTGCTTGAAATGCACAAAGTTCAAATTCGGGCTTCTATAGTAAGCCTAAATATGAATCCAGGGGGCCGATTTGAACAAACTTGAATCAGATCTACCCCGCAACGTTGCATACCAAATATCAAAAGATTCTGCCTGCTGGATCTGGAGAAGAAGATTTTTTAAGAAATTTGCATGAAATGCACAAAGTTCAAATTCGAGCTTCTATAGTGAGCCCAAATATGAATCTAGGAAGCCGATTTGAACAAACTTGAATCAGATCCACCCCACAATGTTGCATACCAAATATCAAAAGATTCTGCCTTCTGGATCTAAAGAAGAAGATTTTTTAAGAAATTTGCCTAAATGCACTAAGTTCGAAATCGGGCTCCTATACTGAGCCCAAATATGAACCCAGGGGGCCAATTTGAACAAACTTGAATCAGATCCACCCTACAATGTTGCATACCAAATATCAAAAGATTCTGCCTGCTGGATCTGGAGAAGAAGATTTTTTAAGAAATTTGCCTGAAATGCACTAAGTTCGAAATCGGGCTCCTATACTGAGCCCAAATATTAACCCAGGGGGCCGATTTGAACAATCTTGAATCAGATCCACCCCACAATGTTGCTTACCAAATATGAAAACATTCTGCCTGCTGGATCTGGAGAAGAAGATTTTTTAAGAAATTTGCCTGAAATGCACTAAGTTCGAATTCGGGCTTCTATAGTAAGCCTAAATATGAATCCAGGGGGCCGATTTGAACAAACTTGAATCAGATCTACCCCGCAACGTTGCATACCAAATATCAAAAGATTCTGCCTGCTGGTTCTGGAGAAGAAGATTTTTTAAGAAATTTGCCTGAAATGCACTTAGTTCGAAATCGGGCTCCTATACTGAGCCCAAATATGAACCCAGGGGGCTGATTTGAACAAACTTGAATCAGATCCACCCTACAATGTTGCATACCAAATATCAAAAGATTCTGCCTGCTGGATCTGGAGAAGAAGATTTTTTAATGTTTTTCCCGTTGCCTACAGTGTTAAAAAGTGCTGACTCAGCACTTTTTCAAAGTCCCGAAACTGTACCCTATGATAAAACCGATGGCAATTTTTTTTAACCAATCCTTTCTGTTGGTCCTAAGGAAGCTGCACACCAAATAAAAATTCTCAGTGCCGTGCAGTTTTGGAGATATGGGCGTTTTAATTTTTTTCTATTTTTAGCTCCTGCGGTTCCCACGGGGCTGCGGGAAAATTTTTTTATGCATAAATCAAGTACTCATGACCCAATAAGCCCTCACATAAAATTTGGTTCAAATCAGCCTCTCGGTTTGGAAAATAGAAATTTTGGGCGGGGCAAAAAATTTTGCCCCTCTCATAACGACGCCAAGTATAGCCCCACAAACTTCTCTTGAACAAATCTGAGTCTACACCTCAAAAGGAAGCTGCACACCAAATATCAAGTCTCTGCTGCTGCTGGTTCATGAGAAGAAGATTTACAAGATTTTGGTGCCCCTTGGGGGCGTGGCACCACCCAGGAGGAGGGGCAACTTCATTTGAACAAATCTGAATTGGCATTAGGTAATAAACATTTAGCCAACATTTCAATAAAATTGGGCTAGTGGTTTAGGAGGAGAAGTCGATAATGTAAAGTTAACGCCGGACGGACGACGACGGACGCCGGACGACGGACGCCGGACGACGGACGCCGGACAGAAAGTGATTAGTAAAGCTCCCCTTGAGCTTTGCTCAGGTGAGCTAAAAAGTGCATAAATCTGACCTTCAGGTCAAAGGTCAAGGTCACATGAAGGTCACTATGGTACACTGCACACCAGTTCATGGTGATACATCCACATGCCAAGTATCTAAGGTGTAGGTCAAAAGACAAAAAGTTATGGCCCGGACAAAGTTTGTGTGATGTTTCCCTTAAAAAACACATAAATCTGACCTTCAGGTCAAATGTCAAGGCCACATGAAGGTCACTATGGTACACTGCACACGGGCTCATGGTGATACATCCACACGCCAAGTATCTAAGGTGTAGGTCAAAAGACAAAAAGTTATGGCCCGGACAAAGTTTGTAAAGAAGAAGAAGAATATGCACTAAAACAATATGTCTCCCTTCTGGGAAGGGGAGACATAATCATGTGTAAAATGGTCTATCAATGTGTCTAGTTTATAATGTTTATAATACAGATAAGATATGTGAAATGGCTTATCACTGTGTCTAGTTTATAATGTTTATAATACAGATAAGATATGTGAAATGGCTTATCACTGTGTCTAGTTTATGTTTATAATACAGGTAAGCTAATGTGTAAAATGGTCTATCAATGTGTCTAGTTTATAATGTTTATAATACAGATAAGATATGTGAACTGGCTTATCAATGTGTCTTGTTTGTAATGTTAATAATACAGGTAAGATATATGAAACGGCTTATCAATGAGGGTAGTTTATGTTTATAATACATGTACAGATAAAATCATGTGTAAAATGGCCTATCAATGTGTCTAGTTTATAATACATGTACAGATACAATCATGAGTAAAATGGCCTAACACTGTGTCTAGTTTGTAATGTTTATAATACAGATAGGATAATGTATGAAACAGCTTATCAAGTTTATAAGGTTTATGATACAGATAATATGTGAAATGGCTTGTCAATGTGTCTAGTTTATAATGTTTATAATACATGTACAGATAAAATCATGTGTAAAATGGCCCAGCAATGTGTCTAGTTTATAACGTTTATAATACAAAGATAATATGAGAAATGACTCATCGATGTGTCTAGTTTATGATGTTTATAATACAGGTAAGCGAATGTGTGAAATGGCTTGTCAATGTGTCTAGTTTATAATGTTTATAATACAGGTGAGATAATATGTGAAATGGCTTGTCCATGTGTCTAGCTTGTAATGTTTATAATACAGGTAAGATAATATGTGAAATGGCTTGTCCATGTGTCTAGTTTGTAATGTTTATAATACAGGTGAGATAATATGTGAAATGGCTTGTCATTGTGTCTAGTTTGTAATGTTTATAATACAAGTAAGCGAATGTGTGAAATGGCTTGTCAATGTGTCTAGTTTATAATACAGATAAGATAATATGTGAAATGGCTTATCAATGTGTCTAGTTTGTAATGTTTATAATACAGGTAAGCGAACGTGTGAAATGGCTTATCCATGTGTCTAGTTTGTAATGTTTATAATACAAGTAAGCGGATGTGTGAAATGGCTTGTCAATGTGTCTAGTTTGTAATGTTTATAATACAGGTAAGCGAATGTGTGAAATGGCTTGTCCATGTGTCTAGTTTGTAATGTTTATAATACAGGTGAGATAATATGTGAAATGGCTTGTCCATGTGTCTAGCTTGTAATGTTTATAATACAGGTAAGATAATATGTGAAATGGCTTGTCCATGTGTCTAGTTTGTAATGTTTATAATACAGGTGAGATAATATGTGAAATGGCTTATCCATGTGTCTAGTTTGTAATGGTTATAATACAGGTAAGCGAATGTGTGAAATGGCTTGTCAATGTGTCTAGTTTATAATACAGATAAGATAATGTGTGAAATGGCTTGTCACTGTGTCTAGTTTGTAATGTTTATAATACAGGTAAGCAAATGTGTGAAATGGCTTGTCAATGTGTCTAGTTTATAAAACAGATAAAATATGTGAAATGGCTTGTCAATGTGTCCAGTTTGTAATGTTTATAATACAGGTAAGCGAATGTGTGAAATGGCTTGTCAATGTGTCTAGTTTATAAAACAGATAAAATATGTGAAATGGCTTATCCATGTATCTAGTTTGTAATGTTTATAATACAGGTAAGCGAATGTGTGAAATGGCTTGTCAATGTGTCTAGTTTTTAATACAGATAAGATAATATGTGAAATGGCTTATCAATGTGTCTAGTTTGTAATGTCTATAATACAGGTAAGCGAATGTGTGAAATGGCTTGTCAATGTGTCTAGTTTATAAAACAGATAAAATATGTGAAATGGCTTATCAATGTGTCTAGTTTGTAATGTTTATAATACAGGTGAGATAATATGTGAAATGGCTTATCCATGTGTCTAGTTTGTAATGTTTATAATACAGGTAAGCAAATGTGTGAAATGGCTTGTCAATGTGTCTAGTTTATAAAACAGATAAAATATGTGAAATGGCTTGTCAATGTGTCCAGTTTGTAATGTTTATAATACAGGTAAGCGAATGTGTGAAATGGCTTGTCAATGTGTCTAGTTTATAAAACAGATAAAATATGTGAAATGGCTTATCCATGTGTCTAGTTTGTAATGTTTATAATACAGGTAAGCGAATGTGTGAAATGGCTTGTCAATGTGTCTAGTTTTTAATACAGATAAGATAATATGTGAAATGGCTTATCAATGTGTCTAGTTTGTAATGTTTATAATACAGGTAAGCGAATGTGTGAAATGGCTTGTCAATGTGTCTAGTTTATAAAACAGATAAAATATGTGAAATGGCTTATCAATGTGTCTAGTTTGTAATGTTTATAATACAGGTAAGCGAATGTGTGAAATGGCTTGTCAATGTGTCTAGTTTATAAAACAGATAAAATATGTGAAATGGCTTATCAATGTGTCTAGTTTGTAATGTTTATAATACAGGTAAGTGAATGTGTGAAATGGCTTGTCAATGTGTCTAGTTTATAAAACAGATAAAATATGTGAAATGGCTTATCAATGTGTCTAGTTTGTAATGTTTATAATACAGGTAAGCGAATGTGTGAAATGGCTTGTCAATGTGTCTAGTTTATAAAACAGATAAAATATGTGAAATGGCTTATCCATGTGTCTAGTTTGTAATGTTTATAATACAGGTAAGCGAATGTGTGAAATGGCTTGTCAATGTGTCTAGTTTTTAATACAGATAAGATAATATGTGAAATGGCTTATCAATGTGTCTAGTTTGTAATGTTTATAATACAGGTAAGCGAATGTGTGAAATGGCTTGTCAATGTGTCTAGTTTATAAAACAGATAAAATATGTGAAATGGCTTATCAATGTGTCTAGTTTGTAACGTTTATAATACAGGTAAGCGAATGTGTGAAATGGCTTGTCAATGTGTCTAGTTTATAAAACAGATAAAATATGTGAAATGGCTTATCAATGTGTCTAGTTTGTAATGTTTATAATACAGGAAAGTGAATGTGTGAAATGGCCTATCAATGTGTCAAGTTTAAAATGTTTATAATACATGTACAGATAAAATCATGCGTAAAATGGCCTATCAATGTGTCAAGTTTATAATGTTTATAAAACATATACAGATAAAATCATGTGTAAAATGGCCTATCAATGTGTCTAGTTTATAATGTTTATAATACAGGTAAGGGAATGTGTGAAATGGCTTGTCAATGTGTCTAGTTTATAATGTTTATAATACAGGTAAGCGAATGTGTGAAATGGCTTGTCAATGTGTCTAGTTTGTAATGTTTATAATACAGGCAAGCGAATGTGTGAAATGGCTTGTCAATGTGTCTAGTTTGTAATGTTTATAATACAGGTAAGCGAATGTGTGAAATGGCTTGTCAATGTGTCTAGTTTGTAATGTTTATAATACAGGTAAGATAATATGTGAAATGGCTTGTCCATGTGTCTAGTTTGTAATGTTTATAATACAGGTAAGATAATGTGTGAAATGGCTTGTCAATGTGTCTAGTTTATAATGTTTATAATACAGGTAAGCGAATGTGTGAAATGGCTTGTCAATGTGTCTAGTTTGTAATGTTTATAATACAGGCAAGCGAATGTGTGAAATGGCTTGTCAATGTGTCTAGTTTGTAATGTTTATAATACAGGTAAGCGAATGTGTGAAATGGCTTGTCAATGTGTCTAATTTATAATACAGGTAAGATAATATGTGAAATGGCTTGTCCATGTGTCTAGTTTGTAATGTTTATAATACAGGTGAGATAATATGTGAAATGGCTTGTCCATGTGCCTAGTTTATAATGTTTATAATACAGATAAGATAATATGTGAAATGTCTTATCAGTGTGTCTAGTTTGTAATGTTTATAATACAGGTAAGATAATATGTGAAATGGCTTATCAGTGTGTCTAGTTTGTAATGTTTATAATACAGGTGAGATAATATGTGAAATGGCTTATCCATGTGTCTAGTTTGTAATGGTTATAATACAGGTAAGCGAATGTGTGAAATGGCTTGTCAATGTGTCTAATTTATAATACAGGTAAGATAATATGTGAAATGGCTTATCAATGTGTCTAGTTTGTAATGTTTATAATACAGGTAAGCGAATGTGTGAAATGGCTTGTCAATGTGTCTAGTTTATAAAACAGATAAAATATGTGAAATGGCTTATCCATGTGTCTAGTTTGTAATGTTTATAATACAGGTAAGCGAATGTGTGAAATGGCTTGTCAATGTGTCTAGTTTTTAATACAGATAAGATAATATGTGAAATGGCTTATCAATGTGTCTAGTTTGTAATGTTTATAATACAGGTAAGCGAATGTGTGAAATGGCTTGTCAATGTGTCTAGTTTATAAAACAGATAAAATATGTGAAATGGCTTATCAATGTGTCTAGTTTGTAATGTTTATAATACAGGTAAGCGAATGTGTGAAATGGCTTGTCAATGTGTCTAGTTTTTAATACAGATAAGATAATATGTGAAATGGCTTATCAATGTGTCTAGTTTGTAATGTTTATAATACAGGTAAGCGAATGTGTGAAATGGCTTGTCAATGTGTCTAGTTTATAAAACAGATAAAATATGTGAAATGGCTTATCAATGTGTCTAGTTTGTAATGTTTATAATACAGGTAAGCGAATGTGTGAAATGGCTTGTCAATGTGTCTAGTTTTTAATACAGATAAGATAATATGTGAAATGGCTTATCCATGTGTCTAGTTTGTAATGTTTATAATACAGGCAAGCGAATGTGTGAAATGGCTTGTCAATGTGTCTAGTTTGTAATGTTTATAATACAGGTAAGCGAATGTGTGAAATGGCTTGTCAATGTGTCTAATTTATAATACAGGTAAGATAATATGTGAAATGGCTTATCAATGTGTCTAGTTTGTAATGTTTATAATACAGGTAAGTGAATGTGTGAAATGGCCTATCAATGTGTCAAGTTTAAAATGTTTATAATACATGTACAGATAAAATCATGTGTAAAATGGCCTATCAATGTGTCTAGTTTATAATACATGTACAGATACAATCATGAGTAAAATGGCCTATCACTGTGTCTAGTTTGTAATGTTCATAATACAGATAGGATAATGTATGAAACGGCTTCTCAAGTTTATAAGGTTTATGATACAGATAATATGTGAAATGGCTTGTCAATGTGTCTAGTTTATAATGTTTATAATACATGTACAGATAAAATCATGTGTAAAATGGCCCAGCAATGTGTCTAGTTTATAACGTTTATAATACAAAGATAATATGAGAAATGACTCATCGATGTGTCTAGTTTATGATGTTTATAATACAGGTAAGCGAATGTGTGAAATGGCTTGTCAATGTGTCTAGATTATAATGTTTATAATACAGGTGAGATAATATGTGAAATGGCTTGTCCATGTGTCTAGCTTGTAATGTTTATAATACAGGTAAGATAATGTGTGAAATGGCCTATCAATGTGTCAAGTTTATAATGTTTATAAAACATATACAGATAAAATCATGTGTAAAATGGCCTATCAATGTGTCTAGTTTATAATACATGTACAGATACAATCATGAGTAAAATGGCCTATCACTGTGTCTAGTTTGTAATGTTTATAATACAGGTAAGGGAATGTGTGAAATGGCTTGTCAATGTGTCTAGTTTATAATGTTTATAATACAGGTAAGCGAATGTGTGAAATGGCTTGTCAATGTGTCTAGTTTGTAATGTTTATAATACAGGTAAGATAATATGTGAAATGGCTTGTCCATGTGTCTAGTTTGTAATGTTTATAATACAGGTGAGATAATATGTGAAATGGCTTGTCCATGTGTCTAGTTTGTAATGTTTATAATACAGGTAAGATAATATGTGAAATGGCTTGTCCATGTGTCTAGTTTGTAATGTTTATAATACAGGTAAGATAATATGTGAAATGGCTTATCAGTGTGTCTAGTTTGTAATGTTTATAATACAGGTAAGATAATATGTGAAATGGCTTGTCAATGTGTCTAGTTTGTAATGTTTATAATACAGGTAAGATAATATGTGAAATGGCTTGTCCATGTGTCTAGTTTGTAATGTTTATAATACAGGCAAGCGAATGTGTGAAATGGCTTGTCAATGTGTCTAGTTTGTAATGTTTATAATACAGGTAAGCGAATGTGTGAAATGGCTTGTCAATGTGTCTAATTTATAATACAGGTAAGATAATATGTGAAATGGCTTATCAATGTGTCTAGTTTGTAATGTTTATAATACAGGTAAGAGAATGTGTGAAATGGCTTGTCAATGTGTCTAGTTTATAAAACAGATAAAATATGTGAAATGGCTTATCCATGTGTCTAGTTTGTAATGTTTATAATACAGGTAAGCGAATGTGTGAAATGGCTTGTCAATGTGTCTAGTTTTTAATACAGATAAGATAATATGTGAAATGGCTTATCAATGTGTCTAGTTTGTAATGTTTATAATACAGGTAAGCGAATGTGTGAAATGGCTTGTCAATGTGTCTAGTTTATAAAACAGATAAAATATGTGAAATGGCTTATCAATGTGTCTAGTTTGTAATGTTTATAATACAGGTAAGCGAATGTGTGAAATGGCTTGTCAATGTGTCTAGTTTATAATACAGATAAGATAATATGTGAAATGGCTTATCCATGTGTCTAGTTTGCAATGTTTAGAATAGAGGTGAGATAATATGTGAAATGGCTTATCCATGTGTCTAGTTTGTAATGTTTATAATACAGGTAAGCGAATGTGTGAAATGGCTTGTCGATGTGTCTAGTTTTTAATACAGATAAGATAATATGTGAAATGGCTTATCAATGTGTCTAGTTTGTAATGTTTATAATACAGGTGAGATAATATGTGAAATGGCTTGTCAATGTGTCTAGTTTGTAATGTTTATAATACAGGTAAGCGAATGTGTGAAATGGCTTGTCGATGTGTCTAGTTTTTAATACAGATAAGATAATATGTGAAATGGCTTATCAATGTGTCTAGTTTGTAATGTTTATAATACAGATAAGATAATATGTGAAATGGCTTGTCAATGTGTCTAGTTTGTAATGTTTATAATACAGATAAGATAATATGTGAAATGGCTTGTCAATGTGTCTAGTTTGTAATGTTTATAATACAGATAAGATAATATGTGAAATGGCTTGTCATTGTGTCTAGTTTGTAATGTTTATAATACAAGTAAGCGAATGTGTGAAATGGCTTATCAATGTGTCTTGTTTATAATACAGATAAGATAATATGTGAAATGGCTTGTCAATGTGTCTAGTTTGTAATGTTTATAATACAGATAAGATAGTATGTAAAATGGCTTATCAATGTGTCTAGTTTGTAATGTTTATAATACAAGTAAGCGAATGTGTAAAATGGCTTATCCATGTGTCTAGTTTGTAATGTTTATAATACAAGTAAGCGGATGTGTGAAATGGCTTGTCAATGTGTCTAGTTTATAATACAGATAAGATAATATGTGAAATGGCTTATCAGTGTGTCTAGTTTGTAATGTTTATAATACAGATAATATAGTATGTAAAATGGCTTATCAATGTGTCTAGTTTGCAATGTTTAGAATAGAGGTATGCGAATGTGTAAAATGGCTTATCCATGTGTCTAGTTTGTAATGTTTATAATACAAGTAAGCGGATGTGTGAAATGGCTTGTCAATGTGTCTAGTTTATAATACAGATAAGATAATATGTGAAATGGTTTATCAGTGTGTCTAGTTTGTAATGTTTATAATACAGATAGTATAGTATGTAAAATGGCTTATCAATGTGTCTAGTTTGTAATGTTTATAATACAAGTAAGCGGATGTGTGAAATGGCTTGTCAATGTGTCTAGTTTATAATACAGATAAGATAATATGTGAAATGGTTTATCAGTGTGTCTAGTTTGTAATGTTTATAATACAGATAATATAGTATGTAAAATGGCTTATCAATGTGTCTAGTTTGCAATGTTTAGAATAGAGGTATGCGAATGTGTGAAATGGCTTATCAATGTGTCTTGTTTATAATGTTTATAATACAAGTGAGAAAATAGGTGAAGTGGCTTGTCAAAGTGCACAAGCTAAGGCATTACAAAGTATAAACTCATAAAGATACCATATTTAATGCCAATACATGATGACATAACAACGATATGACAACACTAATTCTTCAGTCAACAAAGGTCACAACAAAGAGAACACACATGCATAGGCCTACAAGAGCGGGAGTACAAAGGTAACAACATAGGGAACACACACATAGGCCTACAAGGGCTGGAGTATAAAGGTCACAACATAGGGAACACACACATAGGCCTACATGAGCAGAAGTACAAAGGTCATAACATAGGGAACACACATGTAAACCTACAAGAGTGGGAGTACAAAGGTCACAACATAGGGAACACACACACAGGCATACAACATAGGTAACACACATGTAGGCCTACAAAGGTGGCAGTACAAAGGTCACAGCATAAGGAACACACATGTAAGCCTACAAGGGTGGGAGAACAAAGGTCACAACATAGGGAACACACATGTAAGTCTACAAGAGCGGGAGTACAATGGTCACAACATAGGGAACACACATGTAAGTCTACAAGAGCGGGAGTATTTTAGGGAACACATATGTAGGTCTACAAGAGCAGGAGTACAAAGGTCACAACAAAGGGAACACACATGTAGGTCCACAAGAGCGGGAATATTTTAGGCCTACATGAGGGTCGGGAATAAATTAGAATATAATAAATACAACCATCTCTTAAGACAATAATCTCCATGAAATATTTATCCAGAATGTATCTAGAAAATTACTGAGATAAATAAACGTATGTTATCCTAATAATAAGAGAGCTGTCCCAACAATAATTTAATTTACTGAAACCATATATCCAATCACGGCAACCAAGACCATAAGTTACTTGGCACAGGGCTTAATTTAAGGAGTACCCAAGAATCTGTGCCCTGGGACATTGAGGAGACATATTTAAATAAACAAGAGAACTGTAAAACAACAGAGAAAAACCCAAATGAAGGAAAAACAGCCTTCTAAAATTTTTCTCTGAATTTTTTTTAAGAAAGCAATGTCCTGATAAACTTTGTGCTGTCTGCTACCCTTTCTCGAATCTTGGTATCTCTTCTAATGAGCCATTTCTGTGTGATCTAGCATTTGAATCCATCAACACTTTTAGTGTAAGTAAATAAACAGCTATCTGCACAAAGGCCAATAAAATGAAAGGATATTGGCGAGAATGATCGAAACTTCCTGGATGTCTGTACATGTGCAGACATCATGTTTGGAGTACCATAGAGAACTCTTTATTTTTTTTGTTTAAGCTTAATTTGGGGGGTTGAGGGAGGGGGGGGGGATTTCAGAGGGTACGGAATTGAATGTTTGGCCCGATTTAATCAAATAGAGTTGTTTGCATGTATGGGCCAATGGTAATGGTGGAGAGATAAGGGTATGAAGTGAATCATATGGCAAAAGTTACCTAAAAGTATATGGCAGCTGTCTGAGTAAATTTCATCAATAACCATTGAAAACTGACTGAGAATATGATACGTGATCGTCAATGTTAATTGAAAAAGATATGACAGTTTTAGCCATTGTCCCTTCTTAAAATCATGGGTTTAAAACAAAGTATCTTCAATTGGAATGAGATTTTGAAAAAACTTTCATCTGCCTGCAGTTCAATGACAGTTTAATTTTTCTGGTTTGGGCACCTCTCTATTTTTTGATGTTATGGTTAGTGGATTCAGGGGAATTGTAATAAGAAAAGATATGGCAACTTTTGTAATACAACGCCCCCCCACCCCCCCCCCCCCCCACTCCCTCACCCCCTACCGAGTCTAATTTCTTAGGTCCTGTCAAGTACCTTCTCTGGGCTACTTCCTTTTTAAAATTACTTTTTATACAAGCACTGATGAGATCAAATCCAACAGGTATTTTCAAGACAGCCACCAGAAGATCTCAAGGCATTTTTCGAAAATCTTTGATAACTGAAGCAACTAAAAAATGTACAATTTGGGGAGAGTCCCCTCAGGCATTCATTTTGAACAGATAGTACTGACAAACTTCTACTGGCAAAATGTTTGGACACCGCTCCTTGAAATTTTCAGTGTTTTTTCGAGACTCTGGTCAATATGTTCCTTGTATATGTGACTTGTGGAACCCCATAGAAGCCCATATAAAACTTGCTACAAGTTTCCTATTATATTTTCTTACTTTCCACTACATGTTAATAGGCTATTTTTAATTATTTTTACTTACTGGGTGTACTGGTTACTTATAATTGCTTGCAGATACACGCAAGATCAAGCATGGGTGGGTTGAGTTCACTTGAGATATTAGATTTAGCTCTACAAATACTCATCACAGCATATTTATTGAGTAGGCTATTTTCTACACACAGGAATACAGAGTTAACCCAATCCAAACCGATAGGAAACAGTAAGCAAATTTGGCAAATTTGGGAACCTTTCGAATGGTGCCCTTACTGTGATGTGTGGTGCAGGGTTAAGTCTAATATTAAAACTTTAAACGTAACAGTATTCTATAATTATTGCGGCATCTATCAATATCAAAATCTTTGTAACAAAAAGCTCACAGTAAGGAAAAATTGTCTTTAGAAGTTGCTCAATGTTGCAGAAAATCACTGCATTTGATAGAGGTTAAAGTTGAAAAAGCTGTACAATCTAAATTTATGATAAATTCATGTTGAATGTGGCTGATAAATTTTTAGCATTTTGACTATATTTCAGCTGAGCTTTGGCACAAAATGAGTTTTGCCTGATATGGCACAAAAAAAGTATTAAAAAAATATGTAGGTTGGAAAAAATAAGTGGGCAAAATTTAAGAAACTTTCATTAGTCAGTTTTCAAGAAATAGATGTCTCAAAATTAGGTGGAAAAAAAAAAAAAAATTTAAATTTTAAAAAATTAAAAAACCTTATAAAGTACAATAACAAATGATGTACCCCGACAAGGTAAACCAAATTATGGTTCATACATCTTCAAATATCCAAGTGTCTGATGACTGGATTTGCATCGCAAAGTGCTTTAAAAATAAGGTGCCTTATTTATGATTACTTTTTTGAAATCCAAGATGAAAATTCCTGAAATCAACAGACATCCTGAAATACTTTGTTCAACTTGATATAATCATTTAAAATAATTATCAAAACATTGAGATAAGAACTTACCACCGCAAACTCCTCTCGGTCAAGGTACCCATCTTTATCAATATCACTAAGGTCCCATATTCGACCAAGAGAATCCACTGGAAGTTTAGAATTCATCAATACCTGCAAAATTGTGTGGAATTGTAAATACAAACAAGCTGAAAAAATACACATATTGATGAAATTCTTCTTTTTTTTTTTTTCTTATCATGAACATCTTATCAAAAACTTACTCATACATTTTACCTAACGACACGCATAACCAACCAGTACTATTCACACCCATTTACCTAAAGAGAGGCACAACCAGCCAATACTGTTCACATCCATTTACCTAATGACAGGCATAACCAACCAGTACTATTCGCATCCACTTACCTAAATACAGATATAACCAACTAGTACTATTCACATCCATTAACCTGAAGACAGGTACAACCAACTGATACTATTCACAACCATTTACCTAATACTGGCGTAACCAACCAGAACTATCCATTCACCTAAAGACAGGCATACCTAACCAGTACTATTTACATACAAGAGATGCGTAACCAGCCAGTACTTTTCACAACCATTTACCTAAAGACAGGCATAACCAACTGGTACTATTCACAACTGTTTACCTAAAGAGAGGCATTGCCAACCAGTATCATTCACAACCATTTACCTAAAGACAGGCATAACCAACCAGTTCTATCCATTTATCTAAAGACAGGTATTGCCAACCAGTATTATTCACAACCATTTACTTAAAGACAGGCATAACCAACCAGTTCTATCCATTTATCTAAAGACAGGTATTGCCAACCAGTATCATTCACAACAATTTACCTGAAGACAGCCATAACCAACCAGTTCTATCCATTTATCTAAAGACAGGTATTGCCAACCAGTATCATTCACAACAATTTACCTGAAGACAGCCATAACCAACCAGTTCTATCCATTTATCTAAAGACAGGTATTGCCAACCAGTATCATTCACAACCATTTACCTAAAGACAGGCATAACCAACCAGTTCTATCCATTTATCTAAAGACAGGTATTGCCAACCAGTATCATTCACAACAATTTACCTGAAGACAGCCATAACCAACCAGTTCTATCCATTTATCTAAAGACAGGTATTGCCAACCAGTATCATTCACAACCATTTACCTAAAGACAGGCATAACCAACCAGTTCTATCCATTTATCTAAAGACAGGTATTGCCAACCAGTATCATTCACAACAATTTACCTGAAGACAGCCATAACCAACCAGTTCTATCCATTTATCTAAAGACAGGTATTGCCAACCAGTATCATTCACAACCATTTACCTAAAGACAGGCATAACCAACCAGTTCTATCCATTTATCTAAAGACAGGTATTGCCAACCAGTATCATTCACAACAATTTACCTGAAGACAGCCATAACCAACCAGTATCATTCACAATCATGTATTGGTTGCTTTCAGACTACTCCTTTAATAAGGGTTAATGTTTTTTTTTAACCTTAATAACTCCCAGTAAGCCATTCTCACCAGTAAGCCCAGTACCCAACTTTACTGGGTACGATTTTATGGGTTGAATTTGCACCTACATTTATATGTCGGCTCATCCCCAAGAAAGATGGAAAGTTGAGTTTGAATGAAATATATTCAAAATCTTTTGAACTTTGTAGCATGGTATATGGGTAAGAAAGAAAGAAAAGTATTCAGATAAAAGTGTCTGAAAACATACCTAATGTGATTTGTGTTGTGTATTTTTTAAGAATCCAATGAAAATCAAATCTTTATACCAAAATCTATTTTTATTATACTTACCAAAGTAACACAAGTGCCTCTTCCTCTTCTTTGTCTCGGGGGATGGAAAAGTAGCAAGATTTAGAAGAATCCTAAGAAAAATCTTACGAGAGTATAATGAAAGTGTCAATGACACTGTAGCTCAACTTGTGTAGGACATATACATGTATAGTATGTGACACAGCAATGACACACATCTAGGTAATGACCTGATAACAAAGATACACGTAAAGTAATGTAAAGGACAGACAGACAACGGGCCATGACAAAACCTCAAATTTGACTACGTCAAAGTTAAGCTAAAAATAATCTCATCAACTCCTTCCAAAGGAAAAGTCTTCAATAAATATAGAAGTTCTGTACAAAAAAAAACTGATTGCACCTAATAACCATCTTGGATTGTGGACCAAACCCCAAAACACTTGTTCTTGTCTCATGGTGACAACAAAGGTACCCCAGAAGTTTTGTGAAGATCAGTTCATAAATACGGCCTCTAGCCAGAGCCATATTGAAATGTGCACTTACTGTGTATAAGTAGCACTGAATAAATCAAAGTCTGTCTAATTGGCCACCGGCAGCCATCTTGAAATTTTGAACCACACCCAAAAGAATTTGTTCTCATCCCAAGGTGATAACAAAGGTACCCAAGAAGTTTTGTCAAGGTCGCTTCATAAATACAGCCTCTAACCTGAGTCATATTGACATGTGTACTAACTGTGTATTAGTAGCACTGAATAAATCAAAGTTCATCTAATTCGCATAATTCACGCATGAGAAAAAAACTCATATTATATGTGATGTATTCCATGTTACTAAACATTCATACAAAAATTTATTCAAATCAGGACCTTCACATACAAGTTCTGTACAAAGAACTGATTGCACCTAATTTCAGTATAAAATGGCTGCCGGCAGCCATCTTGAATTTTGGGCCGTACCAAAAAACACTCTCGTTCTCATCCCAAGGTGATAACAAAGGTACCGGTACTCAAGAAGTTTCGTAAGATCGGTTCATAAATACAGCCTCTACCCTGAGACTTATTGACATGTGCACTTACTGTGTATAAGTAGCACTGAATAAATCAAAGTTCATCTACATTACGTGTACACTCCATATAAAACCGCACTTCGCGTACCCCACTTTTTGTGTAGAAAAGTGGGGTACCCAAGTGCGGTTAGGAGAGAAGCATTACATAATCAATTAGTGCTCGACGAGAAATTTCTTCCAGAGTCTGAACCTGATTAGTAATATTAGTCTTCAGTCAGTGAATTTCTAAAACCTGCATTTCATAAAATAATGATATAAAAATATTATATCTGTCTTTTCCAGATCATTGTACCCCGGAATAATGTCCGCTTTTAAACAATTCGCCCAATATTTTTCGAGATATTTAACTTGTTTCCGTATTAAAATAAAATGTTTTGCCGATATGTCATTTGGATTCCCCCCTGTATAATTAAAGGTAAGTTTATCGCCATCGAACATGATCTTGTCCACCTTCATTCTCGAAACATTTCATCGAGACATTTTTAAATAAAATTACCGAATAGAGGAAGTATTTTAAAATAAAACAAATTCTGTGCATTGCTATGTTTTTTTAGAACAATAATGTGACAGTCTCGGCGATACATCCTGTCTTTACGAAGTGCGGCCCCTATTTTTCAGACTCGGAATCATTACGAACTCGGCATATGATTTAATATCATTGCAGATAAGCTGCTTCACGTTTACCTCAGTAATTATTTTTGACGAACTAAATTGAGAATGAAACAGAATTAATAAATAAATCCATCTGCTCCTTCCGGTCATTTTCGTAACAACTCGGGTGGATTTTTTCAAATTACGTTCAGTCTTCGGAATCATGAAATTTTAGAAGAAGAGACATACGAATCATGGCCTACGGTAAACAAATTTATAGTGTAGTTTAGGAAGTGGAAGGCACCCACAATGGGATTTTCTTGTCAACTTCCAATATCTGAAAAAGGCATGACAAATTGGTGGCGTCACTGGGGGCCGGGGGAGGGGTAGGTATTTGCCCCTTAAACACAGATTTTGCCCACATTTGCTTCCCACGTCCATAACACACACACACACACACACAAACTCTCTCTCTCTCTCTCTGTCTCTATCCCCCCCACCCCACCCCACCCCACCCCCGTAACCATGGCGTATTCACACCTCCCGTGAGTCAACGATCGACAGTATAATCTCTCCACTTTTAAATCTGATCCGCCGCGCCTGGAAAAATTCTCCCTTAAAATTTTATATATTTTCCTTTTTTTACAGCTTGTGGCCCTCATTAACGAGGGAGGGGAGCATTCCAATGAGGGGCCATAAACTATGTGACTGAAACAAAATATGGAAATTCACTAAATTCACAACGCCAATGGCCGAATTTGGCCAGCACTCAGGCTATACAAAAATCTGCATTCAAATTTTATTATGTTTAAGTTTTTGTTTCAAAAACATAGCTTATGACCCTTCATTGGAACGAGCTAGTGGATTTTGAGTCTTTCCATTGAGGGGTCCCAAGCTCTGTTTTGAGACAAAAAAATTCAAATTTTTAGTTGTTATTAAAGAATTTATCTTGCAAGTGCCACCTGGTCCTGTAGGCGGGTGGAGACTATTGGATCACCGGATTTATCTTCCTAGCATTTGGTACGTTTTTTCTTGGAAATAGTATGTTTATTTTCGTGGCTGGAAACTGGGTAGACTGATAACATTTTGGCCAGACGCTGTCGTCTGTATGTTGGTGTTTTGGTAATAATAATTCTCCCCAGCTAGCATGGGTTTCTTTTCAATAGATGCTTCAAATGCTTCGGCCCTTTGACAGATTAATAAGTAAATTAGCCTTAGAAAAGGTGTTGAACATATGACATACCAGTATACAATTATGCTGAATTAGCTACTTCTGTTCAGTGGCGTGTTAAATTAAATCCTTTGTTTGTTGTTAATCCCCAAGAAAATGTTAAAAGAAACGAAACACTTGCTATGTTTCATCATATCACACCCCCCAAATATAAAAATATTCACAGGAAACATTTTTAAAATCTCCTGAAAGTTAGTGCTTGCGCGGTCTGGAGTCCAATGATATTAGCTTCAAATAAGAGACTTCATTAGTTGAAACTTTGGATATTTAGTGCTTAACACGATGTCTTGATCAAGTAGTCCAATAATATTAGCTATGAACACGCGTCTCATCAAGCTTTATTTATTTTTTATTATTTGTTGCTAATATTATTGGTGGACTGTTTCATTATCCACATCATAGTATGATGCCGCAACACTACCACCGAGTTAGGGTGAGAACGGTTTGAGTTTCGCCGAATTGAATAGAGCATGCGTTTTGGCCCTAATCTTTTCAAAATCAGCCCCCCTCCCCCTCCAAAAAAAAAGAATGGGAGCCAAAACTCGTTTTATCACCAATATCAGTCACCGCTGATATGACCGATTCCCCGGGTTGAATAAGATGTCACAACATTGTTCTCATGACCATAAACTCAAGTAATGTATTCCTGGGTGGCGTCATTTCGTTCCCGTGGGGACACACTTCATCGATCGGAATGGTCCCGAGTTGAATTATGATACCGTGTTTTGAAGTAGCTCCAGGAAAAAGATGAGAGAAGCATGGATCGGGTTTACCCAAATTGGATCTGATCCGTGTTTTGAAGATAATCTCCCCCCGGGTTTGGGGTTCCATAGCGGCTGTCAGATAGAATAAAAAATGTGTTTTAATTTTTACATTTGGGGGGATTATCATGTTATATCCCGGACGAAAAGCAGATAAATTGCCAGTATGTTCAAAAAGAAAAATAAGTAGTTATCTGTACCCGTCCATTTCGGTTGAGAATCAGAATGTTTTTTTCAACAACAATGACCTCGATTAAGTGAGTTCAGACTATTTTATATCATGTAAATCCAATAGATGGAAGAGCCACACTGCTTCACGGGATCGTCAAAATTCAAATTTTTTTAAAAGATTTATTAGAACACAAAACGTGAATTATTGGACCGATTTTCACATTTAAAGGATTCTTTTGATCCAGAAAATTCTCTCCAAAAATATTTCAGGCACAGAAAAAGGATTTAGTGAAGAAAACTTATTATGTAAATTGCGAGGTGTTTTCCCAATCAACACTGATTAATGAGTAAATACCTGCTGTTATATAATCTTACATAACGCACTCAGTCGACATTGGAATAATTTTTTTATATGGAGTGTACACGTAATGTAATTTGCATAATTTCTGCACGAGAAAAAAACCTGTATTATATGTGATGTATTCCATGTTACTAAACATTCATTCAAAAATTTATTCAAATCAGAACTTCTGAAGTTGTACAGAAGTTCTGTACAAAAAACTGATTGCACAAATTTCGGTACAAAAAGGCTTGAATTTTGGACAGCACCCAAAAAACACTCCTTCTCGTCTCACGGTAATAACAAAGGTGCCAAGAAGTTTTGTAAAGATTGGTTTATAAATACGGCCTCTAGCCCAAGCTGTATTGAATAGTTGACTGACAGATGGACAGATGACCATGACAAAACCTGAAAGTTCAGTTAAAAATGACTAAAAACAAGAGGCCCCCCACGGGACCTGAAGCACTCACCTTGAATGTAAAATGTAGAGCTCCCCTATGAAGCCCCTTGATACAACCTATGCGGATTAATCTTAGTTAACACCTCTGGAGGATACTGAATACAAAATTTCTAATTCTTCAGCTACATGGCCAATTCTAGATCCCACAGGGAGCCCAAATATTAACCCAGGCTCTCAATTTGAACGAAGTTGAGTCTGACCTCCCTAGAGATGTTGTATACCAAACATGAAAGCATTCTGATTGTTGGACCTGAAGAAGAAAAATTTTAAAGAAAACACTTCATATCACACTAAGTTAAAACTTGGGCTACCACAACAAGCCCAAATATTAACCAATGGACCCGATTTGAACAAATTTGGATCTGAAGCCCCTAGAGATGTTCTATACCAAATATGAAAGCTTTTTGACTGGTGGATCTGAAGAAGAAGATTTTCAAAGAAATTTCCTCATATTGCCCTAAATTAAAATTTGAGCCACCACAGGGAGCCCAAATATTAACCCAGGGAACCAATTTGAACAAACTTGAATCTGACTCCCCTACAGATGTTGTAAACCAAATATGAAAGGATTCTGACAGGTGAATCTGAAGAAGATTTTTGAAGAAATCACCTCACATTGTACTAAGTTAAATTTCAGATTTCCATATGGAACCCAGATGTTAAGCCAGGCACTCGAATTGAACAAACTTGGAGCTGAACCCTAGAGATGTTGTATACAAAATATGAAAACATTCTGACTGGTGGATCTGAAGATTTTTAAAGAAATTTCCTCATATTGCACTAAGTTAAAATTTGGGTTACCATAGGGAGCCCAAATATATACCTAGGGACCCGATTTGAACAAACTTGAATCTGCCCCCCCCCCCCCCCCCCCCTCCCCCTAGAGATGTTGTGTACTAAATACTAAAAAATTCCATAGGAAGCCCAAATATTAACCTCGGGACTTGGTTTGAACAATCTTGAATCTGACCCTCATAACAATGACCAAAACATTAAATGAAAGTGTCAATGACAATGTACCTTAACTTGTCTGCATTGTGTTTGATGAAAGGGATAATGTTCAATGTATATGAAATGATTATGAAATAAGACAAGAATTGTGATAATTGGGAATATGTTAATTTCTGTTCCCTGTATGCTATGTTTTTAATAAAAATAATATGAGGCGTAGACTGTACTAAAGAACTGAGGGGTGGGTTAATGTGGCCTTCACAGTTAATGTATGTGATCCTCACAGTTAATGTATGTCAACAAAAGTTACCAAGTTACAGAGAAATTATTCCAAGACGAGTCATCCTATCAAGTTACAATGAAATCCCTTCATAAATATGTCCTGTAGACTGTGCTAAAGGTTTTCGGGGTTCAGGTCTCTGTAGCCATCACGGTTGACCGATTGCAACTAAAAGGGAATGCCTCATGTCGACATTATACTGAGTCATTCTACCAAGTCACAATGAAATCCCTTCACAAATACGACCTGTAGTCTGTACTAAAGTTTTTCGGGTTTTGGGCTCAGGCAGCCATCAAGGTTGAATGATCACGACCAAAAGGGGACATTCTCATCTGGAGTGATCCTATGAAGTTACAATGAAATCCCTTCCTAAATATGACCTGTAGATTGTGCTAAAGGTTTTCGGACTTCGGGCCCCTGTAGTCATCACAGTTGACCAATCACGACCAAAAAGGGGATGTCATCATCTAGGCATTATATTGAGTCAACCTAACAAGTTACAATGAAATCCTTCCATAAATACGACCTATTGACTATGCTAAATGTTTTCGGGTTTTGGGCTCAGGTTGCCATCACGTCTAAATGATCGCGACCAAAAGGGGACGTTCTCATCTAGACATTATTTGGAGTCAACCTACCAAGACACAATGAAATCCCTCCATAAATATGACCTGTAGACTGAGCTAAAGGTTTTCGGTTTTTGGGCTCAGACAGTCATCACGTGTGACAGATCGCGACCAAATGGGGAAGTTCTCATCTAAGCATCAAACGGAGTCATCCTACCAAGTAACAATAAAATCCCTCCATATTAAATATGACCTGCAGACTGTGCTAAAAGTTTTTGGGTTTCGTGCTTGGGCGGACATCATGGTTGACAGTTTATGACCAAAAAGGGACGTTCTCATCTAGACATTATACAGAGGCATCCTACCAAATTACAATAAAATCTCTTCATAGACTGTGCTAATGGTTTTCGGGTTTTGGGCTCGGGCAGCCATACCGGTTGACTGATCATGCCCAAAAGGGGACGTTCTCATCTAGATATGCTCCCAAACATGCATATGAAATTTTGTGATGATCAGACAAGAACTACGGGGTGTAGCCTGTGCCAAAGGAAAATGTGAATAGACTCACATACTCACAGACTAACAGACTCATAGACTTCTGCATGATGGCAATAGCTTATCTTGACTTTGTCAAGTTAAGATAAAAATTCTGACTGGTAGGTCTGAAGAAGAATTTTTTTTGAGAATATTGCGCATTTCACCCTGAGTTAAAAATTTGGGCTCCTGTATTGAGCACAAATATGAACCAATGGGCTTTATTTTAACACATTTGTATACACCCCCCCCCACCCCCCCCCCCACCCCCACCCCCCCCTATGAATGCTCTATACCGAATATCAAAAGATTCTGACCATTGGTTCTGAAGGAAAGATTTTTTTTAATTTTTGCAATGCTCTCAACAGAACACCGTAACAAAACAGATGGTAATTTTTATTTACCATTCAATTCTACTGGTCCTAAGGATGCTTCATACCAAACAACAGCTTTCTGTTCCATGTGGTTTGGGAAATATGGGTTTTAAAATATTTCTATTTTTAGCTCCTTGGTTTTCCATGGGGATGTGGGAATTTTTGCACGAGTACTTGTGACCAAATAATACCACAAACCAGAGGGCCTGAGGGTGCTCAC
Source organism: Pictodentalium vernedei (assembly GCA_031216915.1). Lineage (NCBI taxonomy): Eukaryota > Metazoa > Mollusca > Scaphopoda > Dentaliida > Dentaliidae > Pictodentalium > Pictodentalium vernedei. The sequence goes on along the minus strand of CM062291.1, from coordinate 8,797,521 downwards.
CTGACAAGGAAGCCTAAATATCAACCCAGGGAATGGATTTGAACAAGTTGCATCTGCCCCTCCTAAGAGTAGCTTATACCAAATATCATAAGATTCTGACTGGTGGATCTGGAAAAAAAAAACATTTTTAAAGAAAATTCCACATATTGAACTAAGTTATAATTTGGGCTCTCATAGGGAGCCCAAATATGAACCCAGGGAGTTGAATCTCACCTCCCTTAAGATGCATTTTTTAGTTACCTGTCTCATAACAAACCCATGTAAAAATTACATTTTAAAAAATAGCCAATTTTTCGAAGCCACTGTTTCCCATAATTCATCTGGTAATTTACCCCTATGTATCAGACTCCAACTTTGGGACCAAAACTTCAAATTGTCTTGTCCAACAAAAAGCCTAATGTAATCATATATCTGATACTAAAAATATATCTCTATTTTACATGGCCTAGTTTCAACATATGCACTATGTTTAGAATTTCACCCCTGTGCAAAAGTGCGAAACTCTAAAGCGGAACCTTAAAGAGAAAACAAGATTGATCTCCCCTTGGATTTCAAACGGGCAAAAGAATCTGGAGTCTATACTGAGTTGAATGAACAAAAACCACAAGTCTCTATTTTCAACCAGTAAAAAGACACAGCATGGCCTTTCTGACTGCCAAATGGCTTCTGCAGACAGTTTTTGCCTGATTTTCACAACCACACCACACCAACTGAACCCTTATTTTTCTCTGAGCTACTTCAGAGAGCATTTTTGTTATTACCACCAGCCACACTGACTACCCAGGACCTGTCAAGACCACTGTTAAATACAATCAAAATGTAAAACAATAAGCAGTAATAACCATTGCTTTGAGGGTGGGGTGTTGCTCTCTGGTATGATAAGATATGAAAGAGTAAACAGCTTAACGGACGAATGAAACACAGACATGACACCAATGACCAAAATGAAAAAGTAGACACCATGACTGCAAATCTCAGGTCAACAATAACAACCAGGCTGTTTATAATTGCATATATTTATCATGAATACAAGGCTCGGTGTTTAGGAAAGGCAGTGCTCTACCTTAATGTGTTTTCAAACTCTTGATGAAAATTCAAAACAGGTGCAAAATTAGGCAACATCAATAAATTTCTCCAAATTTCCACTTATTTCCTTCCAGTTGTGCTGAGATATCACTTGATGCATGTTAACTACCACTAACAATTGCACACAAACTGGAAATAATGAAAAGTTTTTTGAAAATGGTGTATTTATAACTCAAACACAAATAAAGAACTTCCTGGTTCAAGAATTGACACCGACAGCAAAATGCTCTTTAAGGTTCCGCTCCACAGTTTTCCAAGCATTTCCAAAAATGACATGCCATACACTCTCTTCAAATGCAAATATTCTGTAAGTTAGTTATCTAACCCATAACATGTATTACATTTCCCAAATCCACAAAAAACATATAACACTATCTGACTAAGTAGAAATAAACAATCTGAATGTGGGTGGAATAATTTATTGTCAAAGGCAAAACTTCAACCTGAAAAATTGCATGAAAAAATGCCGAAACCAGTCATTTTCAGCCACCCAGCAGTCTCAAAAGCAGAATTTTCCCACCAACCCCACCTACCTACCCCTGGGGCAGAGCATCCCCTGTTTCTAAAATGCCAAAAAAAATTATATGTTTCCGTTTCATTTTTTAGTTACCTGTCTCGTTACAAACCCATGTAAAAATTACATTTTAATAAATAGCCAATTTCTCAAAGCCACTGTTTCCCATAATTCATCTGGTAATTTACCCCTATGTATCAGACTCCAACTTTGGGACCAAAACTTCAAATTCTCCTGTCCAACAAAAAGCCTAATGTAATCATATATCTGATACTAAAAATATATCTCTATTTTACATGGCCTTAGTTTCAACTTATGCCCTATGTTTAGAATTTCACCCCTGTGCAAAAGTGCGAAAGTGTAAAGCGGAACCTCAGTCATTATTTTTTTTATTATTCTGAATAAAGATTCTGTTTTGATACAATTATTTACGGATTATTCTCTCAAGAAGAGGAACCAAAGTTCCTAACTTTTAACCCTTTACCTAACGAATCGCCTGCATCCACCCACGTAATCTGTAAATTCAGCAGTTGAAAAAATATTATTTTTCCAAAAATTTTAACAAAACCATATCATGTGACCCCTCCTTGGAACGAGCCCGTCGAGCTCGTTCCAAGGGGTCACATGATATGGTTTTGTTGAAATTTTTTGAAAAAATGATATTTAAAATAATAAATTTTGTTATCGTCTGCATTGGGTAAAGGGTTAATAGGGAAAGAAGTGAATGTCAAAACAAACACCGTAAATTAACTTTTCAATCAAATGTCCTAAAAGCGAACCATTTTGAATTGAATTCAGGTTTTAGCACAACTTGTTACAGTCTCACAGAAGATTATTGTTCTGGCATCCTCACTGTCCCACCATAAATGTTCATAGTGACCATACAGTTCATAAATTGAGGCCAGAAATTCCGGTAGACATTTTGCGTGGTCACATTATTTCACAATGCATAAGTCATTTGGTAAAGAAACTATGTCATCAAGTGCACATGCAACAATACTTCAGGTGTCTCCACTGGCATTGTTGGGAATCTTCTGCTGAAGTGGGTAATAATGCAAAAATTACTGAGCAGCATTATTGACTGCTGAAGGAGCATTGTGAAATGTTTAATGGGATTATATGGTGGATTAATTGACTGCAAAAGGAGCATTGTGAAATGTTTAATGGGATTATATGGTGGATTAACATAAAATTACTGAGCAGCATTATTGACTGCAGAAGGAGCATTGTGAAATGTTTAATGGGATTATATGGTGGATTAACATAAAATTTGTAGATGAGGTATAACATCTAAATATTGCCTTCTACAAATGTATAATCAGCTCTAAAACTCTAAAGATACTTACCGGCTTCACTTTATCTCCAGAGACCAAGTTATTAACTGGCTGCAATCCATCAAACAATTGATCATACTTCATCTTTTCTGAAGACTGAAAAAAAAGAATAAAAATGGCTGGTTACTCACAGGACATTAAAAGAAGAGGCCCCAAGAGTCCTTAATCGCTCACCCCAAGAGTCCTTAATCGCTCACCCCAAGAGTCCTTAATCGCTCACCCCAAGAGTCCTTAATCGCTCACCCCAAGAGTCCTTAATCGCTCACCCCAAGAGTCCTTAATCGCTCACCCCAAGAGTCCTTAATCGCTCACCCCAAGAGTCCTTAATCGCTCACCGGCTAAAGTGGTTCAAAGAAGTATTTGGGGTCACATTCAGTTAGACATGGTTCATCAACACTACAAAGGAATGAAGTCATGGGAGGCAAATTTTATGGAAAAACACCAAGGAATGGATCTGAACAAACCTGAATGTAACATGCACCCCCCTCCCCCACCCCACCCCTACCCATAGAGCCAAAATATTAAGCTAAGGACTCAAATTGAACAAACTTGAATCTGATCCCCCTTGAGATGTCATATACCAATTAGGAAAGAATTCTGACTGGTGGATATGAAGAAGGTTTTTAAAGAAATCACCTCATATTGCACTAAGTTAAACTTTGGACTCAAATAGGGAGCCAAAATATTAACCCAGGGTCCTGATTTGAACAAACTTGAATCTGACCCATCTGGAGATGTTGTATACCAAATATGAAAGGATTCTGATTGGTGGATCTGAAGAAGAAGATTTTAAAAGAAATTCCCTCATATTGCACTTAGTTAAAATTCAGGCTCCCATAGGTAGCCCAAATTAATAACACCGGGACCAGGTTTGAACAAACTTGAGTCTTACCCTCCAAGAGATGTTGTATACCAAATATGAAAGGATTCTGACTGGTGGATCTGAAGAAGATTTTTAAAGAAATTTTCTTATAGTGTACTAAGTTAAAATTTCGGCTCCCATAGGGAGCCCAAATATCAACCCATGGACTAGGATTGAACAAACTTGAATCTAACCCTCCTAGAGATGTTGTATACCAAATATGATAGCATTCTGACTACATGGTGTGAAGAAGAAGATTTTAAAAACAAGTCGGAACAGGACCCAAAATTTTCAGGCTTAAATTGTTTTTTTTCCATCTCAAAATTGAACAAAATGCATAAAAATCCCCCCAAAATGTCCAAATTTTGGTCCAAAATTTCGGAGTTCAAACCTGACCCCAAATTTTTTTTCATCTCAAAATTGAACAAAATGCATAAAAAAATTTCCGAATTTTCATCCAAAAGTCTGAACCCAAAATTTCCAAGCTGAAAAATTTTTTTTCTGTCTCAAAACTGAACAAAATATGCATTTTTTTTTAGAAAATTCCGAATTTTGGTCCAAAATTTCGGAGTCGGAACCGGACCCAAAATTTTCAGGCTAAAAATTTTTTTTTTTTTTTTTTTTTGGGGGGGGGGGGGGGGGGGGGGGGGTGGGGGGGGGCATCTCAAAATTTAACAAAACGCATAACAAATCCGAAACAAATTTTTTTTCTCAAACTTGGTCAAAAATTTCTAAGTCCGAACCAGCCTAAAAATTTTCAACTCAGGGACCCAATTTGAACAGACTTGAATCTGACCCCTCCTAGAGATGATGCTTACTAAATGTTAAAGGATTCTGCCTGGTGGATCTGAAGAAAAAGATTTTTAAAGAAATTTTCTCATATTGCACCAATTTAAAATTCAGACTCCCATACGGAACCCAAATATTAACCGAGAAACTTGATTTGAACAAACATGAATCTGGCCCCCCCTAGAGATGATGTATACCAAATATGAGAGGATTCTGACTGGTGAATCTGAAGAAGATTTTCAAACAACATTCCATGCATTGCACTAAGTTAAAATTTGGGCTCCCATAGGGAGCCCAAATATTAACCCAGCGACTCAATTTGAACAAACTTGAATCTGACACCCCTATAGATGTTGTATACCAAACATGAAAGGATTCCGAGTGGTCGATCTGAAGAATTTATTTGTTATTTATTTATTGGTGTTTTACGGTCACATATTTCTGCACAATGGCCAATCATGACCACGACAGTTTTACAGGTGGAGGAAGATGGAGTAACGGGAGAGAACCACCAAGCAACAGCAAGCAACTGTCAGCTCCCCAACATACTAACTCCACACAAGCAGGGTTAGCATTGGTTGAAGACAGGTGCACCATCGACGTGCAGTTCTCCTTAGTGCACATCGTCACCGTGCCCCCACATGGGCAATGGGGGTGAAGTGTCTTGCCCAAGGACTCAACGTGGTTGCCGCAGGTGGGATTCGAACCGAGGACTTCTCGGCTTGCAGCCTGCACCTCTACCTACTGACCCACCGCACCCCTCGATCTGAAGAAAATTTGTAAAGAAATTTCCACAATCTTTGGGCTCCAATAGAGAGGCCAAATACTAACTCAGGGACCCAATTTGAACAAATTTGAATCTGACCCCCTAGAGATGTTGATTACCAAATATGAAAGCATTCTGACTGGTGGATCTGAAGAAGAATATTTTTAAAGAAATTTTCTCATATTGCACTAAGTTAAAATTCAGCCTCCCATAGGGAACCCAAATATTAACCAAGAAACTCAATTTGAACACACTTGAATCTGGCCACCTAGAGATGATGTATACCAAATATGAGAGGATTCTGACTGGTGAATCTGAAGAAGATTTTTAAACAATATTCCATGCATTGCACTAAGTTAAAATTTGGGCTCCCATACGGAGCCCAAATATTAACCCAGCGACTGAATTTGAACAAACTTGTCTTAATTATTTGGTAAATCTCCCCGATAGCTGATGGTGTAAAGTAATGTTCCTGAGAACTTTCAACTCAAATATCAAGACGGGGTGGATGGTCCAAGTGAGGGAGCTAGTAGAAAACTACTCAATGGACATCTCGGACCTTGATGTTGGGGCAAACCAGGGCAAAAAGATGGTCAGAGAAAGGGTCATGGAGGATTGTAACCATAACTGGCGAGAGGGGGTCAAATCAAAGAGATCTTTGGGTGGCCTGCGTGATAAAGAGAAGCCTGGTTTTGAAGAGTACCTTGATGGCACCTTTGGGGGGTCACTGTTGTTCAAGCTGAGGTCGCGGTCCCTAGAGCTGAGCAGAAAAATTGGGAAAAACAGTGAAAAGGAGTGCCAGATGTGTAACGTGGGCGTGGTGGAGACCCTGGAACACTTTCTTAAAGAATGCCCAAAATACCAGTCTTAAAGAACAAGATTCACGGGGAGTATAATGGAGAAGTGGGATGGGAGAATGAAGGACATGTGGTTAGGGGGCGACTCAAAGGAGATTAATATACTAATCGTAGAGATTGGGAAGAATGGGGCAAGGGATGTCATCAAGCAGTTCGTCTCCCGAGTGTTGGGAGGAGAGAAGAAGCGCGGGAATAGGGAGGCAGTTGGTAGAACATGGGTAACATGGGTAACCAAGGCCTTCTCATACGAGAACCACGACAAATCAGCGGCCGGCCGAAGTGTTATTATTATATCAAGTTACATTGAAATCCCTTCATAAATATGGCCTGTAGACTGTGCTAAAGGTTTTCGGGCTTCAGGCCTGTGCTGCCATGATGGTTGACCGATTGCAACTAAAAAGAGGCGTCCTCATCTCGACATTATACTGAGTCATTCTACTAAGTTACAATGAAATCCCTTCAAAAATACGACCTGAAGTCTGCACTAAAGTTTTTCAGGTTTTGGGCTCGGGAAGCCATCATGGTTGAATGATCGCGACTAAAAGGGGACGTTGTCATCTGGGCTTGATCCTACAAAGTTGCAATAAAATCCTTTCATAAATATGACCTGTAGACTGTGCTCAAGGTTGTCGGGCTTCGGGCCCCTGTAGCCGTCACAATTGACCAATCATGACCAAAAGGGGATGTCATCAGCTAGGCATTATATGGAGTCAACCTAACAAGTTCCAATGAAATCCTTCCATAAATACGACCTAAAGACCATGCTAAAGGTTTTGAGGTTTTGGGCTTGGGCAGCCATCAAGGCTGAATGATTGCAACCAAAAGGGGACGTTCTCATCTAGACATTTTCTGGAGTCATCCTACCAAGTTACAATAAAATCCCTTCATAAATATGACCTGTAGACTGTGCTGAAGGTTTTCAGGCTTCAGGCCACTGTAGCCGTCACAGTTGCCCAATCACATCCAAAAGGGGACGTTCTCATCACGACATTATATGAAGTCAACCTACCAAGACACAATGAAATCCCTTCATAAATATGACCTGTAGACAGTGCTAAATGATCGCAACCAAAAGGGGACATTATCATCTGGAGTGATCCTACGAAGTTACAATGAAATCCCTTCATAAATATGGCCTGTAGACTGTGCTCAAGGTTGTCGGGCTTCGGGCCCCTGTAGCCATCACAATTGACCAATCATGACCAAAAGGGGATGTCATCATCTAGGCATTATATTGAGTCAACCTAACAAGTTACAATGAAATCCTTCCATAAATATGACCTATAGACTATGCTAAAGGTTTTTGGGCTTGGGCAACCATCAAGGCTTAATGACCACAATCAAAAGAGGACGTTTCCATTTGGACATTATTTGGAGTCATCCTACCAAGTTACAATGAAATCCCTTCATAAATATGACCTGTAGATTGTGCTAAAGGTTTTCAGGCTTTAGGCTTCTGTAGCTGTCACAGTTGCCCAACCACATCCTAAAGGGGACGTTCTCATCTAGACATTATATGAAGTCAACCTACCAGGTTACAAGGAAATCCCTTCATAAATATGACCTGTAGACTGTGCTAAAGGTTTTCGGGATTCGGGCCCTTGTAGCATCACAGTTGCTCAATCACGACCAAAAGGGGACGTTCTCATCTAGACATCATATGAAGTCAACCTACCAAGTTACAATGAAAACCCTCCATAAATATGGCCTGTAGACTGTGGCAAAGGTTTTCGGGTTTTGGGCTTGGGCAGTCGTCACGGTTAACAGATCGCGACCAAATGGAGAACTTCTCATCTAGACATCATACGGAGTCATCCTACCAAGTTACAACGAAATCCCTCCATATTAAATACGACCAGCAGACTGTGCTAAAAGTTTTTGGGTTTGGGCTTGGGCAGCCATCACGGTTGACAGATCATGACCAAAAGAGGACGATCTCATCTAGGCATTATACAAAGGCATCCTATCAACTTACAATAAAATCCCTTCATAAATACAACCTGTAGACTGTGCTAATGGTTTTCGGGTTTTGGGCTCGGGCAGCCATAATGGTTGACCGATCATGACCAAAATCTCATCTAGACATGACCCCCAAACCTGCATATAAAATTTTGTGTTAATCAGACAAGAACTACGGGGAGTAGCCTGTGCTAAAGGAAAATGTGAACAGACTCACAGACTTCCACACGCGTGATGGCAATAGCTTATCTTGACTTTGTCAAGTTAAGCTAAAAGGAATAAAATGGCTGGTACTCATAGGACATTGAAAAAAGAATAAAATGGCTGGTTACTCATAGGACATTGAAAAAAGAATAAAATGGCTGGTTACTCATAGGACATTGAAAAAAGAATAAAATGGCTGGTTACTCATAGAAAATTGAAAAAAGAATAAAATGGCTGGTTACTCATAGAAAATTGAAAAAAGAATAAAATGGCTGGTTACTCATAGGACATTGAAAAAAGAATAAAATGGCTGGTTACTCATAGGACATTGAAAAAAGAATAAAATGGCTGGTTACTCATAGAAAATTGAAAAAAGAATAAAATGGCTGGTTACTCATAGAACATTGAAAAAAGAATAAAATGGCTGGTTACTCATAGGACATTGAAAAAAGAATAAAATGGCTGGTTACTCATAGGACATTGAAAAAAGAATAAAATGGCTGGTTACTCATAGAAAATTGAAAAAAGAATAAAATGGCTGGTTACTCATAGAACATTGAAAAAAGAATAAAATGGCTGGTTACTCATAGGACATTGAAAAAAGAATAAAATGGCTGGTTACTCATAGGACATTGAAAAAAGAATAAAATGGCTGGTTACTCATAGGACATTGAAAAAAGAATAAAATGGCTGGTTACTCATAGGACATTGAAAAAAGAATAAAATGGCTGGTTACTCATAGGACATTGAAAAAAGAATAAAATGGCTGGTTACTCATAGAAAATTGAAAAAAGAATAAAATGGCTGGTTACTCATAGGACATTGAAAAAAGAATAAAATGGCTGGTTACTCATAGGACATTGAAAAAAGAATAAAATGGCTGGTTACTCATAGAAAATTGAAAAAAGAATAAAATGGCTGGTTACTCATAGGACATTGAAAAAAGAATAAAATGGCTGGTTACTCATAGGACATTGAAAAAAGAATAAAATGGCTGGTTACTCATAGGACATTGAAAAAAGAATAAAATGGCTGGTTACTCATAGGACATTGAAAAAAGAATAAAATGGCTGGTTACTCATAGGACATTGAAAAAAGAATAAAATGGCTGGTTACTCATAGGACATTGAAAAAAGAATAAAATGGCTGGTTACTCATAGGACATTGAAAAAAGAATAAAATGGCTGGTTACTCATAGGACATTGAAAAAAGAATAAAATGGCTGGTTACTCATAGAAAATTGAAAAAAGAATAAAATGGCTGGTTACTCATAGGACATTGAAAAAAGAATAAAATGGCTGGTTACTCATAGGACATTGAAAAAAGAATAAAATGGCTGGTTACTCATAGGACATTGAAAAAAGAATAAAATGGCTGGTTACTCATAGGACATTGAAAAAAGAATAAAATGGCTGGTTACTCATAGGACATTGAAAAAAGAATAAAATGGCTGGTTACTCATAGGACATTGAAAAAAGAATAAAATGGCTGGTTACTCATAGGACATTGAAAAAAGAATAAAATGGCTGGTTACTCATAGAAAATTGAAAAAAGAATAAAATGGCTGGTTACTCATAGGACATTGAAAAAAGAATAAAATGGCTGGTTACTCATAGAAAATTGAAAAAAGAATAAAATGGCTGGTTACTCATAGGACATTGAAAAAAGAATAAAATGGCTGGTTACTCATAGGACATTGAAAAAAGAATAAAATGGCTGGTTACTCATAGGACATTGAAAAAAGAATAAAATGGCTGGTTACTCATAGGACATTGAAAAAAGAATAAAATGGCTGGTTACTCATAGAACATTGAAAAAAGAATAAAATGGCTGGTTACTCATAGGACATTGAAAAAAGAATAAAATGGCTGGTTACTCATAGGACATTGAAAAAAGAATAAAATGGCTGGTTACTCATAGAAAATTGAAAAAAGAATAAAATGGCTGGTTACTCATAGAACATTGAAAAAAGAATAAAATGGCTGGTTACTCATAGGACATTGAAAAAAGAATAAAATGGCTGGTTACTCATAGGACATTGAAAAAAGAATAAAATGGCTGGTTACTCATAGAAAATTGAAAAAAGAATAAAATGGCTGGTTACTCATAGGACATTGAAAAAAGAATAAAATGGCTGGTTACTCATAGGACATTGAAAAAAGAATAAAATGGCTGGTTACTCATAGGACATTGAAAAAAGAATAAAATGGCTGGTTACTCATAGGACATTGAAAAAAGAATAAAATGGCTGGTTACTCATAGAACATTGAAAAAAGAATAAAATGGCCGGTTACTCATAGAACATTGAAAAAAGAATAAAATGGCTGGTTACTCATAGGACATTGAAAAAAGAATAAAATGGCTGGTTACTCATAGGACATTGAAAAAAGAATAAAATGGCTGGTTACTCATAGAAAATTGAAAAAAGAATAAAATGGCTGGTTACTCATAGAACATTGAAAAAAGAATAAAATGGCTGGTTACTCATAGGACATTGAAAAAAGAATAAAATGGCTGGTTACTCATAGGACATTGAAAAAAGAATAAAATGGCTGGTTACTCATAGAAAATTGAAAAAAGAATAAAATGGCTGGTTACTCATAGGACATTGAAAAAAGAATAAAATGGCTGGTTACTCATAGGACATTGAAAAAAGAATAAATGGCTGGTTACTCATAGGACATTGAAAAAAGAATAAAATGGCTGGTTACTCATAGGACATTGAAAAAAGAATAAAATGGCTGGTTACTCATAGAACATTGAAAAAAGAATAAAATGGCTGGTTACTCATAGGACATTGAAAAAAGAATAAAATGGCTGGTTACTCATAGGACATTGAAAAAAGAATAAAATGGCTGGTTACTCATAGAAAATTGAAAAAAGAATAAAATGGCTGGTTACTCATAGAACATTGAAAAAGAATAAAATGGCTGGTTACTCATAGGACATTGAAAAAAGAATAAAATGGCTGGTTACTCATAGGACATTGAAAAAAGAATAAAATGGCTGGTTACTCATAGAAAATTGAAAAAAGAATAAAATGGCTGGTTACTCATAGGACATTGAAAAAAGAATAAAATGGCTGGTTACTCATAGGACATTGAAAAAAGAATAAAATGGCTGGTTACTCATAGGACATTGAAAAAAGAATAAAATGGCTGGTTACTCATAGGACATTGAAAAAAGAATAAAATGGCTGGTTACTCATAGGACATTGAAAAAAGAATAAAATGGCTGGTTACTCATAGGACATTGAAAAAAGAATAAAATGGCTGGTTACTCATAGGACATTGAAAAAAGAATAAAATGGCTGGTTACTCATAGGACATTGAAAAAAAGAATAAAATGGCTGGTTACTCATAGGACATTGAAAAAAGAATAAAATGGCTGGTTACTCATAGGACATTGAAAAAAGAATAAATGGCTGGTTACTCATAGAAAATTGAAAAAAGAATAAAATGGCTGGTTACTCATAGGACATTGAAAAAAGAATAAAATGGCTGGTTACTCATAGGACATTGAAAAAAGAATAAAATGGCTGGTTACTCATAGGACATTGAAAAAGGAATAAAATGGCTGGTTACTCATAGAAAATTGAAAAAAGAATAAAATGGCTGGTTACTCATAGGACATTGAAAAAAGAATAAAATGGCTGGTTACTCATAGGACATTGAAAAAAGAATAAAATGGCTGGTTACTCATAGGACATTGAAAAAAGAATAAAATGGCTGGTTACTCATAGGACATTGAAAAAAGAATAAAATGGCTGGTTACTCATAGGACATTGAAAAAAGAATAAAATGGCTGGTTACTCATAGAAAATTGAAAAAAGAATAAAATGGCTGGTTACTCATAGGACATTGAAAAAAGAATAAAATGGCTGGTTACTCATAGAAAATTGAAAAAAGAATAAAATGGCTGGTTACTCATAGGACATTGAAAAAAGAATAAAATGGCTGGTTACTCATAGGACATTGAAAAAAGAATAAAATGGCTGGTTACTCATAGGACATTGAAAAAGGAATAAAATGGCTGGTTACTCATAGAAAATTGAAAAAAGAATAAAATGGCTGGTTACTCATAGGACATTGAAAAAAGAATAAAATGGCTGGTTACTCATAGGACATTGAAAAAAGAATAAAATGGCTGGTTACTCATAGGACATTGAAAAAAGAATAAAATGGCTGGTTACTCATAGGACATTGAAAAAAGAATAAAATGGCTGGTTACTCATAGGACATTGAAAAAAGAATAAAATGGCTGGTTACTCATAGAAAATTGAAAAAAGAATAAAATGGCTGGTTACTCATAGGACATTGAAAAAAGAATAAAATGGCTGGTTACTCATAGGACATTGAAAAAAGAATAAAATGGCTGGTACTCATAGGACATTGAAAAAAGAATAAAATGGCTGGTTACTCATAGGACATTGAAAAAGGAATAAAATGGCTGGTTACTCATAGGACATTGAAAAAAGAATAAAATGGCTGGTTACTCATAGAAAATTGAAAAAAGAATAAAATGGCTGGTTACTCATAGGACATTGAAAAAAGAATAAAATGGCTGGTTACTCATAGGACATTGAAAAAAGAATAAAATGGCTGGTTACTCATAGGACATTGAAAAAAGAATAAAATGGCTGGTTACTCATAGGACATTGAAAAAAGAATAAAATGGCTGGTTACTCATAGGACATTGAAAAAAGAATAAAATGGCTGGTTACTCATAGAAAATTGAAAAAAGAATAAAATGGCTGGTTACTCATAGGACATTGAAAAAAGAATAAAATGGCTGGTTACTCATAGGACATTGAAAAAAGAATAAAATGGCTGGTACTCATAGGACATTGAAAAAAGAATAAAATGGCTGGTTACTCATAGGACATTGAAAAAGGAATAAAATGGCTGGTTACTCATAGGACATTGAAAAAAGAATAAAATGGCTGGTTACTCATAGAAAATTGAAAAAAGAATAAAATGGCTGGTTACTCATAGGACATTGAAAAAGGAATAAAATGGCTGGTTACTCATAGGACATTGAAAAAAGAATAAAATGGCTGGTTACTCATAGGACATTGAAAAAAGAATAAAATGGCTGGTTACTCATAGGACATTGAAAAAAGAATAAAATGGCTGGTTACTCATAGAACATTGAAAAAAGAATAAAATGGCTGGTTACTCATAGGACATTGAAAAAAGAATAAAATGGCTGGTTACTCATAGAAAATTGAAAAAAGAATAAAATGGCTGGTTACTCATAGGACATTGAAAAAAGAATAAAATGGCTGGTTACTCATAGAACATTGAAAAAAGAATAAAATGGCTGGTTACTCATAGAAAATTGAAAAAAGAATAAATAATAACTAATTTAGAGAGGAAATATGTGCTCACTGACTTCACATTAAAAGAAAATTGAAAGCTATTGATAGACCCGAACAAACAATATCAATTAGTTAGTACGTGTTTAAAGTAAGCTATCAACAATTAACATACTGGAAAATTTATGCACTGATAAATGGCCCCTAACTGGTCACTATAGGATGTAAACAAAAACAGTGATGAATTCTTTGAGTAGATGACAATTTTAAGTTGGTTTTGGTGTTTTTGGTGATATCATGAAAATTTCTACTTTCCATTTTCTGCAAAACCCTGAAATTCAGTTTTGGCTTCCAAGACATTATTATTTTTTTTTTTTTTGTGCCTCTCCCCTAATGTGAGAAATAGATTTTGGAAAGAGTTACTGAAGCTCTTTTGGGTATATACTATAGCTGTTATAAACACGTGACTGTTACAGAAGCATCACCCACAGGACATCATGATAAATTTTCTGATATAATGGTCAGTATATCCTACTCATATATAGGTCAGTTTACCCTACTTATATATAGGTCAGACTAACCTACTTTCATATAGGTCAGTGTACCCTACTTACATATAGGTCAGGCTAACCTACTAACATACAGGTCAGTGTACCCTATTTACAGTTAGTGTTTTTCCCTTGCCCCATGGTGTAAATGTTGAGTTTGATATACACCAAGCCTTTACAAGTAGAAAAAATACACCAAGCCTTTAAAAGTAGACTGCAATACGTGAAAAATACACCAAGCCTTTAAAAGTAGACTTCAATACATGAAAAATACACCAAGCCTTTAAAAGTAGACCGCAATACATGAAAAATACACCAAGCATATAAAAGTAGACTTCCACATGAAAGATACACCAAGCTTTTAAACGTAGTCTGCAATACATGAAAAATACACCAAGCCTTTAATAGTAGACCGCAATACATGAAAAATACACTGTGCATACAAAAGTAGACTGCAATACATGAAAAATACACCAAGCCTTTAAAAGTAGACTGCAATTCATGAAAAATACACCAAGCCTTTAAACGTAGACTGCAATACATGAAAAATACACCAAGCCTTTAACAGTAGACTGCAATACATGAAAAATACCCTGTGGATATAAAAGTAGACTGCAATACATGAAAAATACACCAAGCCTTTAAAAGTAGACTGCAATACATGAAAAATACACCAAGCCTTTAAAAGTAGACTGCAATACATGAAAAATATACCAAGCCTTTAAAAGTAGACTGCAATACATGCAAAATACCCCAAACCTTTAAAAGTAGACTGCAATACATGAAAAATACACCAAGCCTTTAAAAGTAGACTGCAATACATTAAAAATACACCAAGCCTTTAAAAGTAGACTGCAATACATGAAAAATACACCAAGCCTTTAAAAGTAGACTGCAATGCATGAAAAATACACCAAGCCTTTAAAAGTAGACTGCAATACATGAAAAATACCCCAAGCCTTTAAAAGTAGACTGCAATACATGAAAAATACACCAAGCCTTTAAAAGTAGACTGCAATATATGAAAAATACACCAAACATATAAAAGTAGACTTCAATACATGAAAAATACACCAAGCCTTTTAAAAGTAGACTGCAATACATTAAAAATACCCCAAACCTTTAAAAGTAGACTGCAATACATGAAAAATACACCAAGCCTTTAAAAGTAGACTGCAATACATGAAAAATACACCAAGCCTTTAAAAGTAGACTGCAATACATGTAAAATATACCAAGCCTAATGTGAGAAATAGATTTTGGAAAGAGTTACTGAAGCTCTTTTGGGTATATACTATAGCTGTTATAAACACGTGATTGTTACAGAAGCATCACCCACAGGACATCATGATAAATTTTCTGATATAATGGTCAGTATATCCTACTCATATATAGGTCAGTTTACCCTACTTATATATAGGTCAGACTAACCTACTTTCATATAGGTCAGTGTACCCTACTTACATATAGGTCAGGCTAA
Source organism: Pictodentalium vernedei (assembly GCA_031216915.1). Lineage (NCBI taxonomy): Eukaryota > Metazoa > Mollusca > Scaphopoda > Dentaliida > Dentaliidae > Pictodentalium > Pictodentalium vernedei. The sequence continues at coordinate 8,781,805 of CM062291.1, read as the reverse complement.
CCTACTAACATACAGGTCAGTGTACCCTATTTACAGTTAGTGTTTTTCCCTTGCCCCATGGTGTAAATGTTGAGTTTGATATACACCAAGCCTTTACAAGTAGAAAAAATACACCAAGCCTTTAAAAGTAGACTGCAATACGTGAAAAATACACCAAGCCTTTAAAAGTAGACTTCAATACATGAAAAATACACCAAGCCTTTAAAAGTAGACCGCAATACATGAAAAATACACCAAGCATATAAAAGTAGACTTCCACATGAAAGATACACCAAGCTTTTAAACGTAGACTGCAATACATGAAAAATACACCAAGCCTTTAATAGTAGACCGCAATACATGAAAAATACACTGTGCATACAAAAGTAGACTGCAATACATGAAAAATACACCAAGCCTTTAAAAGTAGACTGCAATTCATGAAAAATACACCAAGCCTTTAAACGTAGACTGCAATACATGAAAAATACACCAAGCCTTTAACAGTAGACTGCAATACATGAAAAATACCCTGTGGATATAAAAGTAGACTGCAATACATGAAAAATACACCAAGCCTTTAAAAGTAGACTGCAATACATGAAAAATACACCAAGCCTTTAAAAGTAGACTGCAATACATGAAAAATACACCAAGCCTTTAAAAGTAGACTGCAATACATGCAAAATACCCCAAACCTTTAAAAGTAGACTGCAATACATGAAAAATACACCAAGCCTTTAAAAGTAGACTACAATACATTAAAAATACACCAAGCCTTTAAAAGTAGACTGCAATACATGAAAAATACACCAAGCCTTTAAAAGTAGACTGCAATGCATGAAAAATACACCAAGCCTTTAAAAGTAGACTGCAATACATGAAAAATACCCCAAGCCTTTAAAAGTAGACTGCAATACATGAAAAATACACCAAGCCTTTAAAAGTAGACTGCAATATATGAAAAATACACCAAACATATAAAAGTAGACTTCAATACATGAAAAATACACCAAGCCTTTTAAAAGTAGACTGCAATACATTAAAAATACCCCAAACCTTTAAAAGTAGACTGCAATACATGAAAAATACACCAAGCCTTTAAAAGTAGACTGCAATACATTACAAATACACCAAGCCTTGAAAAGTAGACTGCAATACATGAAAAATACACCAGGCTTTTAAAAGTAGACTGCAATACATGAAAAATACACCAAGCCTTTAAAAGTAGACTGCAGTACATGAAAAATATACCAAGCCTTTAAAAGTAGACTGCAATACATGAAAAATACACCAAGCCTTTAAAAGTAGACTGCAATACATGAAAAATACACCAAGCCTTTAAAAGTAGACTGCAATACATGAAAAATACACCAAGCCTTTAAAAGTAGACTGCAATACATGCAAAATACACCAAGCCTTTAAAAGTAGACTGCAATACATGAAAAATACACCAAGCCTTTAAAAGTAGACTGCAATACATGAAAAATACACCAAGCCTTTAAAAGTAGACTGCAATACATGCAAAATACACCAAGCCTTTAAAAGTAGACTGCAATACATGAAAAATACACCAAGCCTTTAAAAGTAGACTGCAATACATGAAAAATACACCAAGCCTTTAAAAGTAGACTGCAATACATGAAAAATACACCACACATGAAAAAGTTTCTGAAAAATCCTACCTTGCTTGAATAATTTCAAGCAGGTAATAATTTTCTCTCACTGTGGGAGCCTGTATTATCAAAATGAGGAATTTCCTTTAAAAATCTTCTTCAGATCCAGCAGTCAGAATGTTTTTATATTTGGTATGCAGTATCCTTAGAGAGGGGGGGGGGGGTTAAACATTTGAAAATTCCTTCCTACTGAATGCTTATAAAAAATCAAGTTCATGACTCATTAAAACTTAATCAGTGAAAGAGTTTTATTTACTGTAACTACCCACTGTACAGGAGACATGCATTAAAACTTAATCATTAAACAAGTTCTATTTACTGTAACTACCCACTGTACAGGAGACATGCATTAAAAGTTAATCAATAACAAGTTCCATTTACTGTAACTACCCACTGTACAGGAGACATGCATTAAAACTTAATCAATAACAAGTTCTTTTTACTGTAACTACCCACTGTGGGGACATGCATTAAAACTTAACCAATAAACAAGTTCTACTTACTGTTACTACCCACTGTACAGGAGACATGCTTTGTGATGGTGTAGTTGGCGGTGCAATGTCAACTGGACCCTGCAAAAATTATATAAAATTTCTTTTCTAACTCAACTAGTATTCAACTATACACTTCCCTTCGGATGGACTGAGCAGCAGACAAATGATGGAAGGATGGATGGATGGATGGATGGATGGATGTCCCCCACCCACTCTCCCACCAACAAAAGTATCAAGTCAAGTTTAGTAAGTTGTCAATATTTTTGCACTTCAGAAGCCTTACACCTTGGGCACTGATTACCAGGTTCAGACAGCTCACACCCCAGGCTTTGGTTCTGAGGCATCACACCCCAGGCATTGGTTACTGGTTCAGACAGCTCACAAGCAACGCATTGATTACAAGGTTCCAGGGTTCACACCCTAGGCATTGGTTACCAGGTTCCAAGGCCTCATACCCCAGGCATTGGTTACCAGGTTCTGTTGGCACACACTACAGGCATTGGTTACTAGGTTCCAAGGGCTCACACCCCAGGCATTAGCTAATCAGGTTCTGATGGCTCACACCTCAGGCATTGGTTACCGGGTTCAGACAGCTCACAAGCCAGGCATTGGTTACAAGGTTCTGGGGTTCACACCCTAGGCATTGGTTACCAGGTTCTGGGGACTCACACCCCAGGCACTGGTTACAAGGGTTCACACATCAGACATTGGTTACCAGGTTCCGAGAGCTCACATCCCAGGCATTGGGTACCGGGTTCCAAGGCTTCAAACCCCAGGCTCTGATTACCCGGTTCTAAGAGCTCACACCCCATTTATTGGTTATCAGGTTCTGTGGGCTCACATCCCAGGCATTGATTACTGGATTCTGAGGGCTCACACCCCAGGTATTGGTTACTTGGTTCCAAAGGCTCATACCCTAGGCATTGGTTAGAAGGTTTCAAGGGCTCAAACCCAGGAATTGGTTACCAGGTTCTGAGGACTCATACCCCAGGTCTTGGTTACCAGGTTCCGAGGGCTCACACCCCAGGTATTGGTTACCAGGATCCTAGGGCTCACACCCCAGGTCTTGGTTACTGATTCCGAGGGCTCACATCCCAGGTCTTGGTTAACAGGTTCCAAGGGGTCACACACTAAGTACTGGTTACCAGGTTCCTAGGGCTCACACCCCAGGTCTTGGTTACTGATTCCGAGGGCTCACATCCTAGGTCTTGGTTACCAGGTTCTGAAGGCTCACACCCCAGGTCTTTGGTTACCAGGTTCAGAGGGCTCACACCCCAGGTCTTGGTTACCTGGTTCTGAAGGCTCACACCTCAGGTCTTGGTTACTGGGTTCAGAGGGCTCACACCCCAGGTCTTGGTTACCAGGTTCTGAAGGCTCACACCTCAGGTCTTGGTTACCAGGTTCTGAGGGCTCACACCCCAGGTCTTGGTTACCTGGTTCTGAAGGCTCACACCCCAGGTCTTGGTTACCAGGTTCTGAAGGCTTACATCCCAGGTCTTGGTTACCAGGTTCTGAAGGCTCACACCTCAGGTCTTGGTTAGCAGGTTCAGAGGACTCACACCCCAGGTATTGGTTACCAGGATCCTAGGGCTCACACCCCAGGCCTTGGTTACCGATTCCGAGGGCTCACATCCCAGGTCTTGGTTACCAGGTTCCGAGGGGTCACACATCAGGTACTGGTAACCAGGTTCCTAGGGCTCACACCCCAGGTCTTGGTTACAGATTCCGAGGGCTCACATCCTAGGTCTTGGTTACCAAGTTCTGAAGACTCACACCTCAGGTCTTGGTTACCAGGTTCTGAGCGCTCACACCCCAGGTCTTGGTTACCTGGTTCTGAAGGCTCACACTCCAGGTCCTGGTTACCAGGTTCTGAGGGCTCACACCCCAGGTCTTGGTTACCAGGTTCTGAAGGCTCATACCCCAGGTCTTGGTTACCAGGTTCAGAGGGCTCACACCACAGCGATTAGTTGCCAGGTCCTATTATATTAGTAAAGCACAATCTGTTTACCACAATAATCGAGCATGACTCCACTTTCCGAGGGTTCCAACAGGAATAATGAATGGATCATAGTTTCTAACAAATCAACAGGCAGAGGCTAAAATATATAAGGATCAATAAAGGATTATATAAAAGTAAGCTTGGTTGTTTGAAGAAAGATGAAAAAGCAAGAAATTTATTGTAATCACATGATAAGAAATGTCAGGATGGATCAGGATAAATGTCAATGGTTTGAAGGTACAACTGTAAGAGGGTCAATGTTAAAGTGTTAAGAGTACTTCAAACTACATACTTCAGCCTCTAAACTCCTAATTCTGGCAGGCTTTTTAATCAGTTTTTGAAACCTAATGTATAAAAAGGAATATATGGATTGTTGTAAAGCAGTTTGTACAACTTCAGGATGACGTCAATGAAAAGTCTCTGGCAAGTCACTGCCGAAATGTTTAAACGCTGGAATTTATTTAATTAAATATGAGCTCTGACATATAATAGATTAAATGCCTGTATTGGATGTACCAAAGCCAAATAGGTCTATAAACAATCTCAGAGCTGCAAGTGTAAGTTAATGAGTTCAAACAGGGCTGTGAAAAAATAACACTTTTGAGCAATTTTTCTATCCTAGAGTTGGAGGTGTAAGTTATTGAGTTCAAACAGGGCTGTGATATAATTACACTGTTGAGTTCAAACAGGGCTGTGATGAAACTAGAGGTCTGACAGTCCGGGATGAGCCTGTCCATACCTCATGCTGCCATGATTATTCTAAGTATTTATTATTTATTTATTTATTGGTGTTTAAAGTCACATATATTTGCACAATGGCTAATCATGACCACAACATGAGTATCAACTCAAGACCAGGAGTGAGCATTAATAAGCCAAGTTGCCCATTTTAGAGAGGGTTTGCACCTCCCAAGCATTGGTCCTGGGTGCTAATATGATATTATTGTGGTTATCAAGCTGGGTTGTGGTTAACTTTATGTTCAATAAATCTAGGAGTAGCAGCATAAAACACCATTTGTACATTCAAAAAATCTAGGAGTGGCAGCATAAAACACCATTTGTACATTCAATAAATCTAGGAATAGCAGCATAAAACACCATTTGTTCATTCAAAAAATCTAGGAGTGGCAGCATAAAACACCATTTGTTTGTTCAATAAATCTAGAAGTAGCAGCATAAAACACCATTTGTACATTTAATAAATCTAGAAGTAGCAGCAAAAAACACCATTTGTACGTTCAGTAAATCTGGGAATAGCAGCATGAAACACCATTTGTACATTCAATAAATCTAGGAGTAGCAGCATAAAACACCATTTGTACGTTCAATAAATTAAGGAATAGCAGCATAAAACACCATTTGTATGTTTAATAAATCTAGGAGTAGCAGCAAAAAACACCATTTGTACATTCAATAAATCTAAGAGCAGCAGCATAAAACACCATTTGTTCGTTCAATAAATCTAGGAGTGGCAGCATAAAACACCATTTGTACATTCAATAAATCTAGGAGTAGCAGCATAAATCACCATTTGTACATTCAATAAATCTAGGAGTAGCAGCATAAAACACCATTTGTTCGTTCAATAAATCTAGGAGTAGCGGCATAAAACACCATTAGTGCATTCAATAAATCTAGGAGTAGCAGCATAAAACACCATTTGTACATTCAATAAATCAAGGAATAGCAGCATAAAACACCATTCGTACGTTCAATAAATCTAGGAATAGCAGCATAAAACACCATCTGTTCATTCAATAAATCTAGAAGCAGCATAGAACACCATTAGTTAGTTATTTATGTTTAAGGTCACATATATATGCACAATGGCTAATCATGACCATGACAGTTTTACGGGTGGGGGAAGCCGGAGTACCCGGAGAGAACCACCAAGCAACGACGAGCAGCTGCCAGCTCCCCAACATCGTAACTCCGCACTGCAGCACAGGCAGGGTTAGATTGGTTGAAGACATGCGTACCATCGACATGCAGTACGCCTTAGTACATGGCGTCATCGTGCCCCCACGCAGGCAATGGAGATGAAGAGTCTTGCCCTTGGACACAACGCGGTTGCTGCAGGTGGAATTCGAACCGAGGACCTCTCGGCTTGCAGCCTGCACCTCTACCTACTGAGCCACCGTGCTCCCAAGAACACGATTAGTGCATTCAATAAATCTAGGAGTAGCAGCATAAAACACCATTTGTACATTCAATAAATCAAGGAATAGAAGCCTAAAACACCATTCGTACGTTCAATAAATCTAGGAATAGCGGCATAAAACACCATCTGTTTATTCAATAAATCTAGGAGTAGCAGCATAAAACACCATTTGTTCGTTCAAAAAATCTAGGAGTAGTGGCATAAAACAAACTCTCTCTAGGCCCCAATTTAAGAGAACTCTTGTTGAAGAGTTCTTTGATTTGTACCAGTCAACAGTAAATTGTAATAACCCATGGTGTCCTGATTGCTAATCGTAACCCCCCCCCCCCCCCCAAAAAAAAAAAGAAACAAATAAAAATAAAAAACAAAAAAAAAAACTGCCACCAACGTATTTCTGTAACAGCAAACGCCTATAAAAGATCGTTTCGTTCTTTGCCTACGTGAGAATGAGAAACACTATATCCCTCGCCGAATGGTTGATTAGTGTACTACTTATTGTTTTAATTATTGTTTTAATTATTGTACTAATTAACAAGTCATGTCCCTTGTCTACCTCATTGTATAGAGGTGGGACGCTACAGAGGTATCAGTGGTTAATTCTCCACCCTACAAATTTTGATAACTCGTGAATATGGGCCGCAGGAACTGGGGATGGTTTGTTTTGTTTTTTTTTCTTCGTCCCGTGGGGGTTGGTCTTATCCAACGGTTCATGGACTGGCGGCCTTATTGACGCCATTTGTAATCAATGTTTCGGGGGGTTGATTTGCCCTCTCGTACATTGGTAGCGTTTCTCTCACAAACCGTTTATTATCCACCATAATATTATTCCAAAAGAGGTTCTAGCACTAAACCTAATGTGCCAATGATAGAAACTATAACCCTTACCATATAGCCCTTCCTGTATAGCCCTTACCGAATTGTTGCCTAGTGTATTACTTATTGTATTAATTATTGTACTAAACAAAAAAGTTGTCTACATCCTTGTAGAGTGGTGAGGGAGGACGCTACAGAGGTATCAGTGGTGAATTTTCCACCCGACAAGTTTCTAATAACTGGCGAATATAGGCCACAGGAACTGGCGATGGGTTTTCGGTCGTAGGGGTTGGTCAAATCCAACGGTTCGCGGACCGACGGCTCATCGGCGTTTTTGTATTCTATGTTCGAGGGGTTGATATGCCCACACGTACATTGGTAGCGTTTCTCTCACAAACTGTTTACTATACCCCATAGTATCTTTCCAAGAAGAGGTTCCATCACTAAACCTAATGAGCCATCAACACAAATCTTGCTGTCAAGAATATACTTTTCGTCAAAAGGGAATCGCAGGAAGACAGCCTCTCAGGCTATGCCATTTCCTTGCAGCGCGTTCAACTATAACCTGTTTTATTGATATCTTGTATATTCTTATGCTGCAAATAAATCAATCAATCAATATTTTTTAAAACACCATTTGTACGTTCAATAAATCAAAGAATAGCAGCATAAATCACCATTTGTATGTTTAATAAATCTAGGAGTAGCAGCATAAAACACCATTTGTATGTTCAATAAATCTAGGAATAGCGGCATAAAACACCATCTGTTTGTTCAATATATCTAGGAGTAGCAGCATAAAACACCATTTGTTCGTTCAAATGAAAGAGTCAATGACTCTGTAGCTCAACTTGGATATGACAGAAATTAGTACTTGCTGTGACCAAGACAACTGAATAATGAATGTGACAGGAATTAGTATTTGTTTTGGCCCAGTCAACAATAATAAAAGAATTACAAGGTGACTGTAATGGACTACAGATTAAGACCAATCATTGTAGATTATTATTTTTGTGTGGAAATTTTCAGTCCCAAACAAAATATTTTCAGACTAAAATTTTTTCTTCTTCTTCTTAAAATTGACCAAAATGCATCAAAACACAAAAAACTAATTTCCGGATTTTGGTCCAAAATTTTCTAAGTCCCACCCGGACCCCTAATTTGCATAATTTATTCACGAGAAAAACTCTGTATTATATGTAATGTATCCCATGGTACTAAACATTCATACAAAAATTTATTCAAATCAGATCTTTCATTTGGAAGTTCTGCGCAAAAATCTGATTGCACTTAATTTTGAACAAAATGGCTGCTAGCGGCCATCTTGAATTTCAGACTGGACCCAAAAACACTCCTTCTCGTCCCACAGTGATAACAAAGGTACCCAAGAAGTTTCGTTAAGATCGGTTCATAAATATGGCCTCTAGCCCGAGCCGTATTGGGATTTGCACTCACAGTGCTGAAAGTAACACTAAATAAATCAAAGTTAGCCTAATTTGCATAATTTACGCACAAGAAAAAAACCTGTAATATATGTAATGTATCCCATGGTACTAAACATTCATACAAAAAATTATTCAAATCAGAGCTTTCATATGGAAGTTCTGTACAAAAAACAGATTTCGGCATCGTCGGTACAAAATGGCTGCTGGCAGCCATCTGGAATTTGGGACTGTACCCCAAAACACTCGTTCTCGTCCCACGGTCATAACAAAGGTACCCAAGAAGTTTCGTAAAGATTGGTTCATAAATACGGCCTCTAGCCCGAGCCATAGCAGCTTGGCACTTACAGCTCTGAAAGTAGCACTAAATAAATCAAAGTTAGTCTAATTTGCATAATTTACGCACGAGAAAAAAACCTGTATTATATGTGATGTATCCCATTGTACTATACATTTATACAAAACTTTATTCAAATCAGAACTTTCATACAGAAGTTCTGTACAAAAAACTGATTTTTGCATCATCGGTACAAAATGGCCACTGGCAGCCATCTTGAATTTCGGACCACACCCAAAAACACTCGTTCCCGTCCCAAGGTCATAACAAAGGTACCCAAGAAGTTTCGTAAAGATTGGTTCATAAATACGGCCTCTAGCCCGAGCCATAGCAGCTTGGCACTTACAGCTCTGAAAGTAACGCTAAATAAATCAAAGTCAGTCTAATTTGCATAATTTACGCACGAGAAAAAAACCCGTATTATATGTGATGTATCCCATGGTACTAAACATTTATACAAAACTTTATTCAAATCAGAACTTTCATACAGAAGTTCTGTACAAAAAACTGATTTTTGCATCATCGGTACAAAATGGCCACTGGCAGCCATCTTGAATTTCGGACCACACCTAAAAACACTCGTTCCCGTCCCAGGGTCATAACAAAGGTACACAAGAAGTTTCGTAAAGATCGGTTCATAAATACGACCTCTAGCCCAAGCCATAGCCAATTGTTGATGTACGGACAGATGGACAGACGGACGGACGGACAGACGGACAGACGGACGGACGGACGACGGACGACGGGCCATGACAATAGCTCAAATTTGACTTCGTCAAAGTTGAGCTAAAAATCTAGGAGTAGCGGCATAAAACACCATTTGTATGTTCAATAAATCTAGGAGTGGCAGCATAAAACACCATTTGTACATTCAATAACTCTAGGAATAGCAGCATAAATCACCATTTGTATGTTTAATAAATCTAGGAGTAGCAGCATAAAACAACCTTTTGTATGTTCAATAAATCTAGGAGTAGCAGCATAAAACACCATTTGTACATTCAATAAATCAAGAAATAGCATAATAAAACACCATTTGTGCGTTCAATAAATCTAGGAGTAACAGCATAAAACACCATTTGTACCCTCAATAAATCGATGAGTAGCAGCATAAAAACTTTTCTGGTTTCGGCAAACGGTATTTGCTGATATTTACCCAAACTACTGGTGGGTAAACTGATAGGCGGATATCAGCCAATGGCCAATTGTATATTGATTAAAAATACTGATAGGATATCAGCCAATGGCCAATTGTATATTGATTAAAAATACTGATAGGATATCAGCCAATGGCAGATTGTAAATAATTAGAAATACCAATATGCAGATATTAGCCAATAGCTGATTGTATATCGATTAGAAATACCAATACACAGATATCACCCAATAGCTGACTGCATATAATTAAAAAATACCAATACACAGATATTAGCCAATAGCTGGTTGTATATAATTAGAAATACCAATATGCAGATATCAGCCAATAGCTAATTGTATATCGATTAGAAATACCGATATGCAGATATCAGCCAATGGCTGATTATATATAATTAGAAATACCAATACCCAGATATCAGCCAATAGCTGATTGTATATAATTGGAAATACCAATACGCAGATATTAGCCAATAGCTGATTGTATATAATTAGAAATACCAATACGCAGATATTAGCCAATGGCTGATTATATATAATTAGAAATACCAATACCCAGATATCAGCCAATAGCTGATTGTATAATAATTAGAAATACCAATATGCATGTATCAGCCAATAGCTGATTGTATAACGATTAGAAATACCAATATGCATATATTAGCCAATAGCTGATTGTATATCAATTAGAAATATCAATATGCAGATATTAGCCAATAGCTAATTGTATATCGATTAGAAATACCAATATGCATATATTAGCAAATAGCTGATTGTATAACGATTAGAAATACCAATATGCATATATTAGCCAATAGCTGATTGTATATCAATTAGAAATATCAATATGCAGATATTAGCCAATAGCTAATTGTATATCGATTAGAAATACCAATATGCATATATTAGCCAATAGCTGATTGTATAACGATTAGAAATACCAATATGCATATATTAGCAAATAGCTGATTGAATATAATTAGAAATACCAATACGGAGATATTAGCCAATAGCTGATTGCAAATAATTACAAATACCAATATGCAGATATCAGCCAATGGCTGATTATATATAATTAGAAATACAAATACCCAGATATTAGCCAATAGCTGATTGTATAACGATTAGAAATACCAATATGCATATATTAGCCAATAGCTGATTGAATATAATTAGAAATACCAATATGCAGATATTAGCCAGTAGCTGATTGCATATAATTAGAAATACCAATACGCAGATATTAGCCAATAGCTGATTGTATATAATTAGAAATACCAATATGCAGATATTAGCCAATAGCTGATTGCATATAATTAGAAATACCAATATGCAGAAATTAGCCAATAGCTGATTGCATATAATTAGAAATACCAATATGCAGATATTAGCAATAGCTAATTGTATATCGATTAGAAATACCAATATGCAGATATCAGCCAATGGCTGATTATATATAAATAGAAATACCAATATGCAGATATCAGCCAATGGCTGATTATATATAATTAGAAATACCAATACCCAGATATCAGCCTAAGCTGATTGTATAACGATTAGAAATACCAATATGCATATATTAGCCAATAGCTGATTGTATATAATTAGAAATACCAATATGCATATTTTAGCCAATAGCTGATTGCATATAATTAGAAATACCAATACGCAGATATTAGCCAATAGCTGATTGCAAATAATTACAAATACCAATACGCAGATATCAGCCAATGGCTGATTATATATAATTAGAAATACAAATACCCAGATATTAGCCAATAGCTGATTGTATAACGATTAGAAATACCAATATGCAGATATTAGCCAATAGCTGATTGCATATAATTAGAAATACCAATACGCAGATATTAGCCAATAGCTGATAGCATATAATTAGAAATACCAATATGCAGATATTAGCCAATAGCTGATTGTATAACGATTAGAAATACCAATATGCAGATATTAGCCAATAGCTGATTGCATATAATTAGAAATACCAATATGCAGATATTAGCCAATAGCTGATTGCATATAATTAGAAATATCAATTTGCAGATATTAGCCAATAGCTGATTGTATAACGATTAGAAATACCAATATGCAGATATTAGCCAATAGCTGATTGCATATAATTAGAAATACCAATACGCAGATATTAGCCAATAGCTGATTGCATATAATTAGAAATACCAATACGCAGATATTAGCCAATAGCTGATTGTATATAATTAGAAATACCAATACGCAGATATTAGCCAATAGCTGATTGCATATAATTAGAAATACCAATAAGCAGATATTAGCCAATAGTTGATTGTATATCAATTAGAAATACCAATATGCAGATATTAGCCAATAGTTGATTGTATATCAATTAGAAATACCAATATGCATATATTATTTATTTTTTTTATTGGTGTTTAAGATCACATACTTATGCACAATGGCTAATCATGACTGTGACAGCTTTATGGGTGGAGGACACCGGACTACCCGGAGAGAACCACCGAGCAACGACGAGCAGCTGCAAGCTCCACAATATCGTAACTCTGCACTGCAGCACAGGCAGTGTTAGATTGGTTGAAGACATGTGCACCATTGGTGTGCAGTATGCCTTAGCACATGGCGTCATCATGCCCCCATTTGGACAATGGGGGTTAAGTGCTTTGCCCAAGGACATGGCGCGGGAGTCTGAATCGATCGCTCAGATGGTCACCCATCCGAGGACTAACTGGGCTTGATGTTGCTTAACTTCGGTAATCTGATGAGAACCGGTTACCACAATGGCAACACACCCACACGCATACATTAGCCAATAGCTGATTTATATCAAGTAGAAATACCAATATGCAGATATCAGTCAATAGCTGATTGTAAATTGATTAGAAATACCAATACGCAGATATATGCCAATTGCTGATTGTATATCGATACGAAATTTACATGAGAATGATATATATATATATATTATACCTCACATGACTTCTTTGCATTCTGATTGGCTGAAAGGTGATATCCTATTTTGTGTAGTTGTCCAGCACAGAGCTGAAGGGTCACTACATGTGGGCATTATATGTTTTCTATTTTTAGCACAGGCACTATATGCATTTTCTGGTTATAAAAACGTACAAAGCAACGATTTATCCAAAATGGTGACACAAAATCTCGGCCACCAAGTAGACAATTCGATTTACATAAAAAATATACACTTCGTTTTTGTAGTGTCGCAAGAATAGCCGCAAAGTTTTCCGAGGTGATTCGTTCCGATCAAGAAACATTCTCCGGTGCTTCGTTGGCATGTACACGTTTTCAATCATCCCAGTTTTTAAAGTCTTCTGGAAGAAAAATAACCATTTCCACAGGTTCACATCTCTATTTTGTCATTTTATGTTTTTAAAATGGGTAAGCAAATAAATGATTGAACTTGAATTCATTCATCCAGTGTTTCTGAACCTAATTTCCACCCAGAGTCGTTTATGTGAGAAAAATGTGTGAATATTGACAAATTGTTTGATCGTTGTCATCGCAATAAAAATAGCTTTCGCTGACACGAGAACTGATACTTGTGTTTGTCTTGCGTAATTCGAGAATTGGGGGAGTACTATTTTGCTTATCGCTTTGTTGACATTCTTTCGTAAGTCCAATTTTGTATCTTCTGCTTTATCTCAATTAGTATTTCGGTCAATATTTTGAAATTAGCAGGGGAAAATGGCAACATCTTCTAGATTTGGAAATGATGATGAGGAGGAATTTATTGAAGACTATTTATTTAGCAAAAAAATGAAAGAATCGACTCAGTTTGCCCTACGTACAGAGTTTCTGTACCGAGAAACACATTGAATGTAACCTGGACATTACGAGTGCTAGTGACATTGATAAGCTTTTGGTAAATTTTTTTTTGAACATTCGGACAAAAAATGATGATTATTACACTAAATCAAGTTTGATTGTGATCAAGCAAGGTATAACAAGGTATCTAAAACACCAAAGAAAATTTGATATTTAATTAATGACAGAATTTGCTGGCATTCTGGAAGCCTACAAAGCAATGATTACAAAATGTAGAGTAGTTAGTAAGGACCGTATAGTTCACAAAGAGGTCATTTCTATGACTGACATGAAGAAACTTTACATAAGCACAATATTTGACCATTCGATACCAGCAGGCTTAGTGAATAAAACATTTTTCGATACAGTCTTCTATTTCTGTTGAAGGGAAAGAGAAAACTTAAGGGAACTGAAGCCAAGAGATTTTGAAATAAAAAGTGATTCAGAAGGAAAACGCTATGTTGCAAAAGTAACATCAGAAAAACTTAAGAATTATCAGGGTGATATTGTGACAAATGAAGGCACAGGCGGGCACATGTATGAAGCAAAACAACTGGGATGCCCAGTTGCTTCATTTGAAAAGTATTTACAAAAGCGGAATCCGAAATGCACAGCTCTATTGCAACATCCACGTGATTCATTTAATGATGATGACCATATTTGGAACAGAAATGAACCAATGGGAAAAAATTACTTAGGTGAAATGATGCCCATGTTCTCCAAAAAGGCAGGCCTTGATAAAATTTATACGAATCATTGCATCCGAGCGACTGCAATAACAATTCTCAGTAGTGAAGGTTTCGAAGCTAGGCACATTGCAACAGTTTCTTTACACAGAAACCCACAATCAATAAGTTACTGTTCAGACTCCACCGAAGCACAGAAAAAAGATATGTCGGATGCTATACCATCATGTAATAATAAATCAACATCATCAGCCAATAAAAACTTAGCAGATACTGTTAACATTACTGGTGCAGAAAATATCTGAGATACTGAGGAAACTTCAGATGAAGTGTTATTGCAAAGTCCTGAAGTTACTGATCTGATTCCACAAAAGGAGGAAACACTTAAAAGCGCCACCTACCAAGCCACATACAGTTTCAATAAGTGTGTTGTGCATATTCATAACACGGTCCCTGGCAGAGGCATGGAATAGTATCACTGTGTCGAACAATTATCAATGATATAGATGAAGTGTTATTGCAAAGTCTTGAAGTTACTGATCTGATTCCACGAAAGGAGGAAACACTAAAAAGTGCCACCTCCCAAGCCACATACAGTTTCAATAAGTGTGCTGTGCATATTCATAACACGGTCCCTGGCAGAGGCATGGAATAGTATCATTGTGTCGAACAATTATCAATATCCACACATTATTCTCATTTCTCCTTTATTGCTTAAAATAAAAACATCATTACATGTTTACAATTTGGACTGTAGATTATTTGGTTAATTTGCATTTTCGGGTTGTTCAATATAATATATGCATGGCTTGGAGTTGACTACGCCCATATAGTGCCCAGTGATGTGGTGTAGTTCCCTCCGCTTCGCGTAGGGAATTACACCACTCCACTGGGCACTATATGGGCATAGACAACTCCAAGCCATGCACTATTCCTTAATTAGTACAGCACCTCTATTCATACTCCTCTGAAGGCCAAACTGAATGACTGATTTTTTTAGGTCTCGTTTCTCTCTGTGTTATTCCACTATGAGGGCCTTAGTAAAAAGATAATTGTTTATTTAGGTGTCCTACCTCTATCCTAACAACCTTCAACCTTATACCACATGATCAACTCTCATTCATCCATACATTCACAACTCCAGATGTTCTTCACAGCAGCCCAGATTTTAATAGCGGGGATCAACTTTGTTATAACTTAACTAAAACATTAGAAAGAAAAAAAATAATCGTTTACAAACCAGATTTGGTGGTGGTGTTTCAAATGTAAGTTTTGTATTCGACACCTCTTGGCCATTCTGTGAGAGAGATATGAGCTTCAGAGCTACAAAAAATCCCGACTTCTCTAGGTAGCCCTTGCCACCTGGATCAGAAAGATCCCATATCTGAAATTATAAATAACATAAGAGCATCATGTGATAGATTTTTATAAATAACATGAGAGTATCATGTAGAGATTATAAATTATAAATAACATGAGAGTATCATGTAGAGATTATAAATTATAAATAATATGAGAGTATCATGTAGAGATTATAAATTATAAATAACATGAGAGTATCATGTAGAGATTATAAATTATAAATAACATGAGAGTATCATGTAGAGATTATAAATTATAAACAACATGAGAGTATCATGTAGAGATTATAAATTATAAATAACATGAGAGTATCATGTAGAGATTATAAATTATAAACAACATGAGAGTATCATGTAGAGATTATAAATTATAAATAACATGAGAGTATCATGTAGAGATTATAAATTATAAATAACATGAGAGTATCATGTAGAGATTATAAATTATAAATAACATGAGAGTATCATGTAGAGATTATAAATTATAAACAACATGAGAGTATCATGTAGAGATTATAAATTATAAATAACATGAGAGTATCATGTAGAGATTATAAATTATAAACAACATGAGAGTATCATGTAGAGATTATAAATTATAAATAACATGAGAGTATCATGTAGAGATTATAAATTATAAATAACATGAGAGTATCATGTAGAGATTATAAATTATAAATAACATGAGAGTATCATGTAGAGATTATAAATTATAAACAACATGAGAGTATCATGTAGAGATTATAAATTATAAATAACATGAGAGTATCATGTAGAGATTATAAATTATAAACAACATGAGAGTATCATGTAGAGATTATAAATTATAAATAACATGAGAGTATCATGTAGAGATTATAAATTATAAATAACATGAGAGTATCATGTAGAGATTATAAATTATAAATAACATGACAGTATCATGTAGAGATTATAAATTATAAATAACATGAGAGTATCATGTAGAGATTATAATTATAAATAACGTGAGAGTATCATATAGAGATTATAAATTATAAATAACATGAGAGTATCATATAGAGATTATAAATTATAAATAACATGACAGTATTATGTAGAGATTATAAATTATAAATAACATGACAGTATCATGTAGAGATTATAAATTATAAATAACATGAGAGTATCATATAGAGATTATAAATTATAAATAACATGAGAGTATCATATAGAGATTATAAATTATAAATAACATGAGAGTATCATATAGAGATTATAAATTATAAATAACATGACAGTATCATATAGAGATTATAAATTATAAATAACATGAGAGTATCATGTAGAGATTATAATTATAAATAACATGAGAGTATCATATAGAGATTATAAATTATAAATAACATGACAGTATTATGTAGAGATTATAAATTATAAATAACATGACAGTATCATGTAGAGATTATAAATTATAAATAACATGACAGTATCATGTAGAGATTATAAATTATAAACAACATGAGAGTATCATGTAGAGATTATAATTATAAATAACATGAGAGTATCATGTAGAGATTATAAATTATAAATAACATGACAGTATCATGTAGAGATTATAAATTATAAACAACATGAGAGTATCATGTAGAGATTATAATTATAAATAACGTGAGAGTATCATATAGAGATTATAAATTATAAATAACATGACAGTATCATGTAGAGATTATAAATTATAAATAACATGAGAGTATCATATAGAGATTATAAATTATAAATAACATGAGAGTATCATATAGAGATTATAAATTATAAATAACATGACAGTACCATGTAGAGATTATAAATTATAAATAACATGAGAGTATCATGTAGAGATTATAAATTATAAACAACATGAGAGTATCATGTAGAGATTATAAATTATAAATAACATGACAGTATCATGTAGAGATTATAAATTATAAATAACATGAGTGTCATGTAGAGATTATAAATTATAAACAACATGAGAGTATCATGTAGAGATTATAAATTATAAATAACATGAGAGTATCATATAGAGATTATAAATTATAAATAACATGAGAGTATCATGTAGAGATTATAAATTATAAACAACGTGAGAGTATCATGTAGAGATTATAAATTATAAATAACATGAGAGTATCATGTAGAGATTATAAATTATAAATAACATGACAGTATCATGTAGAGATTATAAATTATAAATAACATGAGAGTATCATATAGAGATTATAAATTATAAATAACATGAGAGTATCATATAGAGATTATAAATTATAAATAACATGACAGTACCATGTAGAGATTATAAATTATAAATAACATGAGAGTATCATGTAGAGATTATAAATTATAAACAACATGAGAGTATCATGTAGAGATTATAAATTATAAATAACATGACAGTATCATGTAGAGATTATAAATTATAAATAACATGAGAGTGTCATGTAGAGATTATAAATTATAAACAACATGAGAGTATCATGTAGAGATTATAAATTATAAATAACATGAGAGTATCATATAGAGATTATAAATTATAAATAACATGACAGTATCATGTAGAGATTATAAATTATAAACAACATGAGAGTATCATGTAGAGATTATAATTATAAATAACGTGAGAGTATCATATAGAGATTATAAATTATAAATAACATGACAGTATCATGTAGAGATTATAAATTATAAATAACATGACAGTATCATGTAGAGATTATAAATTATAAACAACATGAGAGTATCATGTAGAGATTATAAATTATAAATAATATGAGAGTATCATGTAGAGATTATAAATTATAAATAACATGAGAGTATCATGTAGAGATTATAAATTATAAATAACATGAGAGTATCATATAGAGATTATAAATTATAAATAACATGACAGTACCATGTAGAGATTATAAATTATAAATAACATGAGAGTATCATGTAGAGATTATAAATTATAAACAACATGAGAGTATCATGTAGAGATTATAAATTATAAATAACATGACAGTATCATGTAGAGATTATAAATTATAAATAACATGAGAGTGTCATGTAGAGATTATAAATTATAAACAACATGAGAGTATCATGTAGAGATTATAAATTATAAATAACATGAGAGTATCATATAGAGATTATAAATTATAAATAACATGAGAGTATCATGTAGAGATTATAAATTATAAACAACGTGAGAGTATCATGTAGAGATTATAAATTATAAATAACATGAGAGTATCATGTAGAGATTATAAATTATAAATAACATGACAGTATTATGTAGAGATTATAAATTATAAATAACATGACAGTATCATGTAGAGATTATAAATTATAAACAACATGAGAGTATCATGTAGAGATTATAAATTATAAATAACATGAGAGTATCATGTAGAGATTATAAATTATAAATAACGTGAGAGTATCATGTAGAGATTAAAAATTATAAATAACGTGATAGTATCATGTAGAGATTATAAATTATAAATAACATGAGAGTATCATGTAGAGATTATAAATTATAAATAACATGAGAGTATCATGTAGAGATTATAAATTATAAATAACGTGAGAGTATCATATAGAGATTATAAATTATAAATAACATGACAGTATCATGTAGAGATTATAAATTATAAACAACATGAGAGTATCATGTAGAGATTATAAATTATAAATAACATGAGAGTATCATGTAGAGATTATAAATTATAAATAACGTGAGAGTATCATGTAGAGATTAAAAATTATAAATAACGTGATAGTATCATGTAGAGATTATAAATTATAAATAACATGAGAGTATCATGTAGAGATTATAAATTATAAATAACATGAGAGTATCATGTAGAGATTATAAATTATAAATAACGTGAGAGTATCATATAGAGATTATAAATTATAAATAACATGACAGTATCATGTAGAGATTATAAATTATAAATAACATGAGAGTGTCATGTAGAGATTATAAATTATAAACAACATGAGAGTATCATGTAGAGATTATAAATAACATGAGAGTATCATGTAGAGATTATAAATTATAAATAACGTGAGAGTATCATGTAGAGATTAAAAATTATAAATAACGTGATAGTATCATGTAGAGATTATAAATTATAAATAACATGAGAGTATCATGTAGAGATTATAAATTATAAACAACATGAGAGTATCATGTAGAGATTATAAATTATAAATAACATGAGAGTATCATATAGAGATTATAAATTATAAATAACATGAGAGTATCATGTAGAGATTATAAATTATAAATAACATGAGAGTATCATATAGAGATTATAAATTATAAATAACATGAGAGTATCATGTAGAGATTATAAATTATAAATAACATGAGAGTATCATATAGAGATTATAAATTATAAATAACATGAGAGTATCATGTAGAGATTATAAATTATAAATAACATGAGAGTATCATATAGAGATTATAAATTATAAATAACATGAGAGTATCATGTAGAGATTATAAATTATAAATAACATGACAGTATCATATAGAGATTATAAATTATAAATAACATGAGAGTATCATATAGAGATTATAAATTATAAATAACATGAGAGTATCATATAGAGATTATAAATTATAAATAACATGAGAGTATCATGTAGAGATTATAAATTATAAATAACATGAGAGTATCATGTAGAGATTATAAATTATAAATAACATGAGAGTATCATGTAGAGATTATAAATTATAAATAACATGAGAGTGTCATGTAGAGATTATAAATTATAAACAACATGAGAGTATCATGTAGAGATTATAAATTATAAATAACATGAGAGTATCATGTAGAGATTATAAATTATAAATAACATGAGAGTATCATGTAGAGATTATAAATTATAAATAACATGACAGTATCATGCAGATATTATAAATTATAAATAACATGAGAGTGTCATATAGAGATTATAAATTATAAATAACATGACAGTATCATGTAGAGATTATAAATTATAAATAACATGAGAGTATCATATAGAGATTATAAATTATAAATAACATGAGAGTATCATATAGAGATTATAAATTATAAATAACATGAGAGTATCATATAGAGATTATAAATTATAAATAACATGACAGTATCATATAGAGATTATAAATTATAAATAACATGAGAGTATCATGTAGAGATTATAATTATAAATAACATGAGAGTATCATATAGAGATTAATATAAGTATCATATAGAGATTAATTTATAAATTATAAATAACGTGAGAGTATCATGTAGAGATTAAAAATTATAAATAACGTGATAGTATCATGTAGAGATTATAAATTATAAATAACATGAGAGTATCATGTAGAGATTATAAATTATAAATAACATGAGAGTATCATGTAGAGATTATAAATTATAAATAACGTGAGAGTATCATATAGAGATTATAAATTATAAATAACATGACAGTATCATGTAGAGATTATAAATTATAAATAACATGAGAGTGTCATGTAGAGATTATAAATTATAAACAACATGAGAGTATCATGTAGAGATTATAAATTATAAATAACATGAGAGTATCATGTAGAGATTATAAATTATAAATAACGTGAGAGTATCATGTAGAGATTAAAAATTATAAACAACATGAGAGTATCATGTAGAGATTATAAATTATAAATAACATGAGAGTATCATATAGAGATTATAAATTATAAATAACATGAGAGTATCATGTAGAGATTATAAATTATAAATAACATGAGAGTATCATATAGAGATTATAAATTATAAACAACATGAGAGTATCATGTAGAGATTATAAATTATAAATAACATGAGAGTATCATATAGAGATTATAAATTATAAATAACATGATAGTATCATGTAGAGATTATAAATTATAAATAACATGAGAGTATCATGTAGAGATTATAAATTATAAACAACATGAGAGTATCATGTAGAGATTATAAATTATAAATAACATGAGAGTATCATATAGAGATTATAAATTATAAATAACATGAGAGTATCATGTAGAGATTATAAATTATAAATAACATGAGAGTATCATATAGAGATTATAAATTATAAATAACATGAGAGTATCATGTAGAGATTATAAATTATAAATAACATGAGAGTATCATATAGAGATTATAAATTATAAACAACATGAGAGTATCATGTAGAGATTATAAATTATAAATAACATGAGAGTATCATATAGAGATTATAAATTATAAATAACATGATAGTATCATGTAGAGATTATAAATTATAAATAACATGAGAGTATCATGTAGAGATTATAAATTATAAACAACATGAGAGTATCATGTAGAGATTATAAATTATAAATAACATGAGAGTATCATATAGAGATTATAAATTATAAATAACATGAGAGTATCATGTAGAGATTATAAATTATAAATAACATGAGAGTATCATATAGAGATTATAAATTATAAATAACATGAGAGTATCATGTAGAGATTATAAATTATAAATAACATGAGAGTATCATGTAGAGATTATAAATTATAAATAACATGAGAGTATCATATAGAGATTATAAATTATAAATAACATGAGAGTATCATGTAGAGATTATAAATTATAAATAACATGAGAGTATCATATAGAGATTATAAATTATAAACAACATGAGAGTATCATGTAGAGATTATAAATTATAAATAACATGAGAGTATCATATAGAGATTATAAATTATAAATAACATGATAGTATCATGTAGAGATTATAAATTATAAATAACATGAGAGTATCATGTAGAGATTATAAATTATAAACAACATGAGAGTATCATGTAGAGATTATAAATTATAAATAACATGAGAGTATCATATAGAGATTATAAATTATAAATAACATGAGAGTATCATGTAGAGATTATAAATTATAAATAACATGAGAGTATCATATAGAGATTATAAATTATAAATAACATGAGAGTATCATGTAGAGATTATAAATTATAAATAACATGAGAGTATCATGTAGAGATTATAAATTATAAATAACATGACAGTATCATGTAGAGATTATAAATTATAAATAACATGAGAGTGTCATGTAGAGATTATAAATTATAAACAACATGAGAGTATCATGTAGAGATTATAAATTATAAATAACATGAGAGTATCATATAGAGATTATAAATTATAAATAACATGAGAGTATCATATAGAGATTATAAATTATAAATAACATGAGAGTATCATGTAGAGATTATAAATTATAAATAACATGAGAGTATCATGTAGAGATTATAAATTATAAATAACATGACAGTATCATATAGAGATTATAAATTATAAATAACATGACAGTATCATGCAGATATTATAAATTATAAATAACATGAGAGTATCATATAGAGATTATAAATTATAAATAACATGAGAGTATCATGTAGAGATTATAAATTATAAATAACATGAGAGTATCATATAGAGATTATAAATTATAAATAACATGAGAGTATCATATAGAGATTATAAATTATAAATAACATGAGAGTATCATATAGAGATTATAAATTATAAATAACATGAGAGTATCATGTAGAGATTATAAATTATAAATAACATGACAGTATCATATAGAGATTATAAATTATAAATAACATGAGAGTATCATGTAGAGATTATAAATTATAAATAACATGACAGTATCATATAGAGATTATAAATTATAAATAACATGAGAGTATCATATAGAGATTATAAATTATAAATAACATGAGAGTATCATATAGAGATTATAAATTATAAATAACATGAGAGTATCATGTAGAGATTATAAATTATAAATAACATGAGAGTATCATGTAGAGATTATAAATTATAAATAACATGAGAGTATCATGTAGAGATTATAAATTATAAATAACATGAGAGTGTCATGTAGAGATTATAAATTATAAACAACATGAGAGTATCATGTAGAGATTATAAATTATAAATAACATGAGAGTATCATGTAGAGATTATAAATTATAAATAACATGAGAGTATCATGTAGAGATTATAAATTATAAATAACATGACAGTATCATGCAGATATTATAAATTATAAATAACATGAGAGTGTCATATAGAGATTATAAATTATAAATAACATGACAGTATCATGTAGAGATTATAAATTATAAATAACGGGAGAGTATCATGTAGAGATTATAAATTATAAATAACGTGAGAGTATCATGTGAGAGATTATAATTATAAATAACATAAGAGCATCATGTGATAGATTTTTATAAACAACATGAGAGTATCATGTAGAGATTATAATTATAAATAACATGAGAGGATCATGTAGAGATTATAATTATAAATAACACGGGAGTATCATATAGAGATTATAAATTATAAATAACATGAGAGTGTCATGTAGAGATTATAAATTATAAATAACGTGAGAGCATCATGTAGAGATTATAATTATAAATAACATGAGAGTATCATGTAGAGATTATAATTATAAATAACATGAGAGTATCATATAGAGATTAATATAAGTATCATATAGAGATTAATTTATAAATTATAAATAACGTGAGAGTATCATGTAGAGATTAAAAATTATAAATAACGTGATAGTATCATGTAGAGATTATAAATTATAAATAACATGAGAGTATCATGTAGAGATTATAAATTATAAATAACATGAGAGTATCATGTAGAGATTATAAATTATAAACAACATGAGAGTATCATGTAGAGATTATAAATTATAAATAACATGAGAGTATCATATAGAGATTATAAATTATAAATAACATGAGAGTATCATGTAGAGATTATAAATTATAAATAACATGAGAGTATCATATAGAGATTATAAATTATAAATAACATGAGAGTATCATGTAGAGATTATAAATTATAAATAACATGAGAGTATCATGTAGAGATTATAAATTATAAATAACATGAGAGTATCATATAGAGATTATAAATTATAAATAACATGAGAGTATCATGTAGAGATTATAAATTATAAATAACATGAGAGTATCATATAGAGATTATAAATTATAAACAACATGAGAGTATCATGTAGAGATTATAAATTATAAATAACATGAGAGTATCATATAGAGATTATAAATTATAAATAACATGATAGTATCATGTAGAGATTATAAATTATAAATAACATGAGAGTATCATGTAGAGATTATAAATTATAAACAACATGAGAGTATCATGTAGAGATTATAAATTATAAATAACATGAGAGTATCATATAGAGATTATAAATTATAAATAACATGAGAGTATCATGTAGAGATTATAAATTATAAATAACATGAGAGTATCATATAGAGATTATAAATTATAAATAACATGAGAGTATCATGTAGAGATTATAAATTATAAATAACATGAGAGTATCATGTAGAGATTATAAATTATAAATAACATGACAGTATCATGTAGAGATTATAAATTATAAATAACATGAGAGTGTCATGTAGAGATTATAAATTATAAACAACATGAGAGTATCATGTAGAGATTATAAATTATAAATAACATGAGAGTATCATATAGAGATTATAAATTATAAATAACATGAGAGTATCATATAGAGATTATAAATTATAAATAACATGAGAGTATCATGTAGAGATTATAAATTATAAATAACATGAGAGTATCATGTAGAGATTATAAATTATAAATAACATGACAGTATCATATAGAGATTATAAATTATAAATAACATGACAGTATCATGCAGATATTATAAATTATAAATAACATGAGAGTATCATATAGAGATTATAAATTATAAATAACATGAGAGTATCATGTAGAGATTATAAATTATAAATAACATGAGAGTATCATATAGAGATTATAAATTATAAATAACATGAGAGTATCATATAGAGATTATAAATTATAAATAACATGAGAGTATCATATAGAGATTATAAATTATAAATAACATGAGAGTATCATGTAGAGATTATAAATTATAAATAACATGACAGTATCATATAGAGATTATAAATTATAAATAACATGAGAGTATCATGTAGAGATTATAAATTATAAATAACATGACAGTATCATATAGAGATTATAAATTATAAATAACATGAGAGTATCATATAGAGATTATAAATTATAAATAACATGAGAGTATCATATAGAGATTATAAATTATAAATAACATGAGAGTATCATGTAGAGATTATAAATTATAAATAACATGAGAGTATCATGTAGAGATTATAAATTATAAATAACATGAGAGTATCATGTAGAGATTATAAATTATAAATAACATGAGAGTGTCATGTAGAGATTATAAATTATAAACAACATGAGAGTATCATGTAGAGATTATAAATTATAAATAACATGAGAGTATCATGTAGAGATTATAAATTATAAATAACATGAGAGTATCATGTAGAGATTATAAATTATAAATAACATGACAGTATCATGCAGATATTATAAATTATAAATAACATGAGAGTGTCATATAGAGATTATAAATTATAAATAACATGACAGTATCATGTAGAGATTATAAATTATAAATAACGGGAGAGTATCATGTAGAGATTATAAATTATAAATAACGTGAGAGTATCATGTGAGAGATTATAATTATAAATAACATAAGAGCATCATGTGATAGATTTTTATAAACAACATGAGAGTATCATGTAGAGATTATAATTATAAATAACATGAGAGGATCATGTAGAGATTATAATTATAAATAACACGGGAGTATCATATAGAGATTATAAATTATAAATAACATGAGAGTGTCATGTAGAGATTATAAATTATAAATAACGTGAGAGCATCATGTAGAGATTATAATTATAAATAACATGAGAGTATCATGTAGAGATTATAATTATAAATAACATGAGAGTATCATATAGAGATTAATATAAGTATCATATAGAGATTAATTTATAAATTATAAATAACGTGAGAGTATCATGTAGAGATTAAAAATTATAAATAACGTGATAGTATCATGTAGAGATTATAAATTATAAATAACATGAGAGTATCATGTAGAGATTATAAATTATAAATAACATGAGAGTATCATGTAGAGATTATAAATTATAAATAACGTGAGAGTATCATATAGAGATTATAAATTATAAATAACATGACAGTATCATGTAGAGATTATAAATTATAAATAACATGAGAGTGTCATGTAGAGATTATAAATTATAAACAACATGAGAGTATCATGTAGAGATTATAAATTATAAATAACATGAGAGTATCATGTAGAGATTATAAATTATAAATAACGTGAGAGTATCATGTAGAGATTAAAAATTATAAACAACATGAGAGTATCATGTAGAGATTATAAATTATAAATAACATGAGAGTATCATATAGAGATTATAAATTATAAATAACATGAGAGTATCATGTAGAGATTATAAATTATAAATAACATGAGAGTATCATATAGAGATTATAAATTATAAACAACATGAGAGTATCATGTAGAGATTATAAATTATAAATAACATGAGAGTATCATATAGAGATTATAAATTATAAATAACATGATAGTATCATGTAGAGATTATAAATTATAAATAACATGAGAGTATCATGTAGAGATTATAAATTATAAACAACATGAGAGTATCATGTAGAGATTATAAATTATAAATAACATGAGAGTATCATATAGAGATTATAAATTATAAATAACATGAGAGTATCATGTAGAGATTATAAATTATAAATAACATGAGAGTATCATATAGAGATTATAAATTATAAATAACATGAGAGTATCATGTAGAGATTATAAATTATAAATAACATGAGAGTATCATATAGAGATTATAAATTATAAACAACATGAGAGTATCATGTAGAGATTATAAATTATAAATAACATGAGAGTATCATATAGAGATTATAAATTATAAATAACATGATAGTATCATGTAGAGATTATAAATTATAAATAACATGAGAGTATCATGTAGAGATTATAAATTATAAACAACATGAGAGTATCATGTAGAGATTATAAATTATAAATAACATGAGAGTATCATATAGAGATTATAAATTATAAATAACATGAGAGTATCATGTAGAGATTATAAATTATAAATAACATGAGAGTATCATATAGAGATTATAAATTATAAATAACATGAGAGTATCATGTAGAGATTATAAATTATAAATAACATGAGAGTATCATGTAGAGATTATAAATTATAAATAACATGAGAGTATCATATAGAGATTATAAATTATAAATAACATGAGAGTATCATGTAGAGATTATAAATTATAAATAACATGAGAGTATCATATAGAGATTATAAATTATAAACAACATGAGAGTATCATGTAGAGATTATAAATTATAAATAACATGAGAGTATCATATAGAGATTATAAATTATAAATAACATGATAGTATCATGTAGAGATTATAAATTATAAATAACATGAGAGTATCATGTAGAGATTATAAATTATAAACAACATGAGAGTATCATGTAGAGATTATAAATTATAAATAACATGAGAGTATCATATAGAGATTATAAATTATAAATAACATGAGAGTATCATGTAGAGATTATAAATTATAAATAACATGAGAGTATCATATAGAGATTATAAATTATAAATAACATGAGAGTATCATGTAGAGATTATAAATTATAAATAACATGAGAGTATCATGTAGAGATTATAAATTATAAATAACATGACAGTATCATGTAGAGATTATAAATTATAAATAACATGAGAGTGTCATGTAGAGATTATAAATTATAAACAACATGAGAGTATCATGTAGAGATTATAAATTATAAATAACATGAGAGTATCATATAGAGATTATAAATTATAAATAACATGAGAGTATCATATAGAGATTATAAATTATAAATAACATGAGAGTATCATGTAGAGATTATAAATTATAAATAACATGAGAGTATCATGTAGAGATTATAAATTATAAATAACATGACAGTATCATATAGAGATTATAAATTATAAATAACATGACAGTATCATGCAGATATTATAAATTATAAATAACATGAGAGTATCATATAGAGATTATAAATTATAAATAACATGAGAGTATCATGTAGAGATTATAAATTATAAATAACATGAGAGTATCATATAGAGATTATAAATTATAAATAACATGAGAGTATCATATAGAGATTATAAATTATAAATAACATGAGAGTATCATATAGAGATTATAAATTATAAATAACATGAGAGTATCATGTAGAGATTATAAATTATAAATAACATGACAGTATCATATAGAGATTATAAATTATAAATAACATGAGAGTATCATGTAGAGATTATAAATTATAAATAACATGACAGTATCATATAGAGATTATAAATTATAAATAACATGAGAGTATCATATAGAGATTATAAATTATAAATAACATGAGAGTATCATATAGAGATTATAAATTATAAATAACATGAGAGTATCATGTAGAGATTATAAATTATAAATAACATGAGAGTATCATGTAGAGATTATAAATTATAAATAACATGAGAGTATCATGTAGAGATTATAAATTATAAATAACATGAGAGTGTCATGTAGAGATTATAAATTATAAACAACATGAGAGTATCATGTAGAGATTATAAATTATAAATAACATGAGAGTATCATGTAGAGATTATAAATTATAAATAACATGAGAGTATCATGTAGAGATTATAAATTATAAATAACATGACAGTATCATGCAGATATTATAAATTATAAATAACATGAGAGTGTCATATAGAGATTATAAATTATAAATAACATGACAGTATCATGTAGAGATTATAAATTATAAATAACGGGAGAGTATCATGTAGAGATTATAAATTATAAATAACGTGAGAGTATCATGTGAGAGATTATAATTATAAATAACATAAGAGCATCATGTGATAGATTTTTATAAACAACATGAGAGTATCATGTAGAGATTATAATTATAAATAACATGAGAGGATCATGTAGAGATTATAATTATAAATAACACGGGAGTATCATATAGAGATTATAAATTATAAATAACATGAGAGTGTCATGTAGAGATTATAAATTATAAATAACGTGAGAGCATCATGTAGAGATTATAATTATAAATAACATGAGAGGATCATGTAGAGATTATAATTATAAATAACATGAGAGTATCATGTAGAGATTATAATTATAAATAACATGAGAGTATCATGTAGAGATTATAAATTATAAATAACATGAGAGGATCATGTAGAGATTATAATTATAAATAACACGGGAGTATCATATAGAGATTATAAATTATAAATAACATGAGAGTGTCATGTAGAGATTAAAAATTATAAATAACGTGATAGTATCATGTAGAGATTATAAATTATAAATAACATGAGAGTATCATGTAGAGGTTATAAATTATAAATAACATGAGAGTATCATGTAGAGATTATAAATTATAAATAACGTGAGAGTATCATGTGAGAGATTATAATTATAAATAACATAAGAGCATCATGTGATAGATTTTTATAAACAACATGAGAGTATCATGTAGAGATTATAATTATAAATAACATGAGAGGATCATGTAGAGATTATAATTATAAATAACACGGGAGTATCATATAGAGATTATAAATTATAAATAACATGAGAGTGTCATGTAGAGATTAAAAATTATAAATAACGTGATAGTATCATGTAGAGATTATAAATTATAAATAACATGAGAGTATCATGTGGAGATTATAAATTATAAATAACGTGAGAGTATCATGTGAGAGATTATAATTATAAATAGCATGAGAGTATCATGTAGAGATTATAATTATAAATAACATGAGAGGATCATGTAGAGATTATAATTATAAATAACACGGGAGTATCATATAGAGATTATAAATTATAAATAACATGAGAGTGTCATGTAGAGATTATAAATTATAAATAACGTGAGAGTATCATGTAGAGATTATAAATTATAAATAACATGAGAGTATCATGTAGAGGTTATAAATTATAAATAACATGAGAGTATCATGTAGAGATTATAAATTATAAATAACATGAGAGTATCATGTAGAGGTTATAAATTATAAATAACATGAGAGTATCATGTAGAGATTATAAATTATAAATAACGTGAGAGTATCATGTGAGAGATTATAATTATAAATAACATGAGAGTATCATGTAGAGATTATAATTATAAATAACATGAGAGTATCATGTAGAGATTATAAATTATAAATAACATGAGAGGATCATGTAGAGATTATAATTATAAATAACACGAGAGTATCATATAGGTATTATAAATTATAAATAACATGAGAGAATCATGTGAGAGATAATAAATTATAAATAACACGAGAGTATCATGTGAGAGATTAGTATCATGAGAGTATCATGTGAGAGATTATAAATAACATGAGAGTATTATGTGAGATATTATAAATTAAATAACATCAGAGTATCATGTGAGAGATTACATCAGAGTATCATGTGAGAGATTACATCAGAGTATCATGTGAGAGATTACATCAGAGTATCATGTGAGAGATTACATCAGAGTATCATGTGAGAGATTACATCAGAGTATCATGTGAGAGATTACATCAGAGTATCATGTGAGAGATTACATCAGAGTATCATGTGAGAGATTACATCAGAGTATCATGTGAGAGATTACATCAGAGTATCATGTGAGAGATTACATCAGAGTATCATGTGAGAGATTACATCAGAGTATCACGTGAGAGATTATTTTTAAAAGTAATCATCTTGTACTGCCCCTACTATCTTCTGTGTTCTAAACATGAAACAGGACCATCGCTGACAAGAAACAGAAACAAAAACTAAACTTGCAGAGTGTAATTAACAATGAAAGTGTCAATGATACTGCAGCTGAACTTCACCAAGAAGGGACTGAACTAAATAAGAGGCCTGCAATACAAAGCACTACTAATCCCCCCCCCACACCCCCCAAATGGGGTGGGGGAGCATAGATGGGCTTTTTGCCTACATAAAATCACTCTAAATGCTGCCAAAACCATATTGGAGCAAAAAAAAAAAAGTTTTTGAGGCCTTATTGGACAGGGTGGAGGAAAGTGGAGGGGGGGGGGGGAGGGGTAGGGCATTTTTTTTCTGCATGTAATCACTCCAAATCCCTCAAAATGTATTTTTTAGGGGAAAAAAAATTTCTAATTGACATAGGGTGGAGGATGGCAAATTATGAGAGTAAAAAATGTTGTCTGCATGTAATCACTCCAACTCCAAATCCTTCAAAATGCATTTTAGAGCACAGAAAAGAAATTGCCTAATTGGCACCGGGGAAGGGAAGGGTTTATAGGAGTCAATTTTTTTTTGCAAGAAGTCACTCTAAATCCATCAAAATGCATTTTTGAAGCAAAGAACAAAAAATTGCCAAATTGGCAGGGGGGGGGGGGGGGGGGTAGGAAGGTTGCAAGAACTCAATTTTCGTTGGATAACAAGTATTACACAATATTTTTTGACAAAGGTCAATAATTTTTCTGTTTCTGCACAATCTAAATCCTTCAAAATGGGGGTCAAATTTTTTCTGCATGTGGTCACTCAAAATCCCAAAGAGTTATATACCAAAAAAAAAAGATATTTGGTTACTAATGTTTAAGTTATTCCATAAACAAGCATTACACAATATTTTTTGACAAAGGGCAACAACTCTCATAATTTTCATCGAATATCGCTGGTCATCGAACTTGAAGTAGACATTGTTGCAAAAGACATATACCAAAAAGAAATGAAATCCATTTTTTATTTTCAAAGTTATGCCATAAACAACCATTACTTTACAGTAGATTTTTTATTAAACAAAGGGCAATAACTCTAGTAATTTCCATCCAGTATCGCTGGTCATCGAACTTGACATAGACATTGTTGCCATAGAGACATTTACCAAAAAGAATTGAAATTTGTCAACTATTGTTCAAGTTATACCTTAAACAAGCATTACACTATATTTTTTTATTAAACAAAGTCTATAACTCCCATAATTATCATCAGATATCACTGGTCATCGTAGAAGTACATATTCATACAGAGAAATATACCAAAAGGAATTGAAATCCGTTAACTATTGTTCAAGTTACAAGATTTACAGAATATTTTTATAACAAAGGGCAATAACTCCCACAATTTTCAAATGACATTGGAGGTCAGCGAACTTGACATAGACATTGTTGCTATAGAGACATATACCAAAAAGAATTGAAATCAGTTCATTATTGTTCAAGTTAGGTCATAAACAAAGTTCGCAGAGGCGTATGGATGGACAGATGGATGGACAGATAGATGGAGCTCTATATGAGCATCTGTATGACACACATGATGCCCCTGCAAAATGTGAAATGTTACATAAAATTTGCCAAGTTCAACAACCTGTAATTTTGTGAAATATTGAAGCAAATCAATTCCCCACAATTTTCACACCTCTGGTGTTTGTACAGACATCCTTTGAAATAAAAATGTCCTAGCTTGAAAACTGTGAGGGAAGTTAGCCAGACAAACAATGGAACCCTAGATGTGGACAGACGGCAGACAGATGGACAGCAGACAGATCAACGGACAGGGGTAAAACAATATACCCCCAACTATTTGTTTCCATGCAGGCGTCACCCTAAAGCCACATATTACAGTTGAAAAAGATTGAATGAGAGATGCACCTCATAGGGTGTGTGTGTAAAAGGACTGTTGACAATTTGTATGCCAAATCCAAGACAGTCACTGGTGTGGGGTTCAAATGACCTTGGAGTTCCAAGGTCGGCCAGTCGGTACCCTAAAGTCGAGTCAACGTCGACAAGTCAAGGTTTTCCTCTCCCCAAAAATTTAAATTTTAAAGTTGATCATCGGATGTACAAATGAAAGTGTCAATGACACTGTAGCTCAACTTGTCAAGACAAAGACATGTACATGTATAGCATGTGACACAGCAATGACAAACATCTAGGTAATGACCTGATAACAAAGGTACATATAAAGTATTGTAACGGTCTGTACATAAATACTGACCGTTGCCTGTAACAAATGTATAGGTAAAGTATTGTAAAGGTGGGTGACAGTCAGATGCTAAACTAGAAAAAAATCTTTGAGTCCCAGAGTGGGTCTGACTGAACCCCAAAATATTTGTTCTCATAGCACAGTGATAACAAAGGCACCCCAAAACACACTCATTCCTGTCCCAAGGTGAAAACAAAGGTACCCAAGAAGTTTCGTGAAGATCAGTTCACAAATATGAGCTGTGTAGAAGTTGTGACAAAAAACTGATTGGACCTAATTTCGGTACAAAATGGCCACTGGCAGCCATCTTGAATTTTGGACTGCACCCAGAAACACTCGTTCTCGTCCCAAGGTGATAACAAAGGTACCCAAGAAGTTTTGTGAAGATCGGTTCATAAATACAGCCTCCAGCCTGAGCCGTATTGACATGTGCACTTACAGTGTGTAAGTAGCACTGAATAAATCAAAGTTCATCTAATTTGCATAATTTCTGCACAAGAAAAAAACCCGTACTATATGTGATGTATTCCATGTTACTAAACATTCATACAAAAATTTATTCAAATCAGAACTTTCATACAGAAGTTCTGTACAAAAGACTGATTGCTCTAATTTTGGTACAAAATGGCTGCTGGTGGCCATCTTGAATTTCGGACCACACCCAAAAACACTCGTTCTCATCCCACGGTGATAACAAAGCTACTCAAGAAGTTTCGTAAAGATCGGTTCATAAATACGGCCTCTAGCCTGAGCCCTATAGAAGTTGTGTACAAAAAACTGATTAGACCTAATTTCGGTATAAAATGGCCACTGGCAGCCATCTTGAATTTTGGACCGCACCCAGAAACACTCGTTCTCGTCCCAAGGTGATAACAAAGGTACCAAAGACATTTCGTGAAGATCGGTTCATAAATACAGACTCTAGCCCGAGCCGTATTGGCATATGTACTTACTGTGTGTAAGTAGCACTGAAAAAATCAAAGTTCATCTAATTTGCATAATTTCTGCATGAGAAAAAAACCTGTATTATATGTGATGTATCCCATGGTACTAAACATTCACACAAAAAATTATTCAAATCAGCGCTTTCATATGGAAGTTCTGTGCAAAAATCTGATTGCACCAAATTTTGTACAAAATGGCTGCCATCGGCCATCTTGAATTTCGAACCGGACCCCAAAACACTCGTTCTCGTCCCACGGTGATAACAAAGGTACCCAAGGAGTTTCGTAAAGATCGGTTCATAAATACGGCCTCTAGCCCGAGCCGTATAAGCATTTGCACTTACAGTGCTGAAAGTAACACCAAAAAACATCAAAGTTAGTCTAATTTGCATAATTTACGCACGAGAAAAAAAAACGTATTATATGTGATGTATCCCATGGTACTAAACATTCATACAAAAAATTATTCAAATCAGAGCTTTCATATGGAAGTTCTGTACAAAAAATAGATTTCTGCATCGTCGGTACAAAATGGTGGCTGGCAGCCATCTTGAATTTCGGACCGCACCCCAAAACATTCGTTCTCGTCCCACGGTCATAACAAAGGTACCCAAGAAGTTTCGTAAAGATCGGTTCATAAATGCGGCCTCTAGCCGAGCCGTATCCAATTGTTGACGGACAGACGGATGACGGGCCATGGCATAAGCTCAAATTTGGCTTTGCCAAAGTTGAGCTATAAACCAAGTGTATTTTTCCGGCCTGCAAGTCCACTCGACAATCAGCGTCTAGCACATCAGAATGCACAAATTCCTGTGTGCTGCATATAAACACAAAGGCAGTCGTAAACGCTTATGTTTTTCAACAAAATTTGATAGCTGCCATCTAGACATCACACTAAAGGTACATATGAAATAAAAACAAGAGGCCCCACGGGGCCTGAAGCGCTCATCTTGTACAGAACACAATTTAAACAGAGTCCAAGAATGAGTCTACATTAAGCAAGCCATCTCCATAGGCTACACTGTCAATCCTTGAGTCCCTCAGGAGTGACAAAAATAATCTGGGCATCATGCCTTTTCTTCAGTCGATCATAAGTAAAATATAGAGCTCCCCTATGAAGCCCCTTGATACAACCTAAGTGGATTAATCTTAGTACCTCTAGAGGGTACTGAATACAAAATTTTGAATTCTTCAGCAAAATGGCCAATTCCGGCTCCCATAGAGAGCCTGTAAAGAAATTTCTTCGAATTGCACTAAGTTCAAATTTGGGCTACCATAGCGAGCCCAAATATTAACATATGGATCCGATTTGAACAAACTTGAATCTGACCCCCCTAGAGATGTTGTATACCAAATGTGAAAGCATTCTGACAAGTGAATCTGTAGAAGAAGATTTTTGAAGAAATTCCCTCATATTGTACTAAGTTAAATTTCATGTTCCCATATGGAGCCCAAATATTAACCTAGGCACTCGAATTGAACAACCTGGAATCTGCCCCCCCTAGAGATGTTGTATACCAAATATAAAAGCATTCTGACTGGTCGATCTGAAGAAGAAGATTTTTAAAGAAATTTCCTCATATTGCACTAAGTAAAAATTTGGGCTACCATAGTGAGCCCAAATATATACCTAGGGATCTGATTTTAACAAACTTGAATCTGACCGCCATAGAGATGTTGCATACCAAATATCAAAGCATTCTGACTGATGGATCTGAAGAAGAAGATTTTTTTAAATTACCCTCCATATTGAACAAAGATAAAATATGGGCTTCCGTAGGAAGCCCAAATATTAACCTAGGGACTTGGTTTGAAAAATCTAGAATCTGACCCTCATAACAGTGATGTATACCAAATATTAAAAGATTCTGACTGGTGGTTCTGAAGAAGAAGATTTTTAAAGAATATTCCCCATATTACCCTATGTTAAAACTTCGGGCTCCTGTAGAGAGCCCAAATATGAACCAATGAGCTTTATTTCAACAAACTTTTATCTGACCCCCCTATGAATGCTGTATACCAAATATCAAAAGATTCTGATGATTGGTTCTGGAGAAAAGAATTTTTTCAATTTTTGCAAATATGCTGACTCAGCATTTTTTCGATGCCCATTACAGAACACCCTAACATAACCGATGGCAATTTTTTTTTACCATTCAATTCTACTGGTCATAAGGATACTTCATACCAAATAAAAGCTCTCTGTTCCGTGGGGTTTGGGAAATATGGGCGTTTGAAAATATTTCTATTTTTAGCTCCCAGGGTTCCCATGGGGATGCAGGAATTTTTTTGTTTGCATGGGTCAAGTACTTATGACCCAATACTACCACAAACCAAATTTGGTTCATACTGGACCATCGGTTCAGAAAATAGAAATTTTGGGCGGGGCCAAAAATCTTACCCCTCCTATTACAAAGCCAAATATTACTTCACGAACTTCATTTGAACAAACTTGATTCTACACCTCATATGGAAGCTCCATAGCAAATATCAAGTCATTGTACACACTGGTTCTTGAGAAGAAGATTTTAAAAATATTTTGGAGCATTTTCCCCCACTCCCTCCCTATGGGGCTGGGCATGCTGAGTTGAACAAAAATGAAATGCCCCTTTGGGACCATCACTCACACAAACTTTCACTTGAAGGAGAAGACCAAAACATGGTGTTGACGGACGACGGACGAGAGACGACGGACAACGGACAACAGACGACGGACGACGGATGACGGACGGAGAGCGATGAGATTAGCTCAGCTTGACTTTGTCAAGATGAGCTAAAAAAGATCAGGTGCAGGGTGCAGTCTATAGTGTATGCTAATGGAATTGTTGACAACTTACATGCCAAATCCAAGATGGCCCACATATTTTTCAACGAAACTCAGAAAATTGTGATAGCTTCCATCTCAACATCACACCAAAGGTACATATGAAATCTGAAGCTGAGGGATGCAGTCTGTAGACTGCGCTAATGGAACTGTTGACAATTTATATGACAAACCCAAGATGGCATGTTTTTTAGCAGCATGGGGGCGAATGCACCAACTTGAAGGACCCCTGGGGCAGCCCATTAGCCTCACCGAGCCCCTCAGCACCAGTTGGTGGCCAGTAGGCATACTCACCCGCTTTATATCTACACCCAACATGACATCAGCGTAGATACAAAATAAATCCATCCCAGAGAGCCAGAGAGCCATAAGGGGATGGCCCACCCCTAAACAGACATAAACCTCCTTCCGTGGTGAAGCGTATTAGATAAACTGTGATAATGGATATACCCGAACAGTTGCACAATGCGGATAGGTAAAAACACATGTCAGTGGCTTACTTTGAACTCTATGGAGCTCTGTGGCCGGTGCTGTATGGGGGAGTGCTGTGGGGTACATATTGTCAAACTGCGAAATAGATCGTGTACAAAACCTTGCGGTGTTTGTGGCAAGGGGGTAACAAACCAATTATCGCTCTTCCTGAGGTGTGGTTTTAAGAACAAACATAAGAAATTACTGCACAAAGAGCAGAGGGCCGTGGCAAAGGAATTTATCAGGCTGGGGGCCATCAGAATTTCCATTTAGAGGTGTAGTGGCAACAGACATAGTTATTCAGCATGGCAAGTATAGACAAATACATCAATCAGCTGTTGGCAGAAATGCCAGACCTGATTCCTGAGGGACAACAATTCATCAACCTGGATGGCCGGGTCCCTCTCCCCATAAGGCCGCCAGCCGATCAGCCGTGGGTTGAGATAATGAACGGCTCCAAAGACGAGTTTGAAGTTGATGGTGCCGCCATGGTCTTCTCTACATGGAGGGTAGAATCAGAGGACCCGCTTGACATTGGTGACACTGAGATTGCAGATGGTATTGAAGCGAAGGTCGGCCGAATTGCCCTGGATACCTGCATGAAAGACGTGAGGGCGGCACAGCGCCTTACAGCCATTCCAGAGGGCACGTTCATCCTGAAAATGAAGTTCTTGAAGAAGGAGACTGGGTAGTCGAAGACAAGGTTGACCCTGTGAAAGCAGAAAGGAACAAAGGCCAGGGCGTTGTAGAAATCACACAAAACACCAAACCAGGCGCCCTCACAGGGATCGACCAGGTGTTCTATCAGAATGCTTACCCTGTCACTGTGGTCGTTTATGGGCTCTACCATTTCAGAGACCCAGACCCCACCAACTTGGCTCCAATGCGTGACGGCGATCTAAATTGGGTCGCCCATAGAGTGGTTGAGCACTTTGATGGCGGTCTCAGAGGATAGGGCCTAACACCGACCAGGCATCAGAAAATACAGAAGTAGGAAGAGAGAGTCAATGGCGCTGGGGCAACTGTCGATGATGTGGCTGACAGGCCACCCAAAATGAGCCAATCGTCTGGCAACGCGGAGGTGACCAGGATAGACAGCTCAATGTCAACCAGTTCGTTCTACAAGACAGCCGCACCTACATGTACAGGACAGAGGAGACTCATCAAACCCTCCAAGCAGTCTGCGCCCATCTGGGAGATGAGTCTCTTGCTGACAGGGTCTTCGGAGTGAACCACACAGCCAGCATCGTCGCAAAGGAAAGGAATAACTGGAAGCCGACCCCAGCATCTTTCCTGTATGACATCCAAAAGGCTTGTGTCGAACATAGCCACGGTGGTCTCTGGAATGCAGAACGGTATGACATCAATGACATCATAAGCATTGACATGAAGGCAGGCGTCATCCAAAGGTCAACATGACCCGTGTAGCAATCAATGGTGCTTTGCTCAAAGACATAGGTACCGGTTTCACCCAAATACTCAAGTGGGGTTTCGACCCAAGTGTCCACCCTGTCTTCCCTGCATGGTCCGGGAGGCATTTCGAAGAGCAGTGCTGGGCTCCCACGGTCCTCCTCTCATATCTCATGGATTCCGACATCCTAACCGAACTAGAGGTACGAGAAGCCATCATCGCTTTCGGAAAGAAGAAATTCAATGTAGTATGGCTCCCCAAAGATAAAGATGAGGGCTGCAGCATCATGGGGAAGCTCACTCAGGGTGCAAAAGGCAAAGGTAAATGATTGGCTCGACGCCTGGTCACGGATCGCGGTGAACTAGATAGTGGCACTCTCGTCGGAGCACCAGAACGGTGCCCCCTAGGTCATGTGCTAACTTACTATGATGACAGCCAGCCCCAGTACGCCCACCTAATGGTGTCTATGTTAGCATACATCCATATTAACCTTCTCAGTATGCTGCAGCGTTTCGACAAAGAAGAGGTGGTTCGGATGGCGACAGACAGCATATTTGTCAAGAAAACAATAGTCTACAAACTCAATCTTGTCCAAGCCTATGAAACCACCAGAAGTCCACCCTGAGGGCTATTGCACAAATTGCTGCCTCTATCATGACAAACCCACCCTACAGCCTCCCGAAAGTGTGATGTCCTGCCAGCTCATTGGTGCGACAAGGGTGAGCAGATGTACATGCCTCAGGAACAAGCCGACTACCTCCCCAAGCCAGAGTATTGTGGCACCATGAAAGACCTCCCTTCCAGCACTGCTCCAAGGTATAATGACCCACTGACCCACCAATGGCTGATTTACCTCAACAGTGGAGGTGGTAGTAGCAAGACAACAAGAGCGATCGAGCTGTTCAGGGTGCAAGACCCACTTGTCTTTTCCCCAACTCACCGCTTAGTCAAAGCGATGCGAGGTAGGGGAGTCAAGGTCCAGACCTACCATAGCTTCTTCCGGTGGAGTGGCCAGTTGTACCTGACCCCATGGGCCAGAAGTTCATCCTCTGTGTCATCATCTGGGATGAGGTGTGCTCTGTGCACCGGCCAAACCTAGAAATGTTCTTGGACTGGCTGGACCACCGTGGGGTCCAGGTTATCTGCTGTGGTGAACAAGGCCAGCAACCAGCAATCGCAGGTGAGATGCCCCATGACTGGATAAGTCAAGCAGTGGATTATTATGAAGAGGTCAAGGCAGACCACTGGACAAAAGACAATGCACTCAAGGCCTTGAAAAGGCACATCCGCCTCCAGGCTGATAAGGTCCAGTGTCAGGAGATGCAGAAGTCTCTCTCAAGCTGTCTCAGATGGGAGTGCTTCATGGAGCAATGGAGGCCAGGTGACCTGATCTTCGCGAGCCGGCAGAAGGTTCACAACCGGGCATAAGAGCTGTTGCTCCAAAGACACAAGGAGTACTTTACAGACACCCCGGTTCCACTGCTATACCACCCCAAGGACAGCTGAAAACAGTACATCATGGTTCCCATCCCAGGTACAGATTGCAAAGAAGGGCTTGTCCTCAATGACATCAGTGAAGTTGCCATTGAAGCCACTGAACAGGTTATCAAGGCCGATGATTGGTGCCTCGGGTAGGCCCTCCAGTCCATTCAAGCCAGGGTCTCGCTAACCATGTCCCACAGAAGGTTTGGATCATAGATGACTTTGTACAATGGTCAAACCTTGTCTACCACTCTGTTTCCCGCATGGAGCATATGCAGCAGCTCAAACGGGTGACCTGTCCACCAGATGAGGGTACTGATGTCAGGCAGCCTACAGAGCACCAGCTCCGCAGAAACATTGTGAGGAAGCTTGTCGTCCAAAAGCGCCAGGACCAGGTCAAAGGACTCCCAGGGTTCAATCTCAAGGTCGACTGCATCCTGCAGCTCCAGGTGGACCAACAGAACCACAGTGCGACATGCAACATCGAGATGCTGTGGGCCTGCCAGCCCAAAGATAGACAGCAGTTCAGTGTCGACTGGCTGGACAACAGCAGCGGGCACTGCCGGGGGACATTCGACTGATCTGTTTAGAGTGTAACCAAAAAGAGGGGTTGCAGCAGTGCCAGAGGCACATCTGCCTCCAGACTGATTTAGTGTCTAGTCCGAAGGACTACCCGCTCCAAAGGAACATCAGGAGGCAGCTGGGAGTCGAGAGGCACCACAAGCAGCTCTTCCCGGATGAAGCCACGAGCTGGTCCATGCAACAAATAGTAGAGGACAGGTTCGCCGGGCTTGCTGACCGAGCGTCCAAGCTGGTCCACTTGGAGGGACCACACAGGGTCAGTTGCGCAATGATGAACCCCCTCCAGCTCACCTGCCTGGTAGAGATTTGCGAACACCCACATTGGACGGGAACCAACAGGGCGACCAGAAATCACAGAGAAGGGCGTTTGTGTCACAATCTTGGCCTTGACAGCATCAGATGGCCTCTTTAGTTAAGAGAGTCACCTCACCATTCAGTGCCTTAACAACAGTGGGTAGCCAAGCAATGGTAACCTCATCTTCTGGGCGTATAGTTGCCCGAATAGTCGCTCTGCCAAGGTACCGTTGAACCGCTCCACAATTCCCTGTGGATGGCCACGCCGGGCTTCTGTCCCGTGTTTCACGAGCAGCTGATTCACTGCCCCCATGAACTCACGCTCCAGATCGACCTGAAGGAGCTTGTGTCACCGCAGTGCAGTGGTCCATGCTTGTATATCTTTTCTAGGGCAGCTGCGACCTCTTTGGTCTCTTTTGTGGCCAGGGGCTCTGCCTCTTTATAGTGGGAGGCTACATAAACTGTGAGTGCATACTTGTAGATTTTGCGGGCCTCCCAGTCGTGTGGCAGAAAAAGCAGGTCTCATTCGACGTCCACACATCGAACTTGGGTTGTGGTTCGCACAGCTGCAATCTATATCTGCCAGATGGCCTGCTTCTTAAGCCATGACCGAGCCAAATTTTCTGAGACGTCGGTCGTGGAAGTAAGGTTTTTGATGGCCGTGAGTCCCTTCCAGTACCCCTTGGGGCTGTAGTAGATAGAAGCCAACTTTGTTGCAATCTTGCTGTCCATTCTTGGGTATTCCAGCATCCTTTGGACCTCTAAAAGCCGTATTATGTCACATACATAATTGATAATATACAATTATGTATGTGACACTATCCGACGTTCAAACCGTGGACCCACCAAGGGCGCTCCTTGTCGGAGAGCAATTTGAGTGTGCCCTTGCCGA
Organism: Pictodentalium vernedei; assembly: GCA_031216915.1. NCBI lineage: Eukaryota > Metazoa > Mollusca > Scaphopoda > Dentaliida > Dentaliidae > Pictodentalium > Pictodentalium vernedei. The sequence continues at coordinate 8,738,838 of CM062291.1, read as the reverse complement.
AGTAACCTACTACCCTTTTTGGTACAACATTAATTCGAGGCTAGGCAACAATTTTATTCGCGTCGTGGATGAGAAAAGTGACTCAGAGCAGAAGATAAAGATGACAGATGGCTATTACCATGTATACGAGCTATATGATGAGGTGTTTAGTCAGGTTGTGGCAATACTGGATCTTCACAAAACTTTGGGTCTTCTGCGACTCAAGACAGATAAGTCTCCGAGACTGGGAAGGTTGGCACGTACCTTGGGATTTGCAACAAACAAAATCTCACGGGAAGGGAAGCAACTGACTGGGGATGAGTTACCTGAACTTGCAACCCACCGTGAGCCCTACGTTCATCTGTCAGAAGTCAGCACCACAGACAATGTTCACAAGGGGCTACCCAGCACACTACTCAGTACAGTACCTGTAGCAAATGAAAAATGTGTCACATTTGCAATACAAAAGGCTTGTCCCAGGCCCTATAGGCAATGTTACAGTCCATGTTTTAGATAGCATGGGTGGACCTATTGAATTACAGCACCTATCCGTTATAACATTACATATTCGAAATATAGATACAGAACAACAGCAACAGCTGCAACAAGTCTACAGACATGACGGATAGCAGAGGACCAGGAGCACATGATGCATTGCCTTGCACGACCTTTCAGCTGGCTGATCTCAGCAACACGCAGGGCTTTGGAGAACCAGGGATGACGAACAAATTGTATGTATTTCAGCTCTTCGAAGGGTCTTACAAGAGAAAAGAGCTGCTTATTGATGTTCCTGTTCTGAGAGAACAACCGCAACAAGCTACATTTACTGAGCTGCGTGGTTTGAACCTGGAAGGCTCAGCCCCGTGGAGGAGCTACTAACTTATCCAGAATGACTCCAGTCAATGGTCTCTCTATAGGCACCCTATTCGCAGTGGGTGGGAACTTGACTTCAGGGGCATCCAATCTCATATCCAACTGGGCAGAGGCCACAAGCTCCGTAAACTCCAGAACAGTGGCTGTGTGTTGGCTTTTTATATCTGAAAGGTGCTATTTATGTTCACGAAAACAATGCTGGGTAGGTGTTGGGTGGAGTAAAAGGAGATGCGATACTGAAGCTCTTTTGGGAGTTTGCTCGTCTTACTCCTAGCCAGGGGACAACCACAATTATACAGATAGTCCTGGGTATACCATCCAACGACTTAATGCCAGTGCTACATGGATTTGACTTCCGCGTCATAAGAACTTGTCATCATTATCCGTGTTGCTCTTGTTAAGTGGTGTCAAGTACAAGGTCACAGATCCTTGGTGAAGTCAAGTTTAAGGGTGGCTCTCTTCATTGCCATCTAACCTAAACGGGCATACCCTATTGTGAGGGCAGAGACCACCACGCTGTGATCGGCAGCATTGACCAGCGTCTTTCCATCGGATGAAGACATTGGAAATACATATACATATACTACTCCATATAGAATGGGTCTGAAGATACCTTTTAAATGCTTGTTCAGAGGTGCCGTGCTAAGTTGACCGGATGAATGGGCAGTGTCATTAGGTTGGCCGCTGACTTATTGCGGAACTGGAGTCATAATGCCAAGCTAGCCAACCCAACCGCACCAGCAATTCATGGGGACCAGTTACGTTTGTGATGCATTGCAATAGAGACTCCTTGCTGCTGTTCATGTTGTTCCTGTTCCGTTGGAACAACCTTCAGACCGGGTCCACCAGCCGCTTGGGTTGCTACTGCGTTGTTTACGACCATTCAATGGAGATTGGCCTTATCTTCTTGCAACCGGTCCAAGGCTTTTTGTTGTTTTGCATTCGGGGCGGCAGCTCAAGCCCATCTGGCAGCCACTTTTTTAGGGTCTTTCTGTCACTGATCCTTTGGAACTGGAACAACAGGAACAACCGACGACGCAGTGGTTGGTGCAGCTGTCACTCTCTCCACCTGTTTCTGTTCCGTTGGAACAACTGTAACTATTGGCAGGTTTGGCTCTGTCATCGATGACATCATCCTGATTTGTTAAAGGGCAGGTATGTCCAAATCGACTGTTTGGCATCATGGTTAGCGGTGCTAAGTACATGCCATAGCGATGATATAGCTAGCAAGTGATACAGCTCAGTGCATGCCCAACAAATGGATCTGCCTCAAGATTAGCAACCAACTTTAGTTAGTTCTCTGGGGGTATGGGAAGAAACATGCTGACCGCCCCTGCATAGAGTTGTAGTGCAGCCGCCCCCAGATTTTTTGTCATTGCTGCACTGAGCTGTGCCTCATATCAGGCATAGAGTCTATCGATTTCCTTTTTGTCCATGATGTCAACCTGGTCAATTGTGAGGTTTTTCCCTGTATACTGCTTAGTCTGCTCACCAGAAGTTATTGCAGCTAGCCTTTCACATTTGGCCCCATCGACCTGTTTTTCCATCAGAAGTTCCAAAGGAACAGCCACAGCAGGATCCACGGCCATCTGGACTCCCTGTTGTTCCTTCGGAACAGCGCCACTTTACTCTTCCAGCAGTTGGTCAATGATATCGTCACAGTACATGCTCTGCATGTGCATATACGCCATTTGCGTCTAATATAAATGCTGTCCATGTTGTTCCTGTTCCGTTGGAACAACCTTTAGAATGGGTCCACCAGCCGCTTGGGTTGCTACTGCGTTGTTTACAACCATTCTATGGAGATTGGCCTTCTCTTCTTGCAACCGGTCCAAGGCTTTTTGTTGTTTTGCAGCTCCTGCCCATCCGGCGGCCACTTTTTTAGGGTCTTTCTGTCGCTGTTCCTGTTCCTTTGGAACTGGAACAACCAGCAAACTTATATATAGTGCTTGGGTTACTAGAATAGCTGCTTCCCACATAATATAGGTTCGTTATCACAACACTTTATAAGTGGTTGGTTGGTCTGTTTTTAACACTAGCCAGGCATGCTTGCTCTCCGTCAATGCCTGGCGAACTGCTACACATTCCTATCGACTTCCAATCACATCATTCTCTCGCAGAGTCCTCGAAGCTGTCTCTATCCTTACAGTGGAAAAGGCAAACCCAGCGGGTCTGCTCGTGGAAATCCCTTAACACAGAGTTATACTTCTCAGTCAAAACCCAAACGCTCTGCTGCGCATCACACGAGAAGGCGGCATGTAGCTCAGACAGCATGTCTTTCTTTTGCGTCAAAGCTTTTGTAGCCGAGCAATCGTCGATAATGTACAAGGTTGGCTCCCCCTGGAACATCTGATAGAAGGCTTGTAGATATGAGTGGAGGTGTTCACCAGGATTTGCTATATATACATTGGGATCATCCCAAATCCGTGGACGGTCGTGGTATGTTTCGTTGTATTCGGTTGTGGGACAGAGCACCACAATGTGTCGAAACAGGCCCCGGTACGAGCCCTCAATCAGGTCCAGAGCAAAAACTGTCTTGCCACATCCTGTTTGACTGCAAAGAATGGCTTTGTGGGGCTTCAGTAGGAAAAGGTCATTAATAAACTGTGTTGGTGAACCGGCCATTTTCAATGTTAAGCTGCGTGTCCATGAGAACATACAGATATACGTTCAATGCACCACTCACCTCTGCTGTGATCTGGATAGTGGTACCTTCACTGGCATTTTCTATTTTCCGCCCACTGCTGTGTAGTCCACCATCATCTGAGGTCCGCAGGTCAAGCCATAGTGCATACTTGTTGGTCAAGAACTCTCCCAATGTGGCATCAGCCAGAGATAGATCCTTTGTGACCAGAGTCGCCTCAGGATCTCTTTTGCTGCTGGGGAAAGCTCCAAAGTGCCGAGTGAATTTGTTCCATTTCTGGTAGGCACGCAATCCCTTGGAGTACAGCTGGGTGGGCACCCCTTCGATGATAACCTCAACTTTGGTGATGTTGGGGTTATAAAAGATCTTGGTTTTCCTACCGAAAGCTGCACCAACCACAGCAGGGTCCTCAAATAGCAGCAGGATCCTTTTCATGCTCTTTGCAGCAACGTTGAGACTGATGTTCTTGTCTTTGGTCATTTTGAGATGGCGAAGGACGTGATCGTATAGGATTGCGAGACGACCAGCATACTGGGTGCGGATGATGCAAGCAAGTTCAGATTCATTGACCTTTTCATATTCCAGGCTGATATTATCTATGGTGTAACTAGCAGTGACATCGCCTGTGGCCAGGAAAACATCGACTGTAATCATTGAATGTCGACCTGTAGTCGAGCCGATCCCCAAGCGCAAACTGGTAGAAAGGCATATGCGCCTCGAGGAGTTCAAAGTCTAGTGGGATACAGAACTGATTGCCATAGGCATCAGCAATAGCCTTGTCTACAACAACGTCAACCTTGTCTTCTGCACCGACTCTCAGCTTAGTAGCATTTCTTCTCGCAGAGGTATCAATGCCCTGGTAGTGCACATTTTTGCGCTCGGAGGCTGTCTTCCAAAGGTCAAGATAGCACTGGTACATGTCTGCATCGTTGACTGACATCACCTCGTTCTCGCTGATCTTGATGATGGCATGACCAAGATTCTGAACAACTGACATGTTATCATCAGAGTTCAGGGTGATTCCAAAGGCTAGATGCACTGTACCCGGTATGATAAGGTCATGGGGCCCCGAGGTTTAGGAACTGGATATTGAGCTGTTGGTTCAGGCCAATCGTGCTAGGGTTGTGCATGATCACAACCGACTGCCAAACTCCCTTTACCCGAGAGGTTCTCATAGTCTGCGGTATGGGTTAAGCTTGCGTCCGTATTGACTTGAAGACATGTTGAATATAAAGAACATATAATGATTCAGTCTTCAATACAATGGCAGACTTTGACCTCAACGAGTTCGCAAGACAACAGGACGATGATGATGAGTTGGAAGATGAAACTAGATTTACCCGGCCCCCTGACAGTGGAGCTGTTGTGGAACAAGAGACGGGCATTAAAATACCTTCATTGCAGGATGAGCTCTTGGAGGAGGTTGTCAATGGCTACTACCAGAATCTATCTGAGAAAGGGATGGTGCCCTATCTACGTGACTATTTGAACTCGACAAAACCGACTATCATATACAATTTTCTCGCTGTGACATCATACATCCTCATCATAAACTCCAACGTCCTCCACATTCCCCCTTATGACACCCATCACAAGCTCTGGTCAGTTCCTTATACCTACTGCACACTCCAATTCCCACATGTGCCATTATCCTTCTTCGTGAGCCACCTTGATGCCCTCAAAAGCCCCTCTCAGTCCATGTACATATGCAATATTACGCTCCTAGCATTATCACATACCTCTTCTTCATGCCTTCCACCTCACACACTCATGTACACTCCCTGTGCTCTTCTAAACCTCCTGTTCCCCTATATAAGTACCAAAATTGCTTGAATTCAGTTATTCTAAACCCTAACATGATGTGACCACCTGCATCTATAATGCTCATGACGATGTGTTGCTACCTATGTCAACTCAAAAACATGAAAAAAATTCTCGTACATAAGAGAGACTAACTCCGACATAAGACATACTAACTCCTACGTAAGAGATACTAACTCCTACGTAGGACATATTAACTCTTTCTTAACAGATATTATCTCTTATGTACGAGATAAAAAAATTTCTCATGTGGCACTAACACGCTTCCATACAGAACGGCAACTTTAATCATCAGCATAACCTCTAGAAAAATAGATATTTACATACCCATTGTTTGTTGTGTTTTTATTTAACTTTCCCAATAAATCCTTGAGAAGAAATCACTTCTGATGTACCGGTACATGAGAAGTTATGAGGTTTCCATGAATTAAGTTAAACAGTAATCAAGCCAAACATATAATTTCATGTACAGAGCAGAATTTAAACGAAAGTGTCAAAGACATTGTTGCTCAACTTGACAAACTTGAACTTGGTAAGTTGTTAGTGAAATGGCAAAAATGAAGATCATTGGTACCAATGTTATTTGCTGAAACTTCAACATAAAAGCACTGTGCGTGCACACTGTCATTGCAATCCAGGCATTTTTCAACTTAAACTGTACGGCTGGCTAAAGGAAGAAAGCTGATACACAAATGCAGCAAGTTTAAAGGTCATTGCATATGGCAACTTTTTTCACAGAAATAAATGCTAATCGATAGCTCTTATGCAGAGGTCTCGCTTAATGAGCACACCAAATTCAAAAAACAAACCTATGATGAATGTGTCCTTAGCCATGTCAAAGAAAAATACTGATGCACAAATGCACTAAATTCAAAGGTTATTGCTAACAGCAACAGTTTTTGATGGAAATGAAAAGAAAATTGAGAGCTCCTATCTTGTTTACCTTGAATAAGCATACCAAGTTTCAAAACTACCTGATAATTAAGAAACCCCTCTGAGGCGTACCAAAGAAAGATGTTAATGCACAAATGTACTAAGTTTGAAGATTGCTACTAGTGGCAATGGTTTTTTTCTTCTTTTTTGATAGAAATTCATAAATGTTGCCTGTATGGAGAGCAAAAGGTATGTTGCTGCAAAAATGCACCAAGTTAAAAGGAAGGCATTGACGTTTTTTGACCGAATTAGAAGAGAATTGATGGCTCCCATCTAGAGGTCACCCTAAAGAAGCATACCAAGTTTCAAAGCAACCCAATCATAAATGTGCCCTATACTGTGTGCCAAAGGGAAATATTGATGCATCACTAAACTAAGTTCAAAGGTAATTGCAAATGGCAATGTTTTCTGATGGAAATGGAAGAAAACCAATAGCTTCCATCTATAGGTGACCCCAAACAAGCATACCAGGTTTCAAAGCAATCCAATCATAAATGTGCTCTCCAGAGAGCGCCAAAAGGAAATGTTGATGCATAACTGCAACTAAGTTCATCAAAGGTCAATGCCAACAACAACGTTTTTGACGTAAATGGAAGAAAATCAATAGCTGCCATCTGGAGGTCACCTCAAAGAAGCATACCAGGTTTCAAAGTGATCAGATCATAAATGCACCCTGTAGGATGTGCGAAAGGGAGAAATTGATGCCTAAGTTAATAAGTTGAAGGTCCGTCGTTGCCAGAAATGGATGAAAATCGATAGCTCTAATCTAGAGGTCACCCCAAACAAGCACACCAGGTTTCAAAGCGATTCAATCATAAATGCACCATGTAAAGTGTGCCAAATGGAAATATTGATGCCTAACTAGACTAAGTTTCAAAGGTCGTTGCAAGCCGCAACATTTTTGATGGAAATAGAAAATTGAAAGCTCCCATCTAGAGGTCACCCCAAACGAGCATACCAGGTTTCAAACTGAACTGATCATAAATGTGCCCTGTTAGGTGTGTCAAAGGAATAGACAGATGCCTGACTAAACTAAGTTCAAAGGCCTATGCCAACAGCAACATTTTTTAATGGAAGTGGAAGAAAATCGATAGCTCCACCTAAATGTCACCACAAACGACCATACTGGGTTTCACACAATCTGATCATATATGTGCCCTGTTGGGTGTGCCTGAAGGAAATATTGATGCCTAACTAAACTAATTTCAAAGGATGTTGTCTGTGGCAAGACTAAGTTCAAAGGTTGTTGCCAGCTGCAACATTTTTGGTGTTAATAGAAGAAAATCAATAGCTCCCATCCAGAGGTCACCCCAAACGAGCATGCTATATTGCAAAGCTATCCGATCATAGAAGTACCTTGTTGGGTGCGAGTAGGTAATAAATGCCGATTCGGGACCACATGTACAAGATTTCGTACATGTACACGTACATCGATGTACACCTCCATAGGATTTAGTGTTAAAATCGTGTACAGGTACACGATTTGTCGTTTTTTATGGTGGTCCCGAATCGGCTTTGCCGATTCTACACTACTGGATTCTATATACACATCGCTCAAGAGTGAAAAAATGTATGAAATTTTAAGGAAAAATAGGTGTATCGTCTGGTCCCGAATCGGCAAATGGGTTTCCCCCATAGGATTCAGTGTTAAAAATCGCGAGCAAAAACGTGTTGCCGTTTCTGGACCAGCGTCGAAAAGTGGTTTGCCGATTCTGGACCATCCGTGTCTGTACACGATTTTAACACTGAATCCCTATGGAGGCGTACACGGAAATCCATTTGCGGATTTTACGTCAGAAATCAACTCGTGTACGGTACACGGAAAAGAGGTGGTCCCGAACCGGCAAACCCACTGCCACGTTTCCCGAGGAAATAAAAAAAGTGATGATATATAGGAGGGAAAAAATATATAAATAAATAGTTATTTAAAAAAACAAATATATCAAATCGAATAGATAATAAAAAAAATAAATACGTAAATCATGAGCGCTTCCCAGATTATTAGAGCAAGGTTTCTTTTAAAAATGCTGATGAGAGCCTACGCATTCTGCGTGAACGAACAACTAGGTCATCTCTTGTTAGAACGATGCGTCGGATGTCGGGATCACCTAGACTTCGATCACGAGAATCATTCGTGTCTGTCGATGGAAAGGGAAGATATGGTCGTCAAGTATTTCGAACCGGCGTTCGAACGCGTTCAAATCGACGAAGTGATCGCGTTTTGGAAAAGATTACTCTTCTGTAAGGATCGAAGCAAGCCCACAGTTTCGGAAGAACTGAAATTGGCGCGTAAAAGTCTGACTTTAGAAGACAAGGGATGCATCATGAAATTATTGTTCAATGAAGCATACGCCTAAGTTTTTTCCTTGATATAAAAATAAGGGAGAATAGAAAATAAAAATAAATACACACATAAATTTTTTATCTAATATTAGAAAGAAAAAAAAACAAAAAATGAGAACCAGAAATAAATTGTATCCAACGTTAGATGACGACGAGGATGAAAAAAACACAAAAATGAGAACTAGAAATAAATTGTATCCGACGTTAGATGACGACGAGGATGAGAAGTCGAATGGCGTTTTGCCGACGGCACCGTCGCTAGAAGAAAAAGAAAGAGGAGAGAGGTATCGCATCGATCAAATCAGTAGAATCCAAGAGTATCTAACTCGAGAGAGAGATTCTCGCCGTTCTCTCAAGAAGAAGTATTCGCGTTTCGTGAAATTCGTCAACGCGATCGACACGACACTCATCACGATTTCCATGGGTTTACACGTGGCCGGCATCGGATTGTTGTCAACCGCGGTCGGCATTTCGATCATGTTGACCGTAGAAGGAGTGTCTCTCGCCGCCGGATTGTTTAGCACGCTCGGAAACTTTTTGAGTAGGAAATTATATCTGAAGGCAAGGAAACACGACAAGATTCGCATCTTGCCCGACTCCAAGATCGACACGATATCCGAAATGATCTTGATGGTGTTGAAAGACGGTAGGATATCGGACGGAGAATACTTCGCGATATTGAGCGAGAAAACGAAATACGATGCCATGAAAGAAGCCGTGAGAATCAAGACTCGTCAGATCATCAAAGAAGAGATGAAGGATTCTCTCGTGGAAAAGGGGAGGAAAGAGGCCAGGGAGAAATTCAGTAAGATGATAGAACTCAAGAGCAGCGATTGAAAAAAAATATATATATATAATGAGAACAGAATTAATTAATTATTAAATTTATATATAAAATAAAAAACAAAATTAATTTAAATAACTCTTAAAAATGTATTGCGTAAAGTGTAAGAGAGTTACCGAGACGAGTAATTCTCGAGAAGTACGAACTAAAAACGATAGACAGATGCTTCGCAGAATTTGCGACATGTGTGGTTCTATCAAGACTCGATTCATCAAAAAAAAGAACGCAAGCAAAGGTAAAGGCATCGTGAATAAAATGATCAATAATCTACCTTTCGAAATGCATCTGCCTGGTCACAGTTTCACGGGACCCGGAACGAAATTGAACAAGAGACTCAACGCCAATCTGACTCCTAAATCTTGGAGCAAACCTGTGAATAGGGTGGATGCGGCCGCGTATGATCACAATCTGTGCTACGCCGGACATCCCGACACCAAGACTCGCAACGACGTCTGCGATAAAAACATGTTGGGGAAATTGAGAGGCATATCGAATCCGACCAGGAGAGAGAAGATAGAATGTTCGCTGGTCAGCAATCTGATCGGTGCGAAACGTCGATTCGGATGGGGCGTTCAAAAAAAAAAAAAGCGCATCGGAAAAGAAGAAGAAACGATTATTGACGAGCGAATTGGCGGAGGAGTTACACAAACTCATCGTGCGTAAATTTCGAAAGAGAAGGGTGTTCGTAAAAGGATTGGATGATATTTGGTCTGCCGACTGGGTTGACATGAGATCGTTTTCGAGGTGGAACGAGGGTGTCAAATATCTATTGACGGTCATCGACGTGTTTTCCAAATACGGTTGGATCAGAGCTTTGAAGAATAAATCGGGACCTTGCATCGCCGAGGCTCTGAAGAGCGTGTTCGACTCGTCTTCTCGAAAACCGAGTAAATAGTGGGTGGATAAGGGAAAGGAATTCTACAACAAGCACGTTCCTCGATTGGTCAACCTCTACTCGATCGAAAACGAAGAGAAAGCAAGCATGGTGGAACGTTGGAATCGAACGATGAAGGAAAAGATGCACAGATACTTCACGGCGAATTCGACCAAGAAATACATATACGCTCTGAACGGTCGGTCAAAGATTACAACAACACGCGACACAGATTGATCAAGATGACTCCCGTGGTAGCTAGCGATCCTCGAAATAAAAAACGGGTCTACGCGAATCTATATCCTGAAAGATCTAAGATTAGGAAGAAGTCTAGAAAGCCGAAAATTGCGGTCGGTGATCGAGTGAGAATCTATGCTTATAAGAAGCACTTCGAAAAGGGTTATACTCCTCGATGGACCTCGGAAATCTTCATGATAATCAAAATATTTCACACTGATCCGGCGACTTACGAAATCGAAGCTTTGGATGGAGAAGAGATCATCGGAAAGTTTTACGAACAACAATTACAGAAGACAAAGTTTTGATAAGAAAACAAATTTCTTTTATTTACTCTCTTTAACATTTTCTTGTTTACACATATATATAGGAGAGAAAAAAAATAATAATAAAAAAAAATAATTAAAAACTATTTTTAGATAAAAAAAAAGCAAGCTAATTAATAAACAAAAAAAACAAAAAATCCTTTAAAAATGACAAATATACTAGATATAGCACAAAGCATAGTGAAAGATGAAAGTATTCAAGAATATGAGGTTCAAGAATACGAACCGGTAACCGGAACGAATTTGAACAATGCGGGAGAGATAAGAATCAACGTCGAAACTCAAGATCTATTCATACATCCTAGCGAGAGTTACATAGTGGTGCAGGGACGTCTCACCAAGGAAGATGGGAGCGACTACGCCGACGACGACACGGTTACTCTAGCCAATAATGGCATCATGTATCTATTCAGTAATATAAAATACATGCTATCCGGACAAGAGATAGAATCTGTGTTTCATCCCGGTCAGGCCACCACGATGTATCCAGATGATTTTTCGAAATCCAGAGGACTTAATCAGTTGTGGGTGAAAGACACCGTCGGCCCTGCTAGAGCCGGCGCCGCCTTGATATTCGACTACGTCGTCAAGACGTCCAGACCTAAAGGAACGTTTTCGTTCAGGATACCTTTGAAACACATCTTCGGATTTGCGGACGATTACAACAAGATCATGTACGGATTCTAACACAATCTGACGTTGATTCGAAAAGGAGACGACGACGCAATAGTAAGACTCACTGCAACCAATGCAGGTAAGATAACTCTACACAAGATATCGTGGTTCGTACCGCACGTGGAGCCTTCGATCGTGGAAAAAGCGCGTCTCTACAAGATCATAGAATCCAAGAGTAAATTACCCGTGGGATTTAGAATGAGACAGTGCGACATGGCTAGCATTCCTCTCTCTATGAATCACTTCGATTGGAGATTGACGGTGAAATCCGCTTCCGAGAGACCGCGTTTCATCGTGGTTGCGTTTCAGACCAATAGGGACGGGTCTCAGGAAAAGAATGCATCGCTGTTCGATCACTGCCATTTGAGAAACATGCAAGTGTTTCTGAACGCCACGAGATATCCAGCAATCGATTACAACGCGTCGTTCGACAAGAACGATTTCTGCAGACTGTACGGCGACGCCACTGATTTTAGAAAGAAGTATCACGGTCTAGACGAATTGATGAGCAACCCTAACATATCTCCCGGCGAATACAAGTCGATGTAACCCATGTTCGTATTCGACGTCAGTAAACAGAGTGAACGACTCAAGAGTAGCGTCTTAGACATTCAGATCAAGATACAATTCGAGAGGAGCATGCCGAGAAAAAACGAAGCCTTCGCAATGGTCCTGTCAGACAGAGAATTACAATTCAAATCGGATGGAAATAAGATGTCGATCATTCGATGAGAGACGTGTGTGAAAAAAAAAATAAAACAAAAATAAAAAAAAAGTAGTGAGTAATTATTAAAAAACAAAAAAAAAACAATCAAAAAAATAAATAAAGTAATGTGATCTAGAGATTGAACATCTTTCTAAATCTCATTACTTTTTTTTTTCGTTTTTAATAAATCACACATTATTTTTTTTTTAATTCATTATTTTCCACGCGTTCACTGTTTGTTCAAAGGAACTAGTTCGATCAGTAGACTCACCACGGAAGTGGCGGCTTCGGGATTATTGGTTTTCGTAACGAAATTAATCCTGTCTCCAGCGTTCACTTTGAGAGGCGTGCCGAACATGCTAACATTTGCGTGTTGATTCTCAGTCTTTTCGACGCTGTATCTCTTATCGCTCTCTACTCCATTCACCATTAGATTGACGACTGCTCTGTTATTCAAATCTGAAGAAGCCAGACTCATTCGAAGGATTTCACCTCCCAGCGGCATGGGATATCCCACCTGACCATGTTTCGATCCCCTACCTCCATTTCCAAAAGACCACTCAGCTTTTCCCTCATCTAAGGTGCCAGCCTCCTCAGCCCACACGGTGATCAATTGTCTAGCATATTTGACTTTCTCCACCACCGAAATCAGGGTGCAGGCATCCGTCATGTTCACGGGATCCGGTAGATTCATGAGTGCACGTCCACCTATGTCTAGTTTACCTTCCATGATGTCACCCTTTCTCCAGACCGAGTTGTCGTCCACGTACTTTCTGCTGACTGCGCTGGAATCGAATCCGGGATCGTGACTGAGTCTGAATAAATTCTCACCGTTCATGTCGATACCACCATCCATGGTTCCGCCAGATTGTTTGTTCAGGTAGAGATCGTCCAATTGCGATTCTAGGTATTCTTGTGATCGTATCACGGCAGAATCTACGTAGCCCTTGTTGACTGCGTTTGAGTCCGCATCCGTGTCGTCGACCTTCGACAGATTCAATATCTTGTTGAATCCCGCATTCAGATCCAATTTCATTTCTCGTCTGTCAGACTTTCTCTGTTCCAGATCTACGTAGTGTTTGGTCGCCACGTCTTTGGGAATCGTGGGAGTGGCCATGTTCGTTATCTTGTTAGAATTGGCGTTCAATTCTGAGTGCATCGTTTTCTGAACGTATCTATTTCTCAGGTGTTCGCTGAATCTTGCGTGAGAGTCGTCCGCATATTTCTTGATCGCGACATCCGTGGGATCTATGGGATTTGTGATGTTCACCAAACGTTTGGATTTCAGATCGAGATCGTCGGTCATGGTTTTATCCACGTAATTATCTAGCATGATTCGTTTGAAATCGGCGTTTCCTCTGTCAACGTATTTTTTAGTTGCAGCATCTGCGAGATCTATCGGCTCGGGAAGATTGTAGAGCTTCTTATCGTTCATGTTCAAAGGTTCCTCTCGAGGTTCGTATATCCGAACGTAACGTTCGTCCAAGTTGGCAACGTCGTAACCATCGTCGACTTCGAACGTCTTCCTCTTCTTTCTTAGGTTGACTTTTTCGTCATCACTTCTACCAAATTTATCGACTGGCATGTTGTTTTGAGATTTTTTTGTTTTTCTTTTAAAATATTTTTCAAAACGCAGTTTATTAAAAATGAATTATTTAATTTTTCGCTTTTATTCGATTAAAAATTTTTTTAAATAATTTTTTTATCTTTATATATATACTATAAAAAAATCTCTCTCTTATGTAAATCATTGAGAATGTCTTGAAACCGATCTCCTTCAGACCATCTCTTGAGAACGTAAAGACACAGGTGACCGCAAAACACCTGATCTGGTGATTGCACTCGTTCCGTGTTGTAACGAACCATCGATTTGTTGAAATAGTTCTTTATTTCTTTCGGCGGCGAGATTCCGTAGCTGTCGAAATAATAATTCTTCTTCCCGTTCTTGAACCACGCCACCCAGTGAGTGCCTTCACCCGATAAATCGTCTAGATTTAAAATTCTACATTCCGATTGTCGAGGTCTTCTCTTCGGCAAGGCATCTCTGGAAACACACCTAGAAAAACTTTAATTTTCAAATCCTATGCCGCATTCGACAGATCGATGTTGGATAGGGGTTCGTTAGGTAAGACAACACCTTCTACGGGTATTTCTATTTTCTTATTCATAAATGCGTATATATTTTTTTTTTTTTTATTTATTTATTTAATTATAATTCACTAAAATGACGGTATTTTTTTAACAAATTTTTCTTTTTCTTTTTAAAATAACTTTCTCGATGTCTCTATCGATTTCTATAATTTCAAATCCATCTAATTCCTCTTGATTTTCTGGAATCCTATCATCCTTACTCATATCTGGAATCCTATCATCTACAATCATATCTGGAATCTTATCATCTACAATCATATCTGGAATCTTATCATCCACATTCATATCGTCTAAAATTAGATCCAAAGTCCAATGTCTGAGTGCTCGTCTAAAATTAGATCCAAAGTCCAATGTCTGAGTGCCAAAGTGCTTATTTTATCATCTAACACAAATCTCTTATCGTCGTCAGCCGTCAGCGAAATCTTGTTGACTATTTCGGTATACAAGTCGGGATTTTCGCTTCGAATCGATTTCATAGTCTTATACACCGGACCACTTCCTAACAGACAATCTTTATACTCTTGGAAAGAGATGTTTTTCTTCACTACGCACGTTTTAACCCCTTTGCACTTCTTGATCTCTTCATCTTCTAGACGATAAGCATACAGTTCAGGTCTCAAGCACACGAATTCGACGATTTGTTTACCGCCGCTCTTGTCCTTAAATTTACCCAACACCTTTTTGTTGTCATTTGATTGAATGTTGGACGGGTGATCGATGGGATAATTGCTCGTGTCAAACCACGCAGCCACGTCCGGAGATATATCTCGTTAGACGTCTTTCGTCTCTATCTCATAAACTAAACTGTCCGTGTTGGTGAACAGTAGTTTGGCTTTATCACCAAATTTTCGTTTGATGTAATCGTAGTGAAACTCGTACATCAATCGCTTGCTGATATCTAAGATGATCGGTCCGAGATAATACAGTTTGTCGAACTTCAGGTGCGTCTTTTGCATGTGAACGGCCACTAGATTTTCGTCGAATATGGTTCGGTGTTTGTAATTAGGTTTCGCCACTAATTTTTTAGCTCTTTTCTCAGACGTGATGAGTCGAACGTCGGTTCTCTTCCTGATGTTTTCCATCCATTTACCGTACACGCAGTTGTTCATGAGTTTGAAGAAATCTTTTTCGAAATCGTTCTCAGCTCGAATTCTGAGATTCGTGTTGAGATCGATGTATTTTTTCATCCAAGGCTCTTCATCGAATCGAATGATGCGATGTATGTCGACTAATTTCATCCCGTAATCGACGTATTGTTTCAAATTCTCGCTGCAGACGACGTAGTTACGTTTGTTAAATAAATTGGAAATGAGTTTTTCCTTGTCTCCTTCGTTCGGTTCCATTCGTTCGGGAGCCAGCGGATAATCATTGTGTAGATCGTGTAATTCTTCCGGATAGTTCAAATCAACTTCTAAAATGCATTTTTGCATCTCTTCCGGTTCTGTCACCCATTCGAAATTTCCAATCGGTAAAGGATGACTCATAGCCCAACCGTACGGATTATTAGCATCCCAATACTGTATATATTTATTCGATCGTTTCGAATCGAAACCTTCTTTCATGTAGGGATTGTTAGCTTCAGAATATCTGTGGGAGATCATCGAGACGCCACCTCTCGCACCTTTCGAACATGAGCAACATGTTCACGTCGGATAATAATTCCAATTGAACTTCGGTGGTCTTCAACAGAGCGTCCCACGCCAGACCGGGTGCGGTGAAATACCAAGCGGGATCCAGATCGTAATTTCGACGACAGACGTCTCGAAAATTTTCGAACACGTCTGCCAAGAGCAGAACGTCGGTCTTCAGATAGAGATCGTGATAATCTCTCATGGTTTTCATATTGAATGATTTCCACACGTTTTTGGCGTGTTCGTAATTCTCGTCGGAAATGTCGGATTCGTATAATTTTGAATAAAAATCTTCTTTCGAAGGTAGTGCGGTGTCTTCAAATCTCTTTAGATCGTTCATGTAATCGTAAGGATAGACTCCTTTCCTCAACATGACGTTTACTCATTCTCCGAAATGTTCGCTCGTGATTTTAAATTTATCCTTACTCATGTTATTGACTAATTTTTCCAGAGTGGTCGACAATGAATTTAAAACTGTCGATGAAACATATGCTTCTACGAATGGATTTCGTTTTTTCTTCCAACATCTCTCCATCGATTACTCTTTTCTTCTCCATGAGCTTCCATTTCGTGACGGAAATGTATCTTTCTTCGAGGTTTGCGATGCAATTTAATTCTTCGTGGGAAGTGCCTTGATTTTTCACGAACAGATGACTGTCGTAACCAGAGAGATTGTGAAATATCACCGGATTGAAAATGGCGTCTCGATATTTTAAATTACACTTGCTGTGAGCCGGACCGCGATACAGACCCGTGTAATGATCGTGGTCTCTAACCTTCTTATTTTCCTCCGTATTCTCGTCAAACGATTGTCTGCATATGTGACATTCGGCGGCTCTGTTATTTTCGTCCTGCTGCTCTCGCGTGATGATCATTTTTGCCGAAGTTTTGAATTTGTCGTATAACATTTGAATTTTCGATTCTAATTCTTCCACGAACCTTTGGGCCACGTCGTCGTCTTCGCACTGTTTCGTGTAGGTGAAGGGACCCATGTCGTGTTGTGAGTCAAAAGTGCATTTCACGTAAATGCAATAGCCCGAAGGTATGTGTTTTTGATATCTTTCGACGTAACTTTGAAGAGCGTTGGGTTGACAGGAACTCATTTTCGCAGTGAAACATTCGAAATCGGCGTACACGACGAATGGTACTTTTAACCTTCTATTGTGATTTTCAAACTTCACGATGGTGTTGGTTTTGGACATTTCGACGGCGACACCTTGATTTACGTTGCAATATTTCTGATGTTTCACTAACGATTTTTCGCTGTGAAACGCGTTCATGCAATTGCAACATAAACATACCTTATGTTCATGTTTATTATTTTGTCTCGACAGTAATTGGCTCGGATGTTTAACCCAACAATAATGACGATTGTCACAATTCGAAATCAATAATAAAATAATCGTCTTTTCTCTTTCGAGATACGAAGTCTGTCTGAGAGGATAGATCGTTCGTTTTTCATCGTCGTATCCCAAGACGTTCACCACTACGGTGGGATTTTGAGCCTCAAAACGTACGATGTGTGTTAATTCTGTTGGAAAAGTCACTCCGGTCCAATCGAGATTTTTAGAAGTCTCCTCGTAACAAGAAACTCTATCGGAGTGTATTTTAACAGGGTATAAAGCGGAGGTGATTGCCCATTTAAAACACTGATCATCTTTATTTTTCACGTTGATCACGGATTGTTTTTTAGCTAAGAAATACGGTAATTTCACGTAGGAAGACCCTTTCAACGAATTGTTTTCAGTTATATGAATTTCGAGTTTCAATACCTCATCGAACGTCCAATTACTACTTTCATGTTGATAATTTGCGAGAGACGTCAACATCTTGTCTTTCATCTTTTCGAAAAGGTCCGATAAATCTGAACCTCGAAATACGGGTTTGATGTTAGATCTGAAATATGCATTTTTCACGATGCTCTCGCCGGACTTCACGTCGATTTTATTCATCACGCAATGGAGTATCATCTTAATTTTTAGTCCCATGTTCATGTATTTGTGAAACAAATCCAATACTTTTTTCTTCACCCGTTCCATGAACAATTTCGGATCGATTTTCTTGAACGAGGGAACCATGTCGAAAGTTTTAAAAATGCCTTTGATCGCACTCTCCCGTTCTACGGGTTTCGATTGGAATAGTTCCACGACGAGTCGTGCTACATATTCTTCTCCTTTCCCTTCGTGGATTGCTCATCGAATTTCGCTCGATATATCTCGTTTGTCTAGAATCTGAAGTGCATCACTCGTTTTCATTTTACTTTTCTTTTCTTTTGAAACTTGAAGTTCTTCAACGGCTTTTCGTTTAGTCGTCTTCTTATTTTTCAAAATCGAAATGTTTTTGGTTTTTTTCGACGTCGGCATTTCAATTACTTTTACTATCTTTTTCTTCTTCTTCTAATTTTTCACAACCGATGCATTTTTTGACGTCGTTGCTATCGACATTTCGTTTACCTTTCCATCGTTTCGCAAATATTTCTGTATGACTTCAATTTTTTTGGATTTAGTTCTATGATTTCTGAAATGTGGAATTTTTAATAGTTTACAAATTTCGTTTAACTGAGGTACGGTTTTCTCATTTAAATTTTCCATTGTTTTATCTGTTTGCTCCATTTGTAAGAATTTTTTTTTTTTTTTCGAATTTTGTATTTAAATAATTTGTTAAAAGTTTTGTTTTCACTCTTTATATATATAAAAAAAAGATTTTTTTTAATTTCAATTTTTTTTTCTTTAATGTGAAAAATTTTTTTTTTTGTTTCTTAACGTGAAAAAAATTGAATTAATACGAGAAAAAAAAGTATGTTAAAATTTAACTTTTTATTTATATATATAAAGAGAAAAAAACTTTTACAAAAAAAAATTTTCACATTAAAGAAAATTAAAAATAAAAAACTTTTTTTTTATATATATATAAAGAGTAAAAAAAAAAAACAAAACTTTTTAAACAAATTATTAAAATACAAAATTTAAAATATTCATTATTGCAAGAATTCATAAAACAAAAAAAAACAAATAATCGATCATGACAACAACATCCGATAAAAATTGTAATTTATTTTTACGCGTTTCGAAAGAAAACGATACGATTTGCGATAGAAAATCGAATCGTAATAAGTTTAGCGAAAAAATATTAATCGATAATGTTATTCAAACTATTAAACAAGAAGAAGGTTCAAAACAAATAGAACTCTTACAAATTTTACACAAAGTCTTGCACAAGGTTCAAAACAAATAGAACTCTTACAAATTTTACACGAAGTCTTGCACGTTCTAAACTATAATTCGGATGTTCGGACTTGATCATTGTTTTTACCTCAAAATTGAGTTTGTAAGAATATTTTTTTTTTTCGAATTTTGTATTTAATGATAATTTGTTAAAAAGTTTTAAAATTGTTTATATATGTTTTAATTCCTTCAAAAAAAAAATTAGACAATTTTATGTTCTTAACGTGAAAAAAATTGAATTAATACGAGAAAAAAGGATGTTAAATTTAATTTTTTATTTATATATATAAAGAGAAAAAAAACTTTTTACAAAAAAAGTTTTCACATTAAAGAAAATTAAAAATTAAAAACTTTTTTATATATATATATAAAGAGTAAAAAAAAAAAAAAAAACTTTTTAAACAAATTATTAAAATACAAAATTTAAAATATACATTATTTGCAAGAATTCATGAAACAAAAAAACCAAATAATCAATCAAGACAGCAACACCTAAAAGATGCGAATTGAAATTGAAGCGAGCCAAAACGAATAAGAAATTAGGTTTTAAAATCTATATATTACAACAACACGATCCCATCAAATTGAACGAGGTCGAGATGAAGGACTTAGAGTATAAATACGATAGATATAAGATGTCTTTGAAATTGGATGAAGCCATGCTCGATTTGTTTTATAAGTACCAAAGCGATCTGCAGAAAATCGTCATCGCTAAAGATAAAGAATTCGACAAGGACGATTTGACGTTGTTCTATGGAAGTTAACATATATCCAAAAATCTCACTCGAACTCGTGGACAAATCGGGTGGTGAGAGCGCGTTCACCGATGTAAAAAAAACTCAAAAAAGTAAAGATAAACATTCAACACATTTTCGAAAAAGGAGAAAACACGAGTGTCAACATGCTAATAACGGACTTGGAAATATAAACAATAGAGTGATTGATTTTTTAGCGAAGAAGAAGGAAAAAAAAAAAAAGTAATGAGATCATCTTTAGATCTCATTACTTTTTTTTTTTTGTTTTCCTTCTTCACTATTACCCATATAATATAATAACGTTTCCTTTTTTCTTAAATTTCAGCGTCGATTCTTCTTTTCTTTTTTTTTTTTTGTGATATGCTACGTTTTTTATAACAACACATTTGTTTATACGAATCATAATTATGAACGAATGGTGTGCATCTCTCGGTAACACTCGCATCATTACCATTCTCTTCAGAAGGTAGTGGCGACGGTGGAAAACATCTCAGTGGTGACGGTGGAAAACGTCTCACTCTTTTAAATTTCAACCGTCTATCCCGATCTTTATTCAACTCTTTTATCAGTTCTTTCCTTAGATATCCATCATTAGCGTCTAACCATTTTTCCACATCTTTTTCACACTCTATCTCGCGATATTCATCATTATCGTCTAATTGTTTTTCCACCTTTTTATCCATTTTATATATTATTTTATACTTTCTATGATTTATATTTTATATAATTATATAATTTTTTACATTATAATAACATATTCAAAATCGGTATATTCTTAAATGGTGAATTCTCACCAAACAACAAACCCTTACCGAGTCGCTCAACATTCCGTCCACTCTTCAGATAGAGACCGTTTCCACTCAAAGAGTTGTCACCTCTAACAGGTTGTAGATACAATCCTTTACCGCTGTCGTTTATGTGGAAGCAACACACGGCTCCTCCCTTCTTCAAAAACAGTCCGCTGCCACCCATTAATTTCTCAACTGCCGAACTCGGGAGTCCCGTGAGAGCTCCCACGCAGAGAGTCTTTCCGAGAAAGGGTAGTGCCTTTGCGGCAAAGGGTAATGCTTTTGCAGCGATTCCTGCCAATAGCGGTATGAAACCACCTTTCATTCTCAAATTGTATCTCAATTGAGCGGGACTCAATCTCACCGTCAACCCTCTTCCATCACGAATCGCTTTCTCCATCCTTTTGATTTGACTTTTGGTCCAGGCGATCGAATCCTGACCGCCTCTCGTCAGATCTTCGTGAGTGAATTTGAATTTTACCTCCTCGCCTCGAGTTCATAACGCTCTCTCAAGTTTCTTCCTCTGTCCTGCGGATATGTTCACGTTTTTTTTCACGTATTCTGTCATAATTCGTTTTTTAAAATATATTTTCTTCAATTGTTTTCTTGTTTTAATGATAATTATCTATATTAAATATTTTTTGTAAAATTAATATTGCGTTTATTTATTTTTGTTATTTATATATATTATACACAATATTTTTTTTTTTTGCTTTTATATTTCTCTTATGTGAAATCGTATCGTCACCCTCTCTCCGCGAAGATCTAACAGTTCACCATTTTGATCCGTCAACGTGGTTTTGAGACTATACAACGTGTCTAAAATCACTGGTAGATAAACTAAATTTCGAGGTCGCTCCACAATCTTATAACCCAGCGACACGTTTGGAAAAAAGGAATAGATCGTCGGTTGAGCGCTACCATTCACATAGCTTCCAGCAATCACATCCACGTTCACCAGAATGCTATTGACTGCGAGAATGTCGACCGTATTTTCAGATGCCGCGTGGTCTCGATACATCTTTCGATCGAATCCCAGCATCTTGCCTATAGAATCGTCCATGTTGAAATCTTTTTGTCGAATTCCTCCCTACTGTCAAAGATTCTGACTATGACGTCCTCGGGCAATCTACGATCCATGCACTCTCGAAGCAATCTGTATTCGGGTTGAAACACGAACAATCTGTCGTAATCCAACCAGTCGGGTCGAGACAACAGATTCATCAACAGATTGGTCTTTCCACAATTCGATTTTCCCACTATCAAGCCTCTTATGCTTTTGGGAAAGAACTCGTTATTCGACCTCTTGGTCGTGGCGTCGTTCCAAGACATATCTTTAATGTTCATCTTTGTTTTATTTTTTTTTTTTGTTATTTTAGATTTTTTCAAACACATTTTTTTGTTTTTCAAACTCAGTTTTTAATATTATTATTTATTTATATTACACCGTCGCGAGTTCTCTTCAATCCGGTCCACTCGTCATTTTGGCTAAATCTTGTATGGGTACCACAGCATCCTTAAAATCTTTCCAACTTTTTGGCGTTCGCTCTAACGCAGCTCGCTTCGCCGGTGGACTGATCAACTTGTCGATCAACGCGTCGGCTGCCCTCTTGCCAGCCACAGAAGCTATCCTACCACTGGCTTCTGAAGCGGCTTTCTTACCAGCATCCAAAGCCGTCTTCTTACCAACCTCAAGCACGGTCGATGCGAGTTTTCCACCCGCATCGCTCGTGAACGCTTGCATTATAGAATCAACGATGCCAGAACCGCCTTGAACGTAAGTTCTGACGTATCCCCTGTTCTTTATCACCAACATATTTTTAATTTTTATAATATATTTTGTTTTTTCACTGGTAAATCGTTTTGTTGTTTAAATACTTTAATTATTCTAGTGTAAAAATTTACTATTTTTTATTTTATATATTTTTGTTTGTTTGTTTCTCTCTACTTATTATATATACATCAATCCTTCAATTCGTTCATCAGCCTTTTATAATGGTTTTTATTCAAAACCTTCTGTCTTAACAATTCATCACATATGCTATCTCATTATCTAACCCTGTGTTACCAGCCCGTCTACTAGCCATCAACAATCTCAATCTCTGAGACAGAGCGTCAGAATCGCTCGGAAGAAAAGTGGTTTTCACCCCTTTGCCAGTCACCGATTCGACGAACTTCTTATTCATATCCCATATGGGTTTCACTATTTTTGTCCACTTGTAACCTCTGTTGGCTTTGGGTCTTGTCTCTCTGGCATCGTTATTTCTCTTCATGGCATGGGTCTGAACCAGAATGTCGCCATAATTGTCGAAATCCTGTTCCGTGTAATCACTAGGCTTGTCGTAAAGGAGCAATTTGCGAAGTTCAGAAGTTAATTCGTACCTATTTGAGCCGACGGTTAATTCATCATCACCTATTTCCACTTCTGTATCGCCAACAAAAGTTCTACCGTCCGAATCCTTATAAAATCCATACAACAGATCTCTCTTACCGCCATCCTCGGACGACGCAACGCTATCAGTGGTGATAATTGAAGTTGAATGTCGCTCACGTCTGTTTGAATTCCCGTGGGACCGTAATCCGGTGTAGATTGAAAGGAATATCGATTTCCAAAACTACCGGGCAACGAACCCATTCTCAAAGAACTCTCTTTTATAGGTCTCAATTCTTCAACTATCTCCTTCTTGCTTCGCTCTTGACCCTCCGTCACGGGTTTAAATATTTTTGTGGTCTCGCGTCTGAGATCCATCTCTCCGAGACGTCTACTTCTGTCAGCCGATTGAATGCCCTTCTTAGCATGTTCATACTCGTCTAAAATTTGATCTCGGCATCTAGAATCCATCTGTAAAAACATTTTTTGTTTTTTAATTGTTAATGTTCCTTTGAGTATGCAAATGTGAGTTATTTTATTATTTTCAAAATTAAATGTATAATTATTTTTATGTTTTGTGTTTTAAGTAAATAAAAATATTCTGTCTTTAATATAATAACTAAAACCAGTTGAGAAAAAACCATTTACAAAATGAAACCTCGATAAATAGTTAAAAATATTAAAAATAGCGTCCGTTTCAAACATGTTAAAAATCAGAAAGAACATGAATAATTATTATCTCGAATAAATCATGTCAGTAAATGTAACGCTTTTCAAAAAAAAAATATAACATCAATTAATCTTTTGAACTGTTTCCGCTTTCATCCATAGAATAGTTTTTCAGATAAACCATTTAACTGACAATTTGTCTCATTTGAATAAAAACCTGTAATACATCTCGAGCGTGACAAATAGCGTTCTCAGTACGTGTTTATACAGTAAATGTCACTTTGACATGCGACCTGCTTGTCAGTTTTGATAAAAACAGACTGATGATTGTAGACTGACATCCAATTGAAATGGTTTAACACGCCGAAGGCGCGCAGGGACGGTATGGGGAACAAGCCCCTTTCAACCCTCAGTGACTGAACAATAAAATCCACAGCGCTTCCTTTGTGAATAATTATATTCACGTGTCAGAACAAGCTTCATCGCAGAGTAACTCGGTGTAATGATATACATTATTTTGATAAAACTTATTATTATTTTACATTTGGATTCACGTAGATTTCTTCTCACCCTTTTTTCGTGTGGCCGATACTGGAGGATCTTTGCCAATGATGATTTTGTAGCGTTCAGGAGCTCTATTTATACTGTACAAGTGGAGATACCCATGGTGGGATTTTCCAAAAACTTAAGTTTTTTTTCTGTTGAGTTTTGGAAAATCCCACTATGGGTATTCCCCCCACTTACGTCAGAAATGGGAGCGTCCAATAGTGGTCTGTTAAGTTTTGGAAAAATCCACTATGGGTATTCCCCCACTATGGGTATTCCCCCACTATGGGTATTCCCCCCCACTTATGTCAGAAATGGGAGCGTCCAATAGTAGTCTGTTAAGTTCGGAAAAATCCACTATGGTGGGTTTGCCGGTTCGGGACCACCTCTTTTCCGTGTACCGTACACGAGTCGATTTCTGACGTAAAATCCGCAAATGGATTTCCGTGTACGCCTCCATAGGGATTCAGTGTTAAAATCATGTACAGACAGGGATGGTCCAGAATTGGCACACCACTTTTCGACGCTGGTCCAGAAATGGCAACACGTTTTTGCTCGCTATTTTTAACACTGAATCCTATGGGGGAAACCCATTTGCCGATTCGGGACCAGACGATACACCTATTTTTCCTTAAAATTTCATACATTTTTTCACTCTTGAGCGATGTGTATATAGAATCGAGTGGTGTAGAATCGGCAAAGCCGATTCGGGACCACCATAAAAAAACGACAAATCGTGTACCTGTACACGATTTTAACACTAAATCCTATGGAGGTGCACATCGATGTACGTGTACATGTACAAAATCTTGTACATGTGGTCCCGAATCGGCATTTATTACCTACTGGTGTGCCAAAGTGAAATATTGATGCCTAACTAAACTAAATTTAAATGTTGTTGACAGTGGCAACATTTTTTGCTTGAAATAGAAGAAAATCAATAGCTGCAATCTAGAGGTCACCCCAAACAAGCATACCAAGTTTCAAAGCGATCCAACCATAAATGCAACCTGTGCGATGTGTCAAAGGGAAATATTGATGCCTAACTAAGCTAAGTTGAAAGGTCGTTGCCAGCAGCGAAATTTTTTTACCGAAAAGAAAGAAAATTGATAGCTCTCATCTAGAGGTCACACCAAACAAGTATACCAAGTTTCAAAGCGATCTGATCATAAAGGTGACCTGTGGGGTCTGCCAAAGGGGAATATTGATGCCTAAGTAAACTAAGTTCAAAGGCTGTTGCCCACGGCAACATATTTTGCCAAAAATAGAAGAAAATTGACAGTTCCCATCTAGAGGTCACCCCAAGCAAGCATACCAGGTTTCAATGTGATCCAATCATAAATGCGTCCTGTAGCTATAGGATGTGACAAATATTGATGCCTAACTAAACCAAGTTCAAATGTCCACGCAACATTTTTTTGTCAGAAATAAAAAATCGATAGGTCCCATCTGGGGGTAAACCCAAAGAACCATACCAAGTTTCAAAGCAATCTGTTCATAAATGCACCTTGTAGGATGTGCCAAAAGAAAAGGATGTACGGACCTTTGTATGTACATATATACGGGCGGACAGATGTATGTACATACAGACGAATGTACCTCAACGGATGAGAAGTGAGGGCAATAGCTCAGCTTGACTTCATCAAGTTGAGCTAAAAAGTGTCAATGACACTGTAGCTCAACTTGAACCTGGTAAGTTATAAGTGAAATGGCAAATATGAAGATCATTCATTTCAATGTTATTTGGTGAAACTTCAATATAACAGCATTGTGTGTGCACAATGTCAGAATAATCCATGTATTTTTCAATTTAAACTGTTGGTCATTTTAAACAGCAACTTTTTTCACAGAAATGAATGCTAATCAATAGCTCTTATGTAGAGGTCTCATTTAATGAGCACACCAAGTTCAAAAACAATTCTATGATAAATGTGGCCAGTTGGCCATGTCAAAGAAAAATGTCAATGCACTAAATTCAAAGGTTGTTGCTAACGGCAACAGTTTTTGATGAAAATGAAATGAAAATCGATAGCTCCTATCTTGGTCACCTTGAATAAGCATACCAAGTTTCAAAACAACCTGATAATGAATGAGCCCTCTGAGGCGTGCCAAAGAAAGATGTTAATGCATAAATGTACTGAGTTTGAATATCATTGCTAGCGGCAATGTTTTTTTTCTTCATTTTTTGATGGAAATTCATAAATATTGCCTGTAGGGAGAGCAAAAGGGATATTGCGGCATAAATGCACTAAGTTAAAAGATTGTCAGTAACACTTTTTGACGGAAATGGAAGAAAATCGATAGCTCCTATCGAGAAGTCATCCCAAACAAGCATACCAAGTCTCAAAGCAACCCGGTCATAAATTTGCTCTGTACAGTGTGACAAAGGGAAATATTGAGGCATAACTAAACTAAGTTCAAAGGTAATTGTAAATGGCAACATTTTCTGATGGTAATGGAAGAAAATTGAAAGCTCCCATCTAGAGATCAATCCAAATGAATATACAAGGCATCAAAGCAATACGATCATAAATGTGCCTTGTAGCATGTGCCAAAGGGAAATATTGATGCCTCACTAAACTAGGTTCAAAGGCCATTGCCAAAGGCAACATTTTTTGCCAGAAGTAGAAGAAAATCGAAAGCTCCCATCACCCCAAACAAGCATACCACGTTTCAAAGTGATCCGATCATAAATGCGACTTGTGCGGTATGCCAAAGGAAATTGTGGACGTATGTATGTACGTTCGCTGACAGACGAGAAGTGATGGCAATAGGTCGGCTTGACTTTGTCAAGTTGAGCTAAAAATTTGCTCTGCAGTTCCTCCCATATTTCCTATTTTCGTTTTTTGAAGCTCGCCATCTCCACATACAATGGAGATGTCGGAGAAAAATAATATCAAATACCAAAACACTTGGTGGTAATTTTTCTGAAACCCTTCAACAGAACATGGTGACGTCGTTGTCGTTTGATATATTTTTAATGTTGGGAATTTTTGATGTTCTTCAGTGCACTGAAGGTTTTTATTCAAAGCAATAATTATCCTGCTCTGTTGATGGTGCTTGGTCTATACTACATTATAAGTGACACTTTAATTATTGTCATTATTTAACCCTTTACCCAATGAATCGGCCACGTCCGACCGCGTAATATGCAAATTCAGCAGTTGAACGAGGGGTCACATGATATGGTTTTGTTGAAATTTTTTGAAAAATTTAAAAAAATGATATTTAAAATAATAAATTTTGATATCGTCTGCGTTGGGTAAAGAGTTAAGGTCAGTACAACATTACATTTGTGGGTTTTCTCTTCCTATTACCCGAAGGAGTTGAAAGCACACTTTTTGAAAACAAAAATTTGATTAGTCAATTCGCCAGATATGTCAGTTTGATAAGGAAAACAATACCAACCTGTCAAAAAATAAAGAACAAAATTTCAAATAATGTTGTTTTACTAATTCTATTTCCATTGTACAATACATTGTGCCTACAATACATGTTTGTAACATACAACAAAGAAAGAAAGGAGAAATATTCAGTTTAAAAATATCATTGACCTTTTT
Source organism: Pictodentalium vernedei (assembly GCA_031216915.1). Classification (NCBI taxonomy): domain Eukaryota; kingdom Metazoa; phylum Mollusca; class Scaphopoda; order Dentaliida; family Dentaliidae; genus Pictodentalium; species Pictodentalium vernedei. The sequence goes on along the minus strand of CM062291.1, from coordinate 8,710,888 downwards.
GATTTACTATGCACTGTGATTCATCACAAGTTAGGGAGAAATTCTGAGTGGGACACCCCTCTCATGCTCACCCCACCCACTGCTGTACGTTAAAAAATGCTATACAATTTTCAGAAAATGTTATCACTATGCAAATAATTTTATTTATTTTGATCCCTGGAGGCTGGCATGGTTTCTTTCGACTAGTTAACCGGCAGATTTCAGTTGACTTTTAAATAATCGATTTGACTTCGATTAGTCAACTAATCATTTAAACACTAGAAGGTACACTCAATTAATGAAAGTGTCAATGACACTGCAGCTTAATTTGACTGTGTGTAGTGTTTGATGAAAAGGATACTGTTCAATGTTTATGAAAGGATTATGATATAAGACAAGAATTATGATAATTGAGAATATGTTAAGTTCTGTATCCTACATGCTATGTTTTCAATAAGAATAATTTGAGGTGTAAGACTGTACTAAAGAACTGAGGCCTGGGTTGATGTGGCCCTCACAGTTAACACATGTCAACCAAAGTTACCAAGTTACAGTAAAATCATTTCAAAACTCAACATCATGCAGTATCATCCTACAAAGTTCCAATAAAATCCATCCATAAATATGACCTGTAGACTGTGCTAAAGGAACCAGATCACGTGCCCGCACATCCAAGTTACAAAATCCCTCAATAAATAGCAGATCTGTAAACTCCGCAAAAGGAATCTAAGTCACATGGCTGGGAAGCCATCCTGGCTGACTGATCCTGACCAAAATAGGACAGTCTTATCTCGATATCATACGGAGTCATTCTACCAAGTTACAATGAAATTGCTTTATAAATATGAACTGTGTTCTGAGTTAAACAAATCTAGGTCATATGCCTATGTGGCCATCATGGTTGATTGATCACAAACAAAATACAACATTCTCAATTAAACATTATACAGGGTTATCCTACCAGTTTACAATGAAATCCCTTCATAAATGCAACCTGTAGATTGCATGTGCTAAAGGAATCTAGGTCACATGATCCTGAGGCCATCACAGTTGACCAAACCCAACCAAAATAGGACATTCTCATCTAGATAATTATACAGAGTCAGCCTTCCAAAGTTACAATGAAATACCTTCATAAATACGACTAGTAGACTGCACTAAAGGCCTTCAGGTTTTGAAGCTGTGCAGCTGTCATGGATGACTGATCAATAACAAAACTAGAAAAACTGTGAGCACTGCTCACTAAATGATACCACCCACTCCCACCAAGAAACATTTTACAACAGTAAAAGTGTGTTTAATGTAGAGAGCACAAACACTGATACCCCCCCCCCCCCCCCCCCCCACACACACACACACAAACCTCCACCCCGAAGCTTGAATTGACAAAGCCCATTTTTCAATATGTGAAACTGGAAAAATGAAAATATTTGAAAACAAAGTAGAAGGTACACATCTTCACTGTATGTAAAAGAAGGTTTGAAGGTTTCATTGAAATCCATTCACTATATTAAAAAGATCGAGGATAGCAAATGTCAAGCCCCCCCCCCCCCCCCCCCACCCCTCCCCCCAGACACACACACACAAGCTTTTATTGACAAGCCCATTTTTAAATATGGGAAACCCTAAAAATGAACATATCTGAAAACAAAACAGGTGGTACACAGCTTCAATATATGTAAAAGAATGTCTGAGAGTTCCAATGGAGTTTGTTCAATGGTTTAAGAGGACTAGCGGATAGCAGATCTATACCCCTCTGTTCTAAAACCTGAATTGACAAAGACCATTTTTGAATATGGGGAACTGTAAATATGAAAATATCTGAAAAGAAAATAGGAGGTGCACATTTGCAATGCATGCAAAAGAATATCTGAAAGTTTCAATGAAATTTGTTCAATGGTTTAAGAGGAGTTGCGGATAGCAGATCTGTACAGAATGTCAATTGAATTTGACCAAGTTCATTTTTCAATATCGGAAACTGTAAAAATGAAAATATCCGAAAAGAAAATAGGAGGTGCACATCTTCAATGTAAGAATGTCCAAGAGTTTCAATGAAATTTGTTCACTGGTTTAGGAGTTGCAGATAGCAGATGTGTACCCCCCTAAAGCGTAACGGAAGGACGGTCGGATGCACACACAAATGACTACTTATGTGGCTACGAGTTAGTAAAACAGGATACTTATGTGGTTAAAGTTTGTTACGTAACAGAATCTCTTATTGTGGGGGGTTTGGATAAATGTAGAGTAGGATTAGGGCATTCGGGGGTGGGGGTTTAGGGGTGGGGTGGGGTCAGTGAAGGGGTGTTAGAGTTATGTGGATAGGGTTAGGGTTAGTTTAGGGTTAGGGGTGGGTAGGGTAAGGGTCAGTAAAGGGTAAGGTTAGGGTTAGCTGACCCCCCAAAAATTTTTCCACAAAAAACTTGTTTTATTATGTTGGACATGTGTTTTTTAGGTTAGCCACCTAACATGTCCATAAAATATCCACATAAGTAGCCATTTGTAAGAACGGACAGATGGACTGACGGACGGATGGATGGATGGATGGATGGATGGATGGATGGATGGATGGATGGATGGATGGATGGATGGATGGATGGATGGATGGACAGACGGACGTGGATGGATGGATGGACAGACGGAAGTATGGACGGACCAAGTGAACACTATATCCCTCCCACTTTTCAAGTGGGTGGTATAATGAGATGTTCTCATCTACACATGACCTCGAACCTGCACGTGAAATTTAGTGATAATGGACAAGAACTTACCTCGATAAGGTACCCTCAATTAAAACAAGAGGCCCCAAGGGGCCTGAGGGCACTCACCTGACATAGTAGCCTAAATATCAACCCAGAGAATTGATTTCAACAAGTTGCATCTGCTCCTCCTAAGAAAAGCTTATACCAAATATCCAAAGATTCTGACCAGTGAATCTAAAAAAAAAAAGAAGTTTTTAAAGAATGTTCCTCATATTGAACTAAGTTATAATTCAGGCTCCCACAGGAAGCCCATATATGAACCCAGGGACTTGGCTTTAACATACTTGAAACTCACCCCCATAAGGATGCTGCACACCAAATATCAAAACATTCTGACTGCTGGATCTGAAGAAGAAGATTTTTAAAGAAAATTCCTCATTTTGAACTAAGTTACAATTCGAGCTCCCACAGTGAGTCCAAATATGGACCTAGGGACATGGCTGAACAAACTTGAATCTCACCCCCTAAGGATGCTGCATACCAAATATCAGAACATTCCGACTGCTGGATCTGAAGAAGATTTTTAAATAAAATTCCCTCATTCTGAACTAAGTTATCATTCGGGCTCCGACAATGAGTCCAAATATGGACCTAGGGACTAGGCTTGAACAAACTTGAATCTCACCCCCCTAAGCATGGTGCATACACACCATAAAAAGAAAAAAGTGCTGGATCTTGAGAAGAAGATTTTCAAAGAAATTTGCCTGAAATGCACTAAGTTCAAATTTGGGCTCCTATACTGAGCCCAAATAAAAACCCAGGGGGCCGATTTGAACAAACTTGAATCAGATCCACCCCACAATGTTCCATACCAAATATCAAAAGATTCTGCCTCCTGGATCTGGAGAAGAAGATTTTTGAAGAAATTTGCCTGAAATGCACTAATTTGCCTGAAATACACTAAGTTCGAATTCGGGCTTCTATAGTGAGCTCAAATATGAATCCAGGCAGCCGATTTGAACAAACTTGAATCAGATCTGCCCCACAATGTTCCATACCAAATATCAAAAGATTCTGCCTGCTGGATCTGGAGAAGAAGATTTTTAAAGAAATTTGCCTGAAATGCACTAAGTTCGAATTCGAGCTTCTATTGTAAGCCCAAATATGAATCTAGGGAGCCGATTTGAACAAACTTAAATCAGATCCACCCCACAATGTTGCATACCAAATATCAACAGATTCTGCCTACTGGATCTGGAGAAGAAGATTTTTTAAGAAATTTGCCTGAAATGCACTAAGTTCGAAATCGGGCTCCTATACTGAGCCCAAATATGAACCCAGGGGGCTGATTTGAACAAACTTGAATCAGATCCAACCTACAATGTTGCATACCAAATATGAAAAGATTCTGCTAGCTGGATCTGGAGAAGAAGATTTTTTAATCTTTTTCCCATTGCCTACAGTGTTAAAAAGTGCTGACAAAAGTACCTTGTGATCAAACCGATAGGTATTTTTTTAACCATTCTATTCTACTGGATAAAAGTAAGCTTTATACAAAATAACAATTCTCTGTGCCATGTAGTTTTGGAGATATGGCAGTTTTAAGGTTTTTCCTATTTTTAACTCCCAGGGTTCCCACGGGGCAATGAGAAATTTTTTTTTGCATCAATCAACTACTTATGACTCATTATCATCTCATATCAAATCTGGTTCAAATCGACCTCACGGTTCAGAAAAATAGAAATTTTAGGCGTGGCCAAAATTTTTGCCCCTCCCATAACAAAGGCAAATAATGCCCGACAAACTTCTCTTGAACAAAACTTGATTCTAAACCTCAAAAGGACTCTGTATACCACATATCAAGTCTCTGATACTGGTGGTTCATTAGAAGAAGACTTTAAAAAAAATTGGCCATTTTTTCCCCACACCTCTGCTCAATACGAGCCGGAACCTAATTTGGATAAAAATCAAAATGCCCCTATATAACCACTACTTACATGAAATTTAATTAAAATGTGGCCAGTGGTTTAGGAGAAAGAGGCTCAAACACCACCTTCACGCAGGACGACGGACGAAGAGCGATAAGAAAAGCTCACCCTGACTTTCAGTCAGGTGAGCTAATAAGAGGCCCCAGAGGGAGCTCACCTGACATGGTAGCCTAAATATCAACCCAGGAAATTGATTTGAACAAGTTACATCTGTCCCTCCTAAGAAAAGCTTATACCAAATATCAAAAGATTCTGACCGGTGGATCTAAAAAAGGACTTTTAAAGAATATTCCTCATATTTGAACTAAGTTATTATTCGAGCTCCCACAGGGAGCCCAAATATGAACCCAGGGACTTGGCTTGAATCTCAACTCCCTAAACATGCTGTATACCAAATATCAAAATATTCTGCTTGATGGATCAGAAGAAGATTTTTAAAGAATACTCCTCATATTGCAATCTGAACATTTGGGCTCCCATAAAGCCCAAATATGGACCCTGGGATTTGATTTCAACAATCATGTGAATGAATCTTCCAAAGATGTTATATGTGGAAAATGGAAGCCTTTGGAGCAGTGGTATGGGGGAAGAAGATTCTTTAATGTTTTTCCCATTACTCACAGTGTTAAAAAATGATGACTCAGCATTTTTTCAAGTCCTGTATAAGTACAATATGATAAAACCGATGGCAATTTATTTTTGACCATTCCTTTCTGCTTTTCCTAAGGAAGCTTCACACAAAATAAAAATTCTCAGTGCCATGTAGTTTTGGAGATATGGGCGTTTTAAATTTTTTCTATTTTTATGTCCTGCGGTTCCCATGTAGCGACAGGAACATTTTTTTGGCATAAATTAGGTACTTATGACCCCAAAAATACGCCCTCATATCAAATTTGGTTCAAATCAGCCTCTCAGTTTGGAAAATAGAAATATTGGTACAATTCAGGCTCCCACAGGAAGCCCAAATAGGAAACAGGGACTTGGTTTTAACAAACTTATATCTCACCTCCCTTAGGATACTGTATACCAAATATAAGATTCTGACCTGTGGATGTGAAGAAGATGTTTGAAAAATATTCCCCATATTGAACTAAGGAGCCCAAATATGAACCCAGGGACTTGGCTTGAACAAACTTGAATATCCCCCCCCCCCCCACCCCACACCCACCACCTCACCCTACGGATGCTGCATACCAACTATCAAAATATTTTGACTGCTGGATCTGAAGAAGATTTTTAAAGAAAAGTTAAAAAATTTATAGTAATTTATATATTTTTTATACTTACCAATGACCCAGACATAGCTGGTGCTAACTCTTAAAATATAGGGCCAAACACAAATTTTGCCCCCCAATCCCCAAAATTTGCATCTAAAACTAAAGAAAACATGTCCTGAAAGGCCCTCCACACTTCGCCCCTACTGCGCATGCGCAGTGTCAAGGACGTTCCGAAATTGGCGCCATTTATCATTCTAATAACCAGTGCCTGGTAAGCGCTATGTACTCAGCGGGGAGGCAAGAGTTCCCAACTCCTGGGAGGGCCATCCCCGTCTGGGTCATTGGTAAGTATAAAAAATATATAAATTACTATAAATTTTTTAACATTTTTATACTGTACCAATGACCCAGACATAGCTGAATAGTAAAAAGGCTGGAGGGCCAAGGACATAGAGCAAAATGGAATACGCTCAATAAAATAAAATAGAGTCATCCCCTGTAGGGAAAAGAAGTAATAGGCCTTACATGTATCTTTCTTATTTATGATAAATTAGAAAGATACAACACCTTCCAAAAATTGAGCTTCATACATCCATGTACTCTATAAATATCCAATAATCCTTATACTAATAATTTTTAAAGTAAGCCAATAATAAAGTAAGTCTAGAGAATAGAGACTCTTATACTCCTAAAAGTGTGTGAGAATTGCATAATCATATCCGTTGACATATGCAATATTCAAAAGCTATACTTTAAAAACTAAGACTTGAATGAATTTTATAAACTTAAACTTCTCACTAAACAACCATCCCAATAACAGCTCAGAATTACTAACTCCGGAGGAGGTATCCCCTTGTTTTCATAGTAAAAACAGGTGACCCAAGGGAACACCCTCCCCCCCCCCCCCCCTTTTTCTTGCCCTGGGTCAAATAGCCCAGAGCGAAGAGGGCAGCCAAACGGAGACACTGCCGAAACAGACAGCCTACCTAGCTATAGTAGCAACTGTTAAGTGAATGACATTCTGAGCAGTAGATAATAGACCTAACAATAGAGGCCTCCAGAAATGGACTCGATATTTCTGAGATAAAATTCATGAATGGATGGCTGAGCGCAATGAGCAGCCTTCAAAAATCTATAATAGGAACACTATTAATGTAAGCCCAAGAAGTAGAAGAACTCTTACTTCATGAGCCGAAATCTTAAGCACAACTGCTAAGCCAATGATATACCATAAGCCGTACGCTAGTTAATAGAATCCATTAACAATAAAATGGAGCGTAACGTCCTTCTACTAGACATCAAAGACAGAAGAAGCTTACGCCCTTGTAATAAACAGATATCTGTTTATAAATACATAAACTGTACCCGGAAAGAGTAAAGGCCTATGCCCATACGAAGACGGAAGGACCTTAAAATAATAGGTTCCGGATAATAGGAGCCTAACTCTTATGCAACAATCCAACCTAAATAGTAACGGAAGTATTGATTCCGAAACTATGAAAGTGAAAATCATCCATCGATAGTGCATGAAACTCACTGACTCTACAGTAAAAGAGAAACCAACAGAATTACTCTCTAAAAGGTCAGAATTTGAAAACTACTGTTTCCAGAGGCTCAAATGATTACTTAGCTAAATAAGAACCGAAGTTAAAATCCGTATAGGAATTTAATCTAAAGATTCTAAGTCTATTTATCAAAAAGTTACTAACTGACTTAGATAAAGAGACAAAAGACTCAATTGTAAACTATCGTAGAGTGCATAGGTATGAGGTAACATAAACCTATAACCTAAATAACAACAGGCTGCAGTAGATCTTGTGAAACAAGTATACTAAAAAATAGCAATGAGTAGTATGGAGGGATCAACATATGAACATAATGATCCCTACACCACGACGGAAGAGCCTCCACTTTAGTCGCATAGAATAGCGAAGAAGAGGATCTCCTATAGTAAGAAATCGCGTCCAAAGCTCGTCCAGTACAGTGCTTACAATGCAATACGGACCACACAACGGAATACATGAAGGTTGCGACCTTGCTGGTTGTGATAAAGATGACACGATTTACCCAGTGAAAAAAGATCCTCACATAGAGGAAGATTTCACGTTAAGATCCACAGTAGACAAGAGAGTAAATTACTCATGATCTCTGTGAAGATAGAGATGCTATCAACAGAAATGTATTGTGGTTGTTTATCTTAGCAATACCTGCTAAAACAACAGCGCCGGAGGATACGCGTATCCTATCATTCCGTCCTATAGATCAATAGAGCGTTAACAGTATTAGCTCAGAGATCTGGACAAGCCAACACATACGTCTGCAATTGATTAGCAAGCTGTGTCATAAATAAAACATCATTGGGCGCTCCCATAGATAGCAAATCTGATTAAATACTTGTTTGTTGAGAGTCCATTCTGACAGCAACAAGCGACCCGTACGAGAACGGGAGTGCGATAAAACAATCAGACGACCCAGAATATGACGGACCAAAACTGAACTTGGTGTACTATAACCAACAGACGGATTCTTTCCATTAAATTGAATAACGGAAACGAAAGAGTGCCTCCCTGGTTCCGGAGATACCCCACTACTGTCGAATTAAAGGACAGGAATTTGGGCATGCGTTTCTGAATAATGTTCATGCAATGACATAAAGCAAGCCTAAAAAACATTATTCCGCGGAAGTTAAACTGCTAGCTAAAAGACTGCGGAACCCAAAGACCCTGGCACTTCGAATCCGTAGGGATCAGAATATATCCCAATCTGTTTGACTGGCAACCGTCATAACAGCCACACTCGGGTCCGGCAACTGCGGCGGCACTATCTGAGTCAACCACCGAAAGTTTGCCCCAGTCTGAATCTCTTGTAACACTAGATAGACAAGAGAATGTATAAATCAAGCAATTCATGGATTGCCGGAAAGTTGCCGTCGAAGAGAAGCTCCTCCGAGAACGAAGCGACTCTGAGAGAGTTCTTAACCTACTATCCACGCGTGGATGTAGCTAGGGCTGCATCACGTCTAACCAACTCCAATCAGCCACTGAAGGGCGGAGTTATACGTGAACAAACTACTGCCCTCAAAAGAAATTACATTGAGAATAATATCTCGTAAATCTTTTCTTGAAGACGTAATGATAACGCCTCAGTAAGGCGGATTATGTATAATAAAGCGTCTAAGTTAAGTCTACTATACATAATGTCGTTCCCAACATTGAAATTGGAAAAGACATAAACGGCGAAAAAGAATATATGCAGTCTTTAATCACACCGTCTAGACGCATATGAACTCTCGGTATGCCCTGCTCTGCCAAAATAAACTATATGTAAAAAAGATAAAATGGCAGAAATGAGCCACGCGGACAAGAAACTAAACTATCATGCTTAGTAGCAGGCTTGTATATATATATAAATATATAGCGTCGAAAAATAAAACACATGTTGTAATGACAATATTGGACTGCGTCGGTAAGTCAGGGACAAAGTCCCTGTACCGATCGAAAAATCCGAGTCCAATGACGCTATAAGTCTCTTATCCAAGATCGCAGCAATGAAGTCCGAAAAATAATCACTGGAAGAAATGCCAGAAGATATGAAAGGCATCTTCCGATACTACTAAAGGGAAAACTCGAAATCTTTCGAATCCCTTTCGCCATCCTGTCGGACCCTATAAAGCGTTCGGTCGTCCGTAGCTTGATGCAACCGCGGACCGCACCGACCCAGCGCCGTCGGATAATTCCTGATTCGACCGAGAAACCGTCAATTGCTGGGATGCTGCGAAACAACTGTGCTAACTCGGATAGCACGTCCGTCACTGAGGCCTGAGGAGCAGCGGTCTTACGATGCATTGCCGCAGGAAGCTCCGAGATCGTTACCCCGTGCATACTTCCAATATGCGAGCGAACGGAGTGTATAGGCCTCGTGTCCCTTGGCTACCGGATGGCGCGACCTATTCGCTGTGGAATCACTGAATGCCGAAACTGATCGGATACTCGAGGTCACGTAGCCAATGTGCGGTCGTGTGCCCTGCTGTGAGGATGAGGAAGCATTAAAGAGAGTCTCTCGGACTGTCAATATAACGGAGCGTCCCGAGCAACGGACATATGCTCCGAATGTAAAATATCTGAACCACAACATGCGGTCCCCTATGTTGTTGGCTTCCTCCGATCTGTCCTCAATCTGCCATCACTGGGTGAGTACTAAAGTAATTAAAGTGCTCGCATCACCCAAATCTCCTTCCTAGACCCAACGGACGAACCCGGCAGCCGAACCATTCGATGAATGTACGCTACACCGGGTGAGCTAGCGAATGTCACTCCGTAAGCGATAGACATATTCCATGAGCACTTATTGCCGCTAACTCTTCATTAACTATGACGACAGAGGCACACTTTTGAAAGACATCTCCATAACTCTTCGAACAAGAAACCAGAAATGCTTGGATAGCAAGCATAAAATAATAATATATATAGCGTCGTTCAATAATTCGAAAGTTTGTGTGAATTTATTGGACTATGTCGGAACTGAGGGACGATGTCCCTGAACCGAACCAAAAATTTCTAAGTCCACCGACGCTATCAGTTTCTTATCCGGCATCGCAGCATATGTTGTTCCGAAAGGGAAAGCTTGAAATCCACCGAATCCCTTTCGGTATCCCGTCGGACCGGATGAAACTTTTGGACGTCCGTACCCGCTTCCGCGGAGCGTCCCGACCCAGCATCGTCGGATAAAATATATGCGACAGATTCAGTTGATGCTGGGATGCTGCGATAAATTGTGCTATTAAGGAAAGCACGTCCGTTCCCGAGGCCTGTGCAGTAGCGGACTTACGATGCATTGCCGCTGGAAGCTCCGTGAACGTTGACTCCCGCACACTTCCTATGCGAACGTCCGGAGTCTGCAGGCCTCGAGTCCCCGGCTACCGCCCCAGCGCTGTCGGATAATTCTCGATCCGACACCGTTTCTGTCGGCTGCTGGGATGCTGCGATAAGCTGTGCTATGTGCACAAGAATGTCCGGCGTCGAGACCTGCGGAGGCGCAGTCTATCGCTGCTTCGCCGAGGGCAGCTCCGCATCAGATGGCTCCCGCATACTTTTCCTATGCGAACGTCCGGAGTCCATCGGTCTCGAATCCCTGGCTGCCGGATGGTGTGACCTGGTCGCCGAAGAATCCTTGATCGGCGAAGCTGGTAATATATCGGCGGTCACGCAGCCACGGTGCGGTCGTGTGCGCTGACGAGAAGAGGAAGCCTTAGCGGTCTCAGCGGACTGCCTATACAACGGAGCGTCCCGAGCGACGGACGTATGCTCCGCTAACGACACATTGTACCACAACATCTGGGGCCAGATGTTGTTGAACGAGAGAGGGGCCTCTCTCGCTTGCCGTCCGGATATATACCTAGGGATCTGATTTGAACAAACTTGAATCTGACCCCCTTAGAGATGTTGCATACCAAATATCAAAGCATTCTGACTGGTTGATCTGAAGATGAAGATTTTTTTAAATTACCCTCCATATTGAACAAAGATAAAATTTGGGTTTCCGTAGAAAGCCCAAATATTAACCTAGGGACTTCGTTTGAAAAATCTTGAATCTACCCCTCATAACAATGATGTATACCAAACATTAAAAGATTCTGACTGGTGGTTCTGAAGAAGATTTTTAAAGAATATTCCCCATATTACAATATGTTAAAACTTCGGGCTCCTGTAGAGAGCCCAAATATGAACCAATGAATGCTGTATACCACATATCAAAAGATTCTGACGATTGGTTCTGGAGAAAATTTTTTTTTAAACTCAGCATTTTTTCAATGCCCATTAAAGAACACCCTAACATAACCGATGGCAATTTTTTTTTACCATTCAATTCTACTGGTCCTAAGGATACTTCATACCAAATAACAGTTCTCTGTTCAGAGTGGTTTGGGAAATATGGGTGTTTGAAAATATTTCTATTTTTAGCTCCCATGGTTCCCATGGGGATGCTGAAATTTATTTTATTTTTTTGCATGGGTCAAGTTCTTATGACGCAATAATACCACAAGCCAAATTTGGTTCATACCGGACCATTGGTTCAGAAGATAGAATTTTTTGGCAAGGCCAAAAATCTTACCCCTCCGATTATAAAGCCAAATATTATACTTCACGAATTTCATTTGAACAAACTTGATTCTACACCTCATATGGAAGCTCCAAAGCAAATATCAAGTTATTGTACACACTGGTTCTTGAGAAGAAGATTTTAAAAATATTTTGGAGCATTTTCCCCCACTCCCTCCCTATGGGGCTGGGCATGTTGAGTTGAACAAAAATGAAATGCCCCTTTGGGACCATCACTCACACAAACTTTCACTTGAATTGGCCCAGTGGCTTTGGAGGAGAAGACCAAAACATGGTGTGGATGGACGACGGACGGAGAGCGATGAGATTAGCTCAGCTTGACTTTGTCAAGATGAGCTAAAAAGACTCGAAATACAGGGCAATAATTTTTTTTAATAACATTTTTTCTGCAAACTTTATAGATGTTGAGTAATCTTCAAGACTTGTGTCACCATATCCTAAAGTTTCAATCCTCTACATTAGAAACTGTGGGATGAGATGATCACACCACATTGATGGCAGTCTTGAAAGGTGTTAGTGTAGCATATGATACAACTTCGGGATAGACAGACCAATGGACTAACAAACTGACAGCCTGACGGACCAACAGACTGACTGACAGACATGGGGAGTACAATATACCCCCGCCATGAGCCATGGCAGCCATTCTGAGAATTATGACATTTTCCATCTACTCATCTTACTATGATCCCAGCAGGTTTCAACGAAACTGATCTTTCAATGTGTGGAAGAAATTCAAGATGATTGCCATGGATACTATGATCCTGGCAGGTTTCAAGGAAACTGATCTATAAATGTGAGGAAGAAATCCAAGATGATTGCCCTGGATACTATGATCCTGGCAGATTTCAAGGAAACTGATCTATACATAGAATAACTGTCTGGCGAGTCGGTTTCATTCTTAATCTTACGAGTAGAATAAATTTTTTACTTGAAAACACTATACGTTTATTTTGTTTATCCCATAAATCTTTTACAAAGAAGTTGCAGCAAAATCGTGCTGTTATTCGCTACAAAACATAGCTCGAAGTGAGGAGTACATTGGTCCATTTCGATTGACAAGAGAACATTGTAAAAAATAAATAAGGCGCAGTGATACATTTCTGTCTAAAAATAATTCCCCAACAAACATCAGCTAAACTCTTGCAAAAATCCTTTATTAAATGAGCAATCTATACTCTTTTGTACTGGCATTGTGTAATACTTTCAAACCTTTCAAAGAAAACAACAACTGAACTGTTAATTATGCTACATTACAATGCATTCATGTAGCATTGAGTGGGTGAGAGCAATTGGGCCATTTTCAAAGCAGGCCACGAATGTCAGTTCATTTTGGTATGTTGACGTTTAAAGTGTTAACGTAAATACGTCCGTGAAATAAACTATTCAATAATATGCTTGGATTCGAGAGGCCAGTATGCTGCAAATGGAAGTCATTAATGTTAACACTTGTGCCACCATTGTGTTCTAATGAGAAAATAGTTATTGCATCTACCCGAGATTCGTGTGTGGAAGCCATGGGTTCAACAGCACGTGATACAGGTGTGTTCAAATTATTTTGACAATGTGTGAATTCAGTTGTATTGGAATTGTGCAGAGTGTACTTCATGTTACGTGCTGCTGTGCTGGGAGGAGAGGTAAGGTTACTCATAATTAAAGAACATCGTTCACATTCTTTCTCTCCTGAAACAGAATAATTGTTTATCGTGTATCGATGTGAGGTACCGCCCATTGAGCATATGTACATCCCCAGGCAAAATCCAAATTAACACTACACCAGTCACTACTGGCATTAGGTATTTCAAAATCGAGTTTTATTTTTGAATACTTTTGTTAATTAATTATGAGTATTCTTTATTGTTTGCTCGCAATGAACTTGCAGCATGTAATGTTATACCAGTACAACTCATTTAATTACATTTAAGTGATGATCGTCGCTTTGTTTCTGCAGATTTCTGATACGCGTAAATCAGGTCAAGATATCCCAACCTTTCAAACGGAACGCTGGAGGTCAACATAGTATAGTCCGATTCCAACTCCCTACTAGGGTGATAAATTTTTCATGTGGGGAAAATTTATCACCCTACTAGGTAATTAAAGCAAAAATTTATCAAAGGCCTTTATTGTTCAAATAAACGGCCATTTATGGGATAAAAATGTGTGGACGAAATCCAAGATGATTGCCATGGAGCTATTGTGTGCAGCCAGCCATGACCAAAATAGGACATTCTCATCTATACATCGCATTAAGGAAGCTGGGTGAGTTTCAACACAACGGATACATAAATGCAACCGCAGGATGTTCTGAAGAAATCCAAGATGGCTGCCATGATGGCCATTATGGGAGACCAACCATTACCAAAAATAGGTTGTATCTACTCATCATTCTAAAATATCCTGCCAAATTAAGAAAATAGATTGTTATCTACTCATCATTCTAAGACATCCTGCCAAATTAACAAAATATTCATGCAAAAATGCAACCTGCAGCCTTTGCTGAAGAAATCCAAGATGGCTGCTGTGGCTGATACAGGTCTGAATCTGAAAATGCACATGAAATGTGGTGATGATGAGGAAAGAACTGCAGGCTGTACTAAATGTGCTGTCGACAGTGTTGTAAGATATCCAAGATGGCTGTCATTACACCCATAATGGGCAGTCAACCATTACCAAAATACGAAGTTTTCGACATGTAAAGAACTGCAGACTGTGTAACCTGTACTAAATGCACTGTCAACAGGGTTGTAAGAAATCCAAGATGGCTGTCATTACACCCATAATGGTCAGTCAACCATTACCAAAATACGAAGTTCTCGACGGCGAAAGATCTGCAGGTTGTAGCCTGTACTAAATGAGCTGCCGACAGTTTTGTAAGAAATCCAAGATGGCTGTCATTACACCCATAATGGGCAGTCAACCATTACCAAAATACGAAGTTCTCGAAGGGGAAAGAACTGCAGGTTATAGCCTGTACTAAACTAGAGGTACTGTGAGCAAGCTCACAAAGGGATACCCACGGCGCCTGAAATGTATAAGTTAGATTATCTCCCCTTGGAAATGTCAGAACGGAATTATATTGCTTCATGCACATCTTCATATGGAGTTCTTCCATTGTGAAATGTTTCATGAAAATTCTTCAAGCGCTTATAAGGTTGGACAGACGGACGGATGGACAGGGTGATTCCTCTATACACCCCCCCCCCAAACTTTGTTTGCGAGGGGTATAATGAGCTGTCGACAGTGTAATAAGAAATCCAAGATGGCTGTCATTACACCCATACTGGGCAGTCAACCATTACCAAAATACGAAGTTCTCAACGGGGAAAGAACTGCAGGCTGTAGTCTGTACTAAATGAGCTGTCGACAGTGTTGTAAGAAATCCAAGATGGCTGTCATTACACCCATAAAGGACCGTCAACCATTATCAAAATACGAAGTTCTCAACGGGGAAAGAACTGCAGGCTGTAGTCTGTACTAAATGAGCTGTCGACAGAGTTGTAAGAAATCCAAGATAGTCGTCATTACACCCATAATGTGCAGTCGACCATTACCAAAATATGAAGTTCTCGAAGGGGAAAGAACTGCAGGTTATAGCCTGTACTAAACTAGAGGTACTGTGAGCAAGCTCACAAAGGGATACCCACGGCGCCTGAAATGTTTAAGTTAGATTATCTCCCCTTGGAAATGTCAGAACGGAATTATATTG
Source organism: Pictodentalium vernedei (assembly GCA_031216915.1). Classification (NCBI taxonomy): domain Eukaryota; kingdom Metazoa; phylum Mollusca; class Scaphopoda; order Dentaliida; family Dentaliidae; genus Pictodentalium; species Pictodentalium vernedei. The sequence continues at coordinate 8,695,180 of CM062291.1, read as the reverse complement.
CTTCATGCACATCTTCATATGGTGTTCTTCCATTGTGAAAAGTTTCATGAAAATTCTTCAAGCGCTTATAAGGTTGGACAGATGGACGGATGGACAGGGTGATTCCTCTATACACCCCCCCCCCCCCAAACTTTGTTTGCGAGGGGTATAATGAGCTGTCGACAGTGTAATAAGAAATCCAAGATGGCTGTCATTACACCCATACTGGGCAGTCAACCATTACCAAAATACGAAGTTCTCAACGGGGAAAGAACTGCAGGCTGTAGTCTGTACTAAATGAGCTGTTGACAGTGTTGTAAGAAATCCAAGATGGCTGTCATTACACCCATAAAGGACTGTCAACCATTATCAAAATACGAATTTCTCAACGGGGAAAGAACTGCAGGCTGTAGTCTGTACTAAATGAGCTGTCGACAGAGTTGTAAGAAATCCAAGATAGTCGTCATTACACCCATAATGTGCAGTCGACAATTACCAGAATACAAAGTTCTCGACGAGGAAAGAACTGCAGGCTGTAGCCTGTACTAAATAAGCTGTCGGCAGTGTTGTAAGAAATCCAAGATGGCTGTCATTACACCCAGAATGGGCAGTCAACCATTACCAAAATACGAAGTTCTCAACGGGGAAAGAACTGCAGGCTGTAGTCTGTACTAAATGAGCTGTCAACAGTGCTGTAAGAAATCCAAGATGGCTGTCATTACACCCATAATGGTCAGTCAGCCATTACCAAAATACGAAGTTCTCATCTACTCATCATATTAAGTCACCCTCAAAATTTCAAGAAATCTGAAGCATAAATGTGGCCTGTAGCCATTACTGAACAAATCCAAGATGGCTGCTGTGGGGGGGCCATTGTGTTCAGCCAACTCTGAATATTAACATGATGTTCTCATATGAGCCTTGACCAAGCCAGAAAATAAGCAGACTGTCATCTGCAAAATGAGGTCCCAGAGGGAGAAATTAGTGATGCTACCCTGCACAGCAGGGTGGCATCACTAAATTTACACTCTGTGAACCTCAATCTGAATCAGGGTCTCAAAACTAAACAGAAAGAAGTACCCAGAGGATAAATCAGCCCACTGTATGGGATATCATCATCAAATTCACTCTCTGGGAACCTCATTCTACAAATGTCAGACTGCTTATTTTCAGGCCTGGCCTTGACATACATATAAAATTTGATGATGATCAGAAAATAACTGTGAACTGTAGCCTGTGCTGAAGGAATTGTGGATAGTGTTGGGAAGAAATTGAAGATGGCTGTCATGGCAGCTATTATGGGCAACCAACCAATCTATTCATCATACTAATTCACCTTGCCAAATAAAACAGAACAAGAAGCATCAATCACTTACCCAATAAAAACAACAAGAAGCATTAATCACTTACCCAATAAATATATTGTTTAACTGGTAGAGTGCTCAATTATTTTTGGTCCTTAAAATTTCTTTGTACATCTTTGCCTTGTTACACTTTATGGGAGAGCGCCAAGAGGCACTCTCCCATAAAGTGTAACAAGGCATATCCTAACGGATAAAATAATATCACTTCAAAGATAATATGAAGCACATCACAGAATATGAAGCCTTTAAATTGCTGTACCGGCACTAAATAATGAAGCCCAAATATGGGCTTCCATCACTCTACCAGATAAAGAAGGATTTCAGGTCACATTGAGCATCTAATGTTAATATAGGATGAAAGACTCTGACGCCGATGGGGATCGAACCACTGCCTTGACGAGAGTACATGTACTCTCGTCAAGGTAGTGGTTCGATCCCCATCGGCGTAGAGTCTTTCATCCTAAAAAAAAATGTATAACAGAAGTGCCGAATTCTGTATTCTATACCTCAAGCAGGAAATTTGAAAAAGAGATTTATTCTCACTGATTTCATCTGCATTACATGGTATAGTTCATTGTAATGTTAATATAGTTACTCTATTTTAGCTAGGGTCTGTTGGGCGATTTATTTATTTTGGGAGGGGACATAAAAGCTCTGAAACACCTTCAAAACACATTTTGAAGCAAAGAGAAAAAATATTCTTGTAAAGCAAAAAGACATAATTTTGGCAAATCGACCCACTCCTGAGGATCTCAAGTGGCCTGGGGAGGCCCCATTTGAGCAAACAGAATAGTCTTTATGCTGCAGTATGTTAACAGTAAGTTAACAATTGGGCTCCCAGAGTTATTTGAACAAACTTCATGCTGCCCCCCAACCCCCCCCCCCCCCCCCCCCCCCAACACCCGAATATCAAGAGATTTTGAGTGGTAGATCTGAAGAAGATTTTTAAAAAATATTCCTCATGTTACACGAAGTTAACATCGGGGATCCCACAGTGAGCCAAAGTATGACTCCAGGGACTTAACTTGATGCTCCCCCCTAAAGATGCAATATCCCAAACATCAAGAGATTTTGATTGGTAGATTTGAATAAGATTTTTAAATAAATACCTTCATATTGCACCAAATTAAAATTTGGGTTCCCATAGGGAGCCCAGATATGAACCCAGGGACTTGAGTTGAACAAACTTGAATTTCCCCCCCCCCCCCACCCCACCCCCACCCCCCCCACCCCCACCCCCCACGTAGGATGCTTCACAGCCAATATCAAAAGATTTTGTGGATCTGAAGATTTTTTAAAAATATTCCTCATACTACACCAATTTAAATTTTGGGATCTGGCAGGGAGCCTAAATCTGACTCCAGGGACTTCATCTGAACAAACCTCAAACTGCACCCCCCTCCAAGATGCAGTGTACCAAATACATTTCCTCATATAGTACAAAGTTAAAATTCAGGTTCCCAAATATGAACCCAGGGACTTATATCGAACAAACTTCAATCAATCCAACCCCGCACCGGATGTTTTATACCAAGTTTCAAAAGATTCTGATAGGTAGTTCTGGAGATCTTTTTTTATTTTTTTTTAAAAATTTGCTTTGGTGCAAACAGAATTGTTCCCCATTTGGAGCCCCTGTGAACATGGCAACTTTATTTGAACACTATTGAATTGCCAAATAAGGAACAAACATATCAAATTTGGTTCAATCTGGCCCAGTGGTTTATTAGGAAAGGTCGATAATGTCAAGTTCATGCTGGGCTCACAATGGACGGAGGTCACAAAGTGATCACATGAGCTCCCCCTGACTTCTGTCAGGTGAACTAAAAATTGATGCATAAAAGTGACCTGTACCCTGAGCTGAAGAAATCAAAGATGGCTGGAGTGTAGGAATTGTGATTAGCCATAGTGGGACATTCTCATCTAGGCATGAATCTGAACAATGAAGTTTGGTGATTGATTGGATGAATATTGAGTGTTTTATTAGTGCAGATATCAATGTGTAGGCAGTTAATATGGTGATTTTGTGGAAATTTGAAGACCTGTTACCGGTTCAATATTTTGAACCGTGTCTTCCATCAATCTGAAATACATGAAAAGCCTGCAACCCTTGCATAAATCATTATTACCTGAGATAATACTGTTTCCTTGAGACCAGATTTTTTCAAGAATTTAGCAGCATCAAATGCACCAATGCTACCACTTCCTGATGGATCAGCCTGATTATAATAGGATTCATACACAGCACCATGATTTCCCACAATCTGAAAGTTAAAAAAAAAGTGTTTATGCTTCATTCGACAAATCAAGACAAACACAACTCGATCGAGTTATTTGTGTGCAAAGCACACAATGGTGTATCCCCGCATTTTCTTAGCAACACCTTAGCATAGTCTTAACATTTCGAATTAATTCCAAAGGAGCCTTTCGATGAAAACTGATTTTCTAACGATAAAAGTGGTTCCACTGGAACCACCTCTGGCAAAATGGAAAAAAATGGGGCAAAAGTGCAACCACCGGGGGCTAAATCAAAATTCCAAAACCTTCATGCACATCTAGAGATGTTACCTGAACACATTAATATAGTTTCGTTTAAACGTTTCGAATTGAATACCCTAGGAGCCTTTCAATGAAAACAGATTTTCTAACGATAAAAGTTAGAAATACACTGGGGGCAAAATCAAAATACCGAAACCTTCATGCACATCTAGAGATGTTACCTGAACACATTAGCATAGTTCAAACGTTTCGAATTGAATACCCAAGGAGCCTTTCGATGACAACTGATTTTCTAACGATAAAAGTGGTTCCACTGGAACCACCGGGGGCAAAATCAAAATTCCGAAACCTTCATGCACATCTAGAGATGTTACCTGAACACATTAGCATAGTTTAAACATTTCGAAATGAATACCCTAGGAGCCTTTCGATGAAAACTGATTTTCTAACAATAAAAGTGGTTCCACTGGAACCACCTGGGGCAAAATCAAAATTCCATAACCTTCATGCACATCTAGAGATGTTACCTGAACACATTAGCATAGTTTAAACGTTTCGAAATGAATACCCTAGGAGCCTTTCGATGAAAACTGATTTTCTAACAATAAAAGTGGTTCCACTGGAACCACCTGGGGCAAAATCAAAATTCCATAACCTTCATGCACATCTAGATGTTACCTGAACACATTAGCATAGTTTAAATGTTTCGAATTAAATACCCTAGGAGCCTTTCGATGAAAACTGATTTTCTAACGATAAAAGTTGTTCCACTGGAACCACCGGGGGCAAAATCAAAATTCCAAAACCTTCATGCACATCTAGAGATGCTACCTGAACACATTAGCATAGCTTAGTTATTCGAATTGAATACCCTAGGAGCCTTTCGATGAAATCTGATTTTCAAACGATAAAATTGGTTCCACTAGAACCACCGGGGGCCAAATCAAAATTCCAAAACCTTCATGCACATCTGGAGATGTTACCTGAACATATTAGCACAGTTTAAACATTTCAAATTGAATACCCTAGGAGCCTTTCGATGAAAACTGATTTACTAACGATAAAAGTGGTTCCACTGGAACCACCGGGGGCAAAATCAAAATTCCGAAAACCTTCATGCACATCTAGAGATGTTACCTGAACACATTAGTATAGTTTAAACGTTTTGAATTGAATACCCTAGGAGCCTTTCGATAAAAACTGATTTTTTAATGATAAAAGTGGTTCCACTGGAACCACCGGGGGCAAAATAAAAATTCCGAAACCTTCATACACATCTAGAGATGTTACCTGAACACATTAGCATAGTTTAAACGTTTCAAATTAAATACCCTAGGAGCCTTTTGATGAAAACTGATTTCCTAACGATAAAAGTGGTTCCACTGGAACCACTGGGGGCAAAATCAAAATTCCGAAACCTTCATGAACGTCTAGAGATGTTACCTGAACACATTAGCATAGTTTAAATGTTTCGAATTGAATACCCTAGGAGCCTTTTGATGAAAACTGATTTTCTAACGATAAAAGTGCTTCCACTGGAACCACCGGGGGAAAAATCAAAATTCTGAAACCTTCATGCACATCTAGAGATGTTACCTGAACACATTAGCATAGTTTAGACGTTTCGAATTGAATACCCTAGGAGCCTTTCGATGAAAACTGATTTTCTAACGATAAAAGTGGTTCCACTGGAACTAATGGGGGCAAAATCAAAATTCCGAAACCTTCATGCACATCTAGAGATGTTACCTGAACACATTAGCATAGTTTAAATGCTTCGAATTGAATATCCTAGGAGCCTTTCGATGAAAACTGATCTTTTAACGATAAAAGTGGTTCCGCTGGAACCACCGGGGGGGGGGCCAAATCAAAATTCCAAAACCTTCATGCACATCTAGTAATGTTACCTGAACGCATTAGCATAGTTTAAACATTTCGAATTGAATACCCTAGGAGCCTTTCGATGAAAACTGATTTTCTAAAGATAAAAGTGGTTCCACTGGAAACACCAGGGGCCGAATCAAAATTCCGAAACCTTCATGCACATCTAGAGATGTTACCTGAACACATTAGCATAGTTTAAACGTTTCGAATTGAATACCCTAGGAGCCTTTAAGGGTGTGACGTACAGACGGACGGACAGACGGACATACGGACGAACGGACAGAGATCATGACAATATCCCCGCATTTTTTAAAAAGCGGGGATAACAAGTAAATAATAATAATAATAATAATAATATATCACTTATATAGCGCCTATCCTAATAAAAGCCCTAAGCGCTTTACAAAAGAAATCACAAATTAGATAAAATCAATAAAGTCACCCGGTTTGTGTGTCAGCGAAGGGATAGCCTGGGAAGTTCCTCTGGTATAAGTAGGTTTTTAGTCCCTTTTTAAAACTTTCAAGAGATGGTGCATTTCGTAAAGTTTTGGGTAACGAGTTCCACACACGGGGTGCGCTGATCCTGAAAGCCCTGTCACCAACAGTCTTCAAATTCCCCGCGAACTGAGTTAAAAGCCCTTCGTCGCTGGATCGCAATGATCGCTGCGGCTTGTATGATATGAGGAGTTCGCTAAGGTAGCCTGGGAAGTCAGCCGAATTTCTCTGGTAGGTGAGTATTGCTAGTTTATATGTTATGCGGTCTTTAACTGAGGTGTAGTGCAGCTTGGCAAGGGCGGGTGAGATGTGTTCCCTTCTCTTCGTCCGTAGAGCAATCCTAGCAGCAGCGTTGATCAGCCTCTGTAAACGTTGGAGCTGGTTGTCCGGGACGTCGAAAAGCAGTGCATTACAGTAATGTATTCAACTCAAGATGAAATCAGCTTTTTTGTGGCGTCTAAACTTAAATATTTTCGGATATGCCCTAGCCTTCTAATTTCAAAATATACTGACTTACATATGTTTGATATTTGATAGGACATTGAAAGAGTGGTATCCAAATGAACTCCGAGATTTTTCGCACTATCGGTGAAATGGATCAAGTTCTCGCCTACGAAAATGTACTGAATTGTGATGGAATTTGCGACGGATTGTTTTGCGCACTACATCACTTCGGTTTTGTCATCGTTGAGTTTGAGTTGGTTTGCCAACATCCAAGACTTCACCGATGACAAACATTCCTCGGCGTTTGAAACAAGCTGGGCAGATCGGTTAACTGTATCATGGTCATATAACTGTGTGTCATCTGCGTACATGTGGCACCCAACTCTGTGGCTCCTGATAATGTCACCAAGTGGTTGTGTATACAGGAGATGTAGCATAGGGCCAAGTACTGAACCTTGTGGGACTCCAAATTTCAGCGCACATTCATCTGAAAGCGAGTTTCCAACTTGGATTTGTTGGAACCAGTCGGATAGATATGAGGCAAATGATTTAAGAGCGGATCCACGGATGCCAAACGTTGTTTTGAGTCTACGAATTAAAATTGTATGGTCCAATGTATCAAACGCCGCCGATAAATCGAGGAGCGTTAGCAGGGACACTTTTCCTTCATCAGACGCAGTCAGAAGGTCAGACGTTATTCGGATCAGTGCAGTTTCAGTACTGTGTCCTTTGCGGTAAGCAGACTGGCACTTTTCCATTAACGAATGATATTCCAGGTGTTCTTTTAGTTGGGCAAGAACGAGCTTTTCAAGAATTTTGGAAAGAAAAGGGAGATTGGACACTGGCCTGTAGTTCTTTAGAGTTTCAGGGTCCAACGAAGGCTTTTTTAAAAGAGGCACAACAACAGCCCTTTTACAGCATGTCGGGACAATGCCAGAAGACAGCGAAAAATTCATCAAAGCAGTGACTGGGTCGATGATAGCATCAATATGCTTCAGAAAAAGTTCTGTGGGAATCGGGTCCAGTGTACACGATTTAGGAGGAGCTGAAGTGATAACTTTTCTAACCTCTTCATTAGAAACAGGACGGAATGACTGAAGTGGTGAGCCAATGAATGGTCGAAATTTGGCTTGCCCCTCATAACTGTCAAATTGTGACCGAATAGTAGCAGTACTATACTTAAACCTTATATCTAGACAAGCACAACCAGTACTATACTTAAACCCTATATCTAGACAAGCCCAACCAGTACTATACTTAAACCCATTATCCAGACAAACCCAACCAGTGCTATACTTAAACCCATTAAATAAATACCCAACCAGTGCTATACTTAAACCCTTTATCCAGACAAACCCAACCAGTACTATACTTGAACCCTATATCTAGACAAACCCAACCAGTGTTATACTTAAACCCTTTATCTAGACAAACCCAACCGATACTATACATAAACCATGTATCCAGACAAACCCAACCAGTACTATACTTAAACCCTTTATCCAGACAAACCCAACCAGTGCTATTCTTAAACCCTTTATGCAGACAAACCCAACCAGTGCTATACTTAAACCCTTTATCTAGACAAACCCAACCAGTGCATTACTTAAACCCTATATCTAGACAAACCCAACCAGTGCTATACTTAAACCCTTTATCCAGAACAAACCCAACCACTGCTATACTTAAACTCTTTATCTATAAATACCCAAACAGTGCTATACTTAAACCCTTCATCTGGACAAACCCAACCAGTGCTATACTTAAGCCCTTTATCTATAAATACCCAACCAGTGCTATACTTAAACCCTTTATCTAGACAAACCCAACCAGTGCTATACTTAAACCCTTTATCTAGACAAGCCCAACCAGTGCTATACTTAAATCCTTTATCTATAAATACCCAACCAGTGCTATACTTAAACTCTTTATCCAGACAAACCCAACCAGTGCTATACTTAAACCCTTTATCTACAAATACCCAACCAGTGCTATACTTAAACCCTTTATCTATAAATACCCAACCAGTGCTATACTTAAACCCTTTATCTATAAATACCCAACCAGTGCTATACTTAAACCCTTTATCTACAAATACCCAACCAGTGCTATACTTAAATCCTTTATCTACAAATACCCAACCAGTGCTATACTTAAATCCTTTATCTAGACAAACCCAACCAGTACTATACTTAAACCCTTTATCTAGACAAACCCAACCAGTGCTATACTTAAACCCTTTATCTAGACAAACCCAACCAGTGCTATACTTAAACCCTTTATCTATAAATACCCAACCAGTGCTATACTTAAATCCTTTATCTAGACAACCCCAACCAGTACTATACTTAAACCCTTTATCTATAAATACCCAACCAGTGCTATACTTAAATCCTTTATCTAGACAACCCCAACCAGTACTATACTTAAACCCTTTATCTATAAATACCCAACCAGTGCTATACTTAAATCCTTTATCTATAAATACCCAACTAGTGCTATACTTAAATCCTTTATCTAGACAAACCCAACCAGTACTATACTTAAACCCTTTATCTAGACAAACCCAACCAGTGCTATACTTAAACCCTTTATCTAGACAAACCCAACCAGTGCTATACTTAAACCCTTTATCTATAAATACCCAACCAGTGCTATACTTAAATCCTTTATCTAGACAACCCCAACCAGTACTATACTTAAACCCTTTATCTATAAATACCCAACCAGTGCTATACTTAAGTCCTTTATCTATAAATACCCAACCAGTGCTATACTTAAATCCTTTATCTACAAATACCCAACCAGAGCTATACTTAAATCCTTTATCTATAAATACCCAACCAGTGCTATACTTAAATCCTTTATCTACAAATACCCAACCAGTATTATACTTAAATCCTTTATCTAGACAAACCCAACCAGTGCTATACTTAAACCCTTTATGTAGACAAAACCCAACCAGTGCTATACTTAAACCCTTTATGTAGACAAACCCAACCAGTGCTATACTTAAACCCTTTATCTAGACAAACCCAACCAGTACTATACTTAAACCCTTTATGTAGACAAACCCAACCAGTGCTATACTTAAACCTTTTATGTAGACAAACCCAACCAGTGTTATACTTAAACCCTTTATCTAGACAAACCCAACCAGTACTATATTTAAACCCTTTATGTAGACAAACCCAACCAGTGTTATACTTAAACCCTTTATCTAGACAAACCCAACCAGTACTATACTTAAATCCTTTATCTAGACAAACCCAACCAGTACTATACTTAAACACTTTATCCAGACAAACCCAACCAGTGCTATTCTTAAACCCTTTATGCAGACAAACCCAACCAGTGCTATACTTAAACCCTTTATCTAGACAAACCCAACCAGTGCATTACTTAAACCCTATATCTAGACAAACCCAACCAGTGCTATACTTAAACCCTTTATCCAGAACAAACCCAACCACTGCTATACTTAAACCCTTTATCTATAAATACCCAAACAGTGCTATACTTAAACCCTTCATCTGGACAAACCCAACCAGTGCTATACTTAAGCCCTTTATCTATAAATACCCAACCAGTGCTATACTTAAACCCTTTATGTAGACAAACCCAACCAGTGCTATACTTAAACCCTTTATCTAGACAAACCCAACCAGTACTATACTTAAACCCTTTATGTAGACAAACCCAACCAGTGCTATACTTAAACCCTTTATCTAGACAAACCCAACCAGTGCTATACTTAAACCCTTTATCTAGACAAACCCAACCAGTGCTATCCTTAAACCCTTTATCTAGACAAACCCAACCAGTACTATACTTAAACCCTTTATCTAGACAACCCCAACCAGTACTATACTTAAACCCTTTATGTAGACAAACCCAACCAGTACTATACTTAAATCCTTTATCTAGACAAACCCAACCAGTGTTATACTTAAACCCTTTATCTAGACAAACCCAACCAGTGGTATACTTAATCCCTTTATCTAGACAAACCCAACCAGTGCTATCCTTAAACCCTTTATGTAGACAAACCCAACCAGTGCTATACTTAAACCCTTTATCTAGACAACACCAACCAGTACTATACTTAAACCCTTTATCTAAACAAACCCAACCAGTGTTATACTTAAACCCTTTATCTAGACATACCCAACCAGTACTATACTTAAACCCTTTATCTAAACAAACCCAACCAGTGTTATACTTAAACCCTTTAAATAGACAAACCCAACCAGTACTATACTTAAACCCTTTATCTAGACAAACCCAACCAGTACTATACTTAAACCCTTTATGTAGACAAACCCAACCAGTGCTATACTTAAACCCTTTATCTAGACAAACCCAACCAGTACTATACTTAAACCCTTTATCTAGACAAACCCAACCAGTACTATACTTAAATCCTTTATCTAGACAAACCCAACCAGTGCTATACTTAAACCCTTTATGTAGACAAACCCAACCAGTGCTATACTTAAACCCTTTATGTAGACAAACCCAACCAGTGCTATACTTAAACCCTTTATCTAAACAAACCCAACCAGTGTTATACTTAAACCCTTTATCTAAACAAACCCAACCAGTGCTATACTTAAACCCTTTATCTAGACATACCCAACTAGTGCTATACTTAAACCCTTTATCTAGACAACCCCAACCAGTACTATACTTAAACCCTTTATCTAAACAAACCCAACCAGTGTTATACTTAAACCCTTTATCTAGACATACCCAACCAGTACTATACTTAAACCCTTTATCTAGACAAACCCAACCAGTGTTATACTTAAACCCTTTATCTAGACAACCCCAACCAGTACTATACCTAAATCCTATATCTAGACAAACCCAATTAGTACTAGACTTAAATCCTATATCTAAGAATACCCAACCAGTGCTATGCTTAAATCCTTCATCCAGACAAACCCAAATAGGATTGCACTTGAACCTTTACCTAGGCAAACCCAACCAGTGCTATACTTAAACCCTTTATCTAGGCAAACCCCACCAGTGCTATACTTAAACCCTTTATCTAGACAAACACAACCAGTGTTATACTTAAACCCTTTATCTATAAAAACCCTATATCTAGGCAAACCCAACCAGTGCTATACTTAAATCCTTTATCTATAAATACCCAACCAGTGCTATACTTAAACCCTTTATCTAAACAAACCCAACCAGTGCTATACTTAAACCCTTTATCTAGACAAACACAACCAGTGCTATACTTAAACCCTTTATCTATAAAAAACCCATATTTAGGCAAACCCAACCAGTGTTATACTTAAACCCTTTATCTAGACAAGCCCAACCAGTGCTACACTTAAACCCTTTATCTACATAAATCCTTCCTGTGATATACTTGAACCCTTAATCCAGATAAACCCAATCCTGTGATATACTTAAACCCTTTATCTAGATAAACCCTCCCATTTTATATGTCAATCTTATATTTAGATGTACCTACCAGTACTGTACATAAATCCTTTATCTAGGCAAAACCACCCAGTACTATACTTAAACCCTTTATCTATATAAACCCTACCCATGATATATGTAAACCTTATATCTTGATAAACCCAACCAGTGCTATACTTGAACCAAATATCTAGATAAACCCTACCTGTGATATATGTAAACCATATATCTAGATAAACCCAACCAGTGCTATACTTAAACCCTTTATCTAGATAAACCCTACCCATGATATATGTAAACCTTACATCTAGATAAACCCAAGCAGTACTATACTGAAACCCTTTATCTAGATCAACCCAACCAGTGCTATACTTAAACTCCTTATCTAGATAAACCATACCTGTGAAGTACGTAAACCTTACATCTAGATAAACCCAACCTGTGCTATACTTAAACCCTTTATCTAGATAAACCCTACCTGTGATATATGTAAACCTTATATATAGACTAACACCAGCAGTGCTAGTGATGTGGAATAAAACAATTCTCTCATCAAGTAAAGTATATGAGGAAAACATGAAAAATGTACATGGTCGTGACATTGAAATAAAGAGCAAGGGCAGCTGTGAATAATGATACCAAAAGCTTAATGAATACTCTATAAATCAGCCCAATTACAAAAGTTTTCGAAAAATGAAATGTAGAGAAAAGATTACAACTAAAACTTATAAAGATGGATTTTTTTGAGAAACAAGAGAATCTGGTGAGAAGTCCCTGTGTGTGAAATAGTTCTCTCAAAGATGGTACACCATAAAATTGCTGCCTGATGTCATTACAATCAGTAAAATCTAATCAACGAACATTGACAGGGAACACATTCTGGTTGTATTACCCTCTACCATAAGAGGCCCCAAGGAACCTTAATCGCTCACCTGATAAAATTGTTTAAAGAAGAATTTAAGGTCACAGTCAGTATATATGTTAATATCTTACCTCCTACAAGTATCTGGGAATTGTATTGGTTCAAAGACGTCACATGCAGACTGCATATAAAACCATATACTGCCTGTCAACATCAATATACACTGACAGCTATGGGTAATCTCCCCTTTGTTCATTGATTATTCAAAATGGTGGCAGTCGATAAACGCTTCAAGTTGAAAGATTGAGTGTTGGAAGCCCATATTTGGTCTGAAGTGCAGGTTGGGCAAGTTAAAGGCTTCATATTCTGTGGATGTGTGTAATGTTACCTTCAGAATGAAACTGTTTGGTATGTATGAATTTGCCTTGTTACTATTTATATGAGCGTGTGTGGCAACCACTTTTGTTATACCGCCCACTTTTGTTATACCTCACCAGTTTTGTAACAGTGATCGCCCATTTTTGTTATACCTCACCAGTTTTGTAATAGAATGCCAGCTTTTGTTATAGTTCGAGGTCACCATTTTTGTTATAGAAATCACCCATTTTTGTTATAAAAAAACAGCTAACCACTTTTGTTATATAAATCGCCAGCTTTTGTAATACTTGAAATTAGAACTATAAACGCTAATGTTTCGATGCCCATTCGGGCTTAGTGAAGAATCATGGCAGATTGTGGGGTCGGGAGAATAATAGCTTGTGTTTTCTAAATTAGATGGTCGAGTCGAGAAACAAAAAAACACATCCCTGTTAGTATATGGGGCATTCGGGCGGCGAAGCGCACCTGAAGTGACTTCACTTCACAGACATTGGCGGCAGGTTTGTTGTTTTCACGAATGGATTAGAATGGAATGAGAATTTCCGATTCAACATTTTTTAAGTGGAGTCTTGATGCAGGGTTCATACAGGGTCTTGAAAATTTCTTGAATTTCACTTTTGTATTAAAAAGTCATTGACTCTGCTTTTTAGCCGTGAAAAGCTCTTGAAAATTGGCCAACAGCCTTGCATAGCTTTTGAATTTCCCAAACATATCAGCGGACTAAGTAATTCATACAGTTTATATTTCTGTTCACAAGAAATGGGCAAAAAATAAATCCACCCTTGACACAGTGTCTTGAAGCTTTCCAGAAAATTGTCAAGTGTTGAGTTTTTAGGATTAATGCTCACTTCTGCTTCTTCTACAAATTATCTCCACTTTGTACCACAAGTATCACTCTTTTTCTAAAGGTACGAACATGCATAAATTGCTACGTTCATTGAAATATTGGGTGTAGAAGATTCCTTGAAAAAAATTACAAGAGTCCTGGAAAAGTCCTTGAATAGACCTTGAATTTGAGGTGGCCTTACCTGTTTGAACCATGTGATGGTCAGTGCCGCTTTTGACACTTTGAAGCACGTAAACCTATATTCTTATCTTCATCACACACACACTGTGTCTCTTTCGGTTTTCCTTTGCATTTTTATGCAGAGAGATGCACTTATGTTCACAGTATTGGTCTCGAGTTTGAATTGATTGTCTGGAAACGGAGAGTGACACAATTCATACAGACTAAAAGTTCCTACATTAAATTCAGGAAGAGCAGGTTTTGAAGGTTCTGCTCTGAGATCAACCGTATAATATTTCCCATTGAGCTAAAGATAGTCTTACACTGAAATCAGTTGGATTGAGAATTAATGCAAATCAACTGGGCTGAGAAAATATGAACCCAATTGGGTGCATGTTAACCCATCCAAGTAAATGTGTGTTGATTGTCAATCCAACCGATTTTAGAGTGCGTTAATATATGTTGTTGAAGAACGTGTTTGCCAATCGCCGTGAGTAGTATATGGTGTGCTTTTTTAACCCCTATTTGCCGGACCCCTCCCGGACCCCATTGTGACGTCATAGTTTTTTTTTAAAATAGCAACAATGTGACGTCATATGGAATCCCGCGGGCACGGTCAACTTGAGATGTCATCACCATGGTGATACGTGGGTTACTGCGCATGTGCAGCGCGAGTTGTTAGGGCGATACGTGTTTCCATCGTCCATGTTGTTTATAGAAAGCCGCCATCTTGGTTTCTATGGTGGCACGTTGTTGCTAAGCAACCCAAAGGCTAGTACTACAGTAGAGTGTATTCTTGGGGCGTGTTCGATCCCACGGGAGTATGTCTATTTACCCAAGTGGACCCGACACTGACTGGAAATCGCTCAAGTTCTTCGTTTTAGTGCCCATTCCATCTATTCTAAGTACATCTAACCCATGTATCTGATTGGCACATAGTGCCATGGTCCCGTCTCTTTGTTCTGGAGTTTACTCCGGTAGTGCAGAAGAGACTATGCAATAGAAACAAGGCTGTATTGTTTTACTATTTGTATCTTTTACTACCAGAACTTATTCCGTCTTCTCTGCTCTATCTTTTGAATTGATCAATCAAAATGCTTCGGTTTCTTTAGCCCCCCTCCTATTTCTTTCGAATTGACTAATCAGATTGCTTAATTCGATTCTGCCCGATCCACCCACGGTCAGCCTTTATGGAGTTATCTCCTTTGACTGCACACACGACTCTAACCGGCACATGGAAGTGCGTCTATGTGGCGTATGAGAAATCCGTTTTCACATACGTCACATATCAGCACATAAATGTGCTCCTTTGTGAATTGTGACACATGTGAAATACACCTTTACATACGTCACATGGACTTATTTAAGAAATTGTGGACACTGTGGACGACCATTATCTGCCAATGATTGTGGATCACTGCAGACCATTATTCGTGGATCACCATTGGAAAACAGAGGACTTGTTCGATTTTCAGTCATTGTCGTATTTTTATTTAAATTGAGTGCTCTTCGTATTTAGCAATAGAAGAGGGCGCGCACACTGTCTTCTGAAAGTTGTATTTATTATTTTTTTACCAAAGCTTTACTATCGGTATATCACTTCACATAACATCATTGACTGAGGGATAAACTAACTGGCATTGCTGCCGGTAACCCAAGGTAAGTAGTATATAAAGCGTAGGAAGGCTTCCATTTGCCGGACCTAGGAAGTGACGTCATGTTACACCCACAATGCATCACGCTGTTACGTCACTTCTCCTTCCCATTTCCCTCCTGCAAAAGAGGCCTAAAATGCGAGCTATACTCTTTCGGCTTATTCAAACACGCTATTCCACTTTAAGACAGTGAAGTCTCTGCTTTACATGGCGGAATGTCTTGTGATTATAACACCATCTTATCTTGTTACAAAGTTTTTTTTTCTCGTTATAACCACTTTCTATCTCAAGATAATAAGATGTTTGCTCATTATAAAAGGATGCTTTCTCCTTATGCCAAGATACGATTTCTGCTATCTCGAGCTAATATCTCATTATAATGAGGTACTATCTCGAAATGAGGAAAAATGGTTAAAAACCATATTGACCCTGAATAGGACAGAAAAGACAGTTTTATTTTCTGCTATAGTTTAAAAAAAAAAATTAACTTATCGTAAACATCTAATTTAAAAAAAAATTCGAAAGTCGATGATCCCCATTGTATAAAAAATTGAGATGATTCAAAGTGAAAAACAAAAATTACAATGCCCTCATTACTTTTGAAATCTGGGCGCACCAATATGTGAAACGGGGTTCATGGATTAAATGTATTGATAAAGAGATCTAGTAAATGAAAGATGATTTGTGAGGAAACACCCATGTGGCAATAAACTTTAACACTTTTCAATAAGTTGCAAAAATGCAATTATTGACTGACCTAAAAATCCCAGAACGTACAATCTGTGAAATTATTCATATATCTTGCAATATTTTGAAGGACATGCGAATGATCTCACATCGCAGACCATTAAGGGTGTCATGTGAGTTGTCATGATAGCTTACATCAAGGATTGTTTTGCGACTCAATCATCAAGATAATGTGCGGTGTATGGTCACACAGAGAAGGTATTTCAGGGTGGGGGGGGGGGGGGGGGGGGGGGGGGGGAGCATGTGTTTTTGTCGACTAATTTGGTTATGAAGGTAGCCACCTTAGGCCTGGATTAGACGTCGGATTTTTGTCGCGCCGAATTCATTTATTTGCATTTATTTGAATTCGACCCGACAAAAATCCAACGTATAATCCAAGCCTTTGGGTAGCAGTTTTACACACAGCTGGACTTTGACAATTGTTTCCAGAAAATTAGTTGAGAAGGTCTTTTAGCGTTCGACTCGTACGTCAAACTTTGGAAGACTAATAAACGTTAAACGGGAACGTTCGTGCAACTCAGAAAGAACAATATCTATCCTTCTACTCTAACGTGACAGGCCCTTGTAATGAAAATAGGCCACTCAAACACGTGTATTTCTGTTGCCGCTATGCATACTCCAAAACACTACGTGTCGCCGCGATGATTCCTTCACGAGATAGCTATCGAGTACTAGCTAGTACTAACTGATTTCACCCCAGCAATGCACTGCGGAGCAATGGGACACATAAGAATTACACACCTTTGGACCTGAGACGGGAGGGGGAGTGGGGGGTGGGGGGTGAGGGTGAGGGGGTGGCGAGGTAAAGGGCGGGTTCTTGTAAAAATTCTCCCACTTTAGCACTTTAGTATAACGTAATTTGTATAAACCGTTTTATCTAATTCACGATAACAGTGATATAGCTTGGTCATATCAACCCTCGTTTAGGGGACCCCGGAACAGACTTTGGGTCATTTTTGGGTTCATTTGGGTAATTCTGTGTATTTCCATTGGGTCGAATGCTCTTTTGTTTCTTACTGAAAGCCGATATATATATAGCGGTTGGGGTACTCAGAACACGCGGAATGTTGACTTAAAAGACAATTTGAGCGATTTCCTGTCAATGTCGGGTTTATTTGGGTAATTAGAAATACTCCTGTTGGTTTGAACACACCCGTAGAACACGCTCCTATTGTGGTATTATGATTTGGGTTACTTAGTGTAACCCGTATTTTAATAAATAGCTTGTATGTAGGCTAGCTATAGGCTGTCTGTAGATTTGTGCTGTATTTGGTAAAGGGTTGACTGTGGAAGTATGACTGTATTGAGTGATTGAGCACTACTCATCCAGCACTGCACTTAACTCGGCATGTGACTAACACCTTATTTTTCCAGCGACATTCCTGACTTTTCGGGTCAGTAGAGATCAAGATAGATTGAGAAGAATGGAGTGATCGCAAGTTCAATTGACAACATTGATTTAGTGTAATCATATATATTTACAAAGATATATTTGTAGTAAATGGATTGAATATTATTGTTCCACAATGCAAATATGATGGACGTTGTATATATATTGTGAAGAGATCGAGCCGTGTAAATAGATATTTTGAACCATATATATT
Organism: Pictodentalium vernedei; assembly: GCA_031216915.1. Classification (NCBI taxonomy): domain Eukaryota; kingdom Metazoa; phylum Mollusca; class Scaphopoda; order Dentaliida; family Dentaliidae; genus Pictodentalium; species Pictodentalium vernedei. The sequence goes on along the minus strand of CM062291.1, from coordinate 8,676,824 downwards.
GAGTTTAACTTTTGAAACCCAATAAGGGTTACATTAGCAATAATGTGTCACCATAATAACCAAGATGGCGGCCTCCTATAAACAAAATGGACGACGGCAACACGCGTCACCCTAACAGCACACGCTGCGCATGCGCAGTAACACCACGTATTACCATGATGATGACATCACAAGATGACCGCTTACGTACGCTACCACGACAACCACGACAAACACTTGACACCCATAATGCACCACTGGATGACGTCAATTCCGGAGTCCCCCAAATGAGGGTTGATGTGACCGAGCTATACTACTGATGACAGTCGACTGATAAATTGTAAAAACTGCCTTATTATAATCTGTATATACAGATTAGTTGTCTGTAGTAGCAGATTGGTGAAAGAAAATGACCTGATCCTTCTATGCTGCTGCAGGATGTCAAACACTTGGTTAATTTTCCCCCTGTTTCAAGCCCTCATAACATTTGTGGTCTTTCCTTTGACAAAGGAATTTCGCACATGTCTAGAACCGTGGAAGTTGATGGATTCTTATTGTATTTATTTATTTATTTATTTATTGATGTTTAAGGTCACATATTTATGCACAATGGCTAATCATGACCGTTACAGTTTTACGGGTGGAGGAAGCCGGAGTACCCGGAGAGAACCACCGAGCAACGACGAGCAGCTGCCAGCTCCCCAACATCGTAACCCCCACACTGCAGCACAGGCAGGGTTAGATTGGTTGAAGACATGCGTACCATCGACGTGCAGTACGCCTTAGAACACGGCATCATCGTGCCCCCACATGGGCAATGGGGGTGAAGTGTCTTGCCCAAGGACACAACGCGGTTGCCGCAGGTGGGATTCGAACCGAGGACCTCTCGGCTTGCAGCCTGCACCTCTACCTACTGAGCCACCGCGCCCCCTCTTATTGTATTATCTATTCACTGCATTATAAACGTGTACAGAACACACATGACTTTAACAGCTGCTTCTCTTTGATTATTTATCCATTTATTTATTGGTGTTAGCCTAGGCGCCACATATTTACGCACAAGAGCTAATAGTAACACAACATGGAGATAAAGTCAAACTTAATCAATCGTTTAAATCCCAGTCTTTTTAAAAAAGTCCCATCTGAGCATTTGGGGACTGGGTACAATTTTACCAGCACAGCAGAACTTGTTTTGTTTACTTTAGTAAAAAAGGACTGCTTCACTTCCTGGGTCCCCCACAGGAATGTTTTTGATTGTTACATGTGTTATGGGTGGATTACAGAATTTGTCGATCGTTTTAGGACAGATGAGTTGGTTAGATTCAGTCTCAAGATTTGGCGTGTTTTGGAGAGTAGACGCCTTCCAGAAGCATAGAACAGTCGACCAGTACAAGAAGGCAATAACAGTTCAGATTGATACTTGGCCATGCTTAAATAGATTGCAGTGGCGAAGACTACCACCTCTGTATAATGTCAATAAAAGAACACATGATCAAGACTATAGTCCCACGCGTTACCGCTGAGAACGTGTGGTGAAAAGCTTAGAGAGTCAACACAACACTACCATACACAACATTTACAAACAAATATGTAGTCTCCACCATGCAATGCAGTATAACCCAACCACCCCCCCCCCCCCCCACCACCACCCGAGCCTCATCCCATGCCGCCAGACACCCACAACACATACAATAAACCGAACGATACACTTTAACTGGATTCGATCTACCACACCATAATTAAGAACCGGAAGTAGGCGATATCAGCATTAATTATCTGCTTACTGTAAATGCTTTCATTTCTCAGGGAAAAAATATCTTGCAAACCCAAATACACATTAGTTTACAATACACTATGAAGACAGGCAGGCGTACACAATTCTCCACCAAGGTGGCTATATTGCATTTTTCAGAATTTCTAATGTAAAGCGGAACGTCGTTGTAGTCATAAAGCACCAATCCATTATAAATGAATCTGATCGATCAGACATCCGGTTTTCAAAATATTGCAAGGAAGATTGACAAAAAGAAGATTGCTGCTATAGTGACTATTATAATGAGTATTTCAGAATGCTCATCATCGAAAGAAACCTCCCTTTACTCACCACCAAAGACAACGAGAGCCGTCGGGCATTTGGGTTTTATGTTGCTTCCTGACGGACGGACGGAGAACGGATGTACTTGTGAGGTGATTTCAGTGTTACGTAGGGTAAAATTCCGCACATGCGACCGTTTCTACACCTCAAAGGTGGGTGTTTTGAGGGGCCGCTCCTCAGAAGAGGGGACTGGATCAGTGGTTAAATCACCGGTTTGCACAAGTAATGTCTGTACGCACAACTTGTTCACACACGTACATCTGAAGTAGCCTGAACGGACAGACAGACAGACGGACTGACAGACAGACCAAGCGGTGGTCAGGCGGGTGGGAGGACGGGAGGGCTTCGGGTGGGCTTCCGGGTGATCATCGGGCAGGCAAGCAATGAGGCAGGCAGGCAGGCAGGCAGGCAGGCAAGCGGGCAGGCAGGCCGGTCAGCAGGCAGACAGCAGGCAAGCATGCAGGCCATCGAATAAAAACGAATTTGTGTTTCCCTTTTCCTCACATGTATGTTTCAAATACACCCCAACTCCAACCAAAATCACTTTCATCAAACACACGTCAGAATAGGGGTGAATGCAAGTTTTGATTTCATGTATTACAAAAGCTGGCGATTTATATAACAAAAGTGGCTAGCTGTTTTTTTATAACAAAAATGGGCGATTTCTATAACAAAAATGGTGACCTCAAACTATAACAAAAGCTTGCGTTCTATAACAAAACTGGTGAGGTATAACAAAAATGGGCGATCGCTATTACAAAACTGGTGAGGTATTACAAAAGTGGGCGGTATAACAAAAGTGGTTGCAACAAGCGTGTCTGTAGGCACTCTCCAATAAATTGTAACAAGGCAAAGACAAGTGAACACATTGTGAGAATTTTCTCATTTAATTTTGATCGCTGTTGTTATTAGTTCTGTGCATCGATGCAGCAGTCGGTAAGATATATTCGTTACACAGTTGGTTGGTGGCCTAATATGGTATATATGGTGTCAGTTAATTTCATATTGGACAAGAGCTTTTCTCTTGTCCAATATGAAATTAACTGACACCATATATACCATATTAGGCCACCAACAAACTGTGTAACTAATAATATTCTTCTGTTGTTGGTGGTGGTGGTGGTGGTGGTGGTGGTGTTGTCATTGTTGTTGTTGTTGATGTTGTTGTTGTTGCATGAACTTTTTGTTGTTGTTGTTGTGGTTGTTGTTGTTGCACAAAATCACTCAAACACCTTCAAAACACATTTTGATGCAGAGAAACTAGACTGGATCATGCCCCCCCCCCCCCCCCCCCCCTGCACAGCACATGGAAACAGGAGGTTGAAGAGCGAACTGATTTCTTACTCATATATGAGCTGTGTCTGTAAGACATGTATGATGCCCCTGCAAAGTGTGAAATTCTACAAAAAAAATTGACCAACAACCTGTAATTTTGAGAAATATTGAAACAAATCAAAATCCTGACAATATGCACATCTCCGGTATATGTACAAACACCCTGTGAAATAAAAAAGTCCTAGCTTGAAAACTGGGAGAGGAGTTAGCCGGACAAACAATGTACCCTAGATGCAGATGGATTGATGGATAGATGGATGGCCAATGGATGGATGGATGTGGTAAAACAATATGCCCTTGGACTATTTAAAAAAAAAGCAAACTCCCAGTGCACTACATCTCACTCCCCCCCCCCCCCCCCCCCCATCCCTAGGGTGAAAGTTGATTTACATTTTCATAACATAAGTCAAAGAAGTGCAAAATGATTTTTGCCTGATGGACCCTCTGACACAGCTCCCCCCCCCCCCCCCATGCAACACCCCACCCCCGGCTCTCAGCTGACCGAGCTGGCCCATTTGAGCAAGCATTAATCTTATCTACACACATTCACATCAAACTAAAATTTAGTTAGTTTCTGACTAGTAGAGGTCAGTGCTGGCAATGAACAAAATTGACGGATGCAGTTTTAAGCTCCTGTGAAATCAGATATGAGAGTAATTTGCACCCATAAAATGATAGTTGAAAAACTGGAATTGAACTCCACCCACGAAGGATACTGCAAACCAAATATAAAAATATTCTGACTAATGTATCTGCAGAAGATTTTAAAATATTTCTTAACCCTTTACCCAACGTAACGCCTAAAACCGGCCAGCGCTATTCTCAAAAATCGCCAATTAATTTTCATTATTTAATTCATTTTTTGTCTCAAAAACATAGATTATGACCCCTTGTTGGAATGAAACAAATTAATTATTCAAGAATTTATTTTGCAAATATCGTCTGCTTTTCAAGTTAGGTGAAGTGTCTGTTACGGTATGGAAATATTGATATTGGTAACCGAAAGAAATCTGAGAATCAGCAACAATAACTATGAATTTAATTATTCTGAAATTTAATTAAAAAAAATTAATATAAAAAAAAAAAAAATCATACAAAGATCTTTTACACTAATTGGTTTACAGAAAATAAAAACAGTGGTACTTATCAATAATAGAATTAGTCCAAAATACAGTTTGACAGAATCCAGTAATCCAGTGGTGAAGAATCTTGTGAAGAAAGTTACCAGCTGGTAGTATTAAATCCAATAATGTCTCATCAGAAACAGTATTCCGTCGATTTGTAATAAAATTTTCACATAGAAATTTCAGCAGTCTCCAATAAAATATAATAAAATGCTCCACAAAATTCAAATGGAATAAAAATCCAAGAAGTATTGGCGCCACAGGTAATTTCCAAATAATTCAGTAGAATCCTGGCTTTTCACAAAATAATAATATTCTGTTTCACAGAAAGTATAAATTCTCTTTTCCAAGACGAATGGATTCTCTTCAAAATTCTCTTTTGGAATCAATTTTCCAAATTCACAAAGAAGCACTGCTTCTATAATAAATGCATTGTTCTAAAACAATAATAATCTCCAATGGAAACAACTGAAGTGAGTCTTTCTGAAATGGCTTTCTAAAAAATGAGTTTTTGAATTCTGTTGACAAACCTTTATATAGTAACCGGATAGAATGTCCCAGAAGATGAAATGTCTACAATGTGATTCTGTCACAATCCAAGTAAACAAGGTCCCTGACCTACTTAAACAATCAACAGCTATATGTACAATATATTAGTGTAACAAAGATGTAAACAAAGGTCACTCAGTGCAAATGAGTGAGACCAGTCAGAAAATGCAGAAATAAAACATATCTATCTCATAGTATTATCAGTTAAGGATATATATATCAATCTCAATATAATATGGGGGCCATAACACACCACGCCTTAAAAGAAAAAGTTTGAAGGTACTGAAAACTTTTTATATAATTTTAGCAGGCTCTGACTGGTTTACAATACACACACAATAATCTTCACAAAAATTTTTTTAATAAACATATAAACACTTAAAGTGAATGGGGACCGATCAGATCATTTTTAAATTAGGATATTCTGGAAAGAGGATCAGCTACAACATTATCTCTTCCCGAAATATGCCAAATCTCTAAATTATATTCTTGAAGGGCTAAACTCCACTGCAATAATCTTTGATTCTTGTTTTTCATTTTATTGATAAAAGTTAAGGGGTTATGATAGGTGTAAACTGTAATTGGGCATTGGGTGGTTCCTAGATACACATCAAAATGGGTTAATGCCAAAATTAGAGCCAATGTTTCTTTTTCTACTGTAGAGTAATTCTTTTGATGTTTGAGAATTTTCGGGAGAAATAACATACAGGGGTGATCAATACCTTGGGAAACTTCCTAGGCAATATACCCACCTACTCCATTGTCACTTGCATCTATAAATAATTTGAAGGGCTTTTCATAATTGGGATTGACCAGGATAGGGGAATTATTTTAATAAAGTTTTTATTCTGTTAAAGGCAGGCCTGAAAATAAGGCGTCTGACATTTGCAGAATGAGGTCCTCAGAGGGTGAATTTGATCATGCTATCCCATATAGTGGGCCAATTTATCCTCTGGGTACCTCGTTCTGTTTAGTTTTGAGACCCTGATTGAGATTGAGGTTCACAGAGGGTAAATTTAGTGATGCAACCCTACTGTGCAGGGTAGCATCTCTAAATTCACCATCTGGGGACCTCATTTTGCAGATGTCAGTCTGCTTATTTTCTGGCTTGGTTAAAGGATTTCTGGCACTCCTCAGTCCAAACAAACTTAACCCATCTGAAAAATTTAAACAAAATTTTCTATAATATCCAGCCATGCCTAAGAATCTCATGAGCTGTTTTTAGAGCTTGATACTGGAAAATTTACAATGGCATCAACTTTTGCCACAATCGGCCTCACCTGCCCCTGCCCCACAACATGACCTAAATAATTGACAGTTGCTTTGCCAAATTCTGATTTTACTAAGTTAATTGTTAGGTTGGCTTGGGTCACTTTGTCAAAAAATTCTTGAATGTGCTTTAGGTGGTCAGCTCAATTTGTATCTGTGTGTATAATAACATCATCAGTATAAGCTTCACTGTGATCTAAGTCTGCAATTAAGCAGTTAACCATGCGCTGGAACGTTGCCGGAGAATTTTTCATGCCAAAAGGGGTAACTTTATATTGATACAATCCAAATGGGGTAACAAAAGCAGATATTTCTTTTGTTTTTTCTGATAAAGGGACTTGCCAATAACCCTTTAACAAGTGAAATTTTGTCACAAATTTAGCTTGGCCAAGTTTGTCAATGCAGTCATCAATTCTTGGAATTGGATAATTGTCTGTTTTGGTGAGGCTGTTCACCTTTTGGTAATCCGTACAAAATCGGTAACTGCCATCAGGTTTTGGGACGAGTATACAGGGCAAACTCCAGTTGCTATGGCTAGGTTCTATGATATCATTGTCCAGCATATACTGTATTTCCTTTCTCATGATCTGAGCTTTGAAAGGGTTCAGTCTATATGGATGCTGTTTGATGGGATTTGCCTCTCTACATCAACATCATGAAAAATAACAGATGTCCTACTAGGCACATCGGGAAATAAGTGTTGATATTTGAAAATTAAATCGACTAAATCTTTTCTTTGGTCAGGCAGTAAATAATCTATTTTATTTTGTAGATCTCTCAGGACATCTGAGTTCTGTAACTTCAGAGGTACATTTTCGCCGCCTTCATGAATATCCTCCACAGGAATTTCCACCTCATCCATGTGGGTGACTGTTGAGACTGGTAGAGAGCTTGGTTCTCTCTCATAATATTTTTTCAACATATTTATATGGCACAGCTGAGTATTTTTGAGTCTATCGGGAGTCTCAACAACATAATCAGTATCAATGATCTTGTGCTTAACAATATAAGGGCCTAAATATCTTGCTTGTAAAGCATTGCCCTTTAAAGGGAATAATACTAGCACCTTGTCCCCAGGTTTAAAGGTGCGAAATTTCGCCTTTTTATCATACCAGGTCTTCATATGACTCTGGGCTTTCTGTAAATGTTTATTTGCCATTTCTCTGGCCTGGTGCAATTTCTCCTTAAAAGTGGACACATAGTCCACGAGAGAAATTTCAGGTGGCTCTTCCTCGAGCCATTTCTCCTTCAAAGCAGTGAGTGGACCCCTCACTGAGTGTCCAAACACTAATTCAAAAGTGCTGAACCCCAGAGATTCTTGTACAGTCTCATGGACTGCAAATAAGAGGAGATGTACTCCTTCATCCCAATCCTTCTCATTATCCTCCCCATAGGCCTTTATCATGGTCTTCAATGTTTGATGAAAGCGTTCTAGAGCGCCTTGACTTTCAGGATGGTAGGCACTTGATGTGTTCTGCTTAATTTTGAGCTCATACATCACCTGCTGAAAAATGTTTGACATAAAATTTAAGCCTTGGTCTGATTGCACTGACCAAAAGTCGTGAAAAATTTTATCAAGGCCTTAACTATAGTCCTAGTTTTAATATTTCTTAGAGGTATAGCCTCAGGAAATCGTGTAGAAGCACACATGATGGTAAGAAGATATTCATTTCCAGATCTTGTTCTAGGCAATGGGCCAACACAATCAATAATAATTCTACTAAATGGCTCCTCAAAAGCAGGGATTGGTTGAAGGGGAGCAGGAGGAATCTTCTGGTTGGGTTTTCCTACAATTTGACAGGAGTGGCAGGTTTTACAAAATTTGACAACATCCTGTCAAAGCTTGGGCCAGTAAAAACATTGTTGAAAATAGCCAATCTGTATAACCACTGGACTGTGAGTTATCTGTACTGACAGTCATTTCATACTTTGTATAAAGCCAACCTGCATGCACACTGGACTGTGAGTTATCCATACTGATAGTCATTCGATAATTTGTATGTAGCCAACCTGCATGCACACTGGATTGTGAATTATTCGAACTAACAATCACTTGATAAACTGTATATAACCAATGTGCATGCACACTGTAGGGGCGGATCCAGGATTTTTATAAGGGGGGGAGGTGCTATTGTTGGTCGGCAAGTGCCAAAGACGCGCAGCGCGACGGTGCTGTGTGCCGTCCTTGCGAGCGCCGAAGACGCGAAGCAATTAGCGGGGGGTCTGGGGGGTCCCCCCCCCCAAAAAAAAATTTTGAATTAGGAACCCATCAGATGCTATCTGAGACGTATCCTGGTCATATATTTGTCTTTTTTCTTAAACCTATTTTCTGCCGATTTGGCTTGAAATTTGGTAAAAACAATTATGGTACTGACACTGCCCTATGAAAAACAAAATAATCATTCGAAATTGTTACCTACCAAGAGCAAATATAATCACCACTGGATTTTGCATCAAATTAACTGAAATGCGGGGATTGCCTGGAAGAAACATAATAATTTTCACCATGACATATCTGTTGTACGCAGGGGCGACAGAAGTTCCAAGAAGTATGAGTGTGTGTAGGTGGGTGAATGGGTGGGTGCCACTGGGTGAGTGGCCGAGGGGAGGGGGGGGGTCACATTTCTTCTGGTCAACTTTGAGATGCATATACTATTTAAATGTTAAACACCCCAAAGGCAGATTTAGACGGGGGCGCACATGGCGTGCGCACCTCTATTTTCTCAGAAATCATTTCTGAGAAAATAGAGGGGCACACGCCGCGTGCGTCCCCATCTATTAATCAGATATAAAAAGTATATGTTGTTAAAAATTATTTTGTTAGAATTGACTGGAGCGTGCCAAAGGCAAAGGCACGCCCCAGTCAATTCTAATAAAATAACTGAAGCCAGTGCGTACTATAAATTAATAGTATGTGCACACTTGCATCACAACGGTTTGTGACCATATAAGTATAGAGGGCGACGTCCCTCTAGTTCAAAATCCTGGATCCGCTTCTGAAACACCCAAGTCCTGTCTCAGTTTGTGCACTTCTACCGTGCTATGTGAACGCACAAACTTGTACACTGTGTAAATACATTGTTCCATCAACTGATCTTAACTGGTAAGTAGCTTAATTATTTTATTCATGTTATCGAAGAAATAAGTCTGGATTCTAGATGTCCTGTTGCTCTGTAACATTAAATTGTTTCAGTTTACTAGAGAATGCCTGTAGGCATTATCCAGCAAGTTCAACTGTTGCGACAATTTAATATTTAACAAAGAGCATTTAACATTGGTGAATCATTCACCGATGTTAAATGCTCTTTGTTAAATATTAAATTGTCCCATTCAATCATCTGTCATAGTGTAAAACTATTGCTGAAGGCGAACGTCACTATAGCATCACTGATTCAGCTGAACAAAGATATATTTACGAACAGAGCTGATATACGTGGAAACTTTGTCCATAAGACCGTAAATATATGGATGACATTCGAATCAGCTCATCAACTGATTCAAATGCCATCCATATTTGTATGGATATTGGCATATTTAAAAAAAAATTTTTTTTAAGAAATTCACAATTTTGGGAAAACCTGTGATTGGTAACTGGTTAAATTCCAGGCACATTCTTATAACAATTACATTTTATTGAAATTAAATCTTCAAGATAGATTATTGGAGGCTGGATCGGAAATACAGTAATCACGTATGCTTATTACAGTAACACTTGTGATTGGGATGAAGTTCTCACTCTTTCAGAATGTCTGCAAATTCAAGTTTTCTTGGATGACTGTGAGTAGTGAGTAGGCGTGTGTGTGTGTGTGAAGGTGCTCGAGCACCCAGAGCACCCCCCCTCCCCGCCCCCCCGGATCCGCCCCTGCACTGGACTGTGACTTACCCTTGATACTTTGTCTACATGCACACTGGACTGTGACTTATCAGTACTGACAGACATTTCATACTTTGTATATAGCCAATCTGCATTCACACTGGGCTGTGAGTTATCCGTACTAACAGTCATTTCATACTTGTATAAAGCCAACCTGTATGCACACTGGACTGTGAGTTATCCGTACTGACAGTCATTTCATACTTTGTATACAGCCAACCTGCATACACATTGGGCTGTGAGTTATCGCTACAGAGTCATTTCATACTTTGTATATAGCCAATCTGTATACACACTGGACTGTGAGTTATCCATACTAACAGTCATTTCATACTTTGTATAAAGGCTAAAGCCAAACTGCATGCACACTGGACTTTGACTTATCAGCACTAACAGTCATTTCATACTTTGTATATAGCCAACCTGCATGCACACTGGACTGTGACTTATCAGTACTGACAGTCATTTCATACTTTGTTTTTTGCCAATCTGCATACACACTGGACTGTGACTTATCAGTACTGACAGTCATTTCATACTTTGTATATAGCCAGTCTGCATACACACTGGACTGTGAGTTTCAGTAATGACAGTCATTTCATACTTTGTATATAGCCGAACTGCATGCAGCCTGTCTCTGAATTTGTATTTTGTATTTAAATTTGTGAAACTGGGAAACATAAGTTATAGTAGAGTGGCGTCCTTGCTACCAGTACAACGCAGTACATAGTGGGGCGAAAATGTAGCCTTGACACAATCATGCATGTTCCCAACCTGCCAGTCTCAAATGTTGTCTATAGGTACTAGTATTGTTGTTATACATGTCCAAATATTGTGCCCTAAAACATTAAATGGACATGTGATGTTAACATGCATGTCGTGAAGGGGGGTGGGGGGGTGGGGGTGGGGTGGGGGGTGCGACTAAAGAAATGTTCAGTGTCCATACCACTCTGGATCAATATATGATGTGGCATACACCTCCCCCCCCCCCCCCCCCCCCACAGGAGATATCTAATGGGCCACCTGTACTTTATGAAGGACACTAGGCATGGGTTGGTCCCTGATATTGTTGTATATGTTGTCCTTTATAAAGGACTGTAGTCATAAGTATAGTCAGCAACCTATTGTGTAATACAACAGTCATATTCAAGTGAAATTAGTATTATGTGTACATCAGTTGCATATGGTTATGTTCGTAGTGGAAATGGGATAGCATAAATTCCCATTACAGTAGAGTGGCGACCTTGCTATCAGAACATCAGTCATGTTCAAGTGAGGTTACTATAATGTGTATACGAGCTACATATGATTATGTGACATGAATGTAAGTATGCAGTGGAAATTGGATAGCATAAGTTCCCATTACAGTTGAGTGGGGTCCGTGCTATCAGTACAATGCAGTACATAGAGATGCGAAAGTGTGGCCTTGACACATGCAGTCTCTAATGCCAGTGTCTAATATTGTTGTTATACCTGTCCAGATATTGTGTCATAAACAATAAAATGGACTGTGGGGTGAAAATTAGAGTTAACATGCAATGTCGGAAATGGGGCATACCACCCCCTGGTTCAGTGCATGATGTGGCATACAAGTAATAAACACCCCCATCTCCCCCTCCCCAGTCGCCATCCCAAGCACACACCCGCAACCTACATGATTTGTGCAACATTGTCTATAGAGCCCTGTGTAACCTCATCATAATGTGCATCAATGTGGAGTGATAGGCTGTTGCCTGACATTTGTATTTACCTAAATTACCTATAGGTCATATCGCTTCATATAAATTGCCCCTCCCCCTCCTACACACCAGCATATTTGGCAGTCCATCAAGTGCAAAACATGTACCAAAAAGCATCAATTCTGACTGTGATATTCCATTTTTTCTGATCTGGGTCTTGTAAAGTTCGTAGGGGTGGCCAACCAGTGGCTCAGGGTTGTCGGTGGGATCAGTCTGCATCAGTCGGTGTAGAAATACCTGGACTTCAATCAACAAAATTTGGAGATATCCTAAAAACTCAGAAAGTCTGTGTCTTTCAGTACCTTTAAAATCGTTTTTCGGCCTTGGATGGACTAAAATTTGTAGCGGTGGCCAACTGTGGCTCCAGCGTCATTGGTGGAGTCCGTCTCTGTCCATTGGTGTACAAACGCCCGGATATAAATCAACAAAATGTGGAGATATCCCCGAAAAGCAAAACTCGTTATTTACCATCCGGTTTCTGCAAAGGCTGTTTTTCGGGTCTGGGTCATGTAAAGTTCGTATTGGTGGCCAACCATGGACCCAGGTATGTCAGTGGAGTCGATCTGCGTCAGTCGGTGTAGAAACACCTGGATTTTAGTGGAAAAATGTGGAGATATCCCTGAAAATCAAATTTGCTATTTACCATCTGGTTTCTGAAAACCTGGTATTTCGGGCCTGGGTCTTGTCAAGTGTGTAGGGGTGGGGTCAGTCTGCGTCAGTCGATGTAGAAATACCTGGATTTCAATCAACAAAATTTGGATATATCCCCTAAAACTCCGAAATTTTGTGTCTTTCAGTACTTGAAAATCATTTTTCGGCCTTGGGCGGTCTAAAATTTGTAGCGGTGGCCATCCGTGGCTCCAGCGTTGTCGGTGGAGTCCGGCTCTGTACATTGGTGTATGAACACCCGGATGTCAATCGACAAAATGTGGAGATATCCCCGAAAATCAAAATCGCTATTCACAATCTGGTTTCTGAAAACCCAGTTTTTCGGGCCTGGGTCTTGTAAAGTTTGTAGGGGTGGCCAACCATGGTCCCAGGGTTGTCGGTGGGGTCGGCCTGTGCCAGTTGGTGTAGAAAAACCCGAATTTCAATCAACAAAATTTGGAGATATCCCCGAAAACTCAGAAATTCTGTTGAAATTTGTTTTTTGGCCTTGGGTGGTCTAAACTTTGTAGTGGTGGCCATCCGTGGCTCCAGTATAGTCGGTGGGGTCCGTCTCTGTCCATCGGTGTACAAATACCCGGATGTCAATCGACAGAATCTGGAGATATCACCGAAATTCATTATGTGTACACTCCATTCGAAAACAATATCCAAAAATCGACTGAGTGTGTTATGTGTAATTACATAATGTAAGACGTCCACGCACTAATCAGTGTTGATTGGACTGTATTGGGAAAAGATTTGCCAATTGACATATTAATTTCTGTTCACTAAAACTTTTTTTTTGTACTTGATACATTTTGTTTGGGAATTTTGTATATCAAATAAAATCTTTAAAGGTGAAAATCGGTTCGGTAAATCCCGTTATTTTGTGTGATAAATTTGACCAAAAAAATGAGAATTTCGTCGATCACGTGTCTTATATCAGCCAAAATTTGATTTTAATATGAAAACAAATCGAAAATCTCACGAATTAACAAACGGATTTTTTCAATTCCTATATTAAACCACAGTACAGAGTTCTGGAAATGAAAGATATGGCATTTGTATCTAAATATTTTATTAAATGTAGGTTTTAGAAATATTCTGACTGAACAATATAATTGCCAATCAGAGAACTCTCTGAAACGAAAGATTTTTCTCGCGAAACATTAATTGGTTATGTAATCCTTCTCACGTGACCTCACTAAAACAGCTTTTCATACCCGGTCGTTTCTACACAAACGACAGGGTATTAACGGTGCGCCTTTATACCGCAAGTCCCCGATTTTACCGCAGGCTACCGCAGGTCCCTCAAAATTACCGCAGGTCCCTTGTTTTTCTGGGTATTATCTTTGTTTTAACTAACAGTTCGAGGCAACTGTCGTTGGGGGTATTTTACACCAAAAATCAATAATAACGGAGCGTATTTTTCTATTTACGCTATATAAACAACATAAACTTATCACACTCTTCTCGTCTAAACAACCGCAGCCCCGCAAAATTACCGCACGTCCCTTGTTTTGCGGGGTATTATCTTTGTTTTAACTAACATTTTGAGGCAAATGTGGTCTCGATGATATTTGGGGGTACTTTACACCAAAAATGAATAATAACGGAGCGTATTTTTCTATTCACGCTATCACGCTCTTCGTGTCTAAACAACACACACGCACACAATCGGAAACATGATTCAAAATATTCCAGCGATGCAGGTTAGCCCAACTTTGTGACATTACTATATCGTATTTCTCGGGGCATGGCTTTTGGTAATACATTGCATTTATTGGGCATAAAAGGCCTGCTGTCGAGCCTGACCACAGGTCCCAAAATCGATCGTAAACTACCGCAAGTCCCTTCAAATAGATTTCTTTCGCTAAACAAGATGGCTGTTTCTTCCACAAGTCGAGGGACCTGCGGTATATTAAAATTATCACAAGCTACCAGATGGCCATATGAATTATTTCCCTGCTCCCCCCCCCTCCCCCCCCCCCCCCAAAAAAAATTCTAGCAATGTACCACACCATTCTCGAAACAAGGAACCTGCCAGTGCTGTAGAACAAAAACTATCAGAAGCTATTGCATGGAATTGGGATGTATTACCAAGACAAAAAAAAAAAAAAAAAATTAAACTATTTTTTTAGTGATGACCAAAACTGGTTATTATAATATATTTTTAATAATACCGCAGGTCGCTTGTTTTGCTGTGACCTTCACAAAACAATGGACCTGCGGTATAATAAAACTATCACAAGCTACCGCAAGTCCCTTTTAGTTTTTCCCCTCATCTTCACTCTCTCCGTCATTTACTGCAGGTTAATACTGATAAATGTTTTGTTTCGCGGGGACTCTGGTGTGAGACCGGTCTACTCTGTAGTGGAATCCTGTACCGCAGGTCACTAAATTTGTGGGAGTAACAGCAAAACGAGGGACCTGCGGTATATTAAAAACAAATATGCGAAGGATTTAGTGACCTGTGGTAAGGATACCCCCACGGCGCAGACCGGTCTCATCCCTGAATCCCCGCGAAACAAAACATTTATCAGTATTAACCTGCAGTAAATGACGGAGATAGTGAAGATGAGGGGAAAAACTGAAAGGGACCTGCGGTAGCCCTCTCTCGCCCCCCCCCCCCCCCCCCCCCATAAAACTCTGGTACATTGCCCGAGTTTGGGGGGGGGGGGGGGGCAGGGAAATAATTCATATGGACCTGCGCTAGCTTGTGATAAAGTTTTAATATACCGCAGGTCCCTCGACTTGTGGAAGAAACAGCCATCTTGTTTTGCGAAAGAAGGGACTTGTGGTAGTTTATGGTAGATTTTGGGACCTGTGGTCATGCTCGACAGCCTGCCTTTTATGCCCAATAAATGCAATAAATTACCAAAAAGCCGCAACCAAGAAATACGATATAGTAGTGTTAAAAAGTTGCAACGCTGAAATATTTTGAAACATGTTCCCGAGTGTGGCGGGGGCCACATGGGGTGGGATGCCATCATGGGTAATTTTCCTGACACATGCCAAGCTCTGAAAGCCTGATGAATTGCATATCGGAATGTTATGTACAATAGAAGACAGTTTTTATATTATAGTTTTATAGGTCTGCACACGTTGTTTTGACACGAAGAGCGTGATAAGTTTAGGTTGTTTATATAGTGTAAATGGAAAAATATGCTCCGTTATTATTGATTTTTGGTGTAAAATACCCCCAAATATCAACGAGACGACAGTTGCCTCGAACTATTAGTTAAAACAAAGATAATACCCCGCAAAACAAGGGACCTGCGGTAATTTTGAGGGACCTGCGGTAGCCTGTGGTAAAATCGGGTACCTGCGGTATAAAGGCGTACCCGGTATTAACAAGTGCGGTTTTGTATGCAATGTACACATAATGTCAAAATTGCTATTATACTAATTTATAGTATTACCAATACCATCCAGTTTCTGAAAACCCGGTTTTTGGGCCTGGGTCTTCTAAACTTCGTGGGGGTGGCGAAACATGGGCCCAGAGTTGTCGATCTGCGTCAGTCGATGTAGAAATACCTGGATTTCAATCAACAAAATTTGGAGACTTTCCCGAAAATTTCAGTAGCTTGAAATTTGATTTTTTGGCCTTGGGCGGTCTAAAATTCGTAGCGGTGGCCAGCCGTTGCCCCAGCGTCGTCGGTGGGATTCGTCTTTGTGCATTGATGTATGAATACAAGGATGTCAATCGACAAAATGTGGATATACCCCCGAAAATCAAAATCACTATTTACTATCCGCATGGGAAATAGCCTACAAAAAGTACAATACAACAAAGCTTGTTTGGCTCTTTGCCATCCGGATGGTAAATAGCCGCTGCCTACTACTAGTGCTACAGGCCCAGGTGAAAAATAAAAAAACATTTCAACCTCACGCGAAGATTTCATCTCATTTTTAGTGCAAACCGCAGACACGTTAATCTATTGCATTTCAGTCTTGGCTTCAACGGAAAGTAATTTGTTGTGTTTTCGTTGTTTTTCACATTTATTACAAACCTGTGGAAGTGGTGGGAGAGCTGACATTTTCAGTTTTAACTCGGGGAAACAGTTCTTCGGAAATTTTATTGGATAAAATTAAAAACGTAAACATTGACATTCCGTCCCAACAAATATCATCGTGTTTCTCCGTCAGTAATTAAAAACAGCTCGGTTGAAACCAACCTGTTCAATCATTAGTCTGTGTGAAACACACAGATTATTGTTTTTGTACGGATTCTTTTTCTTTCTGTTGTTGTTGTTCTTCTTCTCCTTCTTCTTCTTATTCTCCTGTCTTCTGTCTTCTCATCACTTTTTGTCCGCTAGATAACTCGAAAACGAATTGCCCTATCTTGGTGATTTTGGCATGCTGATAGACAGTCACAAGTTCTCGGCCACCTGTGTTTTTTTCAGATTCCTGGGGCATTAGGGGTCTCTGTGGGGGTGTTTTGAAAGTGGGTCGCGCCCATATCTCAGGTGTGGGATGACGTATGGACCTGGGACCAACACCAAATCTGAATCTGAATTTGAATACTGTGTAAACAGTGTTTTCGCATATTTTAATGCAGGGGGAGGTGTTGATGTTTATATGCGCATGGCAAATAAGTCGACACTCGATGGAGGTTCAAAATATGGGTCAAGGTCACAGAGGTCACCAAGGGGTCATTGAGTGCATTTTTCAGAATTTCTGGAAATCACATTTTTTTTACCCCCAAAAGCATTCCTGAAGTCCATACATGCATTTTTACGTAAAAAAGTGGGTGTGGCCCAAATTTTTGAAAGTGGGTCAAGCTCATATCTCAAACATGGTATGGTGAATGAACCTGGGACTAACACCAAATGAGCTGACACTCGATGGAGGTTCAAAATATGAGTCAACGTCACGGAGGTCACAAAGGGGTCATTGAGTGCATTTTTCAGAATTGCTGGAAACCACATTTTTCGACCTCCTAAACATCCCTGAAGTCCATACATGCATTTTTACGTAATAAAAAGTGGGCATAGCCCAAAAAAAACAAACTGGGTCACGTTCATATCTCAAGCATGGTATGGCGTCATTGAGTGCATTTTTCAGAATTGCAGGAAGTCACATTTTTGACCCCCTAATGTATTCCCAAAGTTCATAATGCATTTTTTTACACGAAAAAAGTGGGTGTGGT
Organism: Pictodentalium vernedei; assembly: GCA_031216915.1. Classification (NCBI taxonomy): domain Eukaryota; kingdom Metazoa; phylum Mollusca; class Scaphopoda; order Dentaliida; family Dentaliidae; genus Pictodentalium; species Pictodentalium vernedei. The sequence goes on along the minus strand of CM062291.1, from coordinate 8,659,060 downwards.
CAAAATTTTTGGAAGTGGGTCACTCTCATATCTCAAGCAGGGTATGATGCATAGACCTGGGGTCAACACCAAATGAGTCGACACTTGATAGAGCTTCAAAATATGGATCAAGGTCACAGAGGTCACCTAGAGGTCATTGAGTGCATTTTTCAGAATTGCTGGAAATCACATTTTTTGACACCCAAAAGTATTCCTGAAGTCCATACATACATTTTTACGTAAAAAGTGGGGATGGCCAAATTTTTTGAAAGTGAGTCATGCTCATATCTCAAGCACTGTATGATGAATATGGACCTGGGACTAACACCAAATGAGACGACACTCGATAGTGATTCAAAATATGGGTCAAGGTCACGGAGGTCACCTAGGGTCATTGAGTGCATGTTTCAAAACTGATGGGAATCACATTTTTGAATCCCCTTAATGCATTCCCAAAGTCTATACATGCATTTTTGCGTAAAAAAAATGGGTGTGGCTTAACATCTAGGCAATACGAATATTTGCTATCATCTACAAATATGGCAGATCCGGAGTTGTTGGAGCCGATTTTTTTAAAGTGTTTACGGTCATACTTCAGGCTTGGCTTGGTATGGCCTATAGACATGGAACCTACACTGAATGAGTTGAAACTTGCTGGAGGTTCAAAATGTGGTCCACCTCAATGTGGTCAATGCAGGTGATTACATGCATCTTTTTCAGAACCTTTGGGAATTGCATTTTATAACAACTAATGCAATTCTGAAGATTATGCATGTATCTCTTCATTTAAATAAGTGGCAGAGCCAGTAATGTCAATTTCTGATTCCTTGGTCGAATCCTTTAAATGGTGTGCACATATATGCCTTTTCTGATTTCTTAGAAAAATTGTTCTGATTCCTTTATGAATACTTGTAAATACTTTTAACAAAAATCCATTTCTGATTTGTTTAAAAAAAATTTTACTCCCGAAAATAAGCCTCCATAAATTCACTTTATATATAGTTTTTCCTGATACTTTAACCCTTTTCACACAGACTTAAATTTACTGGTGGCAGTAAATTCTATTTCTCTTGTTCCCCTCGGGTTCATTTGCGTGGGCCATTCGGGAATACCAGTGTTATTCTGGACATGCGCAGAAAGAGTAGAATGCGATTCGTCACGTTTTTGTTCAAATGGACGTATTCTGGAATACTATTCGGAATGCATTCCGTTAATCCACCTCATGACGAGGAATAAACGTTATTCTAGACATACGCACTGCCTTATAAAGTTTTGCACATTGCGAATCTTCAGACCGAATTTTTTGTTTTGTTTGAACAGTGGCGTTTTAGTACCAAACCGTCTCCAGTTATTTATCTGTTACAATACATTAATAAACTTTCATAACAAATTCATAATTTTTTTTAACAGATTAGTAGTGTGTTGTAACCAACTAATAACCCGTTTTAACCGTTTTTATTCAATTACAACCACAGGTACTCGGCACAAGCTGGGAAATCAGAAGAAAAATGATATTTGATACCATTTTTGAATCGATGCCGACTTGCCCTGGGAGAAGTCGCAGAAAAGGCCGAATAACATTTCGTCGGACAAGATAGTGCACAGTGGAATGTGGTTTGCGAGCGACAATTATCCTATTTATTATAAACAATTCGAGGTCCTATTGTCTATGGAGGGCAGATTCAAATATTAACCGTATACCTTTATCAATTACTAATCTCGGATCCACATTTATTCATTTCTGGAGTTCACATTTATCGTTTACACACCTTTTAGTGTAACTTTGACATCTTTTCCCCAAGTTGACGGCGTCCATAGATATGCGACTTGCGCAAACACTTTCCCCATTCTCCCATTGGCTTATTTTCATCGATGATTTTCTCGGAATAAATAGTAGCCAATGGGATGTCATTGTGTCCACCTTCGCTTCTATGGGTGCCGTTAGCTTGTTTAGTTTCCTAGGGAAGGTTAAAAAATGTATAAACGGCAAATGTGATCGCCAGAAATGAAAAAAATGTGGATCCGAGATTGGTAATTGATAAAGGTATACGGTTAATATTTGAATCTGCCCTCCATAGACAATAGGACCTCGAATTATTTATAATCTGCCCTCCATAGACAATGGGACCTCGAATTGTTTATAATAAATAGGATAATTGTCGCTCGTAAACCACATTCCACTGTACACTATCTTGTCCGACTAAATGTTTTTCGGCCTTTTCTGCGACTTCTCCCAGTTATTATGAACAACCCAAGAACACCCAACGGCCGTGTAATGCGCCACTGTAAAGCTTATTCTTTCCCCTTTCCATTGATACTGGGTATTGTTGGATACGTTGTGTGAATCAAATTTGAGGGGGGTATAACGAAGATGAGTGCTATCGTTTTCGAAAAGCGAGTTCTGTACCTTGTTAATATTTATATACCATTACATGGGCACGAAAGCATAGATTCCAAAATGGTATCAAATATCTTCTTTTTTTTCGATTTCCCAGCTTGTGCCGAGTACCTGTGATTACAACAAAAATAATAATCTCTTATACAGTAACAGATTAAGTAGGCATTATCTTTTTTAACCAATTAATGATCTGTCATAGTAATCTTTTAAAACCAACTAATTGGGAGCACGGTGGCTCAATGACTGGCGCGTCGGACCTATGACCGAGAGGTCGACATTTTGAAAATGGTCCATGCCACTTGCGTTGTGACCCTGAGCAAGTCACTTAATCCTAACTGCTCGCATTGGCCTAGATGTGCGACAAGTTGATGGCACACGTGCATTCACCCAATGCTCATCGGGTGTGTCTGGTTAGAGTCTAGCAGTTACTTGTCGCTATGCGATGGTTCTTTGTGGGTACTCCGACTTCCTCTATTCGTAAAATTGTCCGGCACAATATGATCCTGACCTTCGAGAGTGTCGTAACCCTCAATAAACAGACAAATGATCTGCTGTAACAGTTTAGTTATCTGATTGATTGCGCTTTATTGTAGGGAAGTGGTAGTCTTCTTATACGGAATTGCTATTGCAGAAGTTATGTAATTGGGGGGTGGGGAGGGGGGGTGGTAATGATCTCGTCAAAGATCCCTTCTTGTCTGAATATGTTACAGCCGAAATTTTAAGAATGGTGTTTTCGTGGTCCGTACAAGCCAAAATACACCCCCCCCCCCCCCCCCACACACACACGAACAATTGCGTACATGTGCGCCTGGGTTCAAATAAAGGTGATCTGGGGCTGTTTTGCCCGCCTCCTACCCCCTTTATGTTATACTTGTGCAATTTAAGAAAATGATTTACAGTTCCACCATCTGTGCAACCATCATCCTTTCGTACGCGATTGTGCAAATACAACCCCCACAACTATCGGATATGGTATTACAATGGGATTTAAAGGCCTATGTGACAGGGTACAGACCGTGTATAGTAGTAGAGCGGTATGTGTTGGCACAGTATAGGGTTAGGAGCCCACGCCTATCCCCATGCCTAGGGCAAGGGTATCTGAAGAAGGTCCATGGCCACTGGAAACGTTTTATTTACGCCAAGAAATCCGTTGGGGTTTCCAATATGTCGTCTATCGGTTAGTGTGGCCTTAGCTACGTTGGGGCTTATGAATCTTTCCAATACAGCTTGACCCTAGTATATTGACCCCATGCTTTCACCGAAGCTATTGTACAACTGCTTCTTTCCGTAGCCTGTTTTACCCTATATAACACTGTACCCCCTCCCCCCCCCCCCACGCACACCTTCTTACAACAAAACCACGCACGCACACACAGACATACGTCCGTTGTCACAATGACTGGAACATTCTCAGTGCACAGACGTCCTCTCGACCTGCCGACGCTCGTGCTGATGGATCTTTTTCGACGTCACTCTAGTATAATGCCTCAACCGTGACTATAGAATTGCGCACCACCCAAATGGGCCTTATCATGCTTTATCACATGTGACACTGTACTGCTACTGCCCATTCGTTTTAATACGCGAGGACTAGGGGCAAACCCCATGCAGTTCTACCGACTTTATAACCGGGCCCAAACATCTGACAGCCACCTGGTCTTTCAGTCGACTTTTTGAGACTAGTGTCCAAACATGCGCCCCTTACCTCCGTTTCTTCTTGCGACCCGTATCATACGGAGAGTCTTTCGGACTCTTAAATTTCTCCTGTTCTACGGCACAACCCAGCCACCTGCATAAAATTTTCATCCCGTACGTGATAAAATTATGCAACTTGCCATTTTGACCGGAACTCCACCGCCTCTTGAATGCACACGGCGCCACTGACTTTTTTAGAAGTAAACCGTAACCCATGACTCCTGTTGGCCCCACATATTTACGCGGTCCAAGTTTCCCTGAGGCGAGGCCTTATACCCTGGTACCTAGGCCTATACTTTGGTTCTCTAATTTCATAGAAAATTAAATTGAGACTATCGTTATAGTTCCATGTCGGTGTTGAGACCAATTTGTATCAGCCACGTCTCACTCTACCATAAAATAAACCTTCTTGAAAGTTATTGCAAGGTTCAAAACTTTCAAAGTTTTGTATATTGCAGTAACATAAAGTGACGAATCCACTTTTATTCACAGGCACTCGACGTATTGTTAGATGTTATCAGTTTTAATAAAATGTATATTATATTAATAATAACCCGGTTTGTTTAGTATTGATAATGTAACATATATTTCATTAAAAATTATTAAATCTGATAATTAGTCGAGAGCCTGTGCACAGAATAATTCATGTCAGCTACCGATAACGCAACCAACATTTTCTATGTCGTCGTTCAATTCTTCGACAAGAAGCGCAATCTTGAACAACATCGATTATTTTGAATAACCTGTAACGTCAAATGAACGTTTCTTTGAGAATAACATTCTGGAATTGAACTGCGCATGACACACTAGTCCAGTGAATTCTAAATATATTCGGAATGGCCCACGGAAACGTACCCCTCGTCCCTTGCACAGCCCACATTGGCCATCCAACTAGTAGCTGGAATTCCAGCGGAGAATAGCTAATTTTACGATTTTGATATTTGTGTGCTCTTCTCCACTGGAAGTTTAAACGAGATATTAGTCTGTGTGAAACACGCAGACTATTGTTTTTGCACGGTTTCTTTTTCTTTTTTTTTTAGTCTGTGTGAAACACACAGCCTATTGTTTATGCACGGTTTCTTCTTCTTCTTCTTCTTCTTCTTCTTCTTCTTCTTCTTCTTCTTCTTCTGGTCTTCTGTCTTCTCATCACTTTTTTGTCCGCATGATAACTCGAAAACGAATTGCCCTATCTCATTACTTTTTGGCATGCTGATGTACAGTCACCAGTTCTCGTTCAACTGTTTTTTCAGATTCCTGGGGTATTAGTGGTGTCTGTAGGGGTGTTTTGAAAGTGGGTCACGCCCATATCTCAGGCGTGGTATGACGTATGGACCTGGGACCAACACCAAATGAGTCGACACTCGATGGAGATTCAATATGGGTCAAGGCCACGGAGGTCACCTAGGGGTCATTAAGTGCATTTTTCATAATTGCTAGAAATCACATTTTTTTGACCCCCTAAAGCATTCCTGACGTACACAAATGCATTTTGAAGTAAAAAAAGTGGGCGTGGCCAAAAGTTTTGGAAGTGGGTCACGCTCATATCTCAAGCATGGTATGACATATGGACCTGGGACCAACACCAAATGAGTCGACCTTCGATGGAGATTCAGAAAATGGGTCAAGATTATGGAGGTCACCTAGGGGGTCATTAAGTGCATTTTTCATAATTGCTAGAAATCACATTTTTTGACCCCCTAAAGCATTCCTGCCATACACACATGTATTTTAACGTAAAAAAAGTGGGCGTGGCCAAAGTTTTTGAAAGTGGGTCACGCTCATATCTCAAGCATGGTATGACATATGGACCTGGGACCAACACCAAATGAGTCGACACTCGACGGAGATTCAAAATATGGGTCAAGGTCACCAAGGCCACTCAGGGGTCAATGAGTGCATTTTTCATAACTGCTGGAAATCACATTTTTTGACCTCCAAATGATTCCCCAAAATTCAGACGTGCATTTTTTCATGAAAAAAGTGGACGTGGCCAAAATGTTTGAATGTGGGTCACGCTCATATCTCAAGCATGGTGTGATGCATGGATCTGGAGCCAACACTAAATAAGTCAACACTTGATGGAGGTTCAAAAATGTGGGTCAAGGTTACAGAGGTCACCTGGGGTCATTGAGTGCATTTTTTCAGAATTGCTGGAAATCACATTTTTTGACTCTCTAAAGCATTCCTGAAGTCCATACATCCATTTTTACATAAAAAGTTGGTGTGGCCAAAATTTGTGAAAGTGTGTCATGCTCATATTTCAAGCATGATATGATGTATGGACCTGGGACCAATACCAAACGAGTCGACACTCGATGGAGATTCAAAATTTGGGCCAAGGTCAAACAGAAGTCACAAGGGCTATTACCAGAATTGCTGGAAATCATATTTTTGAACCTCCTTGTGCATTCCCTTGATTGGTCCCTTTGAATGCTGTGAAGATATATACCTTATCTGGTTTCTTGGAAAAAATTATCTGATTTTTGAATGAATATTTATAAATACTGTCATTGAAAACCTGTTTCTTATTTCTTTAAAACTATTTTATCCCCAAAATAAGCCTCTAAAGTATTCCCATTACATTAATAGAGGGGCACAGTGGCTAAGCAGTTAGAGGTGCAGGCTGCAAGCCGAGAGGTTCTCAGTTCGAATCCTATCTGCGGCAACTGCTTTGTGTCTTTAGGCAAAAACACTTCACCCCCATTGCCCACATAATGGCATAGTGATGTTGCGTACTAAGACATACTGCATGTCGATGATACACTTGCACTAACCCTGCTTGAGTGGAGTTAGCATGTTGGGGAGCCAGATAGTTGCTTGTTGTTGTTGCTTGGTGGTTCTCTGTGTTCTCAGGTTTCCTCCATCCGTAAAAACTGTACGACACGAGGTGGGCCTAGCTGTTGAAGTGTCGTTAAACCCCAATAAATTAATAACATTCATAGAATGTATTCTATGAATTGTTTGTCAACATGATAACCCAAATACAATCAATCCTATCTCAATGTTTTTGGTATACTGATAGACTGCCTGCCATTGGTACTTGATCATCTATGATTTGGAGGCATGTGGGGCCTTCGGGCTCTAGATGTTAAAAATATGTTTACAACATTTACTGGGAAATGAGTTAGCTGAAGCAGTAACTATTACCTAAAACAGAAATCTCCAGAGAGAAAGCTGAGATAGAATTATTTGTTACATTGAACAGCACTGTATGTTTATGTTGTATCATGTTACAAAACTTCAGTCTCAATCATTGAAGAGAGAGAGAAACCTTCACTTTTCAAAGCATGTTTTTTTTAAAAAAAATCTATTTATTCTCAATCATAACTCAGGATTGAGAGGTTTTTGGATGGAGTGGTGTGTGGCTTTCTCGAAACACCTATCACGGTTACAAAGTAATAAAATGGAATATTTGAATGGTCAGATTTTAACCCTCTTAATACTTCGATGTGAGTAAAAAATATCTTTAATATAACTCATGGCTACAGAATGTTTTTAGCTTTCTTTTCTGCAACATTTAATTCTATGTGGAATGGGACACCTTTTCAGTGTGCTTTCCAAACTAAGGGATTCTACCCTTTAGCCAACATAACGGCAAAAACCGGTCAGCTTTATACACAGAAATGTCTATTCAGTTTTAATTACTTTTTCATTTTTGCTTGAAAAACAGAAGCTTATGACCCTTCATTGGAATGAGCTCATTTTTAAAGGATTATTTATTTATTGGTGTTTAATGTCACATATTTTAGCACAGTGGGTTACAATGACCAGGACAGTTTTACGGGTGGAGGAAGCCGGAGTACCTGGGGAGAACCTCCGGGAAACAGCGAGCAACTATCAGATTCCCCACATACTAACTCCACACAAGCAGGTTTTTAGGATTGATTGAAGACAGGTGCACCATCGATGTGCAGTACGCTTTAGTACACATCGCCACCATGCACCCACATGGGCAATGGGGTGAAGTGTCTTGCCCAAGAACAGAGTGAGGACCGCTCGACTTGCAGCCTGCACCTCTGCCAACTCAGCCACTGCGCCCCCATTTAACCCTTTATCCAACGCAGACGATAGCAAAATTTATTATTTCAAATAACATTTTTTCAAAGTTTCCAAACAATTTCAACAAAACTATATCATGGGACCGCTCGTTGGAACTAATATTTTTTCAACTTCTCAATTTGCGCATTACGCGGGAGGATGCGGCCGATTCGTTGGGTAAAGGGTTAAAGGATTAAAATGGAATATTTAAAGTGAGTATTTTAACCCTCTGAAGATCTTAATATGGGGGCACGGTGGTGCTGTGTACTAAAGCGTACTGCACTTCAATGGTGCACCTCTCTTCAAAAAATCATTGAGAATAATGAAAACCATTTCCATTCTCACAGTGTTGTTTTAAACGCACATGGATATAGATGGGACCTCGGTATTTTGACAATGCCAATAAGTCAACAGATAGGCTCTTGGGGGTCTTCAAGGCCTTTCAACGTCTACATTACTGAACCTTTTTACTTGCAATATATTTTCCAGAGGTACCATGCATGCACTTCATCATTGCCTTGCTAATATGAACATTTGCCATCATCTACAAATATGGCAGATCCGGAGTTGGTGGAGCCAATATTTATAAAGTAGTTTATGCTCATACTTCAGGTTTGGTATGACCTATAGTAATGAGTTGAAACTTGCTGGAGGTTCAAAATGTGGTCCACCTCTATGCGGTCAAGAGAGGTCATTAAATGCATACTTTTTCGACCTATTAGGAATTTCGTTTTATACCAGTTAATGCAGTTCTGAAGATTATACATGTATCTCATCATTCAAACAAATGGCAGCGGCAGTAATGTCCATTTCTGATTCCTTGATCGAACCCTATAAACGGTGTGCACATATATGCCTTTTCGAATTTCTTAGAAAAATTGTTCTGATTCCTGTATGAATATTTTCTCCATGAAAGAATTTCACAAAAAGCAGTAGGGAGAAATCTGTGACTGTCACATACAATAACATGATCTATTTGTTTAATCTCATTGTACAGAATTAATACCCAAACCAAGTTAATATAAAAACAAACAACTTGATCATGAAGAATTCCGGTGTACATGTAATTGTAAAACTACACTGAAGATTTGTTATTGAAACCTATCACAATACTGTCAGGATGCCGGTAAAAGATGCAATACTAACATAGTTGACTGTACTGTTAACTGTGTTAGTGCTATGACTGTTTACAATTAATTTATTAGAGAAGTTCTAGTTTTATGTATGTCTTGTTTATGTCACTAGATGCTCTTTTATGAGCAGGCCTTCAAATGAGCTGTTGGGGTTTTTAAGGTTTTTATGACAATATCTCCGACATAGAGTCTATGCACCCTTTGTCAGCGCGACAACTCAAATACGGATCGTCCTATCTCGATGCATTTTGGCATGCTGGTTAACAATAACCAGTTTGCACTCATCTCTGTGTTTTTCACCCGTTCCATCTGAATGACAGATGACAGATCTGAAGTTGGTGGAGCCATTATTTCAAAGTGGGTTGCGCTCATTCTTCAATGTAGATGTAGGCATGGGACTACACCGACTGAGATAAAAAGTGCTGGAGATTCAATATATGGTCCACCTGAATGAGGTCATCAAGTGCATATTATTCAGAAAGATTGGGAAATGCATTTACACCTTAATGTATTTCTAAAGTTTATGAATGTATTTCATCACTCAAATTGGTGGGCAGAGCCAAAATTGTCCATTTCTGATTCGTGTATCGAACCCTTTGAATGCTGGTCACATATATGCCTTTTCTGGTTTCTTATAAAAGTTGTTCTGATTCCTGTATGAATATCTGTAAATACTGTTAACGAAAACCCATTTCTGATTTGTTAAAAAATATTTTACACCAGAAGATAAGCCTCCATAAATTCTCTTTCTGTAGAGTTTATTCCTGATACTTTAACCCTTTTCACACAGACTTGAATCTACTGGATGCAGTAAATTCTGTTTCTCTAGTTAGTCTGTGTGAAACACACAGACTATTGTTTTGCACGGTTTCTTTTTCTTTAATTTTTCTTCTTCTTCTTCTTCTTCTTCTTCTTCTTCTTCTTCTTCTTCTTCTTCTTCTTCTTCTTCTATGCACTTCCTTGTCTGCAAGATAACTCGAAAACGAGTTGCCCTATCTCATTGATTTTTGGCATGCTGATAGACAGCCACAAGTTCTCGGCCACCTATGTTTTTCAGATTCCTGGGGTATCAGGGGTGTCTGTAGGCGTGTTTTGAAAGTCACGCGCATATCTCAGAAAAAAATTTATGGACCTGGAACTAACACCAAATGAGTCTACACTTGATGGAAATTCAAAACATGGGTCACGGAGGTCACCTAGGGCTCCGCCTGAAAGAGGTCACCAAAGTCATCAAGTGCGTATTATTCAGAAATACTGGGAAATGAATGTCACGCGCATATCTCAGGCGTGGTATGACCTACAGACCTGGGACCAACACCAAATGAGTCGACACTCGATGGAGGTTCAAAATATGGGTCAAGGTCACCGAGGTCATCTAGGGGTCATTGAGTGCATTTTTCAGAATTGCTGGAAATCACACTTTTTGACCCTCTAAAGTATTCCTGACGTATGCACATGCATTTTGACGTAAAAAGGTGAGAGTGGCCAACCTTTTTGAAAGTGAGTCACGCCCATATCTCAGGCATGGTATGATGTATGGACCTGGGACCAACACCAAATGAGTCGACACTTGATGGAGATTCAAAATATGGGTCAAGGTCTCGAAGGTCACCTAGGGGTCATTGAGTGCATTTTTCAGAATTGCTGGAAATCACATTTTTTTATCCCCTAAAGTATTCCTGACATACACACATGCATTTTGACATAAAAAAGTGGGCGTGGCCAAATATTTTGAAAGTGGGTCACGCCCATATCTCAGGTGTGGTATGGCGTATGGACCTGGGATCAACACCAAATAAGGCAGCACTTGATGGAGATTCAAATTATGGGTCAAAGTCACAGATGTCACCTAGGGGTCATTGAGTGCATTTTTCAGAATTGCTGGAAATCACATTTTTTTACCCCCTAAAGTATTCCTGATGTAGACACATGCATTTTGACGTAAAAAAAAGTGGGCGTGGCCAAAATTTTTGAAAGTGAGTCACGCTCATATCTCAGGTGTGGTATGGCGTATGGACGTGGGATCAACACCAAATAAGGCAGCACTTGATGGAGATTCAAATTATGGGTCAAAGTCACAGATGTCACCTAGGGGTCATTGAGTGCATTTTTCAGAATTGCTGGAAATCACATTTTTTTACCCCCTAAAGTATTCCTGATGTAGACACATGCATTTTGACGTAAAAAAAGTGGGCGTGGCCAAAATTTTTGAAAGTGAGTCACGCTCATATCTCAGGTGTGTTATGGCGTATGGACGTGGGATCAACACCAAATAAGGCAGCACTTGATGGAGATTCAAATTATGGGTCAAAGTCACAGATGTCACCTAGGGGTCATTGAGTGCATTTTTCAGAATTGCTGGAAATCACATTTTTTGACCCCCCTAAAGTATTCCTGACCTACACACATGCATTTTTACGTAAAACAAAGTGAGCGTGGCCAAAATTTTTGAAAGTGGGTCACTCCCATATCTCAAGCATGGTATGACCTACACACCTGGGATCAACACCAAATGAGTCGATACTCGATGGAGGTTCAAAATATGGGTCAAGGTCACGGAGGTCAACTAGGGGTCATTGAGTACATTTTTCGGAATTGCTGAAAATCACATTTTTGATCCCCTAAGGTATTCCTGATGTACACATATGCACTTTGACGTAAAAAAGTGGACGTGGGCCAAAATTTTTGAAAGTGGGTCACGCCCATATCTCAAGCATGGTATGATGTATGGATCTGGGACCAAAACGAAATGAGTCGACACTCGATGGAGGTTCAAAATATGGGTCAAGGTCACCTAGGGGTCATTGAGTGCATTTTTCATAATTGCAGAAAATCACATTTTTTGCCCCCGCCCAAAGCATTCCTGAGATACATACATACATTTTTACGTTAAAAAAGTGGGTGTGGCCAAAAAATTTGAAAGTGGGTCACACTCATATCTCAAGCATGGTATGATGAATGGACCTGTGACTAACACCAAATGAGTCGAGACTTGATGGAGATTCAAAATATGGGTCAGGGTCAAGGAGGTCACCTATGGGTCATTAAGTACATTTTTCATAATTGCTGGAAATCACATTTTTTGACCTCTCCTCCCCAAAGCATTCCTGAGGTCCATACATGCATTTTTATGTTACAAAAGTCGACGTAGCCAACATTTTTGAAAGTGGGTCATGCTCATATCTCAATCGTGGTATGATGAATGGACCTGGAACTAACACCAAATGAGTCTACACTTGATGGAAATTCAAAACATGGGTCACGGAGGTCACCTAGGGCTCCGCCTGAAAGAGGTCACCAAAGTCATCAAGTGCGTATTATTCAGAAATACTGGGAAATGAATTTTATTGCACCTTAATGCATTTCTAAAGTTTCTGAGTGTATTTCATCACTCAAATTAGTGGGCAGAGCCAAAAATGTCCATTTCTGATTCGAGTATCGAACCCTTTGAATGCTGGTCACATATATGCCTTTTCTGGTTTCTTATAAATAATTGTTCTGATTCCAGTATGAATATCTGTAAATACTGTTAACGAAAACCCATTTCTGATTTGTTTAAAAATATTTTACTCCTGAAAATAAGCCTCCATAAATTCTCTTTCTGTATAGTTTATTCCTGATACTTTAACCTTTTTCACACAGACTTGAATTTACTGGCTGCAGTAAATTCTGCTTCTCTAGTTCCTTACAGTCGTTCATAACAGATTTTCGGTACGAACGGTTTGGACGTGTTAAAAGCACTAAATACCTGCCCTGACAATGTATTTGTCTGTGTGAAAAACATAGACTATTGTTTTTGTATGGTTTCTTTCTCTTTTTTTCTTTCTTCTTCTTCTTCTTCTTCTTCTTCTTCTTCTTCTTCTTCTTCTTCTTCTTCTTCTTCTTTTTCTGAGCACTTTCTTGTCCGCAAGACATACTGACAGAGAGTCCCAAGTCCTCGGTACCTAATGTATTTCAGAGTCCTGGGGCATTAGGGCTGTTCGTGCGGGTGTTTTGAAAGTGGGTTATGCCAATATATCAGGCGTTGTATGACCTATGGATCTGGGACCAACACCAAATGAGTCGACACTAAATGGAGGTTCAAAATATGGGTCAAGGTCACGAAGCTCACCTAGGGGTCATTGAGTGAATTTTTCAGAATTGCTGGAAATCACATTTTGTGACCCCTAAAGCAATCCTGAAGTCCATACATGCATTTTGTACGTAAAAAAGTGGGCGTGGCCAAACCTTTTGAAAGTTGGTCATGCTCATATCTCAAGCATAGTATGATGAATGGAGTTGGGACTAACACCAAATGAGTCCACACTCGATGGAGGTTCAAAATATGGGTCAAGGTCACGAAGTCGCCTAGTGGTCATTGAGTGCATTTTTCATAATTCATATTTGCAGATTGTGTACAGTATGCGACGGTTGAATTGCCACTGAATCGAAGTGGGGTAGATTTTCGACCAGACAATAAAATAGCAATATTTTTTTTCAAAAATCACCAGGACACTTGCAGAATATCAGCTATGGACCACCGAGTGCAACCCGGTTGTCCATTTCCATGAGATAAAAATGTGCTTGTGCTTTTTGTGTTTTGTTTCCATAAACACGTAAATAACCATCGGTGGGAAATCTACCCTACCGCGACTTTGTGGTAATCCACCCTCCCTGAGTCCCTCCACATATAACTTTTTTAGTTTGAAGTGAGAAATTGTGTTGTTATTTTCGCCATACCATAACACGTTGTAAGAGAAGTTTCATACGAACACCGTCTGTGGGTGAGGCATACGCCGGGGTGTGGTGTAACGAAATGCCCTCCACGGAGCCCCTCCACAGAGCGCGTCGGGTTAACCTCCGTGGGGTGCGTCGGAGTCTTACGATTGCACTCGAGAATCTTGGTTCCCGAGGGGTTAATGTGTTAATCAGAGTGGCCAAGTCCTGCTTGGTAATAATTCTCTGTTGTATAAACTTTAATAAGTAAACGCTGTTTTCAAACCCAAGTTATGTAATTTTGTTCAATTCCTCGTATATTTGCATTGCATAAGAGCAGTGCAGCTGACCTACAGAAGTACTTTATGCACTTACTGTAAAAAGGTGTTTTTGACAGTATTTGCAATTATGATTGGCATATGAGCTAGTAAAAGCCTAACCTATAATAACCCCATCAGAATGCTTTTGACAGGTTTTAGCATTGTATACTGACCCGACCTAACCTCAACACACCCAGTATCAGTTTCAGCTCTGAGAATTGTGCAATCTTGCACGTTCACAAGATGGCCGACCGGTTTTGCGGTTATACACCTATTAATTGCCAGCGTCCTTTTAAAAGCGAGAATGCATACTCTTAGCATAGGATACCCACCGGATGCCCTACTATTCCAGGATGGAAGTAAGGGGTTAAGAAATACCTCTCCGCCATCTTGGGGTATATGTGGTGTTTTGTGGTGTTTTATGACGTAAATTCTGCCGAGTAGACACGATTCAAATCGTATTTAAGCCAACGGAATCACCCGAGCCGACACTTCTCTCTGGTCTTCCGTACATACAAGAAGTCACTCTCCGATTCTCGTGGAAGGACGCCGCCGAACGCTGCCAGGCCAGACAACATTTCCAGACACAGGACGCGATGAGAGCGATGCGATAATTTCGACTTAGTCTCATTTCGTATCTGATATTTTCAAACTTTTACCAGAGAGAGAATTGTTTTAAGTTTAACTTGTAGGAACTTTACTTAGGGTTTTAATAAAAGTGTAGAAAACTGTAAGTATATTTTATGTGTTTTTGACTTCACCCTTTCGCTGCGGCTGCAGTATCAAGAATTGTTGCAGACTCTACAGAACTGGTTGCCTCTTAAGACTGAACTTAAGACTGAACACTTAAATTGTCCTGTGGCCATTTTTGCCACGATTATAGTCCGAACGAAAAACCACTAGACGATCAATTATCCGGGGTACTTAACCCTGCTATGCCACAGGCCAGTTTATATGGTGCCGCTCGTCAGGATGTAGACTCTGACTTTTAACTCTCTTGAAACGATCGGGTGAACGTTCTAGAAACATTTGTTAACCCTAACAGACCCAGTGAAGCCGAAATTGATTTAAAACGTTGCCGCTGGGGAGCACAGTGAACTTGTGAGAACTTTTTGCTAACTATTTATGAGGGACAGACATCCCTTAATTTTACTGGTAAATTGAACGCCTGGCAGCTAAAATTTGTAAGGCAGCTGACGCAGACAGCGCCCTCTGAATCTAAAATTGGTACAACTCCATGGTGGAACTGGTTGCATGTCCAACGTGCCATTATTTACACTGACGCCGACCGCCAATTGCTATCACATCCAAACTACGCTCGACTGGTCGCACCGAGCGTTGCTCATCAGATATATCGAACTTTTGACTGAACATCAGAGAAAAACGGAAACTCAGGAAACTGTGAAAAATCTCGAGGAATTCCAGGAAATTCTGAAACGACAGCCGCGTGTGTTTCAACAGTTATAGTGCTAGCAAGGTAGGTGCAATTTTCTTCATTTTACGTTCATTAACGGCAGAAAAATCCAATTGTAAATTATTTCATAAAACTCATTAAAAATGACCACGCCAGCAGAAAGAGAGCAACGGTTCATTGATGAAATTACTCAACTAAAACAGGAAAGGGAAGGTCTTGTGGGTCAGTATGAGCGCCAAATTACTGAACTGAGCTCTCAAGCTCAGAGCTTGACGCAGCAGCATACTGCCTCACAACAAACCCTTTACCAAACGCAAGCAGCCCTCGACCAGGTTAAAGCAGAATTCGTACAGCAGAAAGCTGATTTGGAACTACAGTTAGCTACTGACAAAGTCGGTGCCGAAGCAAAATTACTAAAAATACAACAAAAATTGGCAGAGGCTGAAAGGAAAGCCAAGGACCCCACATCTTCTGCCATAATTGACCTACATAAAACCGTGCGCCAAAGTGAAAAGAGTAATGCAAAGACAGCTAACGCCACTCAGGCGCAATCCATTCATTCCCATATTAAAAAATTTGACGGGAACCCCCTGAATTTTCGGGGTTGGATAAAATCTCTTGACCTCTTTTGTGAGACAAATGATGTGGAAGAGAAACGACGACCTAAAATCGCCGCCCAAACCAGTGACTTCGTAGTTGCTGATTTTATTTTACGATCAATGAAGAAAAATCCTGAAATGCCCTGGTCCGAACTGTATGGCGAACTAAAAAGTCGCTATAGCGCCACAATGGATAACTCCATGGCCACCAATCAGTTGCGCCATATGCGACAAGGGAAAAATCAAACTCTTGTCTCATATGCTGAGCAACTGCTTGACCTAGCGAAGGATGCCTTTGATCAGGAAATAGATAACCCCACCATTCAGAAAAATCTTTCAGATTACTTTTGTGACGGGTTGTATGACAACGATGTTCGGATGAAACTGATCCGACGAATGCCCAAGACGCTAGAAAACGCTGTTAGTCAGGCATTATTTGAAAATGCCGCGAAAATCAAATTTCGCGCTCGCTCTGAAGCCGCCAAAGGAAAAGCGCCCTTTGGGAAGGCATTTGACCGACAATACGAAGAATATGAGCGCTATCGGGACCCTGTATTTCGCGACTCCATCGACGAACAGGAAGAACATGTAGATCTCCCTCTGGAGACAAGGGACGAGGCTCCCATGGACGTAGGCGTGGCACGCCGACGCCATAAGGTGAATATTTTAACGAAAAATTACACTGGAGGTTATGCGCGACCTCCATATCAGAATCAGAATAAAAATCAGTACAATAGTCAATACAGAAATAGGGGAGGACAAAATTACAACAGATATCAGAAACCGACACGATTTTCACGACCGGTTTGCAATCGTTGTAACCGCGTTGGCCACGTGAAACGCGATTGCCGCGTTAACTTGACCAAGCAAGTGAGAACACTAGATATTCAGCCAGCAGGTGAAAGGTCACCAGGGACGACCTTTTGCTGCTTTCGCTGTGGGAAGCCAAACCACTTCGCTCGCGATTGCCGAGTCAATTTAAACGAAGTGAACTCTGCCCATATGGGGCAATGAGCAGAGTTAATGAGAAGCCACATGCTCCCAACAGAAGTGAAACTGGAAATCACCAGGGAGAAGTGTTAATTAATGTAAATAATGTACCAAATAAATGTATGAATAATTGTAAAAATAAAATTGTAAATAATAAGACAGGTGGACATACGGGTAATAAAACATGTAATATAAAGCCAAGTATTCAGTCTCAAACAAGGAGAACCGAAAATGGTTCTCCTCCAGTGACAAGTAAAACCATTCAATGCACAAAGTGTGGTCAGACTACACATAATAGGAAAAATTGTACAGTAAAATTCACAACCATTCCTCTGACTGGTAGGCCTAGGCCTAAGAAACCGAAGGCCAACTCACAAAATGGCTGCCCTGCAAGGGACAGTCAGCAAGAAAAATGTACTTCACAAAATTGTTTCAGCTATCGGACCACCAGTGGTCTGGAAATAAAAGTATACAGGACTGGAATAACCCAGGTAGTTACTGACGCTATGGTGAATGCGGCTAATAGCCAATTAACCCATGGCGGAGGTATTGCTAGAGCTATAGCTCTTGGAGCTGGTCCAGCCCTTGAACAAGAATGTCAACAATATATTCAACAGCATGGAAATCTTCCAGTAGGTGAAAATATGACTACCACTTGTGGAATGTTGCCATGTTTAAAAGTGATACATGCTGTGGGACCACGCTGGAATGATTACAGTGATAAAAATAAATGTCTCAATGTTTTATACAGTACTGTACAAAAAGTATTACAGGTATGTGACAAGGAAAATTTTGTAAACATAGCTATCCCACTCATCAGTAGCGGGATATATGGTGTACCTAAACAGAAGTGTGCAGATGTTTATGTGAGAGTTCTACAAAACTTTATTCCTAAACAATTAAAAGAGATACACATTGTAGATGTAGACCCTGATATTATGATTTATATGAAAAAATGCTTATGAAAATCAAATTATAAATCAACCAGGTAAGCAGGGTTGTGTTGAAATAAATCAACAGAAACAGACAGTAAGTGAATCAGAAAATAGGAATCCAAGAATAAGGAGCCAAGAGAAATCACTTGGGAAAAACCCAAGACAACAAAACAGGAAAAACCAAAGGGGAAGTAATTGGAAAAACCCATGTCAACAGGAAGTGAAACACTCTATGGAAACCAAGGGAAATAACTTAGTAAACAATGATGATTACCCAAATGAGGAACAACAGCAACAAAAACTTAGACATTCTCAACCGGAAACAGTAACCATAAATTATGGGGCTGCTTCTTTGAATAGTGTCTTAGTGAACATCAAAGGACAACGAGTACGTGCCTTATTAGATACAGGGGCACAGACTAGTTGCATTAGTACAAAATTTTGGAAAAATCTTAAACACCGACCGAAATTAGTTGGTGATAAAAATTCTTTGCCTCGCATTGCGGGTATTACTGGGAATGACACCCTCCCTCGAGGAAAAGTTAGACTTGAATTTTATATTCAAGGAATTTATCAGGTGCATGAGTTCTTAGTAATAAATGAATTGAATCGAAGTATGTTATTAGGAATGGATTGGATAAGGGGCAATCGAGTTAATTTATATTGGGAATTTCATAAATTGAGATTAGATGGTCATTATATACCCATTGTTCAAGACATACAGGTGAGTTGTCTTAGAACATCATGGACTGACTAAAGGTCATGTGGCTGAACAACCTGGCCTCTTAGTTAGTAACAGTATAGTCACTAATGGAAATGAAACCATACCTGTACTGTTGGTGAACAGTACCAACAAACACTACACCTTAAAAAGGGGTTGTTTGATTGGAAAACTTGAACCAATAGAACAGGAAGAAAAAGTCTTAGAAATTAATCAGATCTTAACTCAAAATACACCTGAAGACCAGATCACAGATGCTGACATACAGGTGCCTGAAGACAAACGGCACCTGTTGATGCCAGTCATCAATAATAATAAAGACTTGTTTGCAAAAACTGATAAAGAATTAACTCAGACAGATACAGTGAAGATGCGCATCGACACAGGTGATGCGCCACCAATCAAAAGTAGAGCATATAGAGTTCCATTACTGAAGAGAAAAATTATGGATGAAGCACTTGAAGAAATGCTTCAATCCGGAATTATCCGAAGGTCAAATAGTGCATGGAGTTTTCCGTGCCTACTCGTGGACAAGAAAGACGGCTCGAAACGCTTCTGCGTTGATTTCCGCAAGCTTAATGAAGTCACGAAAGTTACGAACTGGCCGCTTCCATTGATTGACGACATCTTTACTTTATTGAATGGATGTCAATACTTCACCACTCTTGACATGAAGTCGGGTTACTGGCAAGTCAAGATGGATGAAGAAGACAGACCAAAAACGGCCTTTGTTTGTCATAAGGGCCTTTATGAGTTCAATGTGATGGCTTTCGGACTCGTGAACGCGCCCTCGGTGTATCAATCCCTCATGACAAGCGTCTTGGAGGGCCTAGAGGATTTTTCTCTGGCCTACCTTGACGATATTTTGATTTTCAGCCGTGACATAAAATCTCATATCGACCACCTTAAACAAGTGTTTGGTCGCCTAAGAAAACATAAACTGAAGCTAAAAGCTAAGAAGTGTTCCTTCTTTCAATCTGAAACATCTTATCTTGGTTTTGTAATTAGTAAAGACGGAATTAAACCTGAGACTTCCAAGGTCAAGGTCATTCGAAAATTAAATCCGCCGAAAACGGTAACAGAAGTGAGATCTTTCATGGGCATGACCTCATACTACCGTAGATTTATTCCTCGGTTCAGCGAAATTGCTCAACCACTCTTAGAACTGACAAAGAAATATGCAAGATTTCATTGGCGTGACACACATCAAAAAGCCTTTCAAGAGTTGAAAGATCGTTTAACTCAAGTTGCTCATTTGTCATATCCAAATCCAAGAAAGCCTTACGTGCTTTACACTGATGCCAGTGGCCGCTGTGTCGGAGCGGTTTTGGCACAACCATGTGATGACGAAACAGGTCAACTACCTGGAGTACCTGATGAAAAACCCATTGTCTTCCTCTCTCATAAATTGGGTGAAACCCAACAGAAATGGTCGACATTTGAGAAAGAAGCTTTCGCTATCTCATACGCATTGGATAAATTCAATAACTACCTGCAGGGAGCAGAGTTTGTTATTAAGACAGACCACGCCCCCTTGCAGTACTTGTTGAAAAGTCCGCAAAACAATGCCAAAGTACAACGCTGGGCATTAAAGATAGCTAGCTACAATTGTAAGATTGAATATTTACCAGGTAGAAAGAATACATGTGCTGACCTACTCTCTCGTTTACCTGAAGGAATTGCAAACGCAGACCCCGGGTACGAGATGGATAATGTGGAAAATCAGAAAGCATTACAAATTGGAATTATAAATAGTAACAAATTTGATCCTCAAAGATATGTACATGTCATCACAGATGAACCTCAGGTTCCGCCCGAACCACAAGCAATTAATTACAAAGATTTGGACATGAAGGTAGAGCAACAGAAAGATGAAAAGATTGTTGAAATCATTAAGAAGTATCAAGGTAACAATACCCCTGCACACATTAGTAGTAGATACCTCATGATTGAGGGAGTATTATATTACATCAGTACAGTTGACGATAACCCAAGGGTACGCTTGTGCATACCCGAACAATTACATGCAGATGTGTTGAAACAATACCATGACGAATTAGGTCACCTTGGCATAGACAAAGTGTACAATACAATCAGTAGAAAATATTATTGGAAAGATTTGTATAAACATATTTATAAACATGTAGAAAATTGTCTTGTGTGTCGAGCTCGTAACACCAGAGCTCACACTTTGCCATTGCAAGAGACTGACAGACCTCCATATCCCTTTGCTAAAATAGCATTGGATATGAGTGGTCCACACCCTGAAACTTTATCAGGAAATAAATACATTGTGACCTTCATAGATATTTATTCTGGCTGGCCTGAAGCGTTTCCAGTGCCTGATAAAAAGGCGGAAACAATTGCTAATTTGATAATAGATCAAATTTTTCCAAGATTTGGATGTCCTTTAGAAATATTAACAGACAATGGATCTGAAAATGTAAATGCAGTGATGAAATATTTAACAGATTATTTCAAGATACATCATGTGACCACTTCCTACTTCCATCCACAATCTAATGGTAAGGTGGAGAGGCTACATAGAACCCTGAATGACATCTTAGCAAAACTAGCTCGAGAAGAATTAGAAACTTGGGATTTATTCCTAAACCAAGCTATGGCAGCCATCAGGTTTAATGGTAGTGAATCCTCTGGATTCTCGCCATTTTACCTGGTGTATGGCAGAGATGTGGTTTTACCACTCGACAATATACTTAAACCTCGAGAAAAATATGTAGGGGAAGAACCTCATAAGATAGCCATTCAGGAACAACATAAAGCATTTCGGAAACAACAAGCTGCACAAAAGAAACGAGTATTAAAACAACAAAGATTACATGATATTACAGCAAAGGATATCACCTTTGAAGTAGGTGATCCTGTTTTATACTCCTCAGGAAAATCTAAAGGAAAATTAGAATCGAAATGGGACTACCCATTTCGAGTCATTGAAAGAACAGGTCCAGTGAGTTACAAGATACAAGATCAATTAACTCGCAGAATAATTAAATGTCATGGAGAAAGACTTAGTAAAGCGCCTCAAGAATGGGAGGTGCCTCAACCTGTCCAACCTGTTCGAGCGCGACGAATACAACGTTACGCTGCCCCATCAGAACAGTCGACTACTGAATACAGTAGCAGTAGTGACAGTAATGAAAGTGACGATATGCAAGGGATTCAAGAAAAACACCCCTTAACGTCAATCATTAAGAATAAAAGACAAAGACGAGAACATTCTTCTTCAGAAGAAGATGGTGTTCCATTAGCAGAATTAAGACAACAAGTACAACAGGTACGAGATTACAAGAGACGAATGAAGGAGCTACAAGCTCCTTCCGCTGATCACTTGCCATCACGGTTCATTGCTAACGATCAAAATGATCGAGTAAATGATTCAACGATGGAAGTTGACCAATTGCAAATAACTGAAGAAAAAGGCCAAAGTAGTGAGCCTCAACCAAAACAGTCAAGTAAAGATATAACTGAGATGATCTCTTGTATACAAGCTGTGTTACGAGATCATAATAAGATTAAAGAACCAGGTGAGAAATTAGAATTAGGAACAATTATGGTACCCTCTGCCTGGAGTACTAGTGATTAAATATTACCACAGGACTAATGATACCTAAAACGTAACACCTATGGTGCCACTCCTTAAGTTTGAGAGAGACGAGAGAAAGTGTAAATGAGTAACAAAATTGTATTGACTTATGATTTGTTTGGAACGAAACTATGAGTCTTGTCAGCCTCGCGAACTGACTGAGACTTCATGTAGTTAGAATAACTTTCTGACCTTTTACACCCGGGAAGTGAATCGTCAGAGTGAAAGTAATTGAATCGCGTATTACTCATTGCGCTAACTCTTGCTTCCTTTCTCATTGTAGGAGCAAGATGTTGCGTTGGATGTTATTAGTTGGTCTTTTGACTACGACTACAATAATAGATGGACATACTATTATTAGAAACAATGTGATTTTTAAGAAAGTGAAAGAAGTAAATATGGTAACTAGTGATTGGAGTACAATGTTTGTGTATGAGCTCCAACCTTTTATACAATATGTGCGCAGACTTGATCGAAGTATGCAATATACTGCTGGTTTGTATAATGCTACAACCATAGCTTTTCGACGAACTTTTGTCGAAGTAAATGGTGAAAACTCTACTCTTGCCGTTGCGATACAATCGATCATAACGGATATACACCAGGAGATCAGATACCTAAATAATCGTGTTAAACGAATAAAAGAGGATCTGAACGATTACCGCAGATTACATGGCCACACAATAAACTCGTCTCGGAAGAAACGAGGTTTGTTCGACTTTGTAGGTGAAGGATTGAGTTTTCTCTTTGGAACTTTATCTCAGTCAGATTTGGACGGGATAACAGAAAATTTAAGACGAGTAAGTACTAATCAAGCAATGATTCAACATATTCAAAAACAAAGTTTAACCTTCATTAAGATGAATCATGAAGCGATTCTGAAAAATAGAGAATTTATGTTAAATATGTCGCGCGAATTGATGTTATTTCAAGGTCGAGTAAATCAAGTAGTTCAGAATCATGAAGATCGAATATTATATATTGAACATTTCACTCATGCTTATCATCAGCTTGAGTTTGTAATGAGTCGATTAGAATCAATGATAATCGCCGCAGAAACCACTCTGCGGGGATTACATGATCAAATGGATATCCTAGCCGATAGGAAGTTATCACAGAAAATAGTGGATCCTTCACTATTGACCTCGATATTAATGAGTATTAAAGTTCAATTAGATGATAAGTCCATGTTGCCACTAGATCTGACAACAGAATTATGGCAATATTATCATTTGCTTACGACGGCTGCCATTTATGATGACGATAAATTGGTGATCTTTATGAAGATCCCCTTACGTAATTCGAACTTGCAATTTGAAATGTTCAAGGTGCAGGCTTTGCCTGTACCCTTTGTCAATGTAACTAAGAATGCGTCGCGAGTTGCAAATAAATTAGTAGCAATATATACTCTTGAATCTGACATACTAATTATTAATAAAGAAAGGACGAAGTATGTCCCAGAAATAGGACATGACCAATGTGTAGATAACAATAAGTTGTTTTGTCCTTTAGTAGGTGCCGTACGAACGATACATATAACGACAAGTTGTATGTTAGCTTTGTTTTTAAACATGAAATTAGAAATTCCGAACTTATGTCAAATGGAAGTTCGATTGAATATCGACCTCCCGTTCAGTACTAGAATCGATGAAGGAATGTGGTACATCACGACAGATGTCCCACTACGATTCTCAATTACGTGTCCGAAACGAAGAAATCCGAAACCGAAACGGATTCTTCCACCAATTGGAATTTTGGAATTAAAACCGTTATGTATGGCATCGAGCGGTCAATTAATGTTACCGAGTTATTTCCATAAAAGGGATAATTCTACTTTTCGGATAGTTACCAAGACAGTGTTACCAAATTTCTCGTTGTTACAACGACAGATGTGGAAACCTGTCATAGAGAGGGTGAATATATCGACGTTTACGATACCGAAAGGAATAGATCACTTGGATGATTTACCCATGGATGACTTAATTCATGAACTTGACTCGCTAAATTTACAAATGACGGACTCATTTGAAGTCCCTAAGTGGGCTTATGCTATCGCGACCGTTGCATTAATAATAGGATTATATCTGCTTTGGAAGTGCTATCGAGCCGATAGACACAAACAGATATACAAATGGTTAAGAAACCGTAAAAGTAAATCGACTTTTTCTGCTGTTGATGATAGTGAAATGTCTAATTTTGCATTTGCCGATGATGAAATCTATACTAGTATGGGACCTAGACCACAGCCTTCAGCTCCTGCTGATCCAACTGAAGCACAACAACAACAACCTCCTAAGAGCATTAGAGACATGATGAGAAAAGCTGTTCAGAACTTTAGACCTTCTCCTCAACCTAATAGGAAATCAATATATCCCCGTGTACAACATGACGTGGATTCTGCCAATGTCCACATAACTATGTTTGATATAGACAAAGAAACTGAAAAACAGTAGTTCACACACTGTGTGTTTTTGTTTCAGTGACCAGTGTACAAATGGCAGAATCTGATTCTAGTGTTGACAGTGGGCTCGACGATTTCCCTGATTACCAGAGTTATTATAATGATCATGACACTTTATATGATGATGAAACTTCAAGTACAGTCAGTACTGGAACTGACAGTAATAGTACTGTTTCACGAGAACTTTTTCAAGACACTAATTCATCTAGTATAAACGTAAATATAAATAGCAATTCATCTGATAATAGTGTATCTGTATTGGCATCAATAGAAGAATCACCATCACCTTCTATAGCATCTTCCGACCTTTTGTCGACTCCTCCAAGTAGTGTTCAAACTCCTACTGACTCCATTTTACTATCTACACCGGAACGACTTCAACGACTTCCACCTTATTCGCCTACGGATACAGTGGAAACGTTAGTCCTTCCTCCAAGATTACCTGTTAGAACCCATGATGCAATTATTCATCGGGACCCCGAGAGCCAAGATGGACTCGGTGGATTTGTTTATGATATAACAATGAGATCACATACTTCTTCCAGTATGACCACACCTACAAGTGATTCTTTGCCTAGTGATTCTACCACTGTTCTGGACACTGATGTTGCAGAGTCAGGTATCAGTGTGATACAAAATGAACTTGCACGAGCTGATCTTGGATTAGACGTACACACCCCTCCTTTAAGTGATGTGGAAGCAAGACAAATTGCTCCATTGTCTACTAATATTGTCCCAGAACCTATAATCGATATTTGACCAAGGCCGTGGGAGTGGGCAAGGAGCGAGTTTTTCAGAACACCTCGCCCGTTGGCCTCTCCTCATGAATTTGATCGAGATATCATACGACCCAATACATATGAACAAGATTTTATGAAAGATACAGATCTCTTAGGCATTGAGGATGTATTTGGATGTCAATATTTTGATATGGATTTGAATATAGTATATATAGAGGTTGAGCGAGAGTTGATATATTATTATGACAGTGCTATTAATACTCATTTAACTTTTGCAAATAGGTCTAGATATTTAGTGATATACAATTGCCCTGATTTACAATATCCAAAAATCAACGAGCAGGGTGAGGTAAGTGAACCTCTACGGTATTATAGTCACCGGGTGGCTACTACCAGTAGTGTACATCATAGATTTCACATGCGAAGAAATGTAGCAGAGTTTACTCCCTTCTGTGCAAGATATCGTGACTTTAGTCGTCGTAGACGAGCACGATATCACTCAGATGGCCGACCAAGGAGTTTTCAACCCTTTGTTGTCTATCGTCAATACCACCCAGATTATATTGGACATTTCACAGGGTCAACGTTTGATTACCGAACAGGCCCAAATACTGTGTATCGGCATTATCAGTTGCCAACACAAAATGAAAACCTTCAGAGTGAAGATTGAGAAGTGTAAACTTAATAAGCAACAACAAACAGAAAAGTCTACGTAGATTACTACATATATATAAGATTTTCATGAATCTGGTTTCCCAATTTATGTATAATCCTTCATTGGAAACCTGATCCATGACGATAACGGGTCGTCTGTGTTTGTCTTGTTTACTAGTGAAAAATTTCCCAAAGTTAGTAATTCTGCACTGCAGTGTAACAATTTTTATAAAATCGGAGTTCCTGGAGTGTATTAGATAAGTTACACACAGGACTCCAGTATCAAGACAAACAAATTTGAAAGTTGGTGGAAAGAGTGTTGATTGAGTGCACCAAGTTACAGACGAACCCAGGGGAGCGTATTATACGTGTAAATTTTAGTGTATAAACATAATACTATTGGTAACATAGTGGTTTCTTTTAAATATAGTTTTATTTTATTTCATATTTGATTAAATTTTCTTGTTGGTATGGCTTCAGCAACTACTTTGGAATTCGAAGAATTTGCCGAAGAACAGGCACTGTACGATTTACATCAACGCGAAGCCTACCAACATGCTGTAACTCCTTGCCACACTTATGAGGAACGGGCAAGATTTGAAGAACATAAACGCGCAGGCTTTCATAAAGCAGCGGCTCCCTGTCATGGTCATTCTCTATATTTTCCAAAAGATTTATGGCGACGTCGCCGTTTAAGGTATATTCGTATTTGGAACACGAGACATTATAATCCTGCCAATGGCCAGACAGAGATAATGCAACACCAACTAGGCTATCGTTTTTATCTCTCTGAGGAAAGAAAAGTAATATTTCCCCATCTCTTGTATCTTCCAGAGTTTCCCACCGAAGGTGAACCCCATGATGTCACTGGTCCCGGTCCTGACGAGGTCATTCATTGTGTTACTGACCCCTGTTGGAATGGCCGATATTATGACCATGGGCGAAATCAATTGGATGCTGAACTGGACCTAATAGCCAATCCTGGCTTGGTCCGTCCATTCAGGAGTCATGAGGTCTTCCCTGGTAGTACATATCCCGCCAGTGAAGATGCTGATGATTCATATGGATTTTATCAGCACCAAATGCACCCCGCACGATTCTTTCCTCCTGGCAATGTACAGAAAACTTATGAATTGGAGAAACAGCAAAAGCAGTATCGGCTCCTTCGTGAAGCTTTAATCCGACACGAGGGAAGACGATTACAACGTTTTAGTTTACGCAGCCAAATCATTAAATATAATGAGACGCAGGAGGTACAAACTCATTATAAGGGTCTTGGGGACCCTTGCTGCATCTGCTTAGCAGAAATTTCAAAAACTTGGCAGGATTTATTTGAATGTGGCCAATGTAAACAACAAATCCACTACTCTTGTGGTATTGCATGGGCCAGATCAAAAGCCGGTGCTCCTGAGCCAGCTTCTTGCCCGCACTGCCGTACACCCATGAGGTGGGGTATCGGTAACGAGCCGAAGCTTCCAGTACCAGCTGAAATGGATCCATATCAGTTTTGAGTTGCGTATGACATGACAGAAGTTAAAAAGGCGACCTCTACAGCTGCGTGCCGTCGGGCACTGTTGTCATCTTTAGACATTATTGTATAATATTTTTCTTGCGCAAACAACAAAGTATCTCCGTAAAGTAAACGAAAAAGTTCTTGTCAATCAAAATTATATAGTGACATTCTAGACGTGACTCCTAGTTTCGTCACTATCGACAACAGATTAAAAACTAACGAAGAACCGTTAACGGGGAAAGTAGAATTGTTCATACGGCACAGCTGTAGCATAGTGTAAAATAGTTTTTAAGGTTTGAAATTATTTCTTATTTTCCAGTTTTAGAGTATAGTCAGTCACATTTAATTTGATAATTTGGTTAGTGCACTTGATATTTAATTGTTGTAGTTAGTTTCTTTTATCTTAGATAAGTTGAAACACGTTTTTAGTTAGTTTATAAGTAATATTGAATCCGTGAAAAATGGCCACGGCATATGCCTACCGTAAAGTTAACCCAACTTCGGAAGATTTTCTTCCGGAGCAACTAGAGTATTGGACACAGAGATTTCGTATACCTGTACCTATGATCTTTCACAACGGGGCTTCCGCTTTTCAGCGCAAAATCCGTGTGTGGGATATGGTCCAGTTAAACGAAGTCACCGGTCACTTAGAATTGATTCGAACTCAAGTTTTATACCGGTATTGTCTTCATACAACGGAAGTAGGACGCGAACTGGTGATGCCTCACATAGTGGTAATCGAACATGAGGCTCGATTAGCAACCCCTTGGGAGGCAGCACGATCAAGCCGTGTAAGTGTTATTCGCTATTGGAATGACTCACGGTGGGACGGAACTTATTATGATCAACGAATTCCTTATCAATCGGAGAATGGGATCGATCTATTCATCACATCGACTCCGGTCCGTCCATTTCGCCCAAGTGAATATAGTCAAATCTCCATACCCGATTTACCCCGCGAATATCGCATGATAATTGGTGAAACGTTCCATCATGTGCAGGTGGAACATACATATGAATGGGAAAATGCACAATACAATCATCAAGTCTTGCAATACTCGCTTGAGATGTACGTACGCAAGCCTTCGAATCTTTCAAGCCAGACAAAATATAGTTGATGGAGATGGGAGACAATGTGCGATATGCTTGTTGGACATTATTGGGCCCCGTGAAGCATATCGTTGTCCTCAATGTACTCAGATAGTACACCTCTACTGTGGGTTAACTTGGATGCAGCAAAAACAAAGTTGTCCTCTGTGTCGTTTTGACCTTCTATGGGGAACTCCTTTGAAGAAGCATAGCTTCGATTTTACGATCCGTAATTATCAATTTTTCCCCGCTAGCAGAATCAGGTAGAGTTTATTGTTATTTTTATTGCTTTCAGGAATTAAGAATGTAATACCTTAGGAGAAAAGGTGATTCCTGTTGTCTGGAGGCGTTCCGCTAATATTAGTCCGTAATTAGTCCGTAATAAATAATCCCTGTAGTGCATTTCTTCTCCCTAAAAACCGGTGGTGACTGATCCTGGTCATGGATTCCCGTCACCGTGTTGACCGTGATGCTGATAGCATCTTGGTCACCGCGGGTGATTGGTCATCCAGTTTCCCTGGATCCGGTCATCCAGTGATCCTGGTGATCCTGGTCACTATCCTGATCACTATTGATAATTCTGGAATTCATCTGATCCAGACTCGAGCTCCGCTAAAAGTTTACCGGACCTCGCGTCTTGGTTGGGAGGATTGTAACGAAATGCCCTCCACGGAGCCCCTCCACAGAGCGCATCGGGTTAACCTCCGTGGGGTGCGTCGGAGTCTTACGATTGCACTCGAGAATCTTGGTTCCCGAGGGGTTAATGTGTTAATCAGAGTGGCCAAGTCCTGCTTGGTAATAATTCTCTGTTGTATAAACTTTAATAAGTAAACGCTGTTTTCAAACCCAAGTTATGTAATTTTGTTCAATTCCTCGTATATTTGCATTGCATAAGAGCAGTGCAGCTGACCTACAGAAGTACTTTATGCACTTACTGTAAAAAGGTGTTTTTGACAGTATTTGCAATTATGATTGGCATATGAGCTAGTAAAAGCCTAACCTATAATAACCCCATCAGAATGCTTTTGACAGGTTTTAGCATTGTATACTGACCCGACCTAACCTCAACACACCCAGTATCAGTTTCAGCTCTGAGAATTGTGCAATCTTGCACGTTCACAAGATGGCCGACCGGTTTTGCGGTTATACACCTATTAATTGCCAGCGTCCTTTTAAAAGCGAGAATGCATACTCTTAGCATAGGATACCCACCGGATGCCCTACTATTCCAGGATGGAAGTAAGGGGTTAAGAAATACCTCTCCGCCATCTTGGGGTATATGTGGTGTTTTGTGGTGTTTTATGACGTAAATTCTGCCGAGTAGACACGATTCAAATCGTATTTAAGCCAACGGAATCACCCGAGCCGACACTTCTCTCTGGTCTTCCGTACATACAAGAAGTCACTCTCCGATTCTCGTGGAAGGACGCCGCCGAACGCTGCCAGGCCAGACAACATTTCCAGACACAGGACGCGATGAGAGCGATGCGATAATTTCGACTTAGTCTCATTTCGTATCTGATATTTTCAAACTTTTACCAGAGAGAGAATTGTTTTAAGTTTAACTTGTAGGAACTTTACTTAGGGTTTTAATAAAAGTGTAGAAAACTGTAAGTACATTTTATGTGTTTTTGACTTCACCCTTTCGCTGCGGCTGCAGTATCAAGAATTGTTGCAGACTCTACAGAACTGGTTGCCTCTTAAGACTGAACTTAAGACTGAACACTTAAATTGTCCTGTGGCCATTTTTGCCACGATTATAGTCCGAACGAAAAACCACTAGACGATCAATTATCCGGGGTACTTAACCCTGCTATGCCACAGTGGACGTCGGAAAGATAAAATCAGCTGTAACTCATGCGGCACGGAGGTGTAATTGGTGTCAAACTGACGGGTGTCGGACGAAGTTTATGGCACACTATGTTGAGATGCTATACCGCACTCAGAAATAAACATTTGAGATCGAAACAGGGATAATCGACGTGACTCTCGGACATTAAAATGCGCCGAATGCTGTTATTTGGCGGTGACATGCACCCATTTTTGTTCAAGTCGATCACACAATCTCTCGTAAAAAGATTGGGACAGCAATGGGCAAGATCTGGGCATTTTAACTTGCATCGCAGCACAATTTCTACTCCCCAGGGAGGAAGGTTGTGCGCGAAGTCCCATACGTCCATCGTCCGGGGGTGAGGCCTACCCCAGAGAGGGGGGGGGGGGAGGGGGGTCGAAAAGATAAAATCAGCTGTAACTTTTGAACTAATTGCAGCACAGCAGTACGGTTTGAGTCAAAACGACGGGTATCGGACGTACTTTACCATACACTATACTAAGATGCTATGGGGAGGGGGGTGAGGTTGGGTTTTTCCCCACGCATTTTGTCCGTACGATTCAGAAACCATTTTCGAACCGATTTTCCCACAAGTTTGCACACGCATAGAGGGGCTCAAAATCTAAAAATGTACCGAAGCGGAACTTTCGATTTAACACTTAATGCGCCAGAATTGACAAAAACAGTCAAAATTAGGATTTATCGGCACTTTCTCGAAATACTTCTTGCAGATATTTCTTAAACATTCATCATTATTAGGCCTTCCTGTGACCATTGATATACAAGACATATCAGGCAATGTATATGTTAACCATCCACAGGCTGCCAAACATCGAAATTTTGATGAAATGCGCTGTTTTCGGGCTCCCACAGCACGCAAACTATACAAGAGAGATAAACATAACTTCATTTATTTGAAGTAGGATTCACCATGGATCATTTGTGTAAGTAATAAGGGTGTTAAAAAAACCAAGGGTTAACCCGTTTTGAGCGGGTTAAACTTCAATACCCCTCAAAAGCTAAACAATTCATGTTTTCTAAAGGAGTATTGAAGATTTTCAAGAAAAATTGGATACGCACAGGCCATGGAGTGACAATAGAAGTTGCATGAACAAAATGCTTCGGTGAGCATTTGTTAACCCTTCATGGGCTGCTAAATGTCAAAATTTTGATAAAATGGGTTGTTTTTGGACACCAGCAGCACTCAATGGGTACACCACAAAGAAAAGTGCCTTCTTTTTATCCAGCGCACAATTTATACGGAAACATTTTGTAAGTGATAAGGGTATTCAAAAGTTGAAGTCTCAATCCATTTTGGGGAGGCTAAAGCGAGATACCCCTTAAAAGCTTAAAATTCCCATTTTCTGTAGATTTCTCTAAAAACGTCTTGTCGGTTTTCAAGAAAAATTTACTACTCGCAGGTCTTTGTGTGATAATACAAGTTGCATGGACAAAATATGCCGATGACCATTTACCAACCCTCTACAGGCTGCCAAGCAACATAATTTTGTTGAAATGGGATGTTTTGAGACACGCACAGCACCCAATGCAAACCAGAGAGATAAACATAATCTCCTTTGGTGGAAGTGGAATTCACCGATGACCATTTTTTGTAAGTAATAAGGGTATTCAAAAAACCAAGCATTAATCCCTTTTGTGGTGGTTAATAGTGATACCCATCAAAAGCTTAAAAAATCATGTTTTCCCTGAATTTCTTTACAAACATCTTGTAGGGTTTTCAAGAGAAAATGGTCATTGATAGGTTTTGGTGTCACATTACCAACAGCGTGGATAAATTATTCCGATAAGCATTTGTTAACCATCCATGGGCGGCTAAATGTCAACATTTTGAAAACATAGTCTGTTTTTGGACACCAACAGCATCAAATGGGAATACCACAGAAAAACGTAACTTCTTTTACCACGCGCATATCTGACAGAAGAAAACTTTCTGTAAGTAGTAAGGGTATTCAAAAATCGAGGTCTTAACCCATTTTCGACTGATTATGGAGATATACCACTTAAAAGTTTAAAATTCCCGTTTTCTGTGGATTTCTCTAAAAAATCCAGTAAGTTTTCGAGAAAATTCGCAGGTCTTGGAGTGACATTACAAGTTACATGGACAAAATATTCCGGTATGCATTTGTTAACCCTGCAGAGGCTGCCAACCATAGACATTTTGAGAACAATGGCTGTTCTTGGGCACCCATAACACCCAACGTGTACCTGCAAGATAAACAAAACCTCCTTCATTGGAAGTGAAATTCACCGAGGATCATTTTTATAAGTAATGAAGGTATTCAGAAAACCAAGCATTAACCCGCTTAGGGCTAGTTACAGAGCAATACCACTCAAAAGGTTAAATATTCATGTTATCCGAGGATTTTTCTAAAAACATCTCGTAGATTTTTCAGAAAAATTGGCCATTCTCAGATCTTACTGTAACATTGCAAGTTGCCTGCACAAAATATTTCAGTAAGCATTTGTTAACCCTATCCAGATTCTCAAACATCAAAATTTTGATAAAATGGGCCGTGTTTGCGTATCCACAGCACCCAAAGTTGAGAGGAGAGATCAACATAAGCAGAAGTAGAATTCACTGCAAAGTATCTTTGTGAGTAATAGGGGTTTTCAAAAAACAACCCTTAACCTATTTTGGGCTGGATAAACAATGATACCCATCAAAAGCTTAAAATGCATGTTCTTCCTGGATATCTCTGAAAACATCTTGTAGATGTTAAAGAAAAAATGGCCATTCGCAGTTCTTGGTGTGACATTACAAGTTACATGGGAAAATATTCCTGTTAGAACTTGTTAGCTCTCTACAAGCTACCAGACATCAATATTTTGGATACATTTGAGATAAATGGACCATTTTCAAATAGCCTAGTGGGTATGTGTCAAACAAACATAATTCATTTTGTCGGCCATCAGCTTGTCGGACAACAATATTGATATTAACCCTTTCCACCATTAATGATCGTTTTTACTCAAACACTTTTTATCAAACTGAGTTATTTGAGACTACTATACCCACCCTTTGCCTAACATCAAAAATGGAACTTCAGTGAGACAGTTGAAAACAATTAATCAGACAATCTAGGGTCATGAAAAATCAAGGAATCCCATCTGGAAAAGCCATGATTCTCCAGAATCATAAAGTCTAGTTTTTCGGCTTTTCCCTCTGGAAAACACTATTGTTTTTCTATGGATTATTATGATTTTCCTTCTGGAAAAGACTATTGTCTTGCTACGGATTATCATTATTTTTAGGCTTTTCCCTCTGGAAAAGACTATTGTTTTTCTGTGGATTATTATTATTATTTTTTTTTTTTTTTTTTTTTTCTTAGGCTTTTCGCTCTGGAAAAAACTATTGTTTTTCTACGGATTATTATTTTTTACGAAATTTTGCACACGCATAGAGGGGCAAAAAATCTAAAAATGTCCCGAAGCGGAATTTTCGATTTAACCCTTATTTCGTCAGAACTGGCAAAACAAAACTGCCAACATTGGGGTTTATCGGCACTTTCTCGAAACACGCCTTGTAGATTCATTTTTTATACATTCGTCATTGCTAGACCTGTCTGTGACACGCCCTTTGATACACACGACATATCAGAAGATGCATATGGTAACCCTCCACAGGCTGCCAAACATCGAAATTTTGATGAAATAGGCCGGTTTCAGGCCCCCACTGCACCCAAACAATACACGAGACATAAACATAATTTCCTTTCTTGGGAGTGGAATTCACCGAGGATCAGTTTTGTCAGTAATAAGGTTGTTCAAAAAACCAAGTTAACCCGTTTTGGGCTGGTTAAACAGCAGTACCCCCATAAAGCTAAAAAAATCGTATTTTCTGTGGATTTCTCTAAACGAGTCTTGTAGATTTTCAAGAAAAATTTGTCACTCCCAGGACTTGGTGTGACAATAGAAATTGCTTCGGCAAAATACTGCGGTGAGCATTTGTTAACCCTCCACGGGCTGCTAAAAGTCAAAATTGTGATAAAATGGGCTGTTTTTGGACGCCAACAACACCCACTTGGTGTACCACCGAGAAAGGTTACTTCTTTTGTCGGACGCAAAATTGATGGGGAAACAATTTTGATAGTGGTAAGGGTATTCAAAAGTCGAAGTCTTAACCCATTTTGAACTGGTTAAAGAGAGATACCCCTTAAAAGCTTAAAATTCCCATTTTCTGTGGATTTCTCTAAAAGCATCTTGTAGGTTTTCAGGAAAAAATGACTATTTGCAGGTTTTTGTGTGACATTACAAAGAAAAGTGCCTTCTTTTTTCGAGCGCGCTATCTATACGGAAACATTTTTGTATGCGGTAAGGGTATTCAAAAGTCGAAGTCTTAACCCATTTTGGCCAGGATAAAGAGAGAGACCCCTTAAGATCTTAAAATTCCCATTTTCTGTGGATTTCTCTAAATACATCCTGTAGGTTTTCAATAAAAATTGAATACTCGCAGGTCTTTGTGTGACATTACAAGTTGCATGGACAAAATATTCCAGTGAGCATTTATAAACCCTCTACAGGCTGCCGAGCATCGTAATTCTGTTGAAAGGGGCTGTTTTAAGACACGCACAGCACCCAACGTGTACCTGAGAAATAAACATAATCTCCTTTCTTGGAAGTGGAATTCACCGAGGACCATTTTTGTAAGTAATAAGGGTATTCAAAAAACTAAGCGTTAACCCCTTTTGTAGTTGTTAATAGTGAGTGATACCCATCAAAAGCTTAAAAATTTATGTTTTCCCTGGAATTCTTTTCAAACATCTGGTAGATTTTTCAAGAGGAAATGGCCATTGATAGGTCTTGGTGTCACGTTACCAGCTGATGGGATAAATTATTGTGGTAAGCCATTTGTTAACCCTCCATGGGCTGCTAAATGTCAAAATTTTGAAAACAATAGTCTGTTTTTGAACACCAACAACATCAAATGGGAATGCAACAGAGAAAGGTACCTTCTTTAACAGGGTGCAAAAACTGAGAGGGAAACATTTTTGTAAGTAGTAAGTGTATTAAAAAATCGAGGTCTTAACCCATTTTTGACTAGTTAAGGAGATTTACCCCTTACGACCTTAAAATTCCAGTTTTCTATGGATTTCGCAAATAAAAATTTCAAGAGCAACTGACCATTTGCAGGTCTTCAGAGTGACATTACAAGTTGCATGAACAAAATATTTCGGTAAGCATTTGTTAACCCTCCAGAGGCTGCCAAGTATATACATTTGGAGAAAATGGGCTGTTCTTAGGCAACCATAACACCAAATGTGTACCTGCGAGATAAACATAACCTCCTTCACTGGTAGTGGAATTCACCGATGATCCTTCTTGTAAGTAATGAAGGTATTCACAAAACCAAGCATTAGGGCTGGTTACAGAGCGATCCCCCTCAAAAGGTTAAAAATTTGTGTTATCTGAGGATTTCTCTAAAAACATCCCGTAGATTTTCAAGAAAAAATGGCCATTCTCAGATCTTAGTGTGACATTACAAGTTGCATGTACAAAATATTCATGTAAGCATTTGTTAACCCTATGCAGGTTCTCAAACATCAAAATGTTGATACAATGGGCTGTGTTTGCGTACCCACAGCACCCGAAGTTCGGAGGAGAGATCAAAATAAGTGGAAGTAGAATTCACTGAGAATTATTTTTGGAAGTAATAAGAGTATTCAAATAACAACACTTAACCCGTTTTGGGCTGGATAAACAATGATACCCATCAAAAGCTTAAAATTCATGTTCTCCCTGGATTTCTCTGAAAACATCTCAAAGATTTTAAAGAAAAAATGGCCATTCACAGTTCTTGGTGTGACATTACAAGTTGCATGAATAAATATTCCTGTTAGCACTTGTTAACCGTCTAGCAAGCTGCCAGACATCAATATTTTGGATACATTTGAGATAAAATGGACCATTTTCAAATTGACACAGCACTCAGTGGGTATGTGTTAAACAAACATAACTCCTTTTGTTGGTCATTGACTTGTTGGACGGCGATATTGACATTAACCCACTCCTCCGTTAATGATGGTTTTTACCTGTACAAGTTTTTTTTATCAAACTGTGTCATTTGGGACTACTCATAACATCAATGAAGGAACTTCAGTGAGACAGTTAAAAACAATTCATCAGACACTGTGGGGTCATAAAAAATCATGGAATCTCATCTGGAAAAGCCATGATTCTCCAGAATCATAAAGTCTAGTTAGGCTTTTCACTCTGGAAAAGACTATTGTTTTTCTACGGATTATTTTCATTTTATTTTCTTTTTTTAGGCTTTTCCCTCTGGAAAAGACTATTGTTTTTCTATGGATTATTATTATTATTATTTTTTGGGTTTTTTTTTTTTTTTTTTTTTCTTTTTTTTTATTTCACACATTTTGTCCGTACAATTCAGAAGCCATTTTCGAACCGATTTTCACGAAATTTTGCA
Organism: Pictodentalium vernedei; assembly: GCA_031216915.1. Lineage (NCBI taxonomy): Eukaryota > Metazoa > Mollusca > Scaphopoda > Dentaliida > Dentaliidae > Pictodentalium > Pictodentalium vernedei. Next base: position 8,621,806 of record CM062291.1, on the reverse strand, counting down.
CACGCATAGAGAGACACAAAATCTAAAAATATACCTAAGCGGAATTTTCGATTTATCCCTTATTTCGTCAGAATAGGCAAAAAACTGCCAAAATTGGGGTTTATCGGCACTTTCTCGAAACACGTCTTGTAGATTTTTTTTTATACATTCGTCATTGCTAGACCTGTCTGTTACACGCCCTTTGATGCACATGACATATCAGGCGATGCATATGGTAACCCTCCACAGGCTGCCAAACATCGACATTTTGATGAAACAAGCCGGTTTCAGGCCCCCACTGCACCCAAACAATACACGAGAGATAAACATAACTTCCTTTTTTGGGAGTGGAATTCACCGTGGATCATTTTTGTCAGTAATAAGGATGTTCATAAAACCAAACGTTAACCCGTTTTGGGCTGGGTAAACAGCAATATCACCATAGAGCTAAAGAATTCGTATTTTCCGTGGATTTCTCTAAACGAGTCTTGTAGATTTTTAAGAAAAATTTGTCACTCCCCGGCCTGGTGTTACAGTAGAAGTTGCATGGAGAAAATACTGCGGTGAGCATTTGTTAACCCTCCACGGGCTGCTAAAAGTCACAATTGTGATAAAATGGGCTGTTTTTGGACGCCAACAGCACCAACTTGGTGTAACACCGAGAAAGGTTCCTTCTTTTATCGGACGCAAAATTGATGGGAAAACATTTTTGACAGTGGTAAGGGTATTCAAAAGTCGAAGTCTTAACACATTTTGGACTGGTTAAAGAGAGATACCCCTTAAAAGCTTAAAATTCCCATTTTCTGTGGATTTCTCTAAAAGCAACTTGTAGGTTTTCAGGAAAAATTGTCTATTCGCAGGTCTTTGGGTGACATTACAAAATACATGGACAAAATATTCCGGTGAGCATTTATTAACCCTCTACAGGCTGCTAAGCATCGTAATTTTGTTGAAATAGGCTGTTTTCAGGTGCGCACAGCACCCAACGCGTACCCGAGAGATAAAGATAATCTACTTTGTTGGAAGTGGAATTCACCGAAGACCAAATTTGTTAGTAATAAGGGTATTCAAAAAACCAAGCATTAACCCCTTTTGGGATGTTTAATAGCAATACCCATCAAAAGCTTAAAAAATAATTAGGCTTTTCCCTCTGGAAAAGACTATTGTTTTTCTACGGATTATTATTTTTAGGCTTTTCCCTCTGGAAAAGACTATTGTTTTTCTACGGATTATTATTATTTTTTTTTTTTTTGGTAAATAAATTGGGAATGAGTTTTTCCTCATCTCCCTCGTTTGGTTCCATTCGTTCGGGAGCCACCAGAGGACAGCTCACACAGAAGAAAAGAAGTTTGCATGCACCAACTGTCACAAGACCTTCACGAGGAGAGAGAACCTGGAATATCACCGGAAGACTTGTCTTGAGACATATACTTGTAAGGAGTGTGGACAAGAATATAACCAACTGATCCATTTCAGCCGTCACAAGAGTGTAGCACATGGGCCAGCTCCCCCAAGCGGAAGTTAGATGATCAACTACCAGGGAGGGTAGACAAAATTCCTAGGACAACCACTACTATCGATGTCGACCCGATTGAGTTTGATAAAAACCTGCTCGGCGAAGAAGTGCTTGAAGTAGACTTGTATCGTGAAAACTGGTCTAGTATACGAACGCATCATACTGCAAATAGAAACGTTCAAGGTGTTTATAACTACCGACTGCGGACCACAGACTTGCCGACCATGGCCCGTGAACTGACTAATACTATATTCCTGCCACAAGATTTACGTTTCAAGATCAATTTGAGTTATGGATTCATTCTACGTAACAATGAAATTGAACAAGTGCGGTATTTTCATGCATCTCAAAACAACGCCCGAGTTTTGGATGTGCCTCATTTGATAAACAATGAAGCCGACTTTGAACGCTTTCTCGAAAGCATCCAGGAAGGAGATATACTTGAATGGGCCCGCCAGAAAAGACCTAACTCCAAATGGGTCGTCCACCAACTGACCAACATCACATTCTACGTGAACAAGATAAAAAATCACCCTATTGGCGGAGTACCAGAAGACATACCTCAGTATATCTTGGACAATCGCTTCATCGTCGCCCTAGTAAAAGACGAACATCACCATTTCGTGTACGACGACAATCTATGTCTTTTTCGGTGCCTGGCGCTGTGGAGTGGTGCTGATTATCACAGTTTGAATACAGCCACTGATGCATTGTTTCGGAAATATATATATCTGGACCAACTGCCAGACGTGGAGAAAATATTTGAAGTCAACATCCAGGTATTTGAACTTGTTGAGGAAAATGACAACGTAATTGCCAAGATCGTTCAGAGATCCAATAGACGTTTTACCAATACTATATTCATCAATCTTTACAAGAATCACTTCACCTATATTACTGATATCGACCAATACAGTAAATCATTTGCCTGCCGCAAATGTGGAAAACTTTGGAATAAATGTTTTCTACTGAATCGCCATGAACTCACCTGTACGGAAGATGTTAACTACAGATATGTTTGCGGAATATACCATACGTCACAAACAATATTTGAAAAACTGGAGGATGAAGGAATCTGCGTACCTGAATCACAACGACATTTTCCATACAGAGCTACATTTGATTTCGAAAGCTACTTTGCCGAAACTGATTTACCTAAGAACAGTAATGCATCTACCTGGGAGGCTGAACACAAACCACTAAGCGTCAGTATATGCAGTAATGTTCCAGGCTATGAAGTACCCAAATGTTTTATTACAAAAGGCAACACTCATAATCTTGTAGAACAACTCATGAACTACCTTACAGAAATTTCGTCCAGAAGCTACTCACTAATGCAAGAAATGCATTCACGCCGCTCCATTCTTGCAATGAGGCAGAAAATCCACGATGTACTGGAACACGAAGCCCTGACTACATGTGACGATAACTCGAAACCACACCCACTTGAAAAGCTCCAGTCAGAATTCCATAGTTATTTGATGGAGATGCCAGTCTTAGGATATAACTCGGGAAAATATGATGTGAATATCGTCAAGCGAGAGCTCATGAACTATTTCAAGAAGCAAGATCCACTGAAGTTTGTTGTAAAGAAATCGAATGCTTTCATGTGTCTGAAGACGGACCATCTGAAATTTCTCGACATCATGAACTACCTAGCACCAGGATTTTCGTATGATAAATTCTTAAAGGCGTTTGGGTGTTCTGTAGCCAAGGGCTACCTGCCCTACGAATGGATAGACAGTTTGGAAAAGTTATACCAGGACCACTTGCCAGAACACAAAGCCTTTTTTAGCAACTTGAAAAATGAAAACATCTCTGCCGAAGAATATGAATACTGTCAACAAGTATGGAAAGATTACAACATGACCACATTTCGGGATTTCTTGGTATGGTACAATAATAGAGACGTAAAGCCATTTTTAGAAGCCGTGGGAAAACAATTCACTTTCTACCAAGACCGTAAAATTGACATGTTCAAAGATGGAATCAGCGTACCCGGACTTACCCTGAAATATCTCTTCAACACAGTAGAAGAAGGAGTGTCATTTGAACTTTTCAACGACAAGAATAAAGATTTTCACGATCTTGTAAAAGATAATATCGTTGGCGGGCCGTCTATAATCTTCAACCGATACCACGAAAAGAATGTGACTAGACTAAGATCTGTAAAATACGGCGAACAGGCCAAAGGGTGTGCAGGTATCGTTGGATTCGATGCAAATGCACTTTATTTGTCAGCATTGACGCAAGAAATGCCTACAGGTTGTTATATCCGGAGGAGAGAAGAACAAGAGTTCAAGCCTGAGTACTCTCATACATATGGACGTATGGCTCATCAATGGATGTAATTCATTACCTCAAGAGACGGTGTTCACATTCGGCACCAGTTTAATGGCATGGAAAAGAGAATCGGAAGGCGACAGATACCAGTGGATGGTTGGTGCAAGACAACTCATACTGTGTATCAATTTCACGGATGTTTTTTGCACAGTCATCAATGTGCTTTGAATATAAAGAAGAATGACCCTGTCCTCTTCAATAGAATTCGCCAGAAAACAATGAGAGAGCTCAGAGAAGATACAGCTAAAAATTCGAAATATATCACAGATCTCGGATATAATCTTGTACAGATATGGGAATGTGAATGGCCTGAGATGAAAAAGACTCTTCCTGCCTTGAAAATATTTCTAAGAGAAATGTTCAGCTTCTCAACTGATGGAAGAATGACAACTGCTGAATTGATTGAAAAAATTCGTGCCAACAAAATTTTTGGCTTGGTTGAATGTGACATCCATGTACCGGATAGACTGAAAGAACATTTTGGAGAAATGACTCCAATTTTCAAAAATACAAACGTTTCCAGATCAGACATAGGAGACCACATGAGAACGTACGCTGAAGAAAATAAAATTATGAATCAGCCAAGACGGAGTCTGATTGGTAGTTATCACGGAGTGAAAATTCTTCTGGCAACGCCACTTTTAAAATGGTACATTCAACACGGATTGGAAGTTAGCCGTATGTATCAAGTAATCCAGTACCAGCCAAATGCATGTTTCCAGAAATTCGGCGACCAATTATCAGATGCAAGACGAGCTGGCGATGCTGATCCTAACAAATCAATCGTCGCTGATACAATGAAGTTACTTGGAAACAGTGGGTATGGCAAAACTGTCACGAATAAAGACAAACATCGGAACGTTGTCTATTGTGATGATAACAATGTATCGAACTGCATCAACAACATGGCTTTCCGAAAACTGAGTGTACTAAGTGAGAATCTTTATGAAGTGGAGATGAATAAACATACAATCAAACTGGTCTTGCCTCTTCAAATTGTTTTTTTGGTATACCAGTACGCCAAGCTTCGAATGCTCGAATTCTATTATGATTTTCTAGATGTCTACGTGGATCGACGAGACTTTGAATTATGTGAATCAGATACCGACAGTTTGTACATTGCCTTATCAAAACCAACACTGGAAGAAGTTGTCCGTCCTGATAAAAAAGAAAAATTCTACCAACTATGGCATGAATGGTTACCATCCGAGGCATGTGATGTTCACAGAGATGACTTTGTGAACACGAAAGTACAAGATGGAACCTGGGCCTCCCATCCCTGTTGTACACAGAGAAAAAACTTTGACAAGCGAGCACCTGGACTTTTTAAAATCGAATGGCAGGGTGCTGGTATTATTGGCCTGTGTAGCAAGACCTACTACTGTTTCGGTGCATCCGACAAGTTAAGCTGCAAAGGTGTCAACAAACGCCATAATGAACTGACCAAAGAAACATATCTAAACGTGATCAAAACACAACAGTCAGGCAGTGGTATCAACCGAGGCTTCAGAATAAATGACAACAGAATGTTTACATATACACAGAGGAAAGACGGTTTATCCTACTTCTATCCCAAAAGAAAAGTTCAAGAGGATGGTGTCTCGACCAAACCACTTGATATTTAGGTGACCAATCGCTATTCCCAATTGGCAGTCCTTAAATACTTAAAAATTCCGACTTACATTATTCATAAAAGACGGCTAGACATGCTGATTTTTTCAAAACATTTCTCTAAAATCATTGTTAGCATAGATTCTCCTTTAAAGTATTTCAATTGTTCTATCTCCTTTGAAAACGATTTCATTATGTTTTACACGAATTTAAAGCCAGTATTTTGTTCTATGTTTCGCACATCATAAAATCAATCTGTGGACTCACGATATGCTTTAGGTTACCCCTACTGCAACCAGATGAAACTTGTTGAAAAAATCATATCGCATCATCATAACCACTAGAAAATTCTCCAAGTGTAAAACATCATGAAATCGTTTTCAAAGGAGATAGAACAATTGGAATACTTCAAAGAACAATCCATGCTTAAAATGACTTTAGAAAAAAAATATAGGGGTGGTAATGCACTTGAGCTATTTGACCTTTATCAGTTGGGTGGAGGTCGGATAACTTGACCTGTCCCAAGTCAGTACAGAAGGCAGAGGGTCACTTCCTGCAGATTGTTACCAAATTGACCAACAAAGAAGTATAAAAAGAATGAAGGTGGTAATGCACTCAGATGAACGTAAGTCATCTGACCTGTCCCAAGTCAGCACATAAAGTCAGAGGGCCACTGGGTAAGTATTTTTAAAAAATAGCACTGGTTTGTGAGTCAATAATTTCAGATGTATGGCGGGTTGTTTTGGAATCATTGTCGATTCGGTTTAGATAATTCGGCGTATACAAGCAAACATAAATTCAGAATACAACCTATTTAATTTGAAGTAACCATATGTCACCATAGAAACCGATAAATACAGCGGGGTCCATAAGCGGGGTCCATACGATGGGGGAAGAAGTATACGCTATATACTACTCTTATGCACAATGGCCAATCATGACCGTGACAGTTCTACGGATGGAGGAAGCCGGAGTACCCGGAGAGAACCACCAGTCAACGACGAGCAGCTGCCAGCTCCCCAACATCGTAACTCCGCACTGCAGCACAGGCAGGGTTAGATTGGTTGAAGACGTGCGTACCATCGACGTGCAGTACGCCTTAGTACATGGCGGCATCGTGCCCCCATGTGGATAATCGGCGTTAAGTGCCTTGCTCACTGACACAATGCGGGAGTCCGAATTGATCGTTCGGACGGCCACTCGGGCTCGACTTTGCTTAACTTCGGTGATCTAACGAGAACATGTTACCACAACGCCACTGCCCCCCGCCACTGCATGATAAGAAAGCAGTAAATAAAGTTAGCTACAATGGGATCAATTACTTATAATATCAAATACAGTATTGACACTATAGCATTCCCTCGACAGTGGGTCCAGGTATATACTAGTCTGTAAAACGGCTTTCCACTGCCCATCCTCCACCCCAGGGTGGCGACGTGGCAATATATAGCCATATTACAGACACTATGTTGTGCCTAAGGAACCTTACATTAAAAGGGGGAGTTCCCCAATATGAGAAGGGGTGCAGGTATATTTAATACCGTGTAAGGCAGTTACCAAATGCAGTGGTGGCGCCAAAATTTACCCGGCAGTGGGGGCCAGGTATATACTAGTTTGTAAGACGGCTATACTGCCCATCCTCCATCCCAGCCTATATTTTATTTACACAGATGTACGAACAACACTTGCTATTTAATGTAATTATTTTTGTCTATAACTTCATGTTTCTCGTTGTCAAAATGACTCAAAAACTCTAGAATGTGTGAAAAGATGATATAATGATGCATAACAACTGTGGTCGAATGGGAGATAATTGATACAGAGACGGCACATGACATGCTTCAGAACTTGAAGTTCACATTTTCTGTGGATATCTTCAAGTGGTTCTTACAGATGTTCAAGAACAAATAAACTATGTAGAAGAATTATTCTCGCAAGCCTTCATCAATCCTCTACAAACTGTCAAATATCGAAAGTTTAGATAAATTTGAGATATAATGGGCTATTTGCATTGGACGCTGATTCTCAGACGCTGATAGTTATATTAACCCTCTCCACCAATAATTATGTTTTAACCAAAACTTTCTTTTATCACACTGGGTTATTTGAGACTATTATACCCACTTTTCGCAAGGCATCATTAAAAATACTTTAGTGATGCAATTAAAAACAATTCTTCAGACACTCCAGGGTCATAAAAAATCATGGAATCTTGTGTTCTCCCTGGATTTCTCTGAAAACAATTTGTAGATTTTTAAGAAAAAATGGCCATTGGCAGTTCTTGGTGTGACATTACAAGTTGCATGTAAAAATATTCCTGTTAGCACTTGTTAACTCTCTACAAACTGCCTGACATCAATATTTTGGATATATAAGTTAAAATGAACCATTCTCAAATAGCCCCAGCACACGATGGGTATGTGTCAAACAAACATAACTCCATTTGTTGGTCATTAACTTGTCAGACGACGATATTGATATTAACCCTCCCCTCCATTAATGATGGTTTGCACCTAAACAATTTTTTTTATCAAACTGAGTCATTTGAGACTACGATACCCACCTTTCTCATAACATCAATAAAGGGACTCCAGTGAGTCAGTTAAAACAAATCATCAGACACACTGGCGTCATGAAAAATCATGGAATCTCATCGGGAAAAGCCATGATTCTCCAGAATCATAAAGTCTAGTTTTATTTATTTATTTATTTATTTATTTTTTTGGGGGGGGGGGGGGGGGGGGAGGGGGGGGGGGGGTCCGCACACACTTTTGTCCGTACGATTCAGAAGCCATTTTCGAACCGATTTTCACACAATTTGGCACACGCATAGAGGGGCAAAAAATCTAAAATGTACCAAAGCGGAATTTTCGATTTAACCATTTTTCGCCAGAATTGAAAAAAACTGTCAAAATTAAAGTTTATAGGTACTTTCTCGAAACACGTCTTGCAGATTTTTTTCAAACATTCATCATTGTTAGACCTCCCTATGACACGACCATTCATATACAAGAGATATTAGGCAAGGCATATGTTAACCCTCCACGGGCTGTCAAACATCGAAATTGTGATGAAATGGGCTGTTTTCGGGCCCCTAAAGCATCCAAATGATACACGAGAGATAAACATAACCTCTGTTATTAGAAGTGGGATTCACCGTGAATCATTTTTGTAGGTAAGAAGGTTATTCAAAAGACCAAGCGTTAACCCGTTTTGGGTTGGTTAAACTGCAATACCCCTCAAAAGCTCAAAAATGCATGTTTTCTGTGGATTTTTCTAAACAAGTCTTGTAGATTTTCAAGAAAAATCGGCCACACGCAGGTCTTGGTGTGAAAATAGAAGTTGCATGGACAAAATAGTCCGGTGAGAATTTGTTGACCCTCCACGGACTACTAAAAGTCAAACTTGCGATAAAATTGGCTGTTTTTGGACACCAACAGCACCCAACGGGTACGCCACAAAGAAAAGTGCCTTCTTTTATCGAGCGCACAATTCATCCAGAAACATTTTTGTTAGTAGTGAGTGTATTCAAAAGCCGAAGTCCTAACCCATTTTTGACAGGCTACAGAGAGATACCCATTAAAAGCTTAAAATTTCCATTTTCTATGTATTTCTCTAAAAGCAACTTGTAGGTTTTCAAGAAAAATTGACTATTCGCATGTCTTTGTGTGACATTACAAGTTGCATGGACAAAATATTCCAGTGAGCGTTTATTAACCCTCTACAGGCTTCCAAGCATCGTAATTTTGTTGAAATAGACTGTTTTCGGACGTGCACAGCACCCAATGCATAAACATAATCTGCTTTGTTGGAAGTGGAATACACCGAGGACCCAATTTGTTAGTAATAAGGGTATTCAAGAAACTAAGCGTTAACCTCTTTTGGGATAATTAATAGCAATACCCGTCAAAAGCTTAAAAAGTTCCTGTTTTCCCTGAATTTCATTACAAACATCTCGTAGGTTTTCAAGAGAAAATGACCATTGATAGGTCTTGGAGTCACATTACCAGTTGCATGGATAAAATATTCAGATAAGCATTTGTTAACCCTCCATGGACTGCTAAATGTCGAAATTTTGAAAAAATAGTATGTTTTTGGACACCAAACACTATCAAATGGAAATGCCACAGAGAAACGTACCTTCTTTTACCGGCCGCAAAACTGATAGGGAAACATTTTTGTAAGAAGTAAGGGTATTCAAAAAAACATTGTGACTGGTTAAGTAGATATACCCCTTAACAGCTTAAAATTCCAGTTTTCTGTGGATTTCTCCAAAAATATTTTCAAGAAAAATTGACCATTCGCAAGTCTTGGAGTGACATTACAAGTTGCATGGACAAAATATTCCGGTAAGCATTTGTTACCCACCCCCCCCCCCCCGAGATGCCAAGCATAGACATTTTGAGAAAAAGGGCTCTGCTTGGGCCCCCATAACACCCAATGTGTACCTGCGAGATAAACATAACCTCCTTCATTGGAAGTGGAATTCAACGAGAATAATTTTTGTAAGTAATAGTCACAAAACCAAGCATTAACCCGTTTAAGGCTGGTTACAGAACGATACCCTCAAAAGGTTAAAAAATTAATGATATCCGAGGATTTCTCTAAAAACATCTCGTAGATTTTAAAGAAAAACTGGCCATTCTCAGATCTTAGTGTGACATTACAAGCTGCATGTACAAAATATTCCAGTAAGCATTTGTTAACCCTCGGAAGGTTCTCAAACATCAACATTTTGATAAAATGGGCTGTGTTTGCGTGCCCACATCACCCAACGTGAAGAGGAGAGATCAACATAAGTGGAAGTAGAATTCACTGAGAATTATTTTTGGAAATAATAAGGGAATTCAAAAAACAACCCTTAAACCTTTTTGGGCTGGATTAACAATCATACCCATCAAAAGATTCAAACTCATGTTCTCCCTGGATTTCTCTGACAACATCTTGTAGATTTTTAAGAAAAAATGGCCATTCGCAGTTCTTCGTGTGACATTACAAGTTGCATTGAAAATATTCCTGTTAGCACTTGTTAACCCTTTACCAACTGCCAGATATCAATATTTTGGATACATTTGAGATAAAATGGACCATTTTCAAATAGCCCCAGCACTTAGTGGGTATGTGTTAAACAAACATAACTCATTTTGTCGGTCATTAACTTGTCGGAAGATGATATTGATATTAACCCTCTCCACCATTAATGATGTTTTTTAGCTAAACATTTTTTTTTCAAACCGAGTCATTTCAGACTACTATACCCACCTTTTTCCTAACATCAATAAAGGAACTTCAGTGAGACAGTTAAAAACAATTCATCAGACACTCTGGGGTCATGAAAAATCATGGAATCTCATCTGGAAAAGCCATGATTCTCCAGAATCATAAAGTCTAGTTAGGCTTTTCCCTCTGGAAAAGGCTCTTGTTGTTCTACGGATTATTATTTTTTGTGTTTTTTTGTGTTGTTTTTTTTCCCACACATTTTGTTTGTACGATTCAGAAGCTATTTTCGAATCGATTTTCACGAAATTTTGCACACTCATAGACGGTCACAAAATCTAAAAATGTACATAACGTAATTTTTGATTTAACCCTTATTTCGTCAGAATTGGGAAAAAACTGCCAAAATTGGGGTCTATAGGCACTTTCTCGAAACACGTCTTGTAGATATTTTTAAACATTCATTATTATCAGACCTGTCTGTGACACGACCATTCATATAAAGAGATATTAGGTTATGCATATGGTAACCCACCACAGGCTGTCAAACATCGAAATTTTGATGAAAAGCATCCAAAACATACACGAGGGGTATACATAACTTCCTTTTTGGAAGTGGGATTCAACGTGGATCATTTTTGTAAGTAATAAGGGTATTAAAAGAGCAAACGTTAACCCTTTTTGTGCTGGTTAAACTGCAATACCCCTCAAAAGCTAAAAAATACATGTTTTCTGTGTATTTCTCGAAATGAGTCTTGTAGATTTTCAAGAAAAATTGGCCATGCGCAGGCCTTGGTGTTACAATAGAAGCTGCATGGACCAAATACTCCGGTGAACATTTCTTAACCCTCCACGGGCTGCTAAATGTCACAATTGTGATAAAATGGGCTGTTTTGGACACCAAAAGCACTCAATGCGCACTCCACAAAGGAAAGTGCCTTCTTTTATCAAGCGCACAATTTATAGGGAAACATTTTTGTAAGTAGTAAGGGTATTCAAAAGTCGAAGTCTTAACCCATTTTGGGCAGGCTAAAGAGAGACACTCCTTAAAAGCTTAAAAGTTCCATTTTCTGTGGATTTTTCTAAAAACATCTTGTTGGTTTTCAAGAAACATTGACTACTCGCAGGTCTTTGTGTGACATTACAAGTTGCATGGACAAAATATTCCGGTGAGCATTTATGAACCCTCTACAGTATGCCAAGCATCGAAATTTTGTTGAAATGGGCTGTTTTCAGATATGCACAGCACCCAAGGTATACCTGAGAAATAAGCATAATCTCCTTTGTTGGAAGTGGAATTCACCGAGGGCCATTTTTGTTAGCAATAACAGTATTCAAAATACCAAGCGTTAACCTCTTTTGTTGTGGTTAATAGCGAGACCCACTAAAAGCTTAAAAAAATTATGTTTTCCTCGGATTTCTTTACAAACATATTGTAGGGTTTTCAAAAGAAATTGGCCATTGATAGATCTTGGTGTCACATTACCAATTGTATGGATAAATTATTCCGGTAAGCATTTGTTAACCGTCCATGGGTTGCTAAATATCAAAAGTTTGAAAAATAGTCTGTTTTTGGACACCAACAACATCAAATAGGAATGCCAAAATGTAACTTCTTTTACCAGGCACAAAACGTATAGGGGAAACATTTCTGTAAGTAGTAAGGATATTCAAAAAACCAAGGTCTTAACCTATTTTTGACTGGTCAAGGAGATATACCCCTTAAAAGCATAAAATTACAGTATTCTGTGGATTTCTGCAAAAACATTTTCAATAAAAAAAAATGACCATTCACCGATCTTGGAGTAACATTACAAGTTGCATGGACAAAATATTCTGGTGAGCATTTGTTAACCCTCCAGAGGCTGACAAGCATAGACATTTTGAGAAAATGGGCTGTTTCGGGGCACCCATAACACCCAATGTCTACCTGCGAGATGCAGATAACCTCCTTCATTGGAAGTGGAATTCACAAAGGATAATTTTTGTAATGAAAGTATTCACAAAACTAAGCATTAACCCGTTTAGGACTGGTTACAGTAGTACACCCCTCAAAAGGTTAAGAATTCATGTTATCTGAGGATTTCAGATCTTGGCCATTCTCAGATCTTAGTGTGACATTACAAGTTGCATGTACAAAATATTCCAGTAAGCATTTGTTAACCCACTACAGGTTCTCAAACAACAACATTTTGATAAAATGGGCTGTGTTTGTGTACCAACAGCACCCAAAGTTAAGAGGAGAGATCAACATAAGTGGAAATAGAATTCACTGAGAAGTATTCTTGTAAGTAATAAGGGTATTCAAGAAACAACCCTTAAACCTTTTTGGACTGGATAAACAATCATACCCATCAAAAGATTCAAACTCATGTTCTCCCTGGATTTCTCTGAAAACATCTTGTAGATTTTTAAGAAAAAATGGCCATTCGCAGTTCTTCGTGTGACATTACAAGTTGCATGGAAAAGTATTTCTGTTAACACTTGTTAACCCTCTACAAACTGTCAGGCATCAATACTGTGGATAAATTTGAGATAAAATGGGCCATTTTCAAATAGCCACACACTTAGTGTGCATATGTCAAACAAACATAATTCATTTTGTCGGTCATTAGCTTGTTGGACGACGATATTGTTATTAACCTTCTCCACCATTAATGATGGTTTTTACCAAACATTTTTTTTTATCAAACTGAGTCATTTGAGACTACGATACCAACCTCTCTCATCACATCAATAACGGAACGTCAGTGAGACAGTTAAAAACAATTCATCAAACACTCTGGGGTCGTGAAAAATTACGAAATCTCATCCGGAAAAGCCATGATTCTCCAGAATCATAAAGTCTAGTTGTTTTTTTTTTGTTTTTTCTTCCATATTTTGTCTGTACGATTCAAAAGTCAATTTTAGAACCGATTTTCACACAATTTTGCACACGCATAGAGAGGCACAAAATCTAAAAATGTACCGAAGAGGAATTTTCGATTTAACCCTTATTTCGCCAGAATTGACAAAAAAGGTCAAAATTAGGGTTTACAGGCACTTTCTCGAAACACATCTTGCAATTTTTTTTTTAAACATGCATCATTATTAGACCTGTTGTTGTAATGATCATTGAGATACAAGATATGTTCGGCAAGGCATCTGCTAACCCTCCACAGGCTGTCAAACATCGAAATTTTGATGTAATGAATGGGCTGTTTTCGGGCCCCTAGAGTATCCAAAGGATACACGAGAGACAAACATAACTTCAGTAGTCTCTGGCCAGACTGCAATTAGAGTTACAATCTACATTCTGAACCTACCTGGTCCCGACTGCAATTAGAGTTACAGTGTACATTCTGCGCGTGCCTGGTCCCGACGAATTAAAATCATAGTTCACATTCTGTACGTTCCAGGTCGCGACTGTAATTACAGTTACAATCTACATTCTGTGTGTCCCTGACCCGACTGTAATTAGAGTTACAGTCTACATTCTGTACGTCCAAGGTCCAACTGCAATTAGAGTTACAGTCTATATTCTGTACATCCCTGGCCCGACTGTAATTAGATTTACAGTCTACATTCTTTACGTCCCTGGTCCGACTGTAATTAGACTTACAGTATACATTCTGTGTGTCCCTGGCCCGACTGTAATTAGAGTTACAGTCTACATTCTGTATGCCCAAGGTCCAACTGCAATTATAGTTACAGTCTACATTCTGTGTGTCCCTGGCCCGACTGTACTTAGAGTTACAGTCTACATTCTGTAAGTCCCTGGTTCGAATGTAATTAGAGTTACAGTATACATTCTGTATGTCCCTGGTTCGAATGTAATTAGAGTTACAGTCTACATTCTGTATGTCTCTGGCCCGACTGTACTTAGAGTTACAGTCTACATTCTGTACATCCCTGGCCCGACTGTAATTAGAGTTACAGTCTACATTCTGTATGTTCCTGGCCCGACTGTAATTAGAGTTACAGTCTACATTCTGTGTGTCCCTGGCCCGACTGTAATTAGAATTACAGTCTACATTCTGTATGTCCCTGGTTCGAATGTAATTAGAGTTACAGAATACATTCTGTATGCCCCTGGTTCGAATGTAATTAGAGTTACAGTCTACATTCTGTATGCCCCTGGCCCGACTGTACGTAGAGTTACAGTCTACATTCTGTACATTCCTGGCCCGACTGTAATTGGAGTTACAGTCTACATTCTGTATGTCCCTGGCCCGACTGTAATTAGAGTTACTGTCTACATTCTGTATGTCCCTGGTTCGAATGTAATTAGAGTTACAGTCTACATTATGTACATCCCTGGCCCGACTGTAATTAGAGTTACAGTCTACATTCTGTATGTCCCTGGCCCAACTGTAATTAGAGTTACAGTCTACATTCTGCATGTCCCTGGCCCGACTGTAATTAGAGTTACAGTCTACATTCTGTACGCCCAAGGTCCAACTGCAATTAGAGTTACAATCTACATTCTGTACATTCCTGGCCCGACTGTAATTAGAGTTACAGTCTACATTCTGTATGTCCCTGGACCGACTGCAATTAGAGTTACAGTCTACATTCTGTACGCCTGTGGTAGGAATGTAATTAGAGTTACAGTCTACATTCTGTATGCCCCTGGCCCGACTGTAATTAGAGTTACAGTCTACATTCTGTATGTCCCTGACCCGACTGTAATTAGAGTTACAGTCTACATTCTGTATGTCCCTGGCCCGACTGTAATTAGAGTTACAGTATACATTCTGTACGTCCCCGGTCCGACTGTACTTAGAGTTACAGTATACATTCTGTATGTCCCTGGTCCGACTGTAATTAGAGTTACAGTCTACATTCTGTACGCCCCTGGTCCGACTGTAATTATAGTTACAGTCTACATTCTGTACGTCCCTGGTCCGACTGTAATTAGAGTTACAGTCTACATTATGTATGTCCCTGGCCCGACTGTAATTAGAGTTACAGTCTACATTCTGTACGTCCCTGGTCCGACTGTAATTATAGTTACAGTCTACATTCTGTACGCCCAAGGTCCAACTGTAATTAGGGTTACAGTATACATTCTGCATGTCCCTGGCCCGACTGTAATTAGAGTTACAGTATACATTAAGTACGTCCCTGGTCCGACTGTAATTAGAGTTACAGTATACATTCTGTATGTCCCTGGTCCGACTGTAATTAGAGTTACAGTATACATTCTGTATGTCCCTGGTCCGACTGTAATTAGAGTTACAGTATACATTCTGTATGTCCATGGTCCGAATGTAATTAGAGTTACAGTTTACATTCTGTACGTCCCTGGTCCGACTGTAATTAGAGTTATACTCTACATTCTGTATGTCCCTGGTCCGACTGTAATTAGAGTTACAATCTACATTCTGTATGTCCCTGGTCCGACTGTAATTAGAGTTACAGTATACATTCTGTATGTCCCTGGTCCGACTGTAATTAGAGTTACAGTATACATTTTGTACGCCTGTGGTAGGAATGTAATTAGAATTACAGTCTACATTCTGTATGTCCCTGGCCCGACTGTAATTAGAGTTACAGTCTACATTCTGTATGTCCATGGTCCGAATGTAATTAGAGTTACAGTTTACATTCTGTACGTCCCTGGTCGGACTGTAATTAGAGTTATACTCTACATTCTGTATGTCCCTGGTCCGACTGCAATTAGAGTTACAATCTACATTCTGTACAACCCTGGTCCGACTGTAATTAGAGTTACAGTCTACATTCTGTACGTACCTGTTCCGACTGTAATTAGAGTTACAGTCTACATTCTGCATGTCCCTGGTCCGACTGTAATTAGAGTTAAAGTCTACATTCTGTACGTCCCTGGCCCTGACTGTAATTAGAGTTACAGTCTACATTCTGTGCGCACTTGATCCCGACTGTACTTAGAGTTACAGTCTACATTCTGCACGTCCCTGGTTCCAACTGTAATTAAAGGTAGAGTCCACCTTCTGTACGTTCTTGGTCCGACAGCAATTAGAATCACAGTCTACATTCTGTATGTCCCTAGTCCGACTGCACTTAGAGTTACAGTCTACGTTCTGTATGTCCCTGGTCCGACTGCACTTAGAGTTATCGTCTACATTCTGTACGTCCCTGGTCCGACTGCAATTAGACTTACAGTCTACATTCTGTATGTCCCTGGTCCCACTGTAATTAGAGTTATAGTCCACGTTCTGTACGTTCCTAGTCCAACTGTAATTAGAGTTACAGGCTACATTCTGTACGTTCCTCGACCGACTGTAATTAGAGTTATAGTCTACAATCTGTATGTCCTTCATCCCGACTGTAATTAGAGTTATAGTCCCCGTTCTGTACGTCCCTGGTCCGACTGTTATTCGAGTTACCGTCTACAATCTGTACGCCCTTGATCCCGACTGTAATTAGAGTTACAGTCTACATTCTGTACGTCCCTGGTCCGACTGCATTTGGAGTTACAGTCTACATTCTGGACATCTCTGGTCCTGACTGTAATTAGTGTTCCAGTCTACATTCTGTACTTCCCTATTCCGACTATTCCGACTGTTCCGACTGTTATTAGAGTTACAGTCTACATTCTGTACGTCCTGGTCCGTCTGTAATTATCGTTAAAGTCTACATTCTGTACGTCCCTGGTCCGACTGTAATTAGAATTTCAGTATACATTCTGTACGTCCCTGGTCCCGTCTGTAATTATAGTTACAGTCTACATTCTGTACATTCATGGCCCCCCTGTAATTACAGTTACAGTCTACATTCTTTACATCCTGTTTCGACTATAATTAGAATTACAGTCTACATTCTATATGTCCCTGGTCCACCTGTAATTAGAGTTACAGTCTACATTCTGTATGTCCTGGGTCCGACTGTAATTAGAGTTACAGTCTACGTTTTGTACGTACCTGATCCCAACTGTAATTAGAGTCACAGTCTACATTCTGTGTGCCCATGTCCTGACTCTAATTAGAGTTACAGTCTACATTCTGTACGTCCCTGGTCCGACTGTAATTAAAGTTACAGTCTACATTATGTACGGCCCTGGTCCGACTGTAATTAAAGTTACAGTCTACATTCTGTACGGCCCTTGTTCCGACTGTAATTAATTACAATCTGCATTATATACGTCCCTGGTCCCACTGTAATTATAGTCACAGTCTACATGTTTTGTATGTCTCTTGTCCGACTGCAATTAGAGTTACAGTCTACATTTTGTATGTCCCTGGTCCGAATGCAATTTGAGTTACAGTCTACATTTTGTATGTCCCTGGTCCGAATGCAATTGGAGTTACAGTCTACATTTTGTTCGTCTCTAGTTCGATCGCAGTTACTGCTGCAGTTCCGGATAACCCGGTAACCCTGGACCGCCATTGTAAATGGGCCTCAAAGTGTATATTGGACCTGGACTATTTACCATATCTAACTTTTATCGAACAATCAAGTTAATTTGCACTCAAACGTTTGTATCAGCTCTGAATAGTGGCAGTAATTTTTGTACAGCAAAAGGACGTCCGATATTAACATTTTACGTAGAAACAAGAGCAGGTGTTTCATCTATCACCATACAGTACCTGTATCAGGCAGCTGTCAGTAAAATAATTACCACACACACCGTTTGAACTTTTAGTGGGATTGCTTCTTGCGAAGATGTTCAAAATCTCCCCTATACAATTAATCACTGTTCTACTATTTCAGCCACTGGACGTAATATCACAGTTTGAAAAGCTCTCTTAAAGAGCTTTTGACAAGTTGGTCTAGGCGGGGACCAAGCTGATTTTTTCCGCGGGTTCTTTGAAAAAAAAAACAAAATTTGACTGCTTCTCTTTTGTTCTCCTGGAACTCAACGTACCCATTACGTATCAATACGAGTTGTCACGATGTCACAGAATTTATGTGATTCTATTCCTATCACAATTGCGATGCGACGCGATCTGATACGATGCGATGCGACGAAGAATGATCAACGCCTTCTTTTATTTCTGGTTTCAATTTTGAAGCAATTTGACGTCAACTCTTCATTGGAACAGATAAGTTTTTTAGGTGGTGAGACGAGAACATAAAATTTCCAACAAAAAGTAGCGGTGAACGCATCATTAATTACTAATGGAACTTTCATTATATTCTTATTGCATTAAGGAACGGTGTATCCAAACCAAACATGAATATCATAAAGACGCGACATAATTAATTCTTAATGGACGCTGGCAAACATCTTCCTCAGTTTCAATTATTGCCTCCCCCACCCTTAAAAACTCTCACCTTGCAGTCAAACACAAAATAATTACACCGAGTCATCATGAAATAAATTGATGATAATTTGGCATCAAAAATCCGTTACGTCAATTATTATATGAAACGAGTTTGTGTTTCACATCGGTTATGAGATTTTGGGGATTAATAAATTTCTTTGTTCTATAGCAATGTGGAATTACAGACATCGTATTGTGTCAAAACTGTAAGCAAACAAAAAGAAAAATTTTTGGTTGTATCTTTATATCACTTGCTTATTGTTCAAACCGCCCGTGTTCCATGCAGTAATAGTACTGCCGGCAGGTTTGATTTCGTGTAATCAGTGTATTTGTTTCACTGTGAGGCAGTGCGAGGAAGAAATTACTTGCCTCATTGCGAAAGGAACCCACGTGACGCCCAAGGGCCATCAGAAAGATAAAAAATACTCATATTAGCTTGTACATTGTTACTGCCTCAGCTTGTCCATTTTACAACAATTGGCGAGTAAATTCTACAACTTATTTCAACGCCTCCCTTAGCCCAATACCGGTTTGCGGGTTCACCTCCGCGTGGCCAACTTTGGAACAGCTATTTAACGTCCACCACCCAATAGGACCTTGCCCTGTGTGAACATCAACCCCCAAAACAGATGCTGCTAAATCTGTGCTCTAACACATCATTTAAATTAGTACATTTTCTGGAGGACAAGATACGGTAATCCCTATCTTACCACTTACATTCACAACATGTGCTTTTTTACGTGGATATAGACATTGGGTTGGTGCTATAACATTGAAATTAACAACTGCTAGTTTTGTACTTTCAACAGGGAGCTGATGCCTGTATTTACCATATTTGTACTTTCAACACGGAGCTGATGCCTATATTTACCAGATTTGTACTTTCAACACGGAGCCCATGCCTGTATTCACGAGATTTGTACTTTCAACACGGAGCTGATGCCTGTATTTACCAGTTTTGTACTTTTAACACGGAGCTGATGCCTGTATTTACCAGATTTGTACTTTCAACACGGAGCCCATGCCTGTATTCACGAGATTTGTACTTTCAAACGGAGCTGATGCCTGTATTTACCAGTTTTGTACTTTTAACACGGAGCTGATGCCTGTATTTACCAGATTTGTACTTTCAACACGGAGCCCATGCCTGTATTCACGAGATTTGTACTTTCAAACGGAGCTGATGCCTGTATTTACCAATTTTGTACTTTTAACACGTAGCTGATGCCTGTATTTACCAGTTTTGTACTTTCAACACGGAGCCCATGCCTGTATTTACCAGATTTGTACTTTCAACACGGAACTGATGCCCGTATTTACCAGATTTGTACTTTCAACACGGAGCCCATGCCTGTATTCACGAGATTTGTACTTTCAACACTGAGCTGATGCATGTATTTACCAGTTTTGTACTTTCAACACGGAGCTGATGCCTGTATTTACCGGATTTGTACTTTCAACACGGAGCCCATGCCTGTATTCACGAGATTTGTACTTTCAACACGGAGCTGATGCCTGTATTTACCAGTTTTGTGCTTTCAACACGGAGCTGATGCCTGTATTTACCAGATTTGTACATTCAACACGGAGCTGATGCCTGTATTTACCAGATTTGTATGTTCAACACGTAGCTGATGCCTGTATTTACCAGTTTTGTGCTTTCAACACGGAGCTGATGCCTGGATTTACCAAATTTGTACGTTCAACACGCAGCTGATGCCTGTATTTACCAGATTATTATGTTCAACACGGAGCTGATGCCTGTATTTACCAGGTTTGTACTTTCAACACGGAGCCCATGCCCGTATTTACCAGATTTGTACTTTCAACACGGAGCTGATGCCTGTATTTACCAGATTTGTACTTTCAACACGGAGCCCATGCCTGTATTTTCCAGTTTTGTACTTTCAACACGGAGCTGATGCCTGTATTTACCAGTTTTGTACGTTCAACACGGAGCTGATGCCTGCATTTACCAGATTTGTACGTTCAGCACGGAGCTGATGCCTGTATTTACCAGATTTGTACGTTCAACACGGAGCTGATGCCTGTATTTACCAGATTTGTACGTTCAACGCGGAGCTGATGCCTGTATTTACCAGATTTGTACGTTCAACACGGAGCTGATGCCTGTATTTACCAGTTTTGTGCTTTCAACACGGAGCTGATGCCTGTATTTACCAGATTTGTACGTTCAACACGGAGCTGATGCCTGTATTTACCAGATTTGTACGTTCAACACGGAGCCCATGCCTGTATTTACCAGTTTTGTACTTTCAACACGGAGTTGATGCCTGTATTTACCAGTTTTGTACGTTCAACACGGAGCTGATGCCTGCATTTACCAGATTTGTGCGTTCAACACGGAGCTGATGCCTGTATTTACCAGATTTGTACGTTCAACACGGAGCTGATGCCTGTATTTACCAGATTTGTACGTTCAACGCGGAGCTGATGCCTGTATTTACCAGTTTTGTACTTTCAACACGGAGCTGATGCCTGTATTTACCAGATTTGTACTTTCAACACGGAGCCCATGCCTGTATTTACCAGTTTTGTACTTTCAACACGGAGCTGATGCCTGCATTTACCAGATTTGTGCGTTCAACACGGAGCTGATGCCTGTATTTACCAGATTTGTACGTTCAACACGGAGCTGATGCCTGTATTTACCAGATTTGTACGTTCAACGCGGAGCTGATGCCTGTATTTACCAGTTTTGTACTTTCAACACGGAGCTGATGCCTGTATTTACCAGATTTGTACTTTCAACACGGAGCCCATGCCTGTATTTACCAGTTTTGTACTTTCAACACGGAGCTGATGCCTGTATTTACCAGATTTGTACGTTCAACACGGAGTTGATGCCTGTATTTACCAGATTTGTACGTTCAACACGGAGCTGATGCCTGTATTTACCAGATTTGTACGTTCAACACGGAGCTGATGCCTGTATTTACCAGATTTGTACTTTCAACACGGAGCCCATGCCTGTATTTACCAGTTTTGTACTTTCAACACGGAGCTGATGCCTGTATTTACCAGATTTGTACTTTCAACACGGAGCTGATACCTGTATTCACCAGATTTGTACTTTCAACACGGAGCTGATACCTGTATTTACCAGGTTTGTACTTTCAAGACGGAGCTGATACCTGTATTTACCAGATTTGTACTTTCAACACGGAGCCATGCCTGTATTTACCAGGTTTGTACTTTCAAGACGGAGCTGATGCCCGTATTCACCAGATTTGTACTTTCAACACGGAACCCATGCCTCTATTTACCAGATTTGTACGTTCAACACGGAGCTGATGCCTGTATTTACCCGATTTGTACGTTCAATACGGAGCTGATGCCTGTATTTACCAGGTTTGTACTTTCAACACGGAGCCCATGCCTGTATTTACCAGATTTGTGCGTTCAACACGGAGCTGATACCTGTATTTACCAGATTTGTTCTTTCAACACAGGAGCCCATGCCTGTATTTACCAGATTTGTACGTTCAACACGGAGGTGATGCCTGTATTTACCAGATTTGTACGTTCAACACGGAGCTGATGCCTGTATTTACAAGATTTGTACTTTCAACACGGAGCCCATGCCTGTATTTACCATATTTGTACTTTTAACACGGAGCTGGTGCCTGTATTTACCAGATTTGTACGTTCAACACGGAGCCCATGCCTGTATTTACCAGATTTGTAATTTCAACATGGTGCCCATACCTGTATTTACCATATTTGTACTTTCAAGACGGAGCAGATGCCTGTATTTACCAGATTTGTTCGTTCAACACGGAGCTGATGCCTGTATTCACCAGATTTGTACGTTCAACACGGAGCTGATGCCTGTATTTACCAGACTTGTCCTTTCAACACGGAGCTCATGTCTGTATTTACCAGATTTGTACGTTTAACAACACGGAGCTGATGCCTGTATTTACCATATTTGTACTTTCAACACGGAGCCCATGCCTGTATTTACCATATTTGTACTTTCAACACGGAGCCCATGCCTGTATTTACCAGATTTGTACTTTCAACACGGAGCTGATGCCTGTATTTACCAGATTTGTACTTTCATCACGGAGCTCATGCCTGTACTTACCATATTTGTACCTTTACCAACACGGAGCTGATACCTGTATTTACCATATTTGTACGTTCAAGAACACGGAGCTGATACCTGTATTTAAGCCTTTTTCAGTGAGTACAAGGAGTCATTACACTGAGGGCAAGGGACAAACTGATATCGGGAATTACTGATTAAAATTTTGACGCATCGTCAGTTGAGACAAAATCATTGTGAGTGATTGCATATTTCACATTGGATGTCGGAGTACGTTTAACTAATTTTGTATTGTCTTTGTTCGACAACACGGCTTCATCTACGTACAAACTATGTACATAAAATATTTAGTTAACAGAAGTATTCAGTTAACCACAATATGATTATTTTGCAAACAGAAGACGAAACGTGTTAACTGTAACTTCACCGTATCACTCGCCTCGCCTTGAGTGTGAAACAGTCCTTAAATGAAGGCTTTACCTATAATACTCACAGTATCGATCGTATCGCATTCAACGCGAAACAGTCCTTAAATGAAGGCTTTACCTATAATACTCACAGTATCGATCGTATCGCATTCAACGTGAAACAGTCCTTAAATGAAGGCTTTACCTATAGTACTCACTGTGTCGATCGCATCGCATTCAGTGTGAAACAGTCCTTAAATGAAGGCCTCACCTATAATACTCACAGTATCGATAGCATCGCATTCAACGTGAAACAGTCCTAAAATGAAGGCCTTACCTATAATAGTCTATTGATAATTATATTATAATACTTGAAAACAAAGGGTTCTCTTGCTTTAGAACCCATGTAAAATGGGTGTGGCCGAAATCATCTTTATTGTGATTTTAAAAATACAATTTATACAAACGGTAAATACTCGAGCAGGAGAGATTGCCTTTGTACCTCGTCCAATCCACCTTCTACGATCTACCATTAACTCCTTACATGCGGCTGGCAGGTATTCCCTCCCAGGACAGGATTTCTCTTGTCATTAAAACAAGTATAGTTTGGGCACATTTATACAAGTATAGTTTGGGCACATTTAACCCACTTTTCTACCTCTAAATTGAATTGATTTTTCCACCAATGATTTTCTGTACAGCAGCCATGGCTGGATGTGATGAAAAATATTTTGAAAATTCTCAGCAGGTTAAGAGTTAATAAACGATTCAAGCGGAAATTATGTCAGTCTTCAAAAATCCATAAACTGACAATTATTTATGAAAAAGTATAATTTGCCACCTGTCCAAATCCCAACTTGCTTTTATGACCTGGAGGCCATAAGCGTGCATTAATGTGCTCTTTGATATATTTCACAGGTATAATGGCTGTCGAGTACTGTATGCACAAGTTAAGGCTAACAAACCAAATCAAGCCTAACAGATGTATAGTTTACTGTGTCAATAGAATATGTATATGTAATTAGCGACACGTGCCGCAGTGGGGGGCCACGTGTCATGGATGTCGTACGCGTGCACCTGACAATGGGACAATCATTTTTTGAATGACCATCAAACATTTTGATACAGTTGCATGTGAAGAGTGTGGCAACTTTTAATCTTTGACGTCCATTTTTTATTTGGAAATACAGAATTGGAGAGAAGTGTGTGTCCACTCTGCGCTCCCTTGGATGGAAGAGAAGACTCCTATTTCCCTCTTGTTCTGTAATTCCCAAACGCTGCTGTCGTTAGTCAATGAAATAAATTTTGCTTTGACTTTACCTTCATCACATTACATCGCCAACTGTATATTTGCCTACACCTTTGTCAAAATTTAAATTTTAAAAACCGTTAGGCCAGGTGCATTTTGGGAGAGGCTGATGTGCATGTAATTGTTCCCTTCAAACTAATGTATTGTCGCTGAAAACTAATTGTAAAGAGCATGTCATATTAATGCCTGTCGTTTATTAATCCTTCCAGTGGCACGTCCAAAGCTAGAAGACAAAACATGTCAAATTTAAGTAAGGAGACGGCATATGCATCCTTTTTTTCAAATATTCCCCTTCTTGGATTTTTTTTCTAAAGTAAAACGCCTGGTAAATTAACCCACAGCTGCGCATCAACGGCTCTTATTACCTCAATTTATGTAATTATGAAAACAGCAGAGACGAAAAAGTAATCAATGAAAACAGCAGAGACGACGGTTCATTCCCACTAGACTAGTTCCACGTTAAATCTTTCCAATTCTGCGTGCACTTCGAGCTCTCGCAGCATTTATCAGGAACGATTCGAGCTCCGGCCGCATTTAACCGGAACGAAAAAATTTCAATATGCTCCTCGAGTTGCTGTGAATATAGATGTCACAGGTTTCTACGACAACTATCCCCCACCCCCCCCCCCCCCCCAAAAAAAAAATCCTACAATTATAGATATAATTTTTACAGAACTTCGCTATGAGAATCCCTTTTTGGAAAAAAAATGTCTCTGGCTATGCAATCCCTTTTCTCTGAGCTTAAGCGTCGTAAGTCACTCGTTCGAGCAATTATTTGATGGCTTATTTGCTCGATGAAATTCTAGTCGTTCGAACAATCTGAGATAGTCAGCAAGCCTGTAGTAGTTCTACAATTCAGAAGTAATGGTACAAGGCTGTAGTAGTTCTACAATTCAGAAGTAATGGTACAAGGCTGTAGTAGTTCTACAATTCAGAAGTAATGGTACAAGCCTGTAGTAGTTCTACAATTCAGAAGTGATGGTACAAGCCTGTAGTAGTTCTACAATTCAGAAGTAATGGTACAAGCCTGTAGTAGTTCTACAATTCAGAAGTAATGGTACAAGGCTGTAGTAGTTCTCCAATTCAGAAGTAATGGTACATGGCTGTTGTAGTTCTACAATTCAGAAGTAATGGTAC
This sequence comes from Pictodentalium vernedei, assembly GCA_031216915.1. Lineage (NCBI taxonomy): Eukaryota > Metazoa > Mollusca > Scaphopoda > Dentaliida > Dentaliidae > Pictodentalium > Pictodentalium vernedei. The sequence continues at coordinate 8,595,987 of CM062291.1, read as the reverse complement.
AATGCTGTAATAGTTCTACAATTCAGAAGTAATGGTACAAGGCTGTAGTAGTTCTACAATTCAGAAGTAATGGTACAAGGCTGTAGTAGTTCTACAATTCAGAAGTAATGGTACAAGGCTGTAGTAGTTCTACAATTCAGAAATAATGGTACATGGTTGTAGTAGTTCTACAATTCAGAAGTAATGGTACAAGGCTGTAGTAGTTCTACAATTCAGAAGTAATGGTACAAGGCTGTAGTAGTTCTACAATTCAGAAGTAATGGTACATGGCTGTAGTAGTTCTACAATTCAGAAATAATGGTACATGGCTGTAGTAGTTCTACAATTCAGAAATAATGGTACATGGCTGTAGTAGTTCTACAGTTCAGAAGTAATGGTACAAGGCTGTAATAGTTCTACAATTCAGAACTAATGGTACAAGGCTGTAGTAGTTCTACAATTCAGAAATAATGGTACATGGTTGTAGTAGTTCTACAATTCAGAAGTAATGGTACAAGGCTGTAATAGTTCTACAATTCAGAAATAATGGTACAAGGCTGTAGTAGTTCTACAATTCAGAAATAATGTTACAAGGCTGCAAGGGTGGAAGACTGAAGAATATAGGATTGAGTGACGAAACAGTTGAAACTAATAGCTGGATAGACGATGGCGATACTGGACAAGTCGGCAGCAATTGACTGCTAGGATAGACGGAATAGGGCCAGTAAAAACCAAAACGGGCCTGGAAATAGAAAAATAAACCACAGAATAGATCGGAATAGGCAGGAATCCACATCAATCAACAAAGTTCCTCTAATGTAAAGGAATGCGCCTTATAGCACAACGTGCTCCTATTATAAGCCCTAGATGGTGGCTTCCCCAAGTCAGTTTCGGTAGTTTTGGGTATTTTTTTGGTGATTTGGGGGATTGTCGGGTTTATTTGAGAGGATGCGGTAGTCGAGAGCATAACGCGTTGCGCCCGGAGCACAAAGTTTACGAGTTCGAACCCCAGTCGAGGAAATGTAACGTAATGCAATACCGGCGTGGATTCAAAATCACACTGCTGTTCTTTACTGCCATGCTCGGGGATGGTGTTATGCTCGTTTTATCGGGTGAGGACCTAAATGGCTGTCCCGTGTGCAGTATTTACTGTGCACGTCAAGGAACCCTACTGTGGCAAAAGAGCTGCAGCTCGGCAAAATTTCGCCGATTCCCCCTTGTATATAGTGTACTTCATTACCTGTATAATGAAGCCCCACATTGAATCAATCAGGGTCCTCCGAAAAATCAACGGACGAGTGACTGTAAAGCGCACTGAATCGTGCAACTACTGGAAAAAAAACGGGTGTAAGACGTGAACTGCAGCTTCAGTCCACGCGAGATATACCCGAGATGATTCTGGTGATGTGAGGTTCACACAGGGTGCTCCGAAAAATAAACGGAACAGTTTCCAAATAACAGAACAGAACAGTCACGCGACTATTATGTCACTTCCTAGTTCCCCGCCGAGGTTCCCCAAAATGGGATGATCCATCCCTCTCCTACCACTGGCCGTCAATAAAGTTCACGTCGATTCTGCCCTGTCAAAAGCCCCGACCTCTCCAGAAACTCACGTGAACAACTTATATCTGAAAGAAGAAACTGAAGGAATTATGGAGTTCGCAACTGACATGGGTGGTCACAAACTATTTGGTCTCGAGACCGACATGGAATTCAGATCGAGTGACATCAGCCGAGAATACATGGACGACTCCAAAGTCTAGAAAACTAGTGATAAGATGAAAGGGACATAAAGCATGGGAGGCCACGAGTCTACATGCTGAATGCCTGCACTCTGATTCCTACCATGAGAAAAAGAAAGTTACGCGAGACAGTTGATAACGACATGGGCCAAAGAGAGTGTCCAGCCAGATTATAATGAATTAGATTGGTCCTTCAGAAAAGGAGAAAACCTCTGCACGGTGAGATAGATTTTCTCATGCCGATCGGAGAAGTCATTCGAATGAGTTTGACTTCCACCGACACACCGAATAGAGCAGTCATCAACATCATGGTGAACAGCGTAAAATGAAATGTGTAACACCGACACATCGAATAGAGCAGTCATCAACATCATGGTGAACAGTGTGAAAATGAAATATAGAACACTGACACACCAAATAGAGCAGTCATCAACATCATGGTGAACAGTGTAAAATGAAATATACTCGCCCAAAAAAGAAAGTGTGCATTGCAGAAATTGATGAAACTCCAAAAAAATAATTTCGTAGGTGTAAAGAGTGTTAACCTGTTCATGAATAAGTTATATTGAACACACAAACAGCTTTCTCCGTTAAAATTGCATTAACGTTAAATGACGTGCTGCACGTTTGTGAAAAGGCATGTTTTGCACGTGGAGAGTCTGAAAATTCATGCAGCAGTGTGAATCCTTGGGTATTTAAACACTAAAGTAAGGCCTTCCTATCGTTCACATTCTGTTAAAACGACTCCACATTAGCATGCCAAGATTGACAATGAATCAACGTCTCCTTGCCCTGGGTATGATTAGAGCTGGCAGAACACACAGAGAGGTTGCCCAGCATTTGATCTGCCACCGTAACACTGACATGCACAACATGATGACGTTCGAGACCGACCCTGCTCCGGGAGACCCCGAGTTACCACCCCTGCACAAGATCGGTATATCGGTAAATTATTTTCAACATACATCAAGAAACAACTAACAGTAGAACAAATAGTTCATATAACAATTGCACCAACCGGTTTTAAAATAAAAAATAAAATTAACGAAAAATTAAAACAAAGGTCTCATGCCTCCTTTTGATAAAATAGTCACAACTTAAAGGGTCAACGAAGGTTCATGTGTCCAAAAATGGTTTCTGTAAAACCAATCGCTGACATTCCCTGTGTCAAAATAACTCTGTAAAATCTCGGGGTCACTTAAGAAAAGCCCAGAAATGCTAGAAAATGATCCTTAACAACACTGGAAAAGTGGTAAAAATTGATATATGATGCTAAGAGAGGTGAGTATCCAAAATATGTCGGAAAAATAGGTTTTTTGCAGGATATGGGGTGGGTGTGAAAATGGCAGGAAAAAATATACAGAAAATAAGAAAAATCTTGCGGTCTTGGGATGGTGGAAGTCTGGGAAGGTCGAATACAAAAAATGGCATCGTGTACTGCAAATCCCCCCCCCCCCCCTCCCCCCCCCCCCCACCACCATGGAATGCTTACATTTTATTCTACCACGGCATATTTGCCATTTTCGAGAACAGCAACAGGAAACACGAGGCCCCAAGTGGCCTTAATTGCTCACCCGTGTACGTTGTTTAAAGAAGGATTTATAGTCACATTCAGCATCTATGGATAGTTACCAGTACAGAGCCCAAATATGAACCCATATGCAGCCACTTGATTTGAACAAACTTGAATCTGACCCCCACAGGGATGCTGAATCCATATGCAGCCACTTGATTTGAACAAACTTGAATCTGACCCCCACAGGGATGCTGAATCCATATGCAGCCACTTGATTTGAACAAACTTGAATCTGACTCCCAGACGGATGCTGAACCCATATGCAGGCAGCCACTTGATTTGAACAAACTTGAATCTGACCCCCACAGGGATGCTGAACCCATATGGAGCCACTTGATTTGAACAAACTTGAATCTGACCCCCAAAGGGATGCTGAATATCAGATGGTAAAAGGTTCTGACTGGAAGACTTGAAGCCTAAGATTTTGCAAGAATATTTCTCGTGTTGCACTAAGTGAAAATTTGGGCTGTCATAGGGAGCCCAAATCTGAATCCATGGACTTGATTTGCACAAAATTAAATTTGACCCCAATAAAGACGCTGTATACCAAATATCAAAAGATTGTGACTAGTCGATATAATAAAGACGATTTTAAAAGAATATGCCTCACATTACACTAAGTTAAAATCCAGACTCCCACTGGGAGCTCAACTATGACCCTTGATTTGAACAAATTTGAATCTGATCCTCCTGAGGATGCGCTATACTAAATATCAGAAGATTCTCACTGTTGGATCTGAAAAAGAAAATGTTTAAAGAAAATTCCTTATATTGGACTAAGTTAAATTTTTGGTTCCCACATGAGGCCCAAACATGAATCCATGAATTCAATTTGAAAACAATTTGAATCTGACGCCAATTTAGAATGACAAATATCAGAGGAATCTGACAGGTTGACTTGAAAAATATTTTTAAGAATATTTCTCATATTGCACTAAGTTAAAATTTTGGCTCCCATAGTAGGTCCAGATATAAACCCAGGCTCTCTATTTGAGCAAACTCGAATCTGATCCCCTAAGGATACTGTATTATCAATACCAAACGGTTTTGATTGGTGGTTCTAGCGAAGAAGATTTTTAAAGAGTAGAGAGCCTAAATATGACGAGGGAATTGATTCCAACTACTTTCAATCTGTCCCCTCTAAGGATGGTGTATATCAAATATTTAAAGATATTCCCAGGTCGATCTTAAGAAGATTTTTTAAAGACTATTCCTCATATTATACACTAGGTTACAATTTATGCTCTGAGAGGGAGCCCAGATATGAACCCAGGCACTTGCTTTGAGCAAACTGGAGTCTGACCCCCGCACCGCCAACCCATAAGGATGCTGAATACCAAATATACTGGAAGGTGAATCTGAAGACAAGATTTTTAAAGAACATTTCTCATGGTGCGATAAGTAAAGATTTAACCGGCAGGGGGAGCCCATATAATCCCAGGGTCTGAAACTGAACTCGAATCGGACCGTCACACCCTTCCTCCGGGATGCTGAACACCACATATCAAAAGATACTGGTTGGTGGTTCTGGAGAAGAAAATTTTGAAAGAATATTCCTTATATTTTGGCTCTCAGAGAGAGGTTAATATGAACCCCACGGTTTGATTTGAACAAACTTGAATTTGACACCCCCCCCCCCCCACCCAATTCCCAAAGAGACTGAATACCAAATATCAAATGATTCTGGCTGGTGAATCAGAAGAAGGCGGATTTTAAAGAAATTTTCCACGTTGCACTAGGTTAAAATCGGGGGCCCAAAAATAAGCCCAGAGTCCTGATTTCGACAAACTCGAATTTTACCCCCAAAGCACGCTGTTTATCAAATATCAAAAGATTCTGATTGGTGATTCTGGAGAAGAAGAGTTTGTAATAATATTCCTCATGTTGCTCAAAACTAAAATTTGACCTAGCATAAGGAGTCAAAATATGAACCCAGAGATTTTATTTGAACAAACATGAATCTGCTCGCTTAACCCTTTACCTAACGAATCGCCCGCATCCGCGCGCGTAATATGCAAATTGAGCAGTTGAAAAATTCAATTTTTCAAAATATTTCAACAAAACCATATCATGTGACCCCCTCATTGGAACGAGCTCATTGAGCTCGTTCCAATGAGGGGTCACATGATATGGTTTTGTTGAAATTTTTTGAAAAATTTAAAAAAATTATATTTAAAATAATAAATTTTGATATCGTCTGCGTTGGGTAAAGGGTTAAGGATGTTGAACAGCAAATAGCAAATCATCATGACCAGTAGATTTGAAGAAGATTTTTAAAGAATATTCCTTATATTGTAAAATTAACCCCAAATGTGTACCCAGGGATGTGATTTGAAATAAAAATGAACCCGACCACCACAGGTTTCTAAACCAAACAGCAAAAGATTCAGATTGTTGGATCTGAAGAAGCTTTTTTCCTTATACTGCACTAAGTTAAAATTTGGCCTCCAATAGTCAGCCCAAATATTAACTTTCGGACTTACCCCCAACCAAACATGCCGCATACCAGATAGCAAAAGATTTTGGCGGGGGGTTATGGAGATTTTTAAAGAACGTTCTCACATTACAACCAAAGGCGTATCAATAAATAAGTCTCCAATCAAAATGAAAATGTCCCTACTGAAAAATTATTAGGAGCATCACACTTACCCCCCCCCCCCCCACCCCCGCCTAGTTATGACTGGATGGGAGTTAAAATCTGCATCATTGCAAATGGAAATCACAACACGAAGATGTGAATGCGGGTTGATGTCGACAAGAGTCTTGTAAACCTGCATAAGCCCATCGATAATACTTTAGGAAAATTAATAACCCGACCATACTCTTCCCTTTTGTTTAAAAGTGAGGCTCCTGTGATTTGTATCATACAGCATACACACCCTCCGTACCTCCATAACTCATCATCTCCTCATCCCTCCGGTGGCTCAGTGGAAGACTGTTGGACTTCTATGCTAGAGGTCCCGAGTTCGAACCCTGTCCGGGTCCGCCCGCGTTGTGTCCTTGGACAAGGCACTTTATCACGCTTTCTTACATGGCGGCTCGATGACGCCATGTACTAAGGCGTACTGCACGTCGATGATGTCTTCAACCGCTGTAACCCTGCTTGAGGTGAGCTTGAACAGAGTTAGAATGTTGAGAAGCTGCTGGGTGGTTCTCTCATCACGGTCACGATTAGCCATTGTGCATAAGTATGTGACCGTAAACACCAATAAATACATAATAAATAAATAAATAATAATATTTCATCTCTCCACAATCGCTTCGCTCTCTCTCTGTCTATTATTTTTTTAGAGAAAACGGAAACAAACACAATTTTACTCAAGTCTTGCAATTTTGTGAATCCCGTTTATTCAGAATAATCAATAATGTACGACATTACCTCGATTTCCAAAATTAACAAATTTCTTCTTCGATAATTCATAATCATTGAAATATAAGAAGAAACCTAGAAACAATATGCACCAGAAAAAGAGAAACAATTTAAGCAGTTTTATTACACATCCATTAAACTTGAAACCCTTGTATTCAACAGAATCGCCGCTTTGATATAAATGATTCTGTATTCAACGGGTGATGTACAAGCCGGAACTTTTTAGTGCACCGTTTGGTTACGCTTCGAAAAGTTTCCAAATTTCGTTATACAATCATCGACCGTCTGTCGCATAGTGTGAAAATGAAAACGTCCAAAGCAAAATAAAGTCGGTTCACAAAAAATTAGCCAAAAATGAGATAATATTTTATAAAAACCCAATCATTTCCAACCAGAACATTAACCCAGTCCCGTTGCCGTCTTGTTTTGTGGATCCCGTTAAATCTGAATTGCTCAACTTTATTTCGGTAAATCTTCGTACACCTTGACATGCTTCGAACTTCTTTTAAAAAGGTTTCTCCCAGCTGTTTTGAAAATCTGCACATATTTGTACTTATATTTTTACTAACAGTAATAGCCACCAAATGGTTAGGCGTGAATGGGCACCAGCCCATTAACGCCTAACAATTTGGTGGCTATGACTGTAAGTAAACAGCGATAGGATTTTCAACAAACACTGGTTCCGAAAAGGTTGTTTTGATTTTTTATCGATCCATATGATCAGTATAGCTTCAGTCAAAAAAAATCTTCACCTTTGGGTTAAATTATCGGAATTAAAATTTGGTTATTTAAATACATTTTAATGCATGGGTTGTGTAATAAACACAGAACGCTATGTGTATTTGAATCGGTGGGTGTTTTACTTAACTCGTTGGAATGGCGTATCGCGTTCTGTCCATTTATCCAATATGTAACAAAATTTCGAGTAATCGCCTTTGGCACCAGTTTCAAAAGTCATTTTTTAACTCCTATAGCTTTTATTGCTGTTTTGTGGTTACTATGTGTCACTTTTTTGCTAACCACAATCAACTGAAAGTAGTCCCATTAGCACAAGATCTACTTTAACCCTCAACAGAACCTTTCCTGGATTATAATTTTGATATATCCAATTATTCCAAGGTACCACCATTAGTAGCCTCTTTACTTTTTGTAATAAACTGTGTAGTAAACTTAAAAGTATGCGGAAGAAGGGTCGATCATGACTTCGCAGCCCCTTTAACAAATGGCGAAGTTTTCAATGTCATAAAAAATTTGAAAGATCCTTCTCACCAGCGGAAGAAGAAATTTGCTCCAAGATTCTTAACCAATGCCCCAGCTTCACTTCAAGGCTTACAGCTCTCCACGATGTTTGTCTCGCCCATGGTTACTTTCTGAAATGCTGGAAATCAGCTATTGGGATCATGATACCTGAACCGGATGAAGATCTCCCCAATCCAGCCAACCACCGACCTATCAGCCTCCTCAGCTGCATTGGTAAGGTATTCGAAAGAATCCTCACCAATCGACTAAAGGAGCATCTCGAAGATACTAATTTCTTCAATAACCGACAACGAGCCTTTTGGAGCCACAAGGAAGGTATGGAACATATCCATTGCCCTGTGAAACTAATGAGAACAGCAATCGAAAATCAACAAGTTGGAGCAGCTGTCCTATTAGACGTCTAAAAAGCAATCGACTCTGTCTGGCACACCAGAGTACACTATAAACTCTCCAAACTAAATCTCCCAATAAAACAATTAAGACTTCTCTCCACCTTCATTAACGATCGGAAAATCAAAGTTAAGGTCAACAATGAAATGTCCACCAGCGTACCCCTGGATGCCGGTACCCCACAAAGGTCAGTCACCTCCCCTCCTCTTCATTATTTATGTAAATGACTTTAACTTCACCCAGAAACGGGTCCAAATCTCACAATTCGTGGATGACAAATGGCTATGTGACTCCAACAAATATCCCTCTTATCTCCAAAAATCCGTTTACGCGCATTGGACGATCTCGAGAGCTGGTGCGCTAAATGGAGAAATAAACTCAACATAAACAAAACCTCAACGAATCACCTTCACCCATAGGTTCAAAAACTGCCATCTTTGAAAATAGAAGATAAAGTCCTCCCAGAATGCACCAGGGTTAATTTCCTCGGTATTACCTTTGACTCGAAATTGACCTTCTCTGAACACACTAACAACATCGCCACTAAAGTGGCCCGACAAATTAATCTGCTGAAATCTACGGATATGTGCTGTTTGAATCACCAGTGGTTAATTGATTGCATATGACAGGGCTATTTGGTAATCATAATTTAGATCCTTTAATGCACTCTCAATGACATATATTGCTTGGGTTAAACACAATGGTAGTATAGCATGTACCCGATCGTCCCTTATTACCCGGACTTTTGCCGGTGCAACTAGTGTTTAATTCCCATAGGAACCGGACTTTTGCCGGTGCAACTTTTGCCGGTGCAAAATGTCGGCACCATACATCTAGATCCGCCAAGCAGTGTAGTACTGTATATATAGTATTCTATGGCATGTATAGTGATATATGTACGCATAGGTATATTTTATGGGTAAGTGATGGAAAGATGATGGGAAAATTGTGTTTTCTTGAAAGTTTTTCCCGTGAAACAGTTGACGTTGCTATTGACGTCGTGACGTCATGATGCGCACGCGACGTCATAGAGATGTTGACCACTGCTATTGTCCAGTATGCAATCTGACATAACGTTATTCGGGTCAGGGTATGTCGGGCTTCTCGTATGGGGTGGCGGCGACATAGTAGTAGTGGTATATATCCATGTTGGTATGCTATTAGCCCTTGGGTCTTCATATTATCCTATGCCTGCTATAGCTCAGTCAAGAAGTAGGGTGGGTGGGGGTAGTGTGGTATTGCGAGATAGTCATTGGTGGTTTCAATTGGACAGTATAGGATGAATGATCTGTTGGTCTATTACCCCCTTAGTACTATTAACCTACAGAATCCTTTGTATTATCTTATGGCTGTATTGGTAGTTTAGTGTTAGGCCAGGCAGTATTATACTAGGTTGTTTAGAACGGGTGGCATAGGATGCATTGTATATACCACTGTAGGTCCAGTCTTCGATATTATTAACCAGCCGATTGCTTTGTACTATTCAATGACTGGTATAGGGAGTACGTTATGGCAGGTCAAGTTATATTGTGGGGTGGGGGTGGGGGTAATGCCTGGCAGTATAGAACAGCAGTATAGTATGGACGATATATACCTCTGTGGGCCCATTCAGGGCCCATGTTAGCCCTTAGTACTATTAATCCACCTGATGCTTCATGTTATCCTATGACTGGTATAGGTAGTATGCAATGCTAGGCATAGAGGTATTGTGGGTAGGGGTACTGTCTGGTAGTTTAGAACGGCACTATAGTATGGCAGTATATACACCTATAGCCCCTGTTAGTGCTTGGTACTATTAACCAACCGATTGCTTTGTTTTATTATCCCTTTTTAGGAATCCCATTTGTGGAATCCCTTTTTGGAATTAGAGATGGGTTTCAGTAGTATGTCTCGCACGTTTCACCCCTCATTTGGGGGACCCCGGTGGGGACCCCGGAAGTGACGTCATGTCACGTGACCTAGTGGCGCCATGTTGTGTTGTCATGGTAACCCGCGTGAGCGGCCATGTTGTGACGCCATCTCCATAGTGATACGTGATGTGAGTGCGCATGTGCAGCGCGTGTTGTTAGGGTGATACGTTTCCGTCGTCCATTTTGTATACTGGAGGCCGCCATCTTGGTTTCTATGGTAGCACGTGGTTGCTATGTTACCAATGGCTTCTAACAAGACAAGGGTATGTTCGGTGGGTGTGTTCGATTGTAGAAGAGTAAATCTAATTACCACAAACAAACCGACAATCCCTCCAAATCACCAAAATCCACCCGAAATCACCGAAATTGACTTTATTTGATACGGATTTCCCATTTTATCTGCTTAGCACGTAGTGCTATAGTACGAAGGGATCCCCTGGGGGGGGGGGGGGGTGTTCCTTTGCAGAAGAGTAATGTTCTGGTTCGGATTTTCCCAGAATCCTCGTTTAATTATCCAAATAACCACTCAACCCCGAGACATACTACTGAAACCCATCTCTAATTCCAAAAAGGGATTCCACAAATGGGATTCCTAAAAAGGGATTCTCCAGTAGGTATCCTCGAATAAAACAATATCAGGACATAGGTATCCTAAAATACCCGTATGTGCCTATGTGCTAGGGCACATTGTGTCACATTGTGTCACATTGTGCCTTTTCACATAAGCACATATCGGCACATAAAGCATGTGCCTTTGTGCTAGGGCACATTGTGTCACATTGTGCTTTTTCACACAAGCACATATGACAAAAAGGGATTCTATAGCCACGGGTGTTTCCTAAAAAGGGGGTGCCGAAATTGGGGTGCCCGGGGATATGGCCATTGGATATAGGCTTTTATTATACACAAGGGAGATAACTCTATATACAGATTATGGGAAATCAAGCAATCTGATTGGTTCGTTATAATTTATATAAATGATCTAGATAAATGAAACAACAAGAATACTTGGAATAGGGTCAGAACTACTGCTATTACGTACCACCTTACCAGTAACAGGATGATACAAAGCATTTGGTAGGTTAATACTATCAACGGTTAGGATGGAACCTACAGGGGAATATACCAACCATACTCTGCTGCCGTTCTGTATTACCAGGCATTGGCCCCACCCCAGAATACCGCTCAATAATATGAAGCACCTGGTAGATCAGCAGTACCAAGGGCCAGCAAGAGACCTACAGGGATATGCATAGCCTATGTTATACTACCGTTCTTAACTACCAAGCATAACCCCACTCCCACAAAATCACTGGGTCTACCATAACGTACTACATATACCAGCCATATAATAAAACAAAGCAATCGGTTGGTTAATAGTACCAAGCACTAACAGGGGCCTATAGGTGTATATACCGACATACTATAGTGCCGTTCTAAACTACCAGACAGTACCCCTACCCACAATACCTCTATGCCTAGCATTGCATACTACCTATACCAGTCATAGGATAACATGAAGCATCAGGTGGATTAATAGTAATAAGGGCTAACATGGCCCTGCATGGGCCCACAGAGGTATATATCGTCCATACTATACTGCTGTTCTATACTGCCAGGCATTACCCCCACCCCACCCCACAATACAACTTGACCTGCCATAACGTACTCCCTATACCAGTCATTGAATAGTACAAAGCAATCGGCTGGTTAATGATATCGAGGACTGGACCTACAGTGGTATATGCAATGCATCCTATGCCACCCGTTCTAAACAACCTAGTATAATACTGCCTGGCCTAATACTAAACTACCAATACAGCCATAAGATAATACAAAGGATTCTGTAGGTTAATAGTACTAAGGGGTAATAGACCAACAGATCATTCATCCTATACTGTCCAATTTAAACCACCAATGACTATCTCGCAATACCACACTACCCCCACCCACCCTACTCCTTGACTTAGCTATAGCAGGCATAGGATAATATGAAGACCCAAGGGCTCATAGTATACCAACATGGATATATACCACTACTACTATGTCGCCGCCACCTCATACGAGAAGCCCGACATACCCTGACCCGAATAACGTTATGTCAGATTGTATACTGGATAATAACAGTGGTCAACATCTCTATGACGTCGCGTGCGCATCATGACGTCACGACGTCAATAGCAACGTCAACCGTTTCACGGGAAAAACTTTCAAGAAAACACAATTTTCCCATCATCTTTCCATAACTTACCCATAAAATATACCTATAGCCCTATGAGTACATATATCACTATACATGCCATAGCATACTATATATACAGTACTACACTGCTTGGCGGATCTAGATGTATGGTGCCGACATTTTGCACCGGCAAAAGTTGCACCGGCAAAAGTCCGGTTCCTATGGGAATTTAACACTAGTTGCACCGGCAAAAGTCCGGGTAATAAGGGACGATCGGGTACATGCTATACTAGTCACAATGACAAGGTTTGAATTATAAGGGGAGAGGGAGGGAGTGGCCCTTAAGTGCGGAATTTCAGGGTGTTTTCAAATCATTATTTAGAACACGTTAAATGCATTGCACAGAATTTATTTCTGGCTTCTTGAAATATTTTCTCTGATTCTAGTATGGAAATCTTTAAATGCTGTTTACAAAAAAACATTTCTGATTTCTTTACTCTCGAAAATGTGTCTCCATATCTTCTCTTTCTCTGTAGTTTGGATCTGATGTCCTCACCATTTTCATATAGACTCCAATTTACTGATCACAGTAAATCTGTCTCTCCAGATAAGTCATTCAACGAAGTTCAAGTGCCGTATGGTTTTCCATTTTTTATTCCACACACCATTTAGGATACTTTACCTTCACCCACACTCACGAAATCTGGCGGAACACTTGTTGATGGATATCCAACTTAAAATTTCTTACTTTTTTAAATTTCGAACTTCATTCAAAGCAATATTAAATTTACATGTTTTCATTAAAGTTTAAAATCCGTATCCAGCATCCCTATTTCAACCTTTGCATGCATCTCATCTCCATGAAAAAAACATATATCAAAATTGCCTTCCGAGCTCTTGTATCATGAGAGGTCAGGCATTTCTCAGCTGATAAAGCGAGGGTCTAAAACTATAGAATACCTCGCATTTTTCTGAAATTTTAGTGTGTTGCAAAGATCAAATGAAAAGGAAAGAAAAAAAGACAACTTTATTATATGCTAGCCTGTGAATTATCGCAGATTATTTTTTGGTGCAATGTCTTGACCGTGACATATCACCATCCTAAACCTGACTGACACCTACGAGACTTCAGACATGGGCCTTCGTCATATCATTCTAAACCTAACGGACACCAACGAGACTTCAGGAATGGGTCACCGTCATATCATCAAAAACCTGACTGACACTCACGAAACTTTAGACTTGGGCCTCTGTTATATAATCACCCTAAACCTGACTGACACCTACGAGACGTCAGAAATGGGTCTCAGTCATATCTTCATTCTAAACCTGACACCTACGAGACTTCAGGCATTGGCCTCTGGCATATCACCATCCTAAACCTGACTGACACCTACGAGACTTCAGGTATGGGCACCTGTCATATCACCATCCTAAACCTGACTGACACCTACGAGACTTCAAGCATGGGTCACTGTCATAACAGCATCCTAAACCTGACTGACACCTACGAGACTTGAGGCACGGGTAACCGCAATATCATCATCCTAAACCTAAGTGACATCTACGGCTTTTTTACCCCGGCTTACGAATTGTACCTACGATTCGGAGACACGGCGCCCTTTCGACCCAGATAAACCAAAAATAATCCAAATAGTAGTAAGCGGTGTAGAGTAGATATTGTCTCTTTATTTGCTTCACTAATTCGATTAATCTTCCTTGATCGAGTGACACTACCGTTAATACACAATAACTAGCCACGTGTCCTTTGTAGTGCATTTCAATACAGAGATGAAAAGATTCAAATTAGAATAAGCATATTCTGCGTCCTTAACACTTTTGGCGTGACAGGCAGCTAAAGTCGCCAGCACGCCAACCCGCGGTAGGCATCGATAATCGACATTTTAGACAACTGTGTGTGTCCATCTCCAAGTGCTCTCGATCAAATATCAACGCATTCTTATGTTTCGTGCACGATTTTTATTCTTCTCAAGAACAGCTATACTGTCACTGGAAAGCATAAAGGTGCCAACTGTACCGCAGATGCGTTGCCGTTGGCACCTTTACGCTTTGTAATGACTATATCACATTATCTCTAATAATGTAGATCCTGCTGTGTTAGTTTGATTGCAGAAATACAGAAATCAGTGGAGAATGGCCCCACAAAATCCTACTTATTATTTGTTTAAGGTCACATATTTCTGCACAACGGCTAATCATGACACGACAGTTTTACGGGTGGAGGAAACCGGAGTACCCGGAGAGAACCACCGAGCAACGGCGAGCAACTGTCAGCTCCCCAGCATACCAACTCCCACAAGCAGGGTTAGCATTGGTTGAAGACAGGTGCACCATCGACGTGCAGTACGCCTTAGTGCAGAGCGTCACCGTGCCCCCCCCCCCCCACATAGGCAATTGGGGTGAAGTGTCTTCGAATCCCACCTGCGACTACAACGCGGTAGTCGCAGGTGGGATTCGAACCGAGGACCTCTCGGCTTGCAGCCTGCACCTCTACCTACTGAGCCACCGCGTCCCACAAAATCCTACTAATATGTACGGCAATATATACATAATATATACAGGCCTATGAAACAAATCGTGATTCAATTCTGAAAAAAAACACTCTGAGATCCCTGGAACGCTTTTAAGAATTATAACTCTTTAATGTAATGAACCGTATTTTAGTAAAATGCCTGATAATTATATTACGCGCTGAGAATTCTGTTTCTCGGGATAATCCGCGACAAAAGTGTTAAAATCCACTGACACGCGTTCAGCTGTGTGTCGGGTCACTTTCATGTTTTCTTTATTTGTGAAAGCCGGATTATTTAAAACCATTCGTTATGCTTCATTTGGTTGTGGCCAGAGGGTGAAATCCGGACAAAGGTAATGTTCTGAAATAGCCACAACCTCAGATGTACCATCTGCTCAGTGTGTAAAACATATCCACTTGGCTGTGTCCTGATCCTTGTTTTGATACTGTCCACAAAAGAATTATGTCAAAATTTTAAATTTGACAGTTATCAGCTTCTGTAGGATATGAATGCGAAAGCCGTTATCAAGTATAGGTGATCTGTTGTTTGTCGGATAATCCTTTATACATACTTGTCCATCTTGCTGTTTGATCGACTATTGTGTGAAGTACCAAATAAACCGCATCTATTACAAATACTCAGACATTTGATATGAGCACCAGATTATCGTATCGCCTGTTTAACCAAATCGGTAGATTCCCTGAGGGCCTAGAAAGGCGGCCTCTCCCTTAATAAGCATGCAGTCAAAAACTTATAGTTCTGTCGGTTTTTATTTCTATATTTGTTTAAACGAGAGTCATTTCAGGATAAAGATAATCAGTTTGAGTCAAGGAAAGAGGTTTTTCGGACATAATTTTTTGTAGCACTTTCTTAATTGAATGTCGGGGTGTGGGGTGGTGAACGTTTCCTCCTATTATGATCGTTGTGGTGGGCAACAAAAGCGCAACAAAAATTAAAAATGCACTGTCTCGTTATTTTATATCTTTTTGGAGTCTCACTTCCCTGCCACGAAAGAAAAGGTATGAAAGCCACTCCTCTTGTCCAAATAGTTTGCTTGCACTACAACTGAAATATTTACACAGATGGCAATGCTAACGATTTATCTTCGTTTCAGATTTGGTTACAGTCAGCAGTTCCCATCAAACCAGGGGTGGCGGAAGCTCCAAAAAAGTGTGTGTGTGTGTGTGTGTGTGGGGATGGGGGGATGGGGGGGGGGGGCACAATTTTTTTTCTGGGTAACTGCAGGGGTGTACACATGCGCACGTTTTACCAGACTCCAAACTTGGACCCAAAGTCCGTAATGTAATTTTTTGGTTTGGTACATCCAAAGGACGTACCAAACCAAAAAATTACATTACGGTCTTTGGATCCAAGTTTGGACTAGTTTTACTATTACTATACATGTAGTCTGTGCTTATTATGGCCAGTGCAATGTGCAATATCTCAATATATAAAATAGACAGTGACAACGATAGTATTATGTTGCTAATTTTTATAGAACTATATTACTATCTCCCACAATCAATATGGCCATAGGGGTTGTGCACGTTATGTCAGAATATGTTCTGTTAGGGTACCCATAATTGGTGAAAAAGTGTGTGTGTGGGGGGGGGGGGGGGTGGGAGGTGGGGGGGGGGGGGGGGGCACGTGCCCCCTGTGGCCCCCTCCGCCGCCCCTGCATCAAACACATTACTTCATCAGAAACACACATACCATACCAAATTCCTCTAAAACATGAATGTGTCCTTTGAAAAACACACACAGGCCCATGCCAGTCTTCGTCTGAGGCAGAGCTTTTTCGCCGTATTGTAGCCAGCGCGTTCCACATATTCGTGCTGCTGAAAGGAAGGTGAACCAAGTAATCATGAGAACTTGATCTAAAAAGCTAGATTCCAGCCATCATTTTTGACGTTGTGCACAGGTCTAGTGGTTCAGCTGTTGGACTCCTGATTGCCAGACGGAGTTGTCGCGGGTTCGACTCCCGGCAGGGATTCAGAAACCAACATTCTAAATTCCTCTGAAACATGATTGTGTAATTTCGAAAAAACACACAGAGGCCTGTGTCAGTCTTCGTCTGAGGTCAACCACAGCACTTTCGGCGTACTGTAGCTAATACGTTCCACACATTCATGCTGCTGCCGAAAGGAAGGTGAACCAAGTAATCATGAGAACTTGATCTAAAGAGCTAGATTCCAGCTATCGTTTTTTGGCGTCGGACTCCCGATTGTCAGGCGGGGTCGCCGAGGATTCGACTCCCGGCCGGTGATCCGAAACTAACATTCTTCATTCATCGAAAACGCGATTGTGTAATTTCGAAAAACACACAGAGGCCCATGCCGTTCTTGTCTGAGGCCAACTGTCGCACTGTAGCTATCGCATTCCACAAATTCATGCTGCTGCCGAAGGAAAGGTGAACCAAGTAATCATGAGAACTTCATCCAAAAAAGCTAGATTCCAGCAATGGTCTAGTGGTTTAGGCGTTTGGACATCCGATTGTCAGACGGGGTCGGCGAGGGTTCGACTCCTGGCAGGGTATCAGAAACAGTATTCTAAATTCCTCTAAAACAGGAATGTGTCCCTCGAAACAACAGAGTGTAAATTGGGGATGTGAGTAACAACAGAGTGTAAATTGGGGATATGAATAACAACAGAGTGTAAATTGGGGATATGAATAACAACAGAGTGTAAATTGGGGATATGAATAACAACACAGTGTAAATTGGGGATATGAATAACAACACAGTGTAAATTGGGGATATGAATAACAACAATGTGTAAATTAGGCATTTGATTAACAACAGAGTGTAAATTGGGGATATGAAATCAACAGAGTGTAAACTGGGGATATGAATAACAACAGAGTGTAAATTGAGGATGTGAATAACAACAGAGTGTAAATTGGAGACGTGAATAACAACACAGTATAAATGGTGGACGTGAATAACAACACAGTGTAAATTGGGGATATGAATAACAACAGAGTGTAAATTGGGGACGTGAATAACAACACAGTGCAAATTCAGGACGTGAATAACAACGGAGTGTATATTGGGGACGTGAATAACAACACAGTGTAAATTGGGGACGAATAACAACACAGCATAAATTGGGGACGTGAATAACAACACAGTGTAAATTGGGGATATGAATAACAACAGAGTGTAAATTGGGGATGTGATTAACAAAACAGTGTAAATTGGGGATGTGAATAACAACACAGTGTAAATTGGGGATGTGAATAACAACACAGTGTAAATCGGGGATGTGAATAACAACATAGTATGAATTGGAGATGTGAATAACATCTTTTTAGGCTTTTCTCTCTGGAAAAGACTATTGTTTTTCTACGGATTATTATGTTTTTGTTTTTGTTTTTTAGGCATTTCCCTCTGGAAAAGACTATTGTTTTTCTACGGATTATTATTAGGCTTTTCCCTCTGGAAAAGACTATTGTTTTTTTACGGATTTTTTTTTTTTTTTTTTTTAGGTTTTTCCCTCTGGAAAAGACTATTGTTTTTCTACGGATTATTATTTTTTTTAGGCTTTTCCCTCTGGAAAAGACTATTGTTTTTCTACGGATTATTATTTTTTTTTTTGTTTTTTTTTTTTGTTTTTTTTTCCACACATTTTTGTCTGTACGATTCAGAAGCCATTTTTTTCGAACCGATTTTCACACAATTTGGCACACGCATAGAGGGGCAAAAAATCTAAAAATGTACCGAAGCGGAATTTTCGATTTAACCCTTATTTTGCCAGAATTGGAAAGAAACTGCCAAAATTGGGGTTTATCAGCACTTTCTCGAAAAACGTCTTGTAGATTTTTTTTAAACATTCATCATTGCTAGACCTGCCCATGTCACGACCTTTGATACACACGACATATTAGGCGGTGCATATGGTAACCCTCCACAGGCTGCCAAACATCGAAATTTTGATGAAATGGGCCGGTTTCAGACCCCGACAGCACCCAAACGATATCCGAGAGGTAAACATAACTTCCTTTATTGGAAGTGGAATTCACCAGTGATCATTTTTGTAAGTAATAAGGGTATTCAAAAAACCAAGCGTTAACCCGTTTTGGGCTGGTTAAACAGCAATACCCCCTAAAGCTAAAAAATTCATGTTTTTTGTGGATTTCTCTAAACGAGTCTTGTAGATTTTCAAGAAAAAATTGTCACTCCCAGGCCTTGGTGTGACAATAGAAGCTGCATGGACAAAATACTGCGGTGAGCATTTGTTAACCCTCCACGGGCTGCTAAAAGTCAAAATTACGATAAAAAGGGATGTTTTTGGACCTCAAAAGCACCCAATAGGTACGCCACGAAGAAAAGTGCCTTCCTTTATCGAGCGCACAATCTAAACGCAAACATTTTTATAAGTAATAAGGGTATTCAAAAGTCGAAGTCTTAACCCATTTTGGACAGGCTAAAGAGAGAGACCACTTAAAATCTTAAAATTCCCATTTTCTGTGGATTTCTCTATAAACATCCTGTAGGTTTTCAAGAAAAATTTACCACTCGCAGGTCTTTGTGTGACATTATAAGTTCCATGGACAAAATATTCCGGTGAGCGTTTATTAACCCTCTACAGTCTGCCAAGCATCGTAATTTTGTTGAAATGGGCTGTTTTCAGACACGCACAGCACCCAACGTGTACCTGAGAAATATACATAATCTGCTTTGTTGGAAGTGGAATTCACCGAGGGCTATTTTTGTAAGTAATACGGGTATTCAAAAAACCAAGCGTTAACCCCTTTTGTGGTTGTTAATAGTGATACCCATCAAAGGCTTAAAAATTTATGTTTTCCCTGGATTTCTTTACAAACATTTGGTAGCGTTTTCAAGAGAAAATGGCCATTGATAGGTCATGGTGTCACATTACCAGTTGATTGGATAAATTATTCCGGTAAGCATTTGTTAACCCTCCATGGGCTGCTAAATGTGAAAATTTTGAAAAAAATAGTCTGTTTTTGAACAACAACAACAACAACATCAAAAGGGAATGCAACAGAGAAACGTACCTTCTTTTACCAGACGCAAAACTGACAGGGAAACATTTTTGTAAGTAGTAAATGTATTCACAAATCGAGGTCTTAACCCATTTCTGACTGGTTAAGGAGATATACCCCTTAAAAGCCTAATATTCCAGTTTTCTGTGGATTTCTCAAAAAAAAATTTCAAGAACAATTGACCATTCGCAGGTCTTCGAGTGACATTACAAGCATGAACAAAATGTTTCGGTAAACATTTGTTAACCCTCCAGAGGCTGCCAAGCATAGACATTTGGAGAAAATGGGCTGTTCTTGGTCAACCATAACACCAAATGTGTACATACGAGATAAACATAGTCTCCTTAATTGGAAGTGGAATTCACCGTCGATCATTTTTTGTAATGAAGGTATTCACAGAACCAAGCATTAACACTTTAGAGCTGGTTACAGAGAGATACCCCTCAAAAGGTTAAAAATTTGTGTTATCTGAGGATTTCTTTAAAAACATCCTGTAGATTTTCAAGAAAAATTGGCCATTCTCAGATCTTAGTGTGAAATACAAGTTGCATGTACAAAATATTCCAGTAAGCATTTGTTAACCCTATGCTGGTCCCCAAACATCAAAATGTTGAAAAAGTGGGCTGTGTTTGCATACCCGCAGCACCCAAAGTTAAGAGGAGAAATCAACATAAGTGGATGTAGAATTCACTGAGAATTATTTTATAAGTAATAAGCGTATTAAAAAAACAACCCTCAACCCGTTTTGGGCTGGATAAACATTTATACCCATCAACAGCTTAAAATTCATGTTCTCCCTGGATTTCTCTGAAAACATCTCGTAGATTTTTATGTAAAAATGGCCATTCACAGTTTTTGGTGTGAAATTACAAGTTGCATGAATAAATATTCCTGTTAGCACTTGTTAGCCTTTAACAAGCTGCCAGACATCAATATTTTGGATACATTTGAGATAAAACAGACCATTTTCAAATAGATACAGCACTCATGGGCATGTGTCAAACAAACATAACTCCTTTTGTCGGGAATTAACTTGTTGGACGACGATATTGATATTAACCCTCTCCAACGTTAATGATGGTTTTTACCTAAACTATATTTTGTATCAAACTGAGTCATTTGAGACTTCTATACTCGCCTTTTTCATGACATCAATGAAGGAACTTCAGTGAGACAGTCAAAAGCAATTCATCATACACTGTGGGGTCGTGGGGTCATGACAAATCATGGAATCTCATCGGGAAAAGCCATGATTCTCCAGAATCATGAAGTCTAGTTGCAACTACGTTTGCATTAGAGCCAAACTTTACATAAAATAATTTCTAGGGAATCAAATTGTGTGTTCATTCCCAGCGACGTCTTATGTAACATTTGGAAGTTTACATTTTCACAGAGCGGACTGATTCATTTATCTATTGGTGCTTATGGTCACATACTTCTGTATAATGGTTAATCGTAACTGCAACATGAAGATAAAACCAACTCCCGCCCCAATTGTTTATATCCATATTGTCCATTTTAGAGTACTTCCATCCCAGGCATTAGTGACCAGGTCCTATTTTACCAGCGAAACAGAACTTGTTTACAGTAAACAAGCACTGATTCACTTCCCGGCGCCACCACGGGGAAGTAGACTGATCATACTGTTGTTGAAATTTATATACCAGTATATATTCCATGAGTTGTCTGTTTGGGATAATTATGTTCTGTTTACTTATCGCCAAGTAGACCGTTATTAGTGTTTTATACAATTTGGGTTTATGTTACCGCCTGAGAAACATGTACATTCTTGCTTTACTTTTTGAACGAATGCATGGCTACTTTATCTCGTTCTCCAAAGGCAACAGCAGACGACACATCGCCCCTGAGTTCCAATGTGTTCTATGTGCCCATCGGCACAGAAAACACATTGGAACTCAGGGGGCGACATGTTATCCAACTGGATTTTCTTTCACTTTGTCAACCCAAAACAAAGCTTTTACCATTATTGGAACCAGCTCAACTAGCTCGATGTAACGAGATAGCATACACTATATTTTCAAGTAAAGAATGACAAATAATAAAATTTGAATCGCAATGTTTGTGAGTTGTGTTGACAGGTTTTTATTGTTAGTGGGTAAAGGCTTAATATAATCACCATACAAATCAGTGTAATATAATCACCATACAAATCAATGTAATATAATCATCTTGCAAATTAGTGTAATGCAATCATCTTACAAATCAGTGTAAGACAATCATCTTACCAATCAGCATAATATGAACACCTTACAAATCAGTGTAATATAATCATCTTACAAATCATAGTAATAAAATCATTTAATAAATCAAGGAAATATAATCATCTTTCAAATCAGTGTAATTTTATCATCTAACATATTAGTGTAATATAATCATCAAACAAATCAGTGTAATATGATCACATTCTCAACCAGTGTAATAAAGTCATCTAAGAAATCAGTGTAATAAAATCATCTCACAATTCAGTGTAGTATAAGCACCTTACAAATCAGTGTAATATAATCATCTTAACAATCAGTATAATATAATCATCTTACAAATCACTTGAATAAAATCCTCTAACGAACCCGTGTCATCTTAAAAAACACTGTCAAACAATCATGTAACAAATCAGTGTAATATAACCATCTTACAAATCAGTGTAATATAATGACCTAATCCGTCAACGAAATATAATCATACTACCAATCAATGTAATATAATCATCTTACCAACTGGCTTAATATAATCATCTTACCAACCAGTGTATTGTAATCATCTTACTAATCTGCGTAATATAATCATGTTACAAATCAGTGTAATGTAATCACATTAACAATCAGTGTAATATGAACATCTTACCAATCAGTGTAATATGATCAGTATACAAATCATAGAAATAAAATCATCTAACAAATCAGTGAAATATAATCATCTTTCCAATCAGTGTAATATAATCACCTTACGAATCAATGTAATATAATCACCCAACAAATCAGTGTAATATCGTCATATTACAAATCAGTGTAATATAATCACCCTATCAATCATCTTACAAAACAGTGTAGAATAATCACCTTATCAATCATTGTAATATAATCATCTTATCAATCAATGTAATACAATCATCTTACAAATCACTGTAATACAATCATAAAACATTGGTGTAATATAATCATCTTACAAATCAGTGTAATATAATCATCTTATCAATCAGTGTGATATTATCATCCTACAAATCATAGTAAGAAAGTCATCTAACAAATTAGTGAAATATAATCATCTTACAAATTAGTGTATTTATAATCATCTTACAAATCAGTTTAATATGATCATCTTACAAATCACAGTAATAAAATCATCTAACAAATCAGTGAAATATAATCGTTTTACAAATGTGTGTAATTTTATCATCTAACACATCAGTGTAATATAAGCATCTTATAAATCAGTGTAATATGATCACCTCCTCAATCATAGTAATAAAATCATCTAACATATCAGTGTAATATTATCATCTTACAAATCAATGTAATATACTCACCCTACAAAGTAGTGTAATATAATAATCTTACAAATCAGTTTAATATATTCTTACCAATCAGTGTAATATAAGCAACATATCAAGCAGTGTAGTATAAGCATCTTATAAATCAGTATAATATAATCATCTTATAAATCATTGGAATAAAATCATCTAACAAATCCATGTAATATAATCATCTTACCAATCAACGTAATATAATTACCTTACAAATCAAAGTGATATTATCATCTTACAAATCACTGTAATACAATCATATAACATCGGTGTAATATAATCATCTTACAAAACGGTGTAATATAATGACCTAACTGATCAATGAAATATAATCATACTACCAATCAATTTAATATAATCATTTTACCAATCGGTTTAATATAATCACGTTACAAATCAGTGTAATATAATCACCTTAACAATCAGAGTAATATGAGCATCTTACCAATCAGTGCAATATAATTATCTTACCATCAGGGTAATACAATCACCTTGTCAATCAGTGTAATATAATCACCTGACCAATCAGTGTAATATAATCACTTTACTAATCAATGTAATATAATCATCTTACAAATTAGTGTAATATAATCATCTCCCCAATCCATTCTAATAGCAACTGAACAACTATACCCATCTTACCAATCAGTGCTATTAACAAATGAACAACCTTTATCACAAAACTGCCATAGGACAAAACCTGGTTTGCCAATATTCATTGTCACAGGACTAAAACTGATTTGCCAGTACTCACTGTCATAGTAGTAAAGCTGGTTTGTCAGTATTCACTGTTGCAGGACTAAAGCTGGTTTGCTAGTCTTCACCGTGATAAGACTAAACTGGTTTGCCTGTACCCTCTGGCATTGGACTAAAACTTTTTTGTCACTATTCACTGCCATATGACTAAAACTGTTTTACCAGTATTTACTAAAACTGGTTTGTCAACATTCTCTGTCATATGGCTAAAGCTGGTTGCCAGTATTCACTGTCATATGACTAAAGCTGATTTGCTAGAATTCACTGTAATAGGACGAAAGCTGATTTTCCAGTATTCACTGTCATAGGATTAAAAGTTGTTTGCCAATATTCACTGTCATAGGACTAAAGGTTGTTTGCCAGTATTCACTGCCATAGTACTAAAGCTGATTTGCCAATGTTAACTGTCATAGGATTGAAGCAGGATTACCAGTGTTCACTGCCATAGGAGTAAAGCTGATTTGTCAACATTTACTGTCATTGGACTAAAGCTGGTTTGCCAGTATTTACCCTCACATGACTAAAGATGGATTATAGTAAAGAATAACCGTTATCACAATACGGTATTCACTGTCACAGGACTAAAGTTGGATTGCCAGTATTCACTGCCATGGGTCTAAAACTTCCAGTATTCACTGCCAAAGGATTAAAGCTGGTTTTCAAGTATTCACTGTCACAGAACTGAAGCTGGTTTGCCGGTATTCACTCTCACAGGACTAAAGCTGGTTTGACAGTAAAGAACAACCGTTACCACAAAATTCACTGTCATGGGGCTAAAGTTGGTTTGCGAGTATTCACTGTTGTGAGACCTGATGGATTGCCAGTATTAACTGTTGCGAGACCTGATGGATTGCCAGTATTAACTGTTGTGAGACCTGATGGTTTGCCAGTATTCACTGTTGCGAGGCCTGATGGATTGCCAGTATTAACTGTTGCGAGACCTGATGGATTGCCAGTATTAACTGTTGAGAGACCTGATGGATTGCCAGTATTCACTGTTGCGAGACCTGATGGATTGCCAGTATTCACTGTTGCGAGACCTGATGGATTGCCAGTATTCACTGTTGCGAGACCTGATGGATTGCCAGTATTCACTGTTGAGAGACCTGATGGATTGCCAGTATTCACTGTTGCGAGACCTGATGGATTGCCAGTATTCACTGCTGCGAGACCTGATGGATTGCCAGTATTAACTGTTGCGAGACCTGATGGATTGCCAGTATTCACTGTTGTGAGACCTGATGGATTGCCAGTATTAACTGTTGCGAGACCTGATGGATTGCCAGTATTAACTGTTGCGAGACCTGATGGTTTGCCAGTATTCACTGTTGCGAGGCCTGATGGATTGCCAGTATTAACTGTTGCGAGACCTGATGGATTGCCAGTATTAACTGTTGAGAGACCTGATGGATTGCCAGTATTCACTGTTGCGAGACCTGATGGATTGCCAGTATTCACTGCTGCGAGACCTGATGGATTGCCAGTATTAACTGTTGCGAGACCTGATGGATTGCCAGTATTCACTGTTGCGAGACCTGATGGATTGCCAGTATTAACTGTTGCGAGACCTGATGGATTGCCAGTATTAACTGTTGCGAGACCTGATGGATTGCCAGTATTAACTGTTGCGAGACCTGATGGATTGCCAGTATTAACTGTTGCGAGACCTGATGGATTGCCAGTATTAACTGTTGCGAGACCTGATGGATTGCCAGTATTAACTGTTGCGAGACCTGATGGATTGCCAGTATTCACTGTTGCGAGACCTGATTGATTGCCAGTATTAACTGTTGCGAGACCTGATGGATTGCCAGTATTCACTGTTGCGAGACCTGATGGATTGCCAGTATTAACTGTTGCGAGACCTGATGGATTGCCAGTATTAACTGTTGCGAGACCTGATGGATTGCGAGTATTAACTGTTACGAGACCTGATGGATTGCCAGTATTAACTGTTGCGAGACCTGATGGATTGCCAGTATTAACTGTTGCGAGACCTGATTGATTGCCAGTATTAACTGTTGCGAGACCTGATGGATTGCCAGTATTAACTGTTGCGAGACCTGATGGATTGCCAGTATTCACTGTTGCGAGACCTGATGGATTGCCAGTATTAACTGTTGCGAGACCTGATGGATTGCCAGTATTAACTGTTGCGAGACCTGATGGATTGCCAGTATCAACTGTTGCGAGACCTGATGGATTGCCAGTATTAACTGTTGCGAGACCTGATGGATTGCCAGTATTAACTGTTGCGAGACCTGATGGATTGCCAGTATTAACTGTAAAGGACTAAAGCAGGTTTTCCAGTAAAGAACAACCGCTACCACAAAATTCACCATGATAACTCTAAAGCTGCTTTGCCAGTATTCACGGGATTAAAGCTGCTTCGCCGGTGTTCTTTGTCATAGGATTAATTCTAGTGTGCCAGTATTCACTGTCGAAGGACTAAAGCTGGTTTGCAAGTAGTATTCACTGCCACAGAACTAAAGCTGGTTTGCCAGTATACCCTCACAGGACTAAAGCAGGTTTGCCAGTAATGAACAACCATTACCAGAAAATTCACTGTCACAAGACAAAAGCTGTTTTGTCAGTATTCATTGTCATAGGACTAAAACTGGTTTGCCAGTATTCACTGTCACAGGACTAAAACTGGTCTGCCAGTATTCACTGCCATATGACTAAAACTGGCTTAGCAGTATTCACTATCATAGGACTAAAGCTGATTTGCCAGAATTCACTGTCATAGGCCTAAAACTGGTTTGTCTGTATTCACTATCATAGGTTGAAAGCTGAGTTACCAGTGTTCACTGTCAAAGGACTAAAGCTGGTTTGCCAGTATTAACTGTCAAATGACTAAAGCTGGTTTCCAGTATTCACTGTGACAGGACTAGAGCTGGTTCGCCAGTATTTACTGTGACATGACTAGAACTGCTTTGCCAGTATTCACTATGACAAGACTAGAGCTGGTTTACCAGTATTCACTGTCACAGGACTAAAATTGGTTTACCAGTATTCAGTATAGTGGGACTAAAGCTGATTTGCCTGTATTTACTGTCATAGGCCTAAAGCTGGGTTGTCTGTATTCACTATCATAGGTCGAAAGCTGGTTTGCCAGTATTCACTGTCAAGGGACTAAAGCTGGTTTGCCAGTATTAACTGTCAAAGGACTAAAGCTGGCTCGCCAGTATTCACTGTGACAAGACTAAAGCTGGTTTGCCTGTATTAACTGTCAAAGGACTAAAACTGGTTTGCCAGTATTAACTGTCAAAGGACTAAAGCTGGTTCGCCAGTATTCACTGTGACAAGACTAAAGCTGGTTTGCCTGTATTAACTGTCAAAGGACTAAAACTGGTTTGCCAGTATTTACTGTGACAGGACTAGAGATGGTTGGCCAGTATTTACTGTGACAGGACTAGAGGTGGTTCGCCAGTATTCTCCGTGACAGGACTAGAGCTGGTTTGCCAGTACTAACTGCCATTGGACTACTGCTGGTTTGCCAGTATTCACTGTCATAGGACTAAAACTGTTTTTTCAGTATTCTCTGTCAGAGGACTGAAGGTTGATTGCCAGTATTCACTGTGACAGAACTAGAGCTGGTTTGCCAGTATTAACTGCCATTGGACTACTGCTGGTTTGCCAATATTCACTGTCATAGGACTAAAACTGTTTTTTCAGTATTCACTGCCAGAGGACTGAAGGTTGTTTGCCAGTATTCAATGTCATAGGACTACTGCTGGTTTGCCAGTATTCACTGTCATTGGACTACTGCTGATTTGCCAGTATTCACTGTCAAAGGACTAAAGCTGGTTTGCTAGAATTCACGGCCGTGGGACTAAAGCTGGTTTACCAGTATTCACTGTCGTAGGACTATAACTGGTTTTCCAGTATTTACCGTCATAGGACTACTGCTGGTTTTCCACTATTCACTGTCATAGGACTAAAGGTTGTTTACCAGTATTCAATGTCATAGGACTAAAGCTGGTTTTCCAGTATTTACTGTCCCAGGACTAAAGCTTATTTTCCAGTAATGAACAACCTTTACACCAAAATTCACTGTCTTAAGACTAAAGCTGTTTTGCCAGTATTCACTGTCAAAGGACTAAACCTGGTTGGACAGTGTTCACTATCATAGCACTAAAGCTGGTTTGACAGTATTTTCCCACGTTTTAGCGGTATCTTTTTATTGTGTAGCATACATAACAACATACGAAAGTAAGTGTGAAGTAACTGTAACAATCTCAAAAACAACATTCAAATGGCCAAAACGGGGAATGGAGAAGGGAGGGAGCGAGGATCTTGTTTCCCATCACCGATTCACCCTTGTCTACACTGTGAAGCCATAGTTAATAATGGGTTTGCTGCAAAAACGTCATTAGATTTGAATTTTGCGAAAACACGACCCGGTGCCGAAACGGTTAAAAACATTCATTTCCATCAAAGTTATAACATGGTGATTATCGTTATATTTGGTATCAAACTGATAGCTGCTGCTCTACGAATTGTTGTCATTTTACACAAAACAGCTTACTGTTCTATTAATAAACTTGTCTGAACATCGATCAGAACTATTCAGGGAAAATCTGTGTTACAAATAATGATTTTTCCGGACAAACTCGGAAATTATTAGCATGTATGTATCCATTTCTTGTGGACAAAAGCTTGCACATTATCAATATATAAACAAAGTCAGACAGTTGCTTCCACTCAAGCTGTTCAAGCAAACACCACAGAGAAGTGAAGAGAAAGTTGCTCTACTGTGATCCACTGCGATACCAGCTCAAAATTCGATGGGTGTGTTTATGGTTGGTAGCTAATCACAGAAACGAACATTTCGTTCAGCTTGGAGTTCGGACAAAAACTCTCCAAAGCAAAAAAAAAACGTCAAATAAGAAAAAGAAAAAAGGAAAAGAAAACACAAACACACACTTAAAGATGACAAATGTTCTACAATCTGTTTTAGTATTAAATTATTGTTACTCAGTCTTTTTAACCTTTACCCAATGCAGACGATTTCAAAATTTATTATTTTAAATATCATTTTTTAAATTTTTTCAAAAAATGTCAACAAAACCATATCATGTGACTCCTCTTCGGAACGAGCTCGACGAGCTCGTTCCAAAGAGGGGGTCACATTATATAGTTTTGATGAAATTTTTCGAAAAATAATATTTTTTCAGCTGCTGAATTTGCATATTACGCGGGCGGATGCGGGCGATTCGTTAGGTAAAGGGTTAAAAGACATTTTTATATGTACATGTTAAATTTTTTGGTTTTTTTTATTCCACATTTTTTAAAAATTATTTATTTATTTTATGTAATTATTTATTTATTAAATTCTTCTCTTATTCTTCTCCAAATTCAACTCGTGAGTAGTAGTCTTCGTATGTTTGAGGTAAAGGTTGGATGATCTCATGGATGATCTCATGTGACGTCATAGTCGCGTGACGTATTGGCGCCATGTTGTGTTGTCATGGTAACCCGCGTGAGCGGCCATGTTGTGACGTCATCTCCATAGTGATACGTGGTGTGAGTGCGCATGCGCAGCGCGTGTTGTTAGGGTGATACGTGTTTCCGTCGTCCATTTTGTATACTGGAGGTCGCCATCTTGGTTTCTATGGTAGCACGTGATTGCTATGTTACCAATGGCTTCTAACAAGACAGGGGTATGTTCGGGGGGTGTGTTCCTTTGTAGAAGAGTAAATCTGATTACCACAAACAACCCGACAATCCCTCCAAATCACCAAAATCCACCTAAAATCACCGAAATTGACTTTATTTTAACCATTTTATCGGCTTAGCGGTAGTGCTATAGTACTAAGGGGGTACAAGGGGGTGCATTCGATTGAACAGGAGTAATGTTCTGGCTTAGAATTCTCCCAGATTCCTTTTTTGATCCTTATCCCATGACGTTTTTCCCCTATTAAGAATAGCACGTAGTGCTATAGGACAAATTTACCCAGAATTCTGTGCTTCTATCTATTTATGCAATAGTTTTCGTCTATCTGGTCCTGTTTCTTTGTTCTAGAGTATACACCAGTAGCGTAGAAGAGCCTATTAACTGGAACAGCTTACCTTATTATTACTATATTTAGCAGTTTCTGGTCTATTCTTATTAGTTCTGACCCTATTCCAAGTACTCTTGTTGTTTCATTTATATAACCAGACCAGCCGCAAGTCACTCTACACCTTTGGGTTTAAAGCGAACTTCTGACAACATATCACCTATTGACTCAAGAGCTCCCAAGAAAATGAATGACCTGTCAAGCTCAAAATCAATAACTAAACTACATACTGACACAGATACTACAGGAGGTGAAGTGAGTGGTGCTCAAGCTGCAGTCTCAGATTTAAGCAGGGAATCTAGGGGGCCTATTATAGACATGTCTGATGCCATTCTCTCAACTATCTGCCAAAAACCCTTCCTGGAGAAACTGACTTCTCAACTCGCAGAAGTGACTACGTCAAACGACAAAATGGACGCTCTTTATGATCTTTTCAAAATGGAATTAAAGGCACAAATGGAAGAGTTATCTCAAACGACAATCCCAAACGCTGTTCAAATGGGGCTAGAGACATTCATGAGCAAACACATCGCTCCACTTAAGCAAGAGATTAAGGACCTGAAAATTGAGAACGCCGAGCTGAGAGAAAAAATCCTAAAAGTTGATGAAAAACTCGAAGCACGATTGGAAGAACAAGAACAATACAGTAGAAGAAATTGTCTAGTTTTCCGCAATATTCCAGTCGCCACGACCAATCTTAAGGAAATTAACCAGACCACAGACACAAAAGTTCTGGAGATTTGTAATGACAAACTCGGTGTGCCACTTACAGAGAGAGACATCAGTAGGAGCCACGTTATTGGGAAAGTGAAAGCCATTCAAAATAGCTCCAAGAAGATCTGTAATGTAATCTGCAGATTCACAACATACAGACAACGACACGCTGTATTTTCATCGAAAAGGGCTCTAAAAAATAACACTGACAATATCTTCATTACTGAATCATTAACAACCTGGAGATCATCAATAGTTGGGCAACTCTCGGAACTGAAAAAGAACCGGACAATTAGTTCATTCTGGACCAGCGATGGACGTATATTCGTTATAACAACTGCCAGTGACAAGCCCTTGCTCATCAAATCAGAGGCTGATGTACGCAGACTTTCCTCATAGGACTGCTCTACAGGTATAATAGCACTAGAAGATCAGGCACAGTTTTTTTCCACTTAGGATTTATTCTTTCATTGCTCATTAAATCAGAGGCTGATGTACGCAGACTTTCCTCCTCATAGAACTGTTCTACATGTATAATAGAACAAGAATAACAGACACAGGTTTTCCCACTTACGATTTATTCTTTCATTCACTCACAGACTCCCCTCACAGGACATTTCCCACAGGTATAATTCATTCATCCATTTAGGAGTTTAGGACT
This sequence comes from Pictodentalium vernedei, assembly GCA_031216915.1. Lineage (NCBI taxonomy): Eukaryota > Metazoa > Mollusca > Scaphopoda > Dentaliida > Dentaliidae > Pictodentalium > Pictodentalium vernedei. The sequence goes on along the minus strand of CM062291.1, from coordinate 8,564,299 downwards.
TATTCCTTCACTGCTCTTCAAGTCGGAGGCTGATGTATGCAGATTTTCCTCATAGGACTGTTCTACATGTGGAATGGAACTAGAATGACAGATACAGTTTTTCCATTTAGGAATTATTCTTTCATTCACTCACAGACTTTCCTCACAGGACATTTCTCATAGGTATAATTAATCCATCCATCCATCCACATCCATCCATCCATCCATCCATCCATCCATCCATCTATCCATCCACGAGTGGGTGGGTGTATGCCTGGGTGGGTGGATGTATGATGTATGCATATTCGTCTTCTCGTTCACTTAGTCTTATTTGCATACTCGTCCATTCAATTTGCTATTTCGTTACACCTGGTGCTTAAACGGAATTTACAACCAGAAAGACATGTTCTACCTGGTCACAGTTTCTACACACTCACTAATTCCCTCCATAGTGTGATAAATTCACCAATAACAATCACTAGTTATGAACATTTCTGTTAACCGGACTAAATAAATGTATACCACTCTCAGTCAAAATCCCCCAACAGTCTTCATGTGAGTCAAACAGGGAAAGAAATATTTTTCTAAAAGCCCCACCCCGCTGCCTTATAACTGCTATGGTGAAGTGCCAGACAATTCTCATTGTCAAAATTCATCAGTCAAATCGCGATAAGTTGTTTATTAATGTGTTAGGGAAACTGACACAAATTACAAAAAGCTGTTTATTTACATCCTCAACCACAGGGACAGGAGGGTCAGTTAAACAAAAAAAGAAATATTATTCTCAAAATATATAAGGAACAGAGATAGCTGTCAAGTTTCAGCCACTGTTTTACCGAAACATCGGTTTTCTTTCGTGGTTTCGTGATGGATTTTCGAATATAGTGCTCAAATTAACTGAGTTCTGTATTCGGGAATCTGGTACGAAACTACGAAGGGTAGTTTATTAATGTGTTCGGGAACCTGACATAAAATTGCAAAAAACTATTTATTCCCATCCCCAATCGCATTGACAGAAGTGTTAGATTTTTTAAGTGTTGTTTGATCAACACATGTTTCCTGCTTTGTTGTATATTTTTGCCAAATGACCCCCCGCCCCCCCCACCCCTACAGTCTACATAGGTCACAGGGAAAGAAATATTTTTCTAAAAGCCTCCCCTGCCTTATAACTGTTATGGTGAAGTGCCAGACTATACTCATTAGAATTAACACCCAACATACCATTTAACAATGCCATTGTAGTTTAAAGGAGTATATTTGTGATGGATTGTCGAATATAGTACTCAAAATAACTGAGTTCTGTGTTCGGGAATCTGGTACGAAACTACGAAGGGTAGTTTGTTTATTAATGTGTTCGGGAACCTGACACAAAATTGCAAAAACTATTTATTCCCATCCCCAATCGCATTGACAGAAGTGTTAGATTTTTTAAGTGTTGTTTGATCAACACATGTTTTCTGCTTTGTTGTATATTTTTGCCAAATGACCCCCCCCCCCCCCCCCCCACTCCCTACAGTCTTCATGTCAGTCAAACAGGGAAAAAAATATTTTTCTAAAAGCCTCCCCTGCCTTATAACTGTTATGGTGAAGTGCCAGACTATACTCATTAGAATTAACACCCAACATACCATTTAATAATGCCATTGTAGTTTAAAGGAGTATATTTGTATTGAATTCGTATTTTCATGCAGGACATTTGAAAACGGTGGTCGCGAGAGCCGTGTTGGAATGTCTAAAATGAGAACTCGAATAAAAAGTCGTTCGGTTAATTTGTGCAACGAAACTTCTTCAACCGTTCATTAATTTATTGTAAATTAAAGGTATGAGTTCATCAGAGAATATCAGTAGCCAAACCCGGCACCGCGAACCAAAATTCTCTTATTCATCAATTCAAGCGCTACTTATCCACTTACACATTCACTCATTCTCATGATCAGTCACTAGAAGGAGTGAATTGGGAAGTTGATTCTTAAATTACCAAATTTCATTAATTTATTGTTGCACCGCGAACCAAAATTCTCTTATTCATCCGCTACTTATCCACTCACATATTCACTCATTCTCCTATTCAGTTACTAGAAGGAGTGAAGTGGGAAGTTGATTCTTAAATTCACCTTATCAAATTCGCAAAATATTCCACAGCCCTCATAGGACTGTTCTACATGTGAAATAGAACTAGAATAACAGATACAGTTTTTTCCATTTAGGATTTATTCTTTCATTCACTCATAGACTTTCCTCACTTGACATTTCTCACAGGTATAATCCATCCATCCATCCATCCATCCATCCATCCATCCATCCATCCATCCATCCATCCATCCATCCATCCATCTCCATCCATCCATCCATCCATCCATCCATCCATCCATCCATCCATCCATCCATCCATCCATCCATCCACGAGTGGGTGGGTGTGTGGGTGGGTGAGTGGGTGGATATCTGGGTTGGCGGGTGGGTGGGTCGGTGGGTGCATGAATGCATGCATATTTGTCTTCTCGTTAGGATTTATTCTCTCATTCACTCACATACATGCACATACATACATGGGTGGGTGTGTGGGTGGGTGGGTGCATGGGTGGGTGCATGGGTGGGTGCATGAATGCATGCATATTTGTCTTCTCGTTAGGATTTATTTTCTCATTCACTCACATATATGTACTTTCCTCATCCATCCATCCATCCATCCATCCATCCATCCATCCATCCATCCATCCATCCATCCATCCATCCATCCATCCATCCATCCATCCATCCATCCATCCATCCATCCATCCACGAGTGGGTGGGTGGGTGAGTGAGTGGATGCCTGGGTGAAATACATGTGGTAATCAGAGACTCTCATTAGTCACGGTTTCTGGTAATTCCGTTTAAATTCTAAACTCGTCTGCTGAAGTGCCATTCATTAACGGAACAGAATGATTTGTCGCAGTCCAAACTCCACTAAGTTAATAACTATTGTTATGAGTTGTTGTGTATCACATATTATTACTACTGATATAACACAATTATGTTTGACCAGAAGGATTCCTGATGTTTACCAACCAAACATTCTACAACCCATTTTTTGGATAACTCCAAGTTTCTATTCACCAATCCACTAATCGCATTTTTCACTGGCGTAATAATCCATTGGTCTAACCCCCCCCCCCCCGCCCCCATCGTCAGTACTGCACCACTGTAGTCCAAACTTGATCTACCCCCCCGCCCCCATCGTCAGTACTGCACCACTGTAGTCCAACCCCCCCGCCCCCATCGTCAGTACTGCACCACTGTAGTCCAACCCCCCCCGCCCCCATCGTCAGTACTGCACCACTGTAGTCCAACCCCCCCCGCCCCCATCGTCAGTACTGCACCACTGTAGTCCAACCCCCCCGCCCCATCGTCAGTACTGCACCACTGTAGTCCAAACCCCCCCCCCCCCCCCATCGTCAGTACTGCACCACTGTAGTCCAAACCCCCCCGCCCCCATCGTCAGTACTGCACCACTGTAGTCCAAACTTTGCCCAAACTTACAACTATTGATGTGGTGTGAATTGCTGTCAATCAATCATTAGTGCTTCCAATGAAAAAAGACCCACTTAACAAGGCATCAGAGAGTACAAAAGAATTCGTTATTTGTACCCAGTGTACATCGCGTACGAACACATTTATCTCGAGTCTCAATGCATGATTTTTAAATACGGTACTAGTAAAAACCGTTATAGAATATGCGAAAACTCAATAAATAAATAAAAGTTGTTCACAAATTTCCCCATCGGAATTTGTTCATTTGCGAAAAAATTTATTAAGTTATATGTACTTGTTAATAAGAGACTTTCAGCGAGATTACATACTTTGTTTTCTCCAGTAATGTATCAATCATTCACCGACTTGGCACCTAACGACCCGTGTTCTGCCACTCATCCATTCACCTGGTCAGGGTGAATTGTAAGGCTTCCATTTAAAGTCTAGTTTGTTCCTCCTATCCTCACATTATCCACTAAGTTCTCCAGTTAAGCTTCATACCCATCCAAGATACCAAATGACGTGATGCTGAATTCAGCAAATTTATGTACATATTTTAGTGTTTTTACCAAATTTGTACAGAATTATTGTGTTCCCAATCTGACACCAAATCATATGCTTAAACCGAAACAGACTGTGACTACAAAAATAAAAACATTTTCGTCTACCAATTCAACCCTCATTAAACATTGCCACAGTGTCCGGATGTTGAACTCCTACTGTATTCACCTTGGATTAATTCTTGAATTAAAACACCCAAAGAAATTACGGTATTCTTATCCAGCGGGAAGGTACGGTGACATGTCGACACATAATGGCGGGTAGCATTGCGGTCGACGAGGTGCAGATGGAAGCGGAGTACGACTTTATCCGACTTCACAATGAAAAAGTATGTTCCCTACCAGAAAATAATGAATCCCCATTCAAACACCACATAAACGATTGTAAATATTTTTCGCCTGGTGACTTTCGGTCTAAGACTAGCAATTTAGATGCCGGATTCTCACTATTTCACATCAACTGCCAAAGTCTAAAAGCTCACTGGGATTCCTTCCAACACTTGTTATGCAATTTACAAACAGAAAAAGATTCTTTCGACATAATAGGACTTACCGAAATATTCCGTATTCCTCCAGACACTTCGTTTAAACTTGAAGGTTATGCCCCTATTATAAAATGTATGAGACCCGATGATGATGATGGCCGGGGAGGAGTTGGGTTATACATTAAAGAAGGGATAACATATAAAGTCAGAAGAGACATCTCAGTCTTCATTCCTCATGTCTTCGAATCCCTATTTATAGAAATAAAAGATAAACATAACTCCAAAATTATTGGCATCATATATCGACCCAACACCCCACCTAAAGCCGACATCAACCTCTTCTTATCAAAATTAACTGAAATAACGGATGTTTTGAATTCCGAAAATAAAAAAAGTTTGTTATGGGAGACCTGAACCTCGACCTTTTAAAGGCATCAACACACTCCAAGACAGAAGAATTTATTAATCTCATGTTTGGCCAGGGATTTTTACCTTATATTACTAAGCCGACGAGAGTTTCTAGACATTCTGCTAGTTTGATAGACCATATCTTTACAAACAATACTTCACAAACAGCACTACCGGAAATAATTTTATCGGATGTATCAGACCATTTTGGGGTTTTTTACATTGAAGTTACACCCAAAATATGTAATGCACCACTGTTCACTCTGAAACAAATTATAAACGCAGAAAGAATCGCCGAATTCAAAACTCTTCTCTCAGAGAGTGATTTTAACCCGGTAATGGAGTCGAATTGTCCCAACGAGTCATTTGAAACTTTTCTTAGCATCTATATGAAAGCCTACGATAAAGCTTTTCCGTACAAACGTGTTCGTAAGAATACGAAATTTATTAAGAAGCAGCCTTGGATGACAAGGGGGCTTATCATATCCTCTATCACTAAAGAAAAATTCTACAACAAAAAACTTAAGACCCCCAACGAACAGAACGTATTAAATTACAAAAACTATTGTAGAATCTTCAACAAGGTAAAAAAGCAGTGCAAAACCATTTATTACAGAGACATCTTAAACGAAAATAGAAACAATATGCGAAGAACATGGCAAATCTTAAATGAAGCTATAAATAAGGGAATACGCGAAAGGGGGTTGCCATCGTTTTTTATACAGGATGATACAGAAATAAAAGAAGCAAATAACACAGCAAACGAATTCAACAAATTTTTTATCAGCATTGGAAAGGCTGTAGCCGACCAGATTCAGAAACCAAACAAGACGTATTTAGACTACATGAACACTAATATCTCCAATAACTTTTATCTGTTACCCACAGATCCCACAGAAGTCAGCCGAATAGTAAATAAAATGAAGCCCAAATTGTCAAAAGACTGCGATGGTATAACTAGTAGTCTTCTTAAACAAACAATAAACGAAGTATTGGATCCCCTCACACATGTTATTAATAATTCTTTTATTAATGGAAAAGTACCTGATGGGATGAAGATTGCAAAAGTGATACCTATATTCAAAACAGGCGACGAGCATAGATTTACCAATTACAGACCTATTAGTATACTTCCCGCGTTTTCAAAAGTACTGGAAAAGCTAATGGAAACGAGACTTACAAATTTTCTAAATAGATTCAATATTTTATACCCCCACCAGTACGGATTTAGAAAACGCCATAGCACCATTCACCCAGTCCTCCAACTTCTGAAAAGCACCGCAACAGAAAACAATAAACAGGATAAAAACAGCACTTTAGCACTGTTCTTGGATTTGTCAAAGGCCTTCGACACGATAAATCACGAAATTCTATTATGTAAACTCGAAAAGTATGGTATCCGAGGCCTCGCGAATAATTGGTTCAGAAGTTACCTGTCTGACAGGCTTCAGTATGTTATGTACGAAGAACACAAATCAGATTCAGCGAAACAAAGCTGTGGAGTCCCACAGGGCTCAATTCTGGGCCCTGTACTCTTCCTTTTATATATCAACGATATTAGTAAATCAACATCACTCGATCTATTGTCGTTTGCGGATGATACCACGGTACACTGCTCCGGTTCAGACGGGAATGTCATAACTCACTATTTCAACAACGAAGTTCAAAAAATATTTGAATGGTGCTCGGCGAACCAACTGCTGTTGAATGCTAAAAAAAACACTTATATTATACTTAACCCAAATAAAGGTAAGAATAATAATTTCTGTCAAGAGATAAAAATAAATAATCAAAAGATAAGCAAAGTCGGGGGAAGTGAGACAGAAAAATCTCTAAAATTTCTTGGAATAAGCATTGATGAACACTTAACCTACAAAGCTCATATATCTAGGCTATGCTCGAAAATAGCTCACGCAAATTATAACCTCAACAAAGTAAAACATATTCTCCCACGCAAAGTCCTGAAAACATTGTACTACGCCCTGGTTCATAGTCATCTGGTGTACGGGATTTTAGCATGGGGCAATTCAAGAGCTGTTAATAAACTAGTTATCATGCAAAAGCGCTCATTAAGAATAATAAATAACAAAAAGTACAATTCCTATACAGACCCCTTATTTAAGGAAAATAAAATACTCAAAGTAGATGACTTGTTCAAATTGCATGCATTACTGTTCGCGCACGACTGGCAAAATGGCAGATTACCGGCTTCTTATAACGATACATTCAAGGTTACTGACAACGCACTCGGTAGGACAACCCGGCAATCGGGACATTTATACATAGAAAAAACACGTACACGAACCCTAGATAAACTTCATCTATACGCCATCCCGAAACTATGGAACGCTTTAGACGACACAGTTCGAAATATCAGTAACAGGGCTACATTTAAGAAAACATTGACCTCAACATTCCTTTCGTCATATTCGACGTATGTCCGTTGCGATAATCCCTACTGCCCAGACTGTACTTAGTAAATATTGATCATAGTGACACTTTAGCAAATTAAACAAATCCGCAATAGAAACATACTAGTCGTGCGATATGTCTTAATCTTGCACCCTCGTCCAATGCAACCTGCAGAGTTTTCCCCTCTAGTTGCCCCCCTAACCTCGCGTAGAGACACACACGGTTAAGAAGCTCCAAACAATACTCTTGAGGAACAAATTTGCGTTCTGAAACACGTATTTAAGCAAGTGCTTGGTCAAGTCGGTCGGCTAATCATGGGAAGTCGCATGCGGTGAACTGACCGACACCTAAATGCTGTCAGCTAGTTTACGGCATTCGCTTCCCATGGTGCGCCCACCGACATTGACCCTTCGTCCAATTATAAAGATCATGATCTTTCTAGTTGGAACGATATTATCCACTCGATTTGACTAATTGTGTCTCTTGAACTTAATGCGGAGCAATGATGGTAATTTAGCAAGCAGGTTGCTCTCTGCGGACTCTGCCTAAACAGAAACACCACCCTCCCGCTGGCTTCTTATCCTAGCCTCTCACACTTGAACGTAATTTCGACCCAAGGAACGGAAGAACCAGCATCCCTATCATAGACCGGACAAATCGCCCTATGTTTACTCATCTAGTCACAGTCTGTTCGCGAGTTCTGTTTCCTTTAGGGGTTGGCAGGTAGACAGCCAATCTGGCTATGCCACTTCCCACGGTATGCTATTTGTTACTCATGCATAATCTTTATTTTTGTTTACATCATACATATATGTATATCGTGAATAAAGAATCTGAATCTGAATCTGAATCTAACCAACCAATCAGATTGCTTGATTTCCCATAACCTGTATGCAGAGTTATCTCCCTTCTGTATAATAAAAGCAATCCCAAAGCCAATAAGCTATCGAGCAGTTACTGATAAGTCACTCGAATCCCATCGAGCAAATGAGCCAACGAGCATTTGCTCGTTCGAGTGACTCCTCGAACGACTCGACGACTCATTTCAGTATTTGAGGATACCTATGGTCCAGGTATTGTATTATTTGAGGATACCTATCGAGGATACCTTTTAGAGGATACTTATCTGAGGATACTATTACCTGTACCACAAGACATACCTATCCCAAATATCCCAAATATCCCTTATAAGCCATCGAGCAGTTACTGAAAAGTCATTGCTCGAACGACTCGAATCCCATCGAGCAAATGAGCCAACGAGCAATTGCTCGTTCGAGTGACTCCACATACGACTCGACGACTCATTTCAGTATTTGAGGATACCTATGACATGGCAACGTATCAGTTGAGGATACCTTTTGAGGATACTAGATTGAGGATACCTATGACCTGGTATTGTTGGAGGATACCTGTTGTAGAAACCTTACATCTGTGTACTTCTGTTATTCTGCCCCATATCTCACCCATTACTTCCTAGCTATACCTTCTCTCAAGCCTTCAAAATGTTAAATCACTGTATACATATAAAACATTCCGTAACTGAGATTCCTAGCCGATTCCGTAAAATATGGATTCCGTGTTTTTTCATCAACACTCGAGGATATTAAAGAAACTTTCTATATTAGTATTAACGTGTATAATACAACATAATGGTATAGTGAAGTCCTGACAAACCTTTTCAACCTGGCTCTGCGAAAGCAAGAGGTCCCCAGAGAGTGGAGGGAAAGTAAGGTGTCGTTCATACACAAAAAAGGGGGATAAGGAAGTTCTAGATAACTATAGGGGGATATCAGTTAGTAGTAACATCGGAAAAGTATTCTGTAAGGTCATATACGGTAGACTAGAGGAAGTTATTGAAGAGAAAGTTTTTTTAGGAGAAATTCAAAATGGTTTCAGGAAAGGACGAAGAGTCACTGATCACCTATTTACACTCACCCAACTGATAGAATCAACAAAGGCTGAAAAGAAAAAGATGTTTCTGGCATTTCTAGATGTGAAAAAAACGTGCGACCGAGTGTGGAGGGAAGGTATGTGGCGAAAGCTCGAGGGCATCGGACTGGGGGTGACTTTGTGGGAATCATGAAAGCACTGTATACAGATGTGCAAAGCCAACTCAGTCTAGGGAGTATCACTACAAAACGAGTCCCTATGGATATAGGCCTCAAGCAGGGGTGTATCTTTTCACCGATTTTGTTTGCATTGTATGTTAAAGATTTAGGGGATGAACTAATTCAGAGTGTGGAGGGGGTAAATGTTGGAGACAAAAAGATACCAGGCTTATTCTTTGCGGACGACATGGTGTTAATGTCTAGAACTGAACAGGGGCTAGAGAAACTGCTGGAAATTGTTGGTAGATATGGGAACACTTGGCGGCTCGAACTGAATGAAAATAAAAGCAAGGTAATACCCGTTAGACGCAAGGTAGATAGGACAAAGAGATGGAGAGTGGGGGAGTTCTCAATCCCCGAAGGGGAAAGCAAACAAATCACTGTAGGGGAAACGGGAGAGTATGAGTATCTAGGGGTAAGCATAAATATACTATACCATTATGTTGTATTATACACGTTAATACTAATATAGAAAGTTTCTTTAATATCCTCGAGTGTTGATGAAAAAACACGGAATCCATATTTTACGGAATCGGCTAGGAATCTCAATTACGGAATGTTTTATATGTATACAGTGATTTAACATTTTGAAGGCTTGAGAGAAGGTATAGCTAGGAAGTAATGGGTGAGATATGGGGCAGAATAACAGAAGTACACAGATGTAAGGTTTCTACAACAGGTATCCTCCAACAATACCAGGTCATAGGTATCCTCAATTTAGTATCCTCAAAAGGTATCCTCAGCTGATACGTAGCCATGTCATTGGTATCCTCAAATACTGAAATGAGTCGTCGAGTCGTATGTGGAGTCACTCGAACGAGCAATTGCTCGTTGGCTCATTTGCTCGATGGGATTCGAGTCGTTCGAGCAATGACTTTTCAGTAACTGCTCGATGGCTTATAAGGGATATTTGGGATAGGTATGTCTTGTGGTACAAGTAATAGTATCCTCAGATAAGTATCCTCTAAAAGATATCCTCGATAGGTATCCTCAAATAATACAATACCTGGGCCATAGGTATCCTCAAATACTGAAATGAGTCGTCGAGTCGTATGTGGAGTCACTCGAACGAGCAATTGTTCGTTGGCTCATTTGCTCGATGGGATTCGAGTCGTTCGAGCAATGACTTTTCAGTAACTGCTCGATGGCTTACAAGGGATATTTGGGATAGGTATGTCTTGTGGTACAGGTAATAGTATCCTCAGATAAGTATCCTCTAAAAGGTATCCTCGATAGGTATCCTCAAATAATACAATACCTGGGCCATAGGTATCCTCAAATACTGAAATGAGTCGTCGAGTCGTTCGAGGAGTCACTCGAACGAGCAAATGCTCGTTGGCTCATTTGCTCGATGGGATTCGAGTGACTTATCAGTAACTGCTCGATAGCTTATTGGCTTTGGGATTGTTTTTATTATACAGAAGGGAGATAACTCTGCATACAGGTTATGGGAAATCAAGCCATCTGATAGGTTGGTTATATAAATGAAACAACAAGAGTACTTGGAATAGGGTCAGAACTAACAAGAATAGACCAGAAACTGCTAAATATAGTAATAATAAAGTAAGCTGTTCCAGTTAATAGGCTCTTCTACGCTACTGGTGTATACTCTAGAACAAAGAAACAGGACCAGATAGACGAAAACTATTGCATAAATAGATAGAAGCACAGAATTCTGGGTAAATTTGTCTTATAGCACTACGTGCTATTCTTAATAGGGGAAAAACGTCATGGGATAAGGATCAAAAAAGGAATCTGGGAGAATTCTAAGCCAGATCATTACTCCTGTTCAGTCGAATGCACCCCCTTGTACCCCCTTAGTACTATAGCACTACCGCTAAGCCGATAAAATGGGGAAATAAAGTCAATTTCGGTGATTTTAGGTGGATTTTGGTGATTTGGAGGGATTGTCGGGTTGTTTGTGGTAATCAGATTTACTCTTCTACAAAGGAACACCCCCCCCCCCCCCCCGAACATACCCCTGTCTTGTTAGAAGCCATTGGTAACATAGCAATCACGTGCTACCATAGAAACCAAGATGGCGACCTTCAGTATACAAAATGGACGACGGAAACACGTATCATCCTAACAACACGCGCTTCGCATGCGCACTCACACCACGTATCACTATGGAGATGACGTCACAACATGGCCGCTCACGCGGGTTACCATGACAACACAACATGGCGCCACTACGTCACTCGACTATGACGTCACATGAGATCATCCATGAGATCATCCAACCTTTACCTCAAACATACGAAGACTACTACTCTCGTGTGAAGCTTTCCATAATTATATTTGTCATATTTGGAAAATTTAGAATATTCTCATCCTGCAACCAAAGGGGAGGCATACCTTGATGGGTGTCTGAATTGGTATGTTGGAAAGATTTCATTACCATCTAACTACAATGGGCTGGGGCGCATTGGCTCAATTGGTAGAGGTTCAGGCTGTAAGCCGAGAAGTCCTCGGTTCGAATCCCTCCTGCGGCAACCGCGTTGTGTCCTTGGGCAAGACACTTCACCCCAATTGCCCACGTGGGGGCACGGTGGCGTTGTGTACTAAGGCGTACTGCACGTTGATGTACTGTCTTCAACCAATGCTAACCCTGCTTGTGTGGAGTTGGTATGTTGGGGAGCTGACAGTTGCTCGCCGTTGCTCGGTGGTTCTCTTCGGGTAATCTGGCTTCCTCCACCCGTAAATCTATCATTAGCCATTGTGCAGAAATATGTGACCTTAAACATCAATAAATAAATATTGAGGATCTCAAACGAGTGATGTTTGGATATAAGATTTTTTGAAACGAGTTTGATGAATTTGATTCACAACGAATCTCTAGGCGAGTTGTGAATCGAGTTTCAAAAAATCTTATATCCAAACATCACGAGTTAAAGATTCTGTATATCACATGAATGTTCGGATGTTTCTTACACTTTTTATTTAATTCATTGTCGCCAATTTCTCCCAAAACAACCGACGATCAGTTCGTTGGATCAGACGCTTCACACCATGACGTCACGAATGCGCTTTACTTGCGCTGTTGTCGTAATTAGCGTCATGCGAACTACGCACAAGAATACAATGCTGCTGCTATGGGACCACGCGCCGACTGGACACTAGTTGATAATCAGGAAATAACACATGGATTGTTACGTCGAAATTAACGGCGTTTCATGTGATTTTAATAAATAACTACAATGGACTGAGTTATACAGACTAAACATGTCTAACTCTCAATGAAAAAAGAGGCATACCTCCTGATACCTCTCGAGTAAAATGAGCAGATAGCATAACTTGGTGTGTACCTAAGAAAGAATGTCATGCTGAATGGCCGTGTAAGGTTTCATTAAGATCTGGTTACTGGCGATCGAAAAGGTCTGTTTCTCATTGGAAGAAGGGACAAAAATCAAGAGAGGCATGTGTCGACTGTTTTGCTTCGATATACATCTGAAAAGTCATGCCAAACTGGACATCCGAATTAAATGTAATTTAGATCTCACTTTTATGACCTAAGTTACATCCTACAAAACCGAAAAATGTCCACAGTTCAATGGATAAAATAATATAGGTTTCTTTTGGCGCGGAATAATCTAAGAAACAGAATTCTTAGCGCCTAATATTCATCAGGAATTTTACAAAAAGTATAGGTTGTTAGACTAAAGCGTTATTATTTTAAAAAATGTTCTAATGATGTCATTGACAGTTTTTCAAATGATTTCCTGTGTATATTTAAATGGCATCTTTATACTTTCAAGGGGAGATATCGTTGTTCAAGGACAGGACATAAATGGTGCATGAAACACAGGAATACGTTTGTTTCTTAAGCCCTTTAACCAACGAATCCGCCCCCCCCCCCCCCCCCCCCCGCGTAATATGCAACTTCAGCAGTTGTAAAAATATTATTTTTCAAAACATTTCAATAAAACCATATCATTTTTTCGTTCCAACGAGGGGTCACATGATATGGTTCTGTTGAATTTTTTTTTTAAATTTGAAAAAAATGATATTTAAAATAAGAAAAATTTGATATCGTCTGTGTTGGGTAAAGGGATAAAAATACTTGGATATGGACACACACAGTTGGCTAAAATGACTACTGCAGTACCTTTCCGCGGTTTGCCGTCTGTCGACTTTAGACGTCTGTCGCGTCAAAAGTGTTAAAGGGTCATTGGCAATCTCCGGCTAAATTAGCTTTTTAGGCTTTTCCCTCTGGAAAAGACTATTGCTTTTCTACGGATTATTATTATTATTTTTTTTTTTTTGGGGGGGGGGGGGGGGGGGGGGTTTCCACACATTTTGTCCGTACGATTCAGAAGCCATTTTCGAAACGATTTTAACGAAATTTTGCACACGCATAGAGGGGCACAAAATCTAAAAATATACCGAAGCGGAATTTTCGATTTAACCCTTAATTCGTCAGAATTGGCAAAAAACTGCCAAAATTGGGCTTATCGGCGCTTTCTCGAAACACATCTTGTAGATTTTTTTTTATACATTCGTCATTGCTAGACCTGTCCGAGACACGCCCTTTGATACACACGACATATCAGGCGATGCATATGGTAACCCTCCACAGGCTGCCAAACATCGAAATTTTGATGAAATAGGCCGAATTCAGGCCCCCACTGCACCCAAACAATACACGAGAGATAAACATAACTTCCTTTATTGGGAGTGGAATTCACTGAGGATCATTGTTGTCAGTATTAAGGGTCTTCAAAAAACCAAGCGTTAACCCGTTTTGGGCTGGTTAAACAGCAATACCCCCATAAAGCTCAAAAATTCGTATTTTCCGTGGATTTCTCTAAACAAGTCTTGTAGATTTTCAAGAAAAATCTGTCACTCCCAGGCCTTGGTGTGACAATAGAAGCTGCATGGACAAAATACTGCGGTGAGCATTTGTTAACCCTCCACGGGCTGCTAAAAGTCAAAATTGTGATAAAATGTGCTGTTTTTGGACACCAACAGCACCCACTTGGTGTACCACCGAGAAAGGTTCTTTCTTTTATCAGACGCAAAATTGATGGGGAAACATTTTTGATAGTGGTAAGGGTATTCAAAAGTCGAAGTCTTAACCCATTTTGGACTGGTTAAAGAGAGATACCCCTTAAAAGCTTAAAATTCCCATTTTCTGTGGATTTCTCTAAAAGCAACTTGTAGGTCTTCAGGAAAAATTGACTATTCGCAGGTCTTTGTGTGACATTACAAGATGCATGGACAAAATATTCCGGTGATCATTTATTAACCATCTACAGGTTGCTAAGCATCGTAATTTTGTTAAAATAGGCTGTTTTCAGATGCGCACAGCACACAATGCATACCCGAGAGATAAACGTAATCTACTTTGTTGGAAGTGGAATTCACCGAGGACCAAATTTGTTGGTAATAAGGGTATTCAAAAAACCAAGCATTAACCCCTTTTGGGATGGTTAATAGCAATACCCATCAAAAGCTTAAAAAAATCATGTTTTCCCTGAATTTCTTTACAAGCGTCTCGTAGGGTTTCAAGAGAAAATAGCCGTTGATAGGTCTTAGAGTCACATTACCAGTTGCATGGATAAAATATCCAGATAAGCATTTGTTAACCCTCCATGGGCTGCTAAATGTCAAAATTTCGAAAAAAATAGTCTGTTTTTGGACACCGACAACATCAAATGGGAATGCTGCAGAGAAACATAACTTCTTTTACTAACGCAAAACTGATAGGGAAAATTTTTAGTAAGTAGTAAGGGTATTCAAAAATTAAGGTCTTAACCCTTTTTCGCCCGGTTAAGGAGATGTACCCCTTAAAAGCTTAAAATTCCCATTTTCTGTGGATTTCTCCAAAAAATCTAGTAAGTATTCAAGAGAAATTGGCCATCTGCAGGTCTTGGAGTGACATTCCAAGTTGCATGAACAAAAGATTCCGGTAAGCGTTTGTTAACCCTCCAGAGTCAGCAAATTTTGAGAAAATGGGCTGTACCTGGCCACCCATTACACCCAATGTGTACCTGCTAGATGAACATAGCCACCTTTATTGGAAGAGGGATTCACCGAGGATCATTTTTGTAAGTAATGAAGGTATTCATAAAACCAAGCATTAACCCGTTTAGAACTGCTACAGGGTGAGACCCATCAAAAGGTTAAAAATTCATGTTATCCGAGGATTTCTCTGAAAACATCAAGTAGATTTTCAAGAAAAAATGGCCATTCTCAGATCTTAGTGTGAATTACAAGTTGCATGTACAAAATATTCCAGTAAGCATTTGTTAACCCTATGCTGGTTCTCAAACATCAAAATGTTGAAAAAGTGGGCCGTGTTTGCATACCTGCAGCACCTAAAGTTAAGAGGAGAAATCAACATAAGTGGAAGTAGAATTCACTGAGAATTATTTTTATAAGTAATAAGCGTATTAAAAAAACAACCCTTAACCCGTTTTGGACTGGATAAACAATTATACCCATCAACAGCTTAAAATTCATGTTCTCCCTGGATTTCTCTGAAAACATCTCGTAGATTTTTAAGTAAAAATGGCCATTCACAGTTTTTGGTGTGAAATTACAAGTTGCATGAATAAATATTCCTGTTAGCACTTGTTAACCCTTAACAAGCTGCCAGACATCAATATTTTGGATACATTTGAGATAAAACAGACCATTTTCAAAGAGATACAGCACTCAGTGGGTATGTGTCAAAGAAACATAACTCCTTTTGTCAGTCATTACCTTGTTGGACGACGATATTGATATTAACCCTCTCCACCGTTAATGATGGTTTTTACCTAAACAATTTTTTTTTAGCAAACTGAGTCATTTGAGACTTCTATACTCACCCTTTTCATGACATCAATGAAGGAACTTCAGTGAGACAGTCAAAAGCAATTCATCATACACTGTGGGGTCATGACAAATCATGGAATCTCATCGGGAAAAGCCATGATTCTCGAGAATCATAAAGTCTAGTTTTTGTTGTTTTTTTTTGTTTTTTTTCCCCACACATTTTGTCCGTACGATTCAGAAGCCATTTTCGAACCGATTTTCACGAAATTTTGCACACGCATAGAGGAGCACAAAATCTAAAAATGTACCAAAGCGGAATTTTCGATTTAACCCTTATTTCGT
The DNA here is from genome assembly GCA_031216915.1 of Pictodentalium vernedei. Lineage (NCBI taxonomy): Eukaryota > Metazoa > Mollusca > Scaphopoda > Dentaliida > Dentaliidae > Pictodentalium > Pictodentalium vernedei. Next base: position 8,547,736 of record CM062291.1, on the reverse strand, counting down.
CAGAATTGGCAAAAAACTACCGAAATTGGGGTTTATCGGCACTTACTCGAAACACGTCTTGTAGATTTTTTTTTATACAATCGTCATTGCTAGACATGTCTGTGACACGCCCTTTGATACACACGACATATCAGGCGATGCATATGGTAATCCTCCACAGGCTGCCAAACATCGAAATTTTGATGAAATAGGCCAGTTTCAGGCCCCCCACTGCACCCAAACAATACACGAGAGATAAACATAACTTCCTTTATTGGGAGTGAAATTCACCGAGAATCATTTTTGTCAGTAATAAGGGTGTTCAGAAAACCCAGCGTTAATCCATTTTGAGCTGGTTAAACAGCAATACCCCCATAAAGCTAAAAAAATCGTGTTTTCCGTGGATTTCTCTAAATGAGTCTTGTAGATTTTCAAGAAAAATTTGTCACTCCCAGGCCTTGGTGTGACAATAGATGTTGCGTGGACAAAATACTGCGGTGAGCATTTGTTAACCCTCCACGGGCTGCTAAAAGTCAAAATTGTGATAAAATGTGCTGTTTTTGGACGCCAACAGCACCCAATGGGTACGCCACAAAGAAAAGTGCCTTCTTTTATCGAGCGCACAATCTATATGAAACCATTTTTGTAAGTAGTTAGGGTATTCAAAAGTCGAAGTCTTAACCCATTTTGGGCAGGCTAAAGAGAGAGACCCCTTAAAATCTTAAAATTCCCATTTTCTGTGGATTTCTCTAAATACATCCTGTAGGTTCTCAAGAAAAATTGACTACTCGTCTTTGTGTGACATTGTAAGTTGCATGGACAAAATATTCCGGTGAGCGTTTATTAACCCTCTACAGACTGCCAAGCATCGTAATTTTGTTGAAATGGGCTGTTTTCAGACACACACAGCAACCAACGTGTACCTGAGAAATACACATAATCTCCTTTGTTGGAAGTGGAATTCACCGAGGACCATTTTTGTAAGTAATAAGGGTATTCGAAAAACCAATCGTTAACCCCTTTTGTGGTTGTTAATAGTGATACCCATCAAAGGCTTCAAAATTTATGTTTTCCCTGGATTTCCTTACAAACATCTGGTAGCGTTTTCAAGAGAAAATGGCCATTGATAGGTCATAGTGTCACATTACCAGTTGATTGGATAAATTATTCCGGTAAGCATTTGTTAACCCTCCATGGGCTGCTAAATGTCAAAATTTTGAAAAAAATAGTCTGTTTTTGAACAACAACAACATCAAAAGGAAATGCAACAGAGAAACGTAACTTCTTTTACCGGACGCAAAACTGACAGGGAAACATTTTTGTAAGTAGTAAATGTATTCACAAATCGAGGTCTTAACCCATTTTTAACTGGTTAAGGAGATATACCCCTTGAAAGCTTAAAATTCCAGTTTTCTTGGATTTCGCAAAAAAAATTTCAAGAACAATTGACCATTTGCAGGTCTTCGAGTGACATTACAAGCATAAACAAAATGTTTCGGTAAACATTTGTTAACCCCCCAGAGGCTGCCAGGCATAGACATTTCGAGAAAATGGGCTGTGCTTGGGCAACTATAACACCAAATGTGTACCTACGAGATAAACATAGCCTCCTTCAATGGAAATGGAATTCACAGTCGATCATTTTTGTAAGTAATGAAGGTATTAACAAAACCAAGCATTAACCCTTTAGAGCTGGTTACAGAGAGATACCCCTCAAAAGGTTAAAAAATTGTGTTATCTGAGGATTTCTTTTAAAAACTTCCAGTAGATTTTCAAGAAAAAATGGCCATTCTCAGATCTTAGTGTGACATTACAAGTTGCATGTACAAAATATTCCTGTAAGCATTTGTTAACCCTATGCAGGTTCTCAAACATCAAAATGTTGATAAAATGGGCTGTGTTTGCGTACCCACAGCACCCAAAGTTGGGAGGAGAGATCAAAATAAGTGGAAATAGAATTCACTGAGAATTATTTTTGGAAGTAATAAGAGTATTCAAAAAACAACACTTAACCCGTTTTGGGCTGAAAAAACAATGATACCCATCAAAAGCTTAAAATTCATGTTCTTCCTGGATTTCTCTGAAAACATCTTGTAGATTTTAAAGAAAAAAATGGCCATTCACAGTTCTTGGAGTGACATTACAAGTTGCATGAATAAATATTCCTGTTAGCACTTGTTAACAACCCTCTACAAGCTGCCAGACATCAATATTTGGGAAACATTTGAGATAAAATGAACCATTTTTAAATTGAGACAGCACTCAGTGGGTATGTGTCAAAGAAACATAACTCCTTTTGTCGGTCATTGACTTGTTGGACGACGATATTGACATTAACCCACTCCACCGTTAATGATGGTTTTTACCTAAGCAATTTTTTATCAAACTCTGTCATTTGAGATTACTATCTTCACCTTTCTCATAACATCAATGAAGGGACTTCAGTGAGACAGTTAAAAACAATTCATCAGACACTGTGGGGTCATGAAAAATCATGGAATCTCATCGGGAAAAGCCATGATTCCCCAGAATCATAAAGTCTAGTTTGGGTCATAATTTTATTTTGCGATGGTGTGAATTTAGCACATTTAAATCTTTTCCTCTGTGCGTGAATACTACTCACCCAGCTACAATCGCAAATTGTAACACGCCATTCAATCAGCAAAGTGACTTTGTGGACAATCACACTCAATGCAGGTGAGGCAGTTGGGAATTCCATACAGCTGACAGCGTAACAAACAGTCGAAACCGACTTGTATACAGACCTGAAAGGCTACGGACATTTGTGTTCCCACATAAATGTGTGCCCACAAATTCTTCTGCATCACACTTCTTTCTACAGGACAATGTCGTTGAAATTCTAAAGTCTTTAAACTTGATTCGAAAGCGTCGAAACAGGAAAGGTGGAAGGCGAAGATGAAATACCATGAACCCAAGTGCATTAACCCTTCAAATTTGATAAGTGTTAATCTTGTTAACATCGCTCCAACTAAGTTAAACTTTTTTGAAAATTGGACTTCTGAACACACGTTCTGTCTCCAAAAAGACTGGAGATATTCTCGATCTTTTAACAGCCAGGATATGTCAGTTACCTTCATAACCGAGACATGGTTGCGCATCGATGATCTAATTACGGTGGGCGAGCTCCAGCCAAGGGGTAAAACCTTCCTGCACTAACCTAGAAAGTCCAGAAGAGGTGGGGGAGTTTGAATACTCTTCAACAGTGGATTGAAAATAAAACCCATTCCCTCTCAAGATTTTGTGACTTTCGAAAACTTCTCGGTGATTTTAACGTCAGGATCACAGTCTGTCAGACTCATCATTATCTACAGACCATAGCGTGACCATAAAAACAAGTCCACTATTAGCTGTTTCTTTTCGGAGTTTGGAGACTTCCTAGAGCATGTTCTGTCCTCACCTGGAAAATTTCTAATAGCAGGGGATTTCAATTTTTACATAGACGTCGGCGAAGACAGAGATGTACGCAAATTCAAGGACCCCCTACTCCCCATGAACTTGAGCCAGCATGCTGTTGGTGCTACACACAAAGATGGTAATACCCTTGGTCTGTTTATAACTAGAAGTGACGAGGTGGATTTAATTAGCAGCATACAGATCTGTGAACCTGCACTCTCATATCATTTTCTAGTGTCCTGCAATGTACAATTCCCACCCTCAGTAACACTCATGGAGACCATCTCCTATCGTAAATATCGCTCTGTTAACGTTGCCGACTTCTCATATGCAGTAACGTAAACGCTATCCATATCTGTACTGGAGATCTCAAGTGTGAATGGTCAGCTGGAAGTCTTGAATTCGACACCAAAACACAGATTGATAAATTTGCCCCTATTCAAAAGAGAACCATTACTATTCGTCCAAATACATCATGGTTTACGTACGAAATCAGATCGGCTGAAAAAGAGCGGCGCCGACTGGAAAACCAATGGCGCAAATCAAATCTTATGGTCCATAGAGAAATGTTCATCGCCCAGCGTAACCACGTCAATTGGTTGATATCCCATCACCCAGCGTAACCACGTCAATTGGTTGATATCCCATCACCCAGCGTAACCACGTCAATTGGTTGATATCCCATCACCCAGCGTAACCACGTCAATTGGTTGATATCCCATCACCCAGCGTAACCACGTCAATTGGTTGATATCCCATCACCCAGCGTAACCACGTCAATTGATTGATATCCCATCACCCAGCGTAACCACGTCAATTGGCTGATATCCCATCACCCAGCGTAACCACGTCAATTGGTTTATATCCCATCACCCAGCGTAACCACGTCAATTGATTGATATCCCATCACCCAGCGTAACCACGTCAATTGGATGATATCCCATCAGCCAGCGTAACCACGTCAATTGGTTGATATCCCATCACCCAGCGTAACCACGTCAATTGGTTGATATCCCATCACCCAGCATAACCACGTCAATTGGTTGATATCCCATCACCCAGCGTAACCACGTCAACTGGTTGATATCCCATCACCCAGCGTAACCACGTCAATTGGTTGATGTCCCATCACCCAGCGTAACCACGTCAATTGATTGATATCCCATCACCTAGCGTAACCACGTCAATTGGCTGATATCCCATCACCCAGCGTAACCACGTCAATTGGTTGATATTCCATCACCCAGCGTAACCACGTCAATTGGTTGATATCCCATCACCCAGCGTAACCACGTCAATTGGTTGATATCCCGCACAAAACAAACATTTGTCGAGGACAAAATCAGTGAAAGTGTAGGAAAACCTCAGGTGTTGTGGAATCTCATTGACAGCCTTCTTTATCGTAAGAATGTCTCTGCCCTTCCCGACCATGAGTCATCCAAAGATTTGGCAGAACGTTTCTCTACTTTCTTCAAAGAAAAAAAACAGAAAAGACCAGAGACACTCTGAGCTCCGATCAGTGCTCAACTTTAAAAAACGTCAACCCCCAATGAACCCAGCTTCCACGCTCAACTCCACTCCTTCGACAAGGTTGATTGCCAAACGGTCTCCAAAATAATTGCTAATTCACCCTCAAAGCACTACACGCTGGATCCGATCCCAACCTGGCTACTAAAGGCGTGCCTGTCTAGTCTGATATCATACATCACGAAAATAGATAACACCTCTCTTTTATGTGGGGTTTTCCCGATAACAACGAGACATGCTTTTGTGACGCCAATTCTCAAAAAACCTGGCTGAGATTCGGAGGTATTGAAGAACTACCGCCCGGTTTCTAACCTTTCTTTTCTATCAAAGGTTATTGAAAGGGTTGTTGCTCTCCAATTGATATCCCACTTAACATCACAGGGGCTCAGTGAATCTTACCAGTCTGTATATCGACCCTTCTGTAGTACTGAAACAGCTTTGCTACGCGTGCAATCCGATAACCTAATGTCCATGGACAAGCATTTGGTATTTTGACTTGTCATACTAGATCTAAGTGCAGCTTTTGACACCATAGATCACAATGTGCTTCTGCGCAGGCTTGAAGAGAGATGTGACATCACCGGAAACGCCCTGCAATGGTTCACCAGCTACTCAGAAAACCGTACGCAAAGTGTAAAACGACTAGAAACTTGATGACATGGGCGCTATAACCTTTAGCTCTCTACCTTTCAATTTGCACAGCCATAGAGCACTTCGTCGTGTGGATATAAGGCTTATAAAATTAATCTTAATTAATCTTTAATCTCATAATTGAAAATATGGCGCAAACAATCTGCTGATAGATATGTCCCAAACAATCCGCCCAAACTGTGTACAGTCAGGTGAATTGCAGTTGGAGGTCAACATCATACAAGAGCGTTTAATGACTGTCCAGACCTGCTTGGGAACTGACATTTTGCAGGTGACAAATGGGACACTTTTTGTATAAACTTCCCTTGTCAGAGAAATCATTTTGGAAAAATGAATAAGAGACTCACATGTTTTTTCTTTGTCAATATGTTCATCTTACATTGTGAAATACCCCTGTAACAATTTTATCGTAACCGAAAATTGAAAAAAAAATGTCCCCAAAATGAGAAAATTTTATCTGTATTGAGCCATTTTTCGAGTAATTAGATGTGGCAATCAGCTGAGAGTATATAAATAGTATAGTAAGATTTTGATTGCATGTTGTTTCCTCCGGGAACACTGAGAGCTTACAGAAAATGTATACATACCTAAATGATTTGAAATCGCAATGCGAATTTCCAGAAATCGTCCATTGAAGCACATGCCTTGATCAAGTCAGCCCATCCACAAAGTAGGCAAACAAAGATGTTAAGGTGTCTGTATATTTAGTAATGTAATGTCATTTCATTTAAAATGTTTTGGAATACCATCGAAAATAAAAATTTGAAATAAAAAAGAACATTGAACATCTTCAAATAAGTAGAAACAGTTCACGAAGTTTAGCAGTTCTATCTTGTATAGAATTTGTTGAATCAGAAGACAACGTTTTTAACGAAATATGTTAAAGATAGTCTAAATTTTGGAAGGGGGGGGGGGGGGGGGGGGCTTTTTGATCAACATTGCTAAAAAAGTCCCCCAACTGCCTACCTATGCACTGGTGAAATAATGTTTCATTTGATCTAATCTGGATGAATACCAAATACTGTAGTAGGTGTTGTAACCGTTGGTTCTCCCCACTTTGGTTGATAGATAACTTTTTCAACGCACATTCATTTATCCAATGTCCTTATTTATAACAGTAAAAGCATGGTCCTCCATTTGAACATTAGCCAGATGTTCGTTGTCTTTACAAATAAAACACTTTAGCTCTTCAGGTTTTTTTGACAAGTCATAAAGTTGTTTCATAATAGTTTTTGCTTCATACCACGTACTAGGTATCATCTCATAAGTTCACTGACAAAAAGTTTTCTTACTTTGACTGTAAGGGTTTGTAGTAACTTCTGATTGGATTACTTACTTTGACTGTAAGGGTTTGTAGTAACTACTGTTGGGATTACTAACTTTGACTGTAAGGGTTTGTAGTAACTACTGTTTGGATTACTAACTTTGACTGTAATGGTTTGTAGTAACTACTGGTTGGATTACTAACTTTGACTGTAAGGGTTTGTAGTAACTACTGTTTGGATTACCAACTTTGACTGTAATGGTTTGTAGTAACTACTGGTTGGATTACTATCTTTGACTGTAAGGGTTTGTAGTAACTACTGTTTGGATTGCTAACTTTGACTGTAATGGTTTGTAGTAACTACTGGTTGGACTACTAACTTTGACTGTAAGGGTTTGTAGTAACTACTGTTTGGATTACTTACTTTGACTGTAAGGGTTTGTAGTAACTACTGTTTGGATTACTAACTTTGACTGTAATGGTTTGTAGTAACTACTGGTTGGATTACAAACTTTAGCTGTAAGGGTTTGTAATAACTACTGTTTGGATTACTAACTTTGGACTGTAAGGGTTTGTAGTAACTACTGTTTGGATTGCAAACTTTGACTGTAAGGTTTTGTAGCAGCTACTGTTTGGATTACTAACTTTGACTCTAAGGGTTTGTAGTAACTACTGTTTGGATTACTTATACTTACTTTGATTGTAAGGGTTTGTAGTAACTACTGTTTGGATTACTTATACTCACTTTGACTGTAGGGGTTTGTAGTAACGACTGTTTGGATTACTTATACTTACTTTGACTGTAGGGGTTTGTAGTAACTACTGTTTGGATTACTTATACTTACTTTGACTGTAAGGGTTTGTAGTAACTACTGTTTGGATTACTTATACTTACTTTGACTGTAAGGATTTGTAGTAACTACTGTTTGGATAACTTATACTTACTTTCACTGTAAGGGTTTGTAGTAACTACTGTTTGGATTACTTATACTCACTTTGACTGTAGGGGTTTGTAGTAACGATTGTTTGGATTACTTATACTTACTTTGACTGTAAGGGTTTGTAGTAACTACTGTTTGGATTACTTATACTTACTTTGACTGTAAGGGTTTGTAGTAACTACTGTTTGGATTACTTATACTTACTTTGACTGTAAGGATTTGTAGTAACTACTGTTTGGATAACTTATACTTACTTTCACTGTAAGGGTTTGTAGTAACTACTGTTTGGATTACTTATACATACTTTCACTGTAAGGGTTTGTAGTAACTACTGTTTGGATTACTAACTTTGACTGTAATGGTTTGTAGTAACTACTGGTTGGATTACTAACTTTGACTGTAATGGTTTGTAGTAACTACTGGTTGGATTACTAACTTTGACTGTAAGGGTTTGTAGTAACTACTGTTTGGATTACTTATACTCACTTTGACTGTAAGGGTTTGTAGTAACTACTGTTTGGATTACTTATACATACTTTCACTGTAAGGGTTTGTAGTAACTACTGTTTGGATTACTAACTTTGACTGTAATGGTTTGTAGTAACTACTGGTTGGATTACTAACTTTGACTGTAATGGTTTGTAGTAACTACTGGTTGGATTACCAACTTTGACTGTAATGGTTTGTAGTAACTACTGGTTGGATTACTATCTTTGACTGTAAGGGTTTGTAGTAACTACTGTTTGGATTGCTAACTTTGACTGTAATGGTTTGTAGTAACTACTGGTTGGACTACTAACTTTGACTGTAAGGGTTTGTAGTAACTACTGTTTGGATTACTTACTTTGACTGTAAGGGTTTGTAGTAACTACTGTTTGGATTACTAACTTTGACTGTAATGGTTTGTAGTAACTACTGGTTGGATTACAAACTTTAGCTGTAAGGGTTTGTAATAACTACTGTTTGGATTACTAACTTTGGACTGTAAGGGTTTGTAGTAACTACTGTTTGGATTGCAAACTTTGACTGTAAGGTTTTGTAGCAGCTACTGTTTGGATTACTAACTTTGACTCTAAGGGTTTGTAGTAACTACTGTTTGGATTACTTATACTTACTTTGATTGTAAGGGTTTGTAGTAACTACTGTTTGGATTACTTATACTCACTTTGACTGTAGGGGTTTGTAGTAACGACTGTTTGGATTACTTATACTTACTTTGACTGTAAGGGTTTGTAGTAACTACTGTTTGGATTACTTATACTTACTTTGACTGTAAGGGTTTGTAGTAACTACTGTTTGGATTACTTATACTTACTTTGACTGTAAGGATTTGTAGTAACTACTGTTTGGATAACTTATACTTACTTTCACTGTAAGGGTTTGTAGTAACTACTGTTTGGATTACTTATACTCACTTTGACTGTAGGGGTTTGTAGTAACGATTGTTTGGATTACTTATACTTACTTTGACTGTAAGGGTTTGTAGTAACTACTGTTTGGATTACTTATACTTACTTTGACTGTAAGGGTTTGTAGTAACTACTGTTTGGATTACTTATACTTACTTTGACTGTAAGGATTTGTAGTAACTACTGTTTGGATAACTTATACTTACTTTCACTGTAAGGGTTTGTAGTAACTACTGTTTGGATTACTTATACATACTTTCACTGTAAGGGTTTGTAGTAACTACTGTTTGGATTACTAACTTTGACTGTAATGGTTTGTAGTAACTACTGGTTGGATTACTAACTTTGACTGTAATGGTTTGTAGTAACTACTGGTTGGATTACTAACTTTGACTGTAAGGGTTTGTAGTAACTACTGTTTGGATTACTTATACTCACTTTGACTGTAGGGGTTTGTAGTAACGACTGTTCGGATTACTTATACTTACTTTGACTGTAAGGGTTTGTAGTAACTACTGTTTGGGTTACTTATACTTACTTTGACTGTAAGGGTTTGTAATAACTACTGTTTGGATTACTTATACTTACTTTGACTGTAAGGGTTTGTAGTAACTATTGTTTGGATTACTAACTTTGACTGTAATGGTTTGTAGTAACTACTGGTTGATTACTAACTTTGTAGGGGTTTGTAGTAACTACTGTTTGGATTACTTATACTTACGTTGACTGTAAGGGTTTGTAGTAACTACTGTTTAGATTACTTACTTTGACTGTAAAGGTCTGTAGTAACTACGGTTTGGATTACTTACTTTGACTGTAATGGTTTGTAGTAACTACTGTTTGGATTACTTACTTTGACTGTAAGGGTCTGTAGTAACTACAGTTTGGATTACTTACTTTTAGTGTAAGGGTCTGTAGTAACTACGGTTTGGATTACTTACTTTGACTGTAAGGGTTTGTAGTAACTACGGTTTGGATTACTAACTTTGACTAAGGGTTTGTAGGAACTACTCTTTGGATTACTGACTTTGACAGTAAAGGTTTGTAGTAAGTACTGATTGCAGTACCAACTTTGACTGTAAGGGTTTGTAGTAACTTCTGATTGGATTACTTACTTTGACTGTAAGGGTTTGTAGTAACTACTGTTTGGATTGCTAACTTTGACTGTAAGGGTTTGTAATAACTACTGTTTGGATTACTAACTTTGACTAAGTGTTTGTACTAACTACTGTTTGGATTACTTACTTTGACCGTAAGGATTTATAGTAACTACTGATTGCATTACTAACTTTGACTGTAAGGGTTTGTAGTAACTACTGATTGCATTACTAACTTTGACTGTAAGGTTTGTAGTAAATACTGTTTGGATTGCTAACTTTGACTGAGGGGTTGTAGTAACTACTGTTTGGATTACTAACTTTGACTAAGGGTTTGTACTAACTACTGTTTTGATTGCTAATTTTGACCATAAGGGTTTATAGTAACTACTGTTTGGATTACTTACTTTGACCGTAAGGATTTATAGTAACTACTGATTGCATTACTAACTTTGACTGTAAGGGTTTGTAGTAACTACTGTTTGGATTGCTAACTTTGACTGTAAGGGTTTGTAGTAACTACTGTTTGGATTGCTAACTTTGACTGTAAGGGTTTGTAGTAACTACTGTTTGGATTACTTACTTTGACTGTAAGGATTTATAGTAACTACTGATTGCATTACTAACTTAGACTGTAAGGGTTTGTAGTAACTACTGTTTGGATTGCTAACTTTGACTGTAAGGGTTTGTAGTAACTACTGTTTGGATTACAAACTTTGGACTGTAAGGGTTTGTAGTAACTACTGATTGGATTGCTAACTTTGACTGTAAGGGTTTGTAGTAACTACTGTTTGGATTACTTACTTTGACCGTAAGGATTTATAGTAACTACTGATTGCATTACTAACTTTGACTGTAAGGGTTTGTAGTAACTACTGTTTGGATTACTAACTTTCACCATAAGGGTTTGTAGTAACTACTGTTTGGATTACTAACTTTGACCATAAGGGTTTGTAGTAACTACTGATTGCATTACTAACTTTGACTGTAAGGGTTTGTAGTAACTACTGTTTGGATTACTTACTTTGACCGTAAGGATTTATAGTAACTACTGATTGCATTACTAACTTTGACTGTAAGGGTTTGTAGTAACTACTGTTGGGATTGCTAACTTTGACCATAAGGGTTTATAGTAACTACTGTTTGGATTACTAACTTTGACTGTAAGGGTTTGTAGTAACTACTGTTTGGATTACTTACTTTGACTGTAAGGGTTTGTAGTAACTACTGATTGCATTACTAACTTTGACTGTAAGGGTTTGTATTAACTACTGTTTGGATTACGTACTTTGACTGTAAGGGTTTGTAGTTACTACAGTTTGGATTACTAACTTTGACTGTAAAGGTTTGTAGTAACTACTGTTTGGATTACGTACTTTGACTGTAAGGGTTTGTAGTTACTACAGTTTGGATTACTAACTTTGGCTGTAAAGGTTTGTAGTAACTACTGTTTGGATTACTAACTTTGACTCTAAGGGTTTGTAGTAACGACTGTTTGGATTACTTACTTTGACTGTAAGGATTTGTAGTAACTACTGATTGCATTACTAACTTTAACTGTAAGGGTTTGTATTAACGACTGTTTGGATTACTTACTTTGACTGTAAGGGTTTGTAGTAACTACTGATTGCATTACTAACTTTGACTGTAAGGGTTTGTATTAACTACTGTTTGGATTACGTACTTTGACTGTAAGGGTTTGTAGTTACTACAGTTTGGATTACTAACTTTGACTGTAAAGGTTTGTAGTAACTACTGTTTGGATTACTAACTTTGACTCTAAGGGTTTGTAGTAACTACTGTTTGGATTACTAACTTTGACCGTAAGGTTTTGTTGTCACTACTGTTTGGATTACTTACTTTGACTGTAAGGGTTTGTAGTAACTACTGTTTGGATTACGTACTTTGACTGTAAGGGTTTATAGAAACTACTGTTTGGATTACTAACTTTGACTGTAAGGGTTTGTAGTAACTACTGTTTGGATTAGTTACTTTGACTGTAAGGGTTTGTAGTAACCACTGATTGCATTACTAACTTTGACTGTATGGGTTTGTAGTAACTACTGTTTGGATTACTAACTTTGACTGTAAGGGTTTGTAGAAACTACTGTTTGGATTTCTTACTTTGACTGTAAAGGTTTGTAGTAACTACTGTTTGGATTACTAACTTTGACTGTAAGGGTTTGTAGAAACTACTGTTTGGATTACTAACTTTGACTGTAAGGGTTTGTAGTAACTACTGTTTGGATTACTAACTTTGACTGTAAGGGTTTGTAGAAACTACTGTTTGGATTACTTACTTTGACTGTAAGGGTTTGTAGTAACTACTGTTTGGATTACTTACTTTGACTGTATGGGTTTGTAGTAACTACTGTTTGGATTACTAACTTTGACTGTAAGGGTTTGTAGAAACTACTGTTTGAATTACTTACTTTGACTGTAAGGGTTTGTAGTAACGACTGTTTGGATTACTTACTTTGACTGTAAGGGTTTGTAGTAACTACTGTTTAGATTACTTTCTTTGACTGTAAGGGTTTGTAGTAACTACTGTTTGGATTACTAACTTTGACTGTAAGGGTTTGTAGTTACTACAGTTTGGATTACTAACTTTGACTGTAAGGGTTTGTTGTCACTACAGTTTGGATTACTAACTTTGACTGTAAAGGTTTGTTGTAACTACTCTTTGGATTTCTAACTTTGACTCTAAGGGGTTGCAGTAACTACTGTTTGGATTAATTACTTTCTCTGTAAGGGGTTGTAGTAACGACTGTTTGGATTACTTACTTTGACAGTAAAGGTTTGTAGTAACGACTGTTTGGATTACTTGCTTTTTCAAATCTTGGATCTCTAAACTTTATACATCTTTGTTTTAGAGCACTATGGAATTCAATCTTATTCTCTTGATAGTCTAAAAGCAAATATTAGGAAAGCTGAGAATCGATGGTCTTTTCTACTCTCCTATTAAGAAATGTTCTGTGTGATTTTTAAATAAACCTTGTGCATTTGTCACATCACACTAGAAATGAAATCTATTGAATGTGAGTAATTGAATTGTTTGCATTCAATACATTTTATTTCCAGTGTGATGTAGTAAATGCACAAGTTGTTTCAATAATTACATGAAGCATTTCATTCCACACACGAATCCTATAGGTATAAAAAGACAATTTTTAGTTTTTACAGAAATATCAAAGTAAAACCTTGAATAGGCAAGATGTATCTCACCACCACTTAATCCTGCATATCCTATACACTTTCCAGAACTAACAGGACTTTCGTGTGTTAGTATGACTACAAATCCTATTTTACAATTCACGAAAGGAGAATTAGCTAAACTTGGATTTTCCTATGTGGGGGAAGGTAAAGTAAACTGTTTCGTTTGTGGACAAGGTTTAATGAATTGGGAACCTAAAGATATTCCTTTATAAGAACGCGATAAGTGGTCACCAAATTGTTCTTACATTCAACTTATTAGAAATTGGCAATTTTACAAACCACCATCATGTATGCAAACACCACCAGATAAAATATTATCACTGATGAATATTGGATTATACAGTTTAAAACAAATATTTTCAACTGTGAAAAAATATGACAAAACTTTAAATGATATTCCAGATTCTATTTTTTTTATCTTCATTCGGGATATTAGATGATTTAAATACATGTATGTTAAATTTTGTAATACGTATTTATAAATGGTGAATGCTTTTTACAAAGATAATTTACAAAATATTTAGACAGGAGTGATATGGGATGATGTTATTTATGATGAACAAATCATAGATTATTTATACAGACAATGTTTACCGCAAATTGATCAAAGAATAGACTCTTCAGAAGCCTTATTTGAATTAAAAGTACTTTTTTTAAAAAAAAGAATACCTTGTCACTGCTTTGAAAAACCCATGGAAGAAAGTAATTTTTGAATTAGTGATACACAACCTTTTCACAAAAAAACAAACAATGAAGTGAGTGTTTATTGTTTCAGCATCCCTGTAATTTTTTCATTTAGTGGTTGTAATATTTTTATCTAGAACCCAGTAGTTCAAGAAAAACAGAATTTGTTAAAAAACTGATTGATATGTTATAAAGAAAAGACATATACTTACTTAATGAAAGCGAAGAGATGACATTTATAGAAGGTATTCCTGATGATGAATATGAAATTGTTAATGCTGTCACTATAGCACATCTTGTAGTGTTTGATAATAAGTTAGAAGATAAAGACGGAGAAAAAATCAAACTAGATAGAGTTATATGTGTGCAAAGCACACAATGGTGCATCCCAGCATTTCCTTACCCACACCTTAGCATAGTTTTAACGTTTCGAATTAAATACCCTTGGAGCCTTTCGATGAAAACTGATTTTTTAACGATAAAAGTGATTCCACTGGAACCACTTGGTGCCAAATCAAAATTCCAAAAACCGTCATGCACATATAGAAATGTTACCTGAACACATCAGCATAGTTTAAACGTTTCGAATTAAATACCCTAGGAGCCTTTCGATGAAAACTGATTTTCTAACGATGAAAGTGGTACCACTGGAACCACCTGGGGACAAATACAAATTCCGAAACTTTTATGCACATCTAGTGATGCTACCTGAACACCTTAGCATAGTTTAAAAGTTTCGAATTAAATACCCTAGGAGCCTTTCGAAGAAAACTGATTTTCCTACGATAAAAGTGGTTCCACTGGAACCACCTGAGGCCAAATCAAAATTCCGAAACCTTCATGCACATCTCGAGATGCTACCCGAACACCTAGCATAGTTTAAACGTTTTTAATTAAATACCTCAGAAGACTTTCCATGAAAACTAATTTTCCAACGACAAAAGTGGTTCCACTGGAACCACCTGGGGCCAAATCAAAATTCCGAAACCTTCATGCACATCTCGAGATGCTACCCGAACACCTAGCATAGTTTAAACGTTTTTAATTAAATACCTCAGAAGACTTTCCATGAAAACTAATTTTCCAACGACAAAAGTGGTTCCACTGGAACCACCTGGGGCCAAATCAAAATTCCAAAACCTTCATGCACATCTAGAGATGCTACCTGAACACATCAGCATAGTTTAAACGTTTCGAATTAAATACCTTAGGAGCCTTTCGATGAAAACTGATTTTCTAATGATAAAAGTGGTTCCACTGGAAATACCTGGCGCCGAATCAAATTATGAAACCTCCATGTATATCTAGAGATGCTACCTGAACACCTTAGCATAGTTTAAATTTTGAATTAAATACCCTAGGAACCTTTCGATAAAAACTGATTTTCTAACGATAAAAGTGGTACCACTGGAACCACCTGGGGTCAAATCAAAATTCCCAAACCTTCATGCACATTTAGAGATGCTACCTGAACACCTTAGCATAGTTTAAACATTTCAAATGAAATACCCTAGGAGCCTTTCGCTGAAAACTGATTTTCTAATAATAAAAGTGGTTCCACTGAAACCACCTGGGGCCAAATCAAAATTCCCAAACCTTCATGCACACCTGGAGATGTTACATGAACACCTTGGCATAGTTTTAACGTTTCGAATTGAATACCCTAGAAAGCTTTCGATGAAAACTGCTTCTCCAATGATAAAAGTTGTTCCACTGGAACCACCTGGAGCCAAATCAAAATTCCGAAACCGCCATGCACATTTAGAGATGTTCCTGCACACATTAGCATAGTTTAAACATTTCGAATTGAATACCCTACGAGCCTTTCAGGGTGCGACGGACGGACGGACGGACGGACGGACGGACGGACGGACGGACGGACGGACGGACGGACGGACGGATGGATGTAGATCACGACTATATTCCAGCCTTTTTGGAAGTTTGGGGATAATTATGGTTCACTCGTGAAGGTCATCATCTAAATGCAAGTGTTATGTTTTAAGATTGTAAATCTTGTCAGTAAGTTTAAATGCACATTATATGATTTTATTTCAAAATACAAGAGATAAAGGACAAATTAAATGTATTGGCAAACCACGTGGAATAACGACATTTATTTACAGCTTATCAACATACAACAATCAGTGAGCATATGGCTAGAATTCCTAATTCATTGAGATTATAAACTCACCTTTTTGATCGTTGGGTAACACAAGATGAACACAGACCCATCATTTATATAAAACTATAAAAAACGTTGTTTTGTGACATTTGTGTCAGTTGTTTAAAATGTGTTAACGAGTACACATCAACATGGTATCTTTCATACATTCTTTGGAAAAACAGTCATCAGGCAAATCCATTTGAAAGAGAAAAATTTCTCAAGAAAGGATTTAAGAAAATTTTAAAATGGTTTACATTAGCAAGTAGAATCATACTTAATAAGAAAATTAAATTTCCAAAATAAACTTTAACCTATATAGATAAACATAACATAAACAAGATCTTGAACATCTTGCAAATCTAAGAGTTGATCTTGCAACAAAGTGCGAAACATTGCTTTAAAACCAGGTAGTAATGGGTTTTTGGGTGGTGTTATTATTCATAATTTAATTCGATGGGACGGTTATAAAACAACTAGAAACTTTCAATAAGCATTCCAGAAGAAAAAAACAGATAAGAAAAAAAGTCACCTAAAAATTGAACAATTCAACAAATTATAGAGAGAAAAAAATCAACGAAAGGTGGGACTTAAATACATAAACTCAAATTTTGAAATTCCTCCTCATAATCCTCCAAGAAATTAAAAGTATGAAAGATGATAAAATATATTTTATCGAATGAGTTCTTGATAGACGGTCAAGATGAGTAGGTGAGAAAATAAATTATTGAAGAACCTAAACTACATTGAAAGGATATCCAAAGAAATCTGATAGTTGGATAGCAGAATGAGATTTGGTATAAAAACAAATGACATCAAATAAAACTTCAATACCTACTAAAAGCACAAGTGTTGAAGTACAAAGTCAACAATTTAAATTTAAAAAAAAATCAATTTACTTATTTTACACAGATTATTATTATTTATGGTACTATAATTACTGCCCTTGGACATATTAGTTTTACAAATCCCCGATAAAGAATTGTGGTTAGTGTTATTAAGTAGTTATTTGGGATATATTCTTCCAAGTCCAGGTTTAAAATATTTGAGAAAAAAACACGGGGAAAAAAATGAATTTGTGTTATGTAACACTTCTGAGTGATAGTTCTATGAATATGTTTCCAAATAATACCCAATGTTGTTTTCAAACACGATTACCTAAACCCATTCATCTTGAAAAAGAACGATGGTTTATTTGAAGTAATTTTGCCTTCTGAGGCAAAAAATATTACAAATGAAGAATCTATATTTAAAATATCATTTTGACAGATGGCAAAATATTGAAACGTATGAATAAAACTTCTCTGAAACATGCAATTCACAAAAGTATTGTGATTAAATATTTTACCAGGTGCCTATGCAAACGGTGGTCTTGTCATAGATGTAATAGAATCAGAAATTCAAGAAAAACTTGGAGATACGTTTAAAACATTTGATATATCATTTCCTCTGGGGTATAGTAGGAAATAGTATTGGAAAAGTTGATAATGAAATGTCACTAATGTTATTACAAGAACTGGGAATAAAAATAGTTTTTCTGTCATTTTTCCTATCAGTAGGTAATAAAGGCCGATCTACGACCACTTGTACATGTACGTGTACAACATACGCACACGTTGCGTTCACCAACGTGAAATTCAGTGTTAAATCACACGCTTGTTCACAAAAACTGTACATGGTCTTGAATGCCCCCCATGTACAGTTGTGACTCCTAGATTGCACTTTTAACGTTCAAATACTCGTGGTGAATGCGTGGTGAACGCGCATTTTTAAAAAAAGGGTGAAATTGTACATCTTCGCTTGTATCTTGTACGTAATTTTTTGTTGACGTTCCCATCGCAGATCAGACCATCGATCCATCGTTGGCGAACGCGAGCAAAAGCAAAAAATTCTGTGTCATCATCAAAAAACAGTTTTGGGGACTCTAGACCAGCGGTCCAGAACCCGCAATTGTGTTGAGACAGATGGTCCAGAACCCGCAATTGTTTTGAGGTGGTGGGTTTTTTTCCCATTTATGACATTATTAGGGGAATTCCCCACTATGAGAAATTCTCAAAAACTCAGTTGATCGAGTGATCGGATCACTCGATTCTCGTAAAAAACTCGATCTGAACGAAGAGTGTCGTCGTCGGTGTGTTGGAAATTCGCGAATATGGTCTGTATTATAGACATTCATGTTTTCTCTTGATGGGACAGACAGAAATTGAGTTTTGAGGTTTTTTTTGTTCGAAAGAGATGATCTGTAATAGATATTCGTATTTTGTCTTGATGAGAGAGATTGACTGTTAAGCGTTCATTCGAAAAAAAAAGTCAAACACTTATCCGGAATGTTTAAAATGCATTTTCCGCTCAATTAGGTTTTGAGTGGTAAAATTTTTAATATATTCATGATAGCAATCGCAGTCATCAAAAGGATTCTCTCTTAATTCGACACTCAGTGAATTGATGTGTGAATGAAAAATCTTTTGACAAATGTAAAAACTACTGTCAAAATGCGTTAAGTCAGAAACCAGTTTGTCATGTACTGTTTAAACGTATTTTTAAACTTCAATTAACACAGTCAGTTGAGATGTGAATATTTTCAGATTATTATATATTAAGACGGAAAGAGTTTTTTTTATTACTTAAAACATAAAAAAAAAATATAATTAAACATTTAATTTTGAAAATAATAAAAACAATTAAAAATGAAAGATCTTTTTACAGATGGATCCTAGACGCCAAGATTTAATTTTAGACCAGTATGAACGTGCTAAGAAGGGCATTCAGTCTGCTGACAGGAGCAGACGTCTCGGTGAGATGGAACTCAAACGCAAAGCCACAAAAATATTTAAACCCGTGACGGAGGGTCAAGAGCGAAGCAGGAAGGAGATAGTCGAAGAATTGAGACCCATAAAGGAGAGTTCTTTGAGAATGGGTTCAGACCCACGCCATGAAGAGAAATAACGATGCCAGAGAGACGAGACCCAAAGCCAACAGAGGTTACAAGTGGACGAAAGTGGTGAAACCCATATGGAATATGAACAAGAAGTTCGACGAATTGGTGACCGGCAAAGGGATGAAAACCACTTTTCTTCCGAGCGATTCCGATGCTCTGTCTCAGAGATTGAGTTTATTGATGGCGAGCAGACGGGCTGGTAACACGGGATTAGATAATCAGATAGTTGCTATATCTGACGAACTGTTAAGACAGAAGGTTTTGAATAAAAACCAGGATAAAAGGCTGATGAACGAATTGAAGGATTGATGTGTATATAATAAGTAGAGAGAAACAAAACAAACAAACAAACAAAAATGAAACAGTAAATTCTTACACTAGAATAATATAAGTATTTAAAAACGACAAAACGATTTACCAGTGAAAAAAAACAAAAATATGTCATAAAAATAAAATATGTTGGTGATAAAGAACAGGGGATACGTCAGAACTTACGTTCAAGGCGGTTCTGGTATCGTCGATTCTATAATGCGAGCGTTCACGAGCAATGCGGGTAGAAAACTCGCATCGACCGCATTTGAGGTCGGTAAGAAGACGGCTTTGGATGCTGGTAAGAAAGCCGCTTCCGAAGCCAGTGGTAGGATAGCTTCTGTGGCTGGCAAGAGGGCAGCCGACGTGTTGATCGACAAGTTGATCAGTCTGCCGGTGAAGCGAGCTGCGTTAGAGCAAACGCCGAAAAGTTGGAAAGATTTTAAGGATGCTGTGGTGCCCATACAAGATTTAGCCAAAATGACGAGTGGATCCGGATTGAAGAGAACTCGCGACGGTGCGATATAAATAAATAATGATAACATTAAAAAACAGAGCTTGAAAAACATAAAAAAAAAATTTGTGTTTGAAAAGAATCTAAAATAACAAACAAAATAAAAACAAAGATGAACATTAAAGATATGTCTTGGAACGACGCCATGACCAAGAGGTCGAATAACGAATTCTTTTCCAAGAGCATAAGAGGTTTGATAGTGGGAAAATCGAATTGTGGAAAGACCAATCTGTTGATGAATCTGTTGTCCCGACCCGACTGGTTGGATTACGACAGATTGTTCGTGTTTGGCAAGAGCTTGTTTCAACCCGAATACAGATTACTTCGAGAGTGCATGGATCGCAGATTGCCCAAGGACGTCATAGCCAGAATCTTTGACAGTAGGGAGGAATTCGACAAGAGTGGAGCTCCACTCTCAACCATTTTGGACGGCGCGGCGATGGAGCTGATGAAGAGAAATGCATCTTCGAACGTCGAGTGTCGATTTTATGAGAACGCTAGCGACGTTCTGGATCCTAGAGAACTGAAATCGGAAGATAAGAATCTCATGATTTTCGATGATCTGCTTTTGGAGAGACAGAACCGATGTGAATCGTATTACGTTAGGGGTCGACACAGCAACGTGGACTGTTTCTACCTGTCGCAGAATTATTTTTGATTGCCCAGACAGATGATAAGTGAGAACGCTAATTTTCTATGTCTCTTTCACCAAGATCTCAAGAATCTCAATCACATCTATGGCGATCACGTCGCAAACGACATGAGTGCTGCGGAATTCAGGAGATTCTGCAAGAGGGTTTGGGATGGTGGACTTTACAATTTCGTCGTGATCGATTTGACAAGCGAATTTAATCGTGGAAAATATTGGTGCGGATTCGACAAGTTTTATGTTTCCAATGATAATAATAAGATAGAGCGTGAAAATAAAAAAAAATTAGAAAAATAATAAATCTTCAAATAATTAGTTTTGAATAAAAAAAAATAAAATTAAATATAATGTTCGAACATGGAGAATTGTTAGGACGGATAGCCGAGAATACGGCTGCGAAACAATCCATTCAAATTGTGGTGAGTGGCGATTCAACTCGATTCGCTACGAAATTCGAACCTTCCATCGAATTGAATAGAGAGAAAAGATACGAGATGGCGTTGGTGAATCTGGAGACTTATTATTCCTTTCCCAACGTCACCGAAAAGAATAACTCATTCAAGTATTCTGACGGAGTGGATTGGTTGGAGATTCGAATTCCCAAAGGGAGTTATGACATAGACGATTTGAACGATTACATTCAGACGCGAATGAAGACGGATGGAAAGGGAAGCAACAAGATCAGACTCGCTCCCAATCCTAATACCTTACAGACGATGTTGGATTTGGAA
The DNA here is from genome assembly GCA_031216915.1 of Pictodentalium vernedei. NCBI lineage: Eukaryota > Metazoa > Mollusca > Scaphopoda > Dentaliida > Dentaliidae > Pictodentalium > Pictodentalium vernedei. The sequence continues at coordinate 8,526,252 of CM062291.1, read as the reverse complement.
GATAATTTTCGAGTGGATTTCAACACGGACGATTCTATAGGCAAGATGTTGGGATTCGATCGAAAGATGTATCGAGGTCATGCGGCATCTGAAAATACAGTCGACATTCTTGCAGTCAATAGCATTCTGGTGAACGTGGACGTGATTGCTGGAAGCTACGTGAATGGTAGCGCTCAACCGATGATCTATTCCTTCTTTCCAAACGTGTTGCCGGGTTATAAGATTGTGGAGCGACCTCGAAATTTAGTTTATCTACCAGTGATTTTAGACATGTTGTATAGTCTCAAAACCACGTTGACGGATCAAAATGGTGAACTGTTAGATCTTCGCGGAGAGAGAGTGACGATACGATTTCACATAAGAGAAATATAAAAGCAAAAAAAAAAAAAAAAAAATATTATATATATAGATAACAAAAATAAAATAAACGCAATATTAATTTTACAAAATTATTTTAATATAATTATTAAACAAGAAACAATTGACGTAAATATATTTAAAAAAAAAAAAAACAGAATTATGACAGAATACGTGGTTAAAAACGTGAACATACCGCAGGACAGAGGAAGAAACTCAAGAGAGCGTTAACAACTCGAGGCAAGGCGGTGAGATTCAAATTCACTCACGAAGATCTGACGAGAGGCGGTCAGGATTCAATCGCCTGGACCAGAAGTCAAATCAAAAGGATGGAGAAAGCGATTCGCGATGGAAGAGGGTTGACGGTGAGAATGAGTCCCGCTCAATTGAGATACAATTTGAGAATGAAAGGTGGTTTCCTACCGCTATTGGCAGGAATAGCTGCAAAAGCATTACCTTTCACCGCAAAGGCGCTACCCTTTCTCGGAAAGACTCTCGGCGTGGGAGCTCTCACGGGATTCGCTAGTTTGGCAGTTGAGAAATTAATGGGTGGCAGCAGACTGTTTTTGAAGAAGGGAGGAGCCGTGTGTCGCGTCCACGTAGACGACAGCGGTAAAGGATTGTATCTAGAACCCGTTAGAGGTGGTGGCAACTCTCTGAGAGGAAACGGTCTCTATCTGAAGAGTGGACGGAACGTTGAGCGACTCGGCAAGGGTTTGTTGCTCGGTGAGAATTCGCCATTTAAGAACATACCGATTTTGAATATGTTATTATAATATAAAATTATATAAAATATAAAATCATAGAAAGTATAAAATAATATATTTAAAATGGATAAAAAGGTGGAGAAACAAATTTATCACCTGGATGAAAAGGTGGAGAAACAATTTGACGATAATGACGAACATCGCGAGCCAGAGAGCGAAAAAATAAAAAAAAAATGGTTAGACGCTAATGATGGATATCTAAGGAAAGAACTAATGAGAGAGATAGATAAAGTGCGGGATAGACGGTTGAGAATGAGACGATGCTTTCCACGGTCACCACTACCTTCTGAAGAGAATGGTAATGATGTGAGTGTTACCAAGAGATGCACAACATTCGTTCATAATTATGATTCGGATAAACAAAAATGTTATTATAATTGTATCATATCACAAAGAAAAAGAAAAAAAGAAAAAGAAGAATCGACGCTGAAAACTGAGAGAAAAGGAAACGTTATTATAATATATTATGATGATAGTGAAGAAGAAGGAAAACAAAAAAAAAAAAAAAAAGTAATGAGATCTAAAGATGATCTTATTTTTTTTTTTTTCATTTTTCTTTGCTAAAAATCAATCACTCTATTGTTTATATTTCCAAGTCTGTTATTAGCACGTTGACACTCGTGTCTTCTCTTTTTTCGAAAACGTGTTGAATGTTTATCTTTTTTTGCTCTTTATATATATAAAAAAGTTGTTTTTTTAATTTTTAATTTTCTTTAATGTAAAAATTTTTAGTAAAAGTTTTTTTTCTCTTTATATATATATAAAGTTAAATTTTAATTTCAATCTCTCTATTGTTTATATTTCCAAGTCCGTTATTAGCAAGTTGACATTCGTAATTTTTCCACATATGAAAATGGTGTGAATGTTTATCTTTACTCTTTTGAGTTTTTTTTCATAGGCGAATGCGCTCTCACCACCCGATTTCTTCACGAGTTCGGGTGAGATTATTGGATATATGTAACCTCCATAGGACAACAATAAATCACCCCTGTTGAATTCTCTGTCTTCGGCGACGATGATATTAATCAGCAGTTCGCTTTGGTACTCGTAAAACAAATCGAGCGCGGCTTCATCCCCTTCAAACACATTCGATATTTGTGGTAGTAGCGCTCTAAGTCCACCATCTCGACCTCATTCAATTCGATGGGATCGTGTGGTTGTAATGTATAGATATTAAAACTGGATTTCTCATACCTTTCGTCTCATTTCAATTTCAATTCGCATCTTTTAGGTGTTGTTGTCATGATCAATTATTTGTTTTTTATGAATTCTTGCAAATAATGTATATTTTAAATTTTGTATTTAAATAATAATTCGTTAAAAAAAAAGTTTCTCTTTATTTCTCTTTATATATAAATAAAAGTTAAAAAAAAAAAAATTCTTACAAACTCAATTTTGAGGTAAAAACAATGATCAAGTCCAAACATCCGAATTATAGTCTAGAACGTGCAAGACTTCAAATGTTTAAAAATTGGCCTTCTCATCTCACTCCAAAACCCAAAGACTTAGCCGCCGCGGGTTTCATTTATGTGGGTAAAGGCGACAAAGTCAAATGTTTTTGTTGTGACATACATTTGATGAATTGGGAACCTCACGACAGACCTTTACTAGAACACATGGGTAATGTTGAAAAAGGCAAATGCGATTATTTAAACAAGATCCTAACGTTGGGATTGATCAAAATCCAAGACGAAGAAAGGGATAGAGATAAAAACCAAAAATTATTGATGGATATGTTACAACTCGGATACACCAAGGAACAATTGTACGATGCATTAAACATCGCGAACAAGACCCTGTCTCAATTCATAACTTTAGAACATCTCATCAAATTCATGGCGGAAGCGGACGAGTTATCGTCACTCGTCGAAAACAAACGGAGTAAAGCGTCCACCACCAAGTGTCTGGTCTGCGAAGGTGTCGCAAACGTCTTGTTTCTACCATGCGCACACCTGCGTTACAGTAGAGAATGTCATTCCGAAGACGAGAAAACGTGTTCGGTTTGCGAGCGAGAAATAAAAGCGGTCTTAAATTGTTTTTGAATAAAAACACATTAAAGAAAAAAAAAATTGAATTTAAAATTTAACTTTTTTTTTTTTTTCCTATTATGTATATACAAAAAGAGTAAAAAAGCAAAACTTTTTTAACAAATTATTTAATACAAAATTCAAAAAAAAAAAAAAAAATATTCTTACAAATGAAGCAAACAGATAAAACAATGGTAAATTTAAATGAGAAAACCATACCTCAGTTAAACGAGATTTGTAAACTATTACAAATTTCAGATTTCAGAAATCATAGAACTAAATAAAAAAAAATTGATGTCATACAAGAATATTTGAGAAATGCTAGAAAGGCAAACGAAATGTCGATAGCAACGACGTCAAAAGATGCATCGGTTGTGAAAAATAAGAAGACGACTAAACGAAAAGCTGTTGAAGAACATCAAGTTTCCAAAGAAAAGAAAAGAAAAACTAAAACGAAAACGAGTGATGCACTTCAGATTCAAGACAAACAAGATATATCGAGCGAAATTCAATGAGCAATTGACGAAGAGAAAGGAGAAGAATATGTAACACGACTCATTGCGGAACTATTCCAATCGAAATCCGTAGAACGGGAGAGGGCGATCAAAGGCATTTTTAAAACTTTCGACGTGATTCCCTCGTTGAAGAAAGTCGATCTGAAATTGTTCATGGAATGGATGAAGAAAGAAGTATTGGATTTGTTTCGTGAATACATGAACGTGGGATTAAAAATTAAGATGATACTCCATTGCATAATGAATAAAATCGATGTGAAGTCCGGCGAGAGCATCGTGAAAAATGCATATTTCAGGTCTAACGTCAAACCTGTATTTCGAGGTTCAGATCTATCGGACGTTTTCGAAAAGATGAAAGACAAGATGTTGACGTCTCTCGTGAATTATCAACATGAAGGTAGTAATTGGACGTTCGATGAGGTGTTGAAACTCGAAATTCACATGAATAAAAATGATCCGTTGAAAGGATCTTCCTACTTGGAATTACCGTATTTCTTGACTAAGAAACACGCCATGGTCAACGTGAGAAATAAAGATGATCAGTGTTTTAAATGGGCAGTCACCTCCGCTTCATACCCTGTTGAAATACACACCGATAGAGTTTCTCATTACGAGGAAACTTCTAAAAATCTCGATTGGACCGGAGTGACTTTTCCAACAGAGTTAAAACATATCGAATGTTTCGAGGCTCAAAATCCCACCATAGCGGTGAACGTCCTAGGATACGGTGACGAAAATCGAACGATCTATCCTCTCAGACAGACTTCGTATCACAGAAGAGAAAAGATGATTATTTTATTATTGATTTCGAATGGTGACAATCGTCATTATTGTTGGGTTAAACATCCGAGCCGATTACTGTCGAGACAAAATAATAAACATAAACATAAGATATGTTTATGTTGCAACTGCATGAACATATTTAAGACCGAAAAATCATTAGAGAAACATCAGGAATATTGCAACGAAAATCAAGGTGTCACTGTCGAAATGCCAAAACCCAACACCATCATGAAGTTTGAAAATCACTATAGAAAGTTAAAAGTACCATTCGTCGTGTACGCCGATTCCGAATGTTTCACCGCGAAAATGAGTTCCTGTCAACCCAACGCTCTTCAAAGTTACGTCGAAAGATATCAAAAACACATACCTTCGGGCTATTGCATTTACGTGAAATGCGCTTTCGACTCGCAACATGACATGGGTCCCTTCACCTACACGAAACAGTGCGAAGACAACGACATGGCTCAAAGGTTCGTGGAAGAGTTAGAATCGAAAATTCAAATGTTATACGACAAATTCAAAACTCCGGCAAAAATGATCATCACGCGAGAGCAGCAGGACGAAAATAACAGAGCCACCGAATGTCACATATGCAGACAATCGTTCGACGAGAATTTGGAGGAAAATAAGAAGGTGAGAGACCACGATCATTACACGGGTCTGTATCACGGTCCGGCTCACAGCAAGTGTAATTTAAAATATCGAGACGCCACTTTCTATCCGGTGATGTTTCACAATCTCTCAGGTTACGACAGTCATCTGTTCGTGAAAAATCTCGGCACCTCACACGAAGAATTAAATTGCATCGCGAACAGCGAAGAAAGATACATTTCCTTCACGAAATGGAAGCTCATGGAGAAGAAAAGAGTAATCGACAGAGAGACATTGAAAGAAAAAATGAAATCCATTCGTAGATGCATACGTTTCATCGACAGTTTTAAATTCATGTCAACCGCTCTGGAAAAATTAGTCGATAACATGAGCAAGGATAAATTTAAAATCACGAGCGAACATTTCGGAGAACGAGTAGACGCCATGTTGAGGAAAGGAGTCTATCCTTATGATTACATGAACAATCTAAAGAGATTCGAAGACACCGCACTACCTTTCGAAAGATGATTTTTATTCGAAATTATACGAATCCGACATTTCCGACGAGAATTACAAACACGCCAAAAACGTGTGGAAATCATTCGATATGAAAACCATGAGAGATTATCATGATCTCTATCTGAATACTGACGTTCTACTCTTGGCAGACGTGTTCGAAAATTTTCGAGACGTCTGTTGTCGAAATTACGATCTGGATCCCGCTTAGTATTTCACCGCACCTGGTCTGGCGTGGGACGCCCTGTTGAAGACTACCAAAGTCCAATTGGAATTATTATCCGACGTGGACATGTTGCTCATGTTCGAAAGGGCTGCCAGAGGTCGAGTCTCAATGATCTCTCACAGATATTCTGAGGCTAACAATCCTTACATGAAAGAAGGTTTCGATTCGAAACGGTTGACTAAATACATACAGTATTGGGATGCCAATAATCTGTACGGTTGGGCTATGAGTCATCCTTTACCGATTAGAAATTTCGAATGGGTGAAGGAACCGGAAGAGATGCAAAAATGGAGACTATCCTTGCATTTTAGAAGTCGATTTGAACTATCCGGAAGAATTACACGATCCACACAACGATTATCCGCTGGCTCCTGAATGAATGGAACCGAACGAAGGAGACAAGGAAAAACTCATTCCCAATTTATTTAACAAACGTAATTACGTCGTCTACAGCGAGAATTTGAAACAGTACGTCAATTACGGGATGAAATTAGTCGACATACATCACAACATTCAATTCGACGAAGAGCCTTGGATGAAAAAATACATCGATCTCAACACGAATCTCAGAACTCAAGCCGAGAACGATTTCGAAAAAGATTTCTTCAAACTCATGAACAACTGCGTGTACGGCAAATTGATGGAAAACATCAGGAAGAGAACCGACGTTCGACTCGTCACACCTGAGAAAAGAGCTAAAAAATTAGTGGCAAAACCCAATTACAAACACCGAACCATATTCGACAAAAATCTAGTGGCCGTTCACATGCAAAAGATGCACCTGAAGTTCGACAAACCGTATTATCTCGGACCGATCATCTTAGATATCAGCAAGCGATTGATGTACGAGTTTCACTACGATTACGTCAAACGAAAATTTGGTGACAAAGCCAAACTACTGTTCACCGACACGGACAGTTTAGTTTACGAGATAGAGACGAAAGACGTCTACCGAGATATATCTCCGGACGTGGCCGATTGGTTCGACACGAGCAATTATCCCGTCGATCGCCCATCCAACATTCACTCGAATGACAACAAGAAGGTGTTGGGCAAATTTAAGGACGAGAGCGGTGGTAAACAGATCGTCGAATTCGTGGGCTTGAGACCCAAACTGTATGCTTATCGTCTAGAAAATGATGAAGAGATCAAGAAGTGCAAAGGAGTTCGTGCGTGGGTGGTGAAGAAAAACATCTCTTTCCAAGAGTATAAAGATTGTCTGTTAGGAAGTGGTCCGGTGTATAAGACTATGAAATCGATTCGAAGCAAAAATCATGACTTGTATACCGAAATAGTCAACAAGATTTCGCTGATGGCCGACGACGACAAGAGATTCGTGTTAGACGATAAAATAAGCACTTTGGCACTCAGAAATTGGACTTTGGATCTAATTTTAGACGATATGAATGGAGATGATTGGATTCTAGATGCGATTGTGGATGATAAGATTCCAGATATGATTGTGGATGATAGGATTTCAGAAAATCAAGAAGAATTAGATGAACACAAAATTATGGAAATCGATAGTGACATCGAGAAAGTTAGTTTAAAAAGAAAAAGAAAAAAATAGAAAAAAAAATAACGTCGTTTTTAGTAAATTATAATAAAATAAATAAAAAAATATATACTTATTTATGAATAAGAAAATAAAGATATCCGTAGAAGGTGTCGTCTTACCCAACGAACCCCTATCCAACATCGATCTGCTGAATGCGGCAAAAGATTTGAAAATCAAAGATTTTCTAGAAGTGTTTTCCAGAGATGCCTTGCCGAAGAGAAGACCTCGACAATCGGAATGCGGAATTTTAAATCTAGACGATTCATCGGGTGAAGGCACTCACTGGGTGGCGTGGATGAAGAGTGGGAAGAAGAAAAATTATTATTTCAACAGCTACGAAATCTCGACGCCAAAAGAAATAAAGAACTATTTCAACAAATCGATGGTTCGTTACAACACGGAACAAGTGCACTCACCACATCAAGTGTTTTGCGGTCACCTGTGTCTCTACGTTCTCAAGAGATGGTCTGAAGGAGATCGATTTCAAGACATTCTCAATGATTCACATTAGAGAGAGATTTTTTTTTATAGTATATATAAAGATAAAAAATTATTTTAAAAAAATTTTAATCGAATAAAAAACGAAAAATAAAATAACATAGATCATTTTTAATAAACTGCGTTTTGAATATATTTTTTCTAAAAACAAAAAATCCTTACAACAACATGCCAGTCGATAAATTTGGTAGAAGTGACGACGAAAAAGTCAACCCGAGAAAGAAGAGGAAGACGTTTGAAGTCAACGATGGTTACGACGTTGCCAACTTAGACAAACGTTACGTTCAGAGATACGAACCTCGAGAAGAACCTTTGAACATGAACGATAAGAAGCTCTACAATCTTCCCGAGCCGATAGACCTCCGTCGACACGTCAACAGGGGGAACGCCAATTTCGAACGAATCCTGCTGGATAATTACGTGGATAAAACCATGACCGACGATCTCGATCTGAAATCCAAACATTTGGTGAACGTCGCGAATCCCATAGATCCCACCGATGCCGCGACCAAGAAATATGCAGACGACTCTCACGCGAGATTCAGCGAACACCTGAGAAATAGATACGTTCTGAAAACGATGCACTTGGAATTGAACGCCAATTCTAACAAGATAACGAACGTGGCCACTCCCACGAATCCCAAGGATGTGGCGACCAAACACTACGTAGATCTGGAACAGAGAAAATCTGACAGACGAGAAATGAAATCGGATCTGAATGCGGGATTCCACAAGATATTGAATCTGTCGAAGATCAACGACACGGATGTGGACTCAACCGCGGTCAACAAGGGCCGTGATAGAATCGCAAGAATACCTAGAATCGCAAGTGGACGATCTCTACCTGAACAAAGAATCTGGCGGAACCATGGAGGGTGGCATCAACATGAATGGTCACAATTTATTTGGTCTCGATCACGATCCCAAATTCGATTCCAGCATGGTAAGCAGGAAGTACGTGGACGACAACTCGGTCTGGAGAAGGGTGACATCATGGAAGGTAAACTAGACATGGGTGGACATGCGCTCACGAATCTACCGGATCCCGTGAACATGACGGATGCCTGCACCCTGATTTCAGTGGTGGAGAAAGTCAAATATGCTAGACAATTGATCACCGTGTGGGCCGAAGAGGCCGGCGCCTTAGATGAGGGAAAAGCTGAGTGGTCTTTCGGAAATGGAGGTAGTGGATCGAAACATGGTCAGGTGGGATATCCCATGCCGTTGGGAGGTGAAATCCTTCGAATGAGTCTGGCTTCCTCGGATTTGAAAAACAGAGCGGTCGTCAATCTCATGGTGAATGGTGTGGAGAGCGATAAGAGATACAGCGTCGAAAAAACTGAGAGTCAACACGCGAATGTTAGCACATTCGGCAAGCCTCTCAAAGTGAACGCCGGAGACAGGATTAATTTCGTCATGAAAACCAATAATCCCAAAGCTGCCACTTCCGTGGTGAGTCTACTGATCGAACTAGATCCTTTGAACAAACAGTGAACGCGTGGAAAATAATGAATTGAAAAAAAAAATAATGTGTGATTATTAAAAAACAAAAAAAAAAAAAGTAATGAGATATAGAGAGATGTTCAATCTCTCTAGATCACATTACTTTATTTATTTTTTTTGTTTTTTTTGTTTTTAATAATGACTCATTACTTTTTATTTTTTTTTTTTTTTTTAATTTTTTTTCACACACTTGTCTCTCATCGAATGATCGACATCTTATTTCCATCCGATTCGAATTGTAATTCTCTGTCTGACAGGACCAGGGTGAAGGCTTCGGTTTTTCTCGGCACGTTCCTATCGAATTGCATCTTGATCTGAATGTCTAAGACGAGTCGTTCACTCTGTTTACTGACATCGAATACGAACATGGGATACATTCACCGGGAGATATGTTGGGGTTGCTCATCAATTCGTCTAGACCATGATACTTCTTTCTAAAATCAGCGGCGTCGCCGTACAGTCTGCAGAAATCGTTCTTGTCGAACGACACATTGTAATCGATTGCTGGATATCTCGTGGCGTTCAGAAACATTTGCATGTTTCTCAAACTGCAGTGATCGAAGAGCGATGCATTCTTTTCCTAAGACCCGTCCCTATTGGTCTGAAATGCAACCACGATGAAAAGCGGTCTCTCGGAAGTGGATTTCACCATCAATCTCCAATCGAAGTGATTCGTGGAGGGAGGAATGCTAGCTGTGTCGCACTGTCTCATTCTAAATTCCACGGGTAATTTACTCTTGGATTCTATGATTTTGTAGAGATGCGCTTTCTCCACGATCGAAGGCTCCACGTGCGGAACGAACCACGATATCTTGTGTAGAGTTATCTTACCCGCATCGGTCGCGGTGAGTCTCACTATTGCATCGTCGTTTCCTTTTCGAATCAACGTCAGATTGTGTTTGAATCCGTACATGATCTTGTTGTAATCGTCCGCGAATCCGAAGATGTGTTTCAAAGGTATCCTGAACGAAAACGTTCCTTTAGGTCTGGACGTCTTGACGACGTAGTTGAATATCGCGGCGGCACCTGCACTAGCAGGGCCTACGGTGTCTTTCACTCACAACTGATTAAGTCCTCTGGATTTCGACAAATCATCAGGATACGTCAAGAGTCCGAACATCGTGGTGGTCTGACCGGGATGAAACACAGATTCTATCTCTTGTCCGGATAGCATGTATTTTATGTTACTGAATAGATGCATGATGCCATTATTGGCTAGAGTAACCGTGTCGTCGTCGGCGTAGTCGCTCTCATCTTCCTTGGTGAGACGTCCCTGCACCACTATGTAACTCTCGCTAGGATGTACGAATAGATCTTGAGTTTTGACGTTGATTCTTATCTCTCCCGCATTGTTCAAACTCGGTCCGGTTACTGGTTCGTATTCGTGAACCTCATATTCTTGAATACGTTCATCTTTCACTATGCTTTGTGTTATATCTAGTATATTTGTCATTTTAAAGGATTTTTAGTTTTTTTTTTTTTTGTTTATTAATTGACTTGCTTTCTTTATCTAAAAAATAGTTTTTAATTATTTTTTTATTATTATTTTTTTTTCTCTCTTATATATATATGTGTGTAAACAAGAAAATGTCAAAGAGAGTAAATAAAAAAAAAAAATTGTGTTCTTCATCAAAACTTCGTCTTCTGTAATTGTTGTTCATAAAACTTTCCGATGAGCTTTTCTCCATCCAAAGCTTCGATTTCATAAGTCACCGGATCGGTGTGAAATATTTTGATGATCACGAAAATTTCCGAGGTCCATCGAGGAGTATAACCCTTTTCGAAGTGCTTCTTATAAGCATAGATTCTCATTCGATCGCCGACTGCAAATTTCGGCGTTCTAGACTTCTTCCTGAACTTAGATCTCTCGGGATATAGATTTGCGTAGACCGGTTTTTCGTTTCGAGGATCGCTAGCTTCCGCGGGAGTCATCTTGATCGATCTGTGTCGCGTGTTGTTGTAATCTTTGACCAGACCGTTCAGAGCGTATATGTATTTCTTGGTCGAATTCGCCGTGAAGTATCTGTACATCTTTTCCTTCATCGTTCGATTCCAACGTTCCACCACGCTTCCTTGTTGTAGAATTCCTTTCCCTTGTCCACCCACAATTTACTCGGTTTTCTAGAAGACGAGTCGAACACGCTCTTCAGAGCCTCGCCGATGCAAGGTCCCGATTTATCCTTCAAAGCTCTGATCCAACCGAATTTGGAAAACACGTCGATGACCGTCAATAGATATTTGACGCCCTCGTCCACCTCGAAAACGATCTCATGCCGACCAAGTCGGCAGACCAAATGTCATTCAGACCCTTCATGAACACCCTTCTCTTTCGAAATTTACGCACTATGGGTTTGTGTAACTCGTCGGCCAATTCGCTCGTCAATAATCATTTCTTCTTCTTTTCAGATGCGCTTTTTTTTTTTGAACGCCCCATCCGAATCGACGTTTCGCACCGATCAGATTGCCGACCAGCGAACGTTCCATCTTCTCTCTCCTGGTCGGATTCGATATGCCTCTCAATCTCCCCAACATGTTTTTGTTGCAGACGTCGTTGCGAGTCTTGGTGTCGGGATGTCTGGCGTAGCACAGATCGTGATCGTATGCGGCCGTGTCCACCCTATTCACGGGTTTGCTCCAAGATTTGGGAGTCAGATCGGCATTGAGTCTCTTGTTCAATTTCGTTCCGGGTCCCGTGAAACTGTGACCGGGCAGATGCATTTCGAAAGGTAGATTGTTGATCATTTTATTCATGATGCCTTTACCTTTCCTCGCGTTCTTTTGTTTGAGAATCGCGTCTTGACAGAACCACACACGTCGCAAATTCCGCGAAGCATCCGTCTATCGTTTTTAGTTCGCACTTCTCTAGAATTACTCGTCTCGGTAACTCTCTTACACTTTACGCAATACATTTTTTTAAGAGTTATTTAAATTTATTTCGTTTTTTTATTTTATATATAAATTTAATATTTTTTTTTTTTTTTTTTAAATTCTGTTCTTATTATATATATATATATATATATATTTTTTTTTCAATCACTGCTCTTGAGTTCTATCATCTTACTGAATTCCTCCCTGGCCTCTTTCCTCCACTTTTCCACGAGAGAATCCTTCATCTCTTCCTTGATGATCTGATGAGTCTTGATTCTCACGGCTTCTTTCATGGCATTGTATTTCGTTTTCTCACTCAGTATCGCGAAGTATTCATCGTCCGATATCCTACCGTCTTTCAACGCCATAGAGATCATTTCGGATATCGTGTCGATCTTTGAGTCGGCCAAGACGCGAATCTTGTCATGTTTCCTCGCCTTCAGATATAATTTCCTACTCAAAAAGTTTCTGAGCGTGCTAAACAATCCGGCGGCGAGAGCCACTCCTTCTACGGTTAACACGATCGGAATGCCGACCGCGGTCGCCAACAATCCGATGCCAGACACGCGTAAACCCATGGAAATCGTGATGAGTGTCGTGATGAATTTCACGAAACACAAATACTTCTTCTTGAGGGAACAACGAGAATCTCTCTCTCGAGTCAGATACAATTGGATTCTACTGATTTGATCGATGCGATACCTCTCTTCTCTTTCTCTTTCTTCTAGCGACAGTGCCGTCGGCAAAACGCCGTTCGGCTTCTCGTCCTCGTTGTCCACTAACGTCGGATACAATTTATTTCTGGTTCTCATTTTGTGTTTTTTTTTTCTTTCTTTCTAATATTAGATAAAAAAAATTTATGTGTGTATTTATTTTTTTTTTTATTTTCTACTCTCCCTTATTTTATATCAACGAAAAAAACTTAGACGTATGCTTCGTTCAGCAATAATTTCTTGATGCATCCCTTGTCTTCTAAAGTCAAACTTCTACGCGCCAATTTCAGTTCTTCCGAATCTGTGGGCCTGTCTCGATTCTTACAGAAGACTAATCTCTTCCAAAACGTGATCACATCGTTCAATTTAACGCATTCGAACGCCGGTTCAAAATACATGACGACCATATCTTCCCTTTCCATCATCAGACACGAATGATTCTCATGATCGAAGTCTAGATAATCCCGACATCAGACGCATCGTTCTAACAAGATGGGACGTAGTTGTTCGTTCACGCAGATTGCGTATGCTCTCATCAGCATGTTTAAAAGAAACCTCGCTCTAATAGTCTGAGAATCGCTCATGATTTACGTATTTTTTTTTATTATCTATTCGATTTGATATATTTAATTTTCTAAATAACTATTTATTTATATTTTTTTTTCTCCCCTATATATATCAATCAAAAACGTGACAGCGGGCTCGCGAATTTCCAACACACCGACGACAACGACACTCTTCGTTCAGATCGAGTTTTTTCGAGAATCGAGTGATCCGATCGCTCGATCAGCTGAGTTTTTGAGAATTTCTCATAGTGGGGGAATTCCCCTAATAATGTCATAAATGGGAAAAAAACCCACCGCCTCAAAACAATTGCGGGTTCTGGACCATCTGTCTCAACACAATTGCGGGTTCTGGACCGCTGGTCTAGAATCCCCAAAACTGTTTTTTGATGATGACCCAGAATTGTTTGCTTTTGCTCGCGTTCGCCAACGATGGATCGATGGTCTGATCTGCGATGGGAACGTCGACAGAAAATTACGTACAAGATACAAGCGAAGATGTACGATTTCACCCTTTTTTTAAAAACGCGCATTCACCATGCGTTCACCACGAGTATTTGAACGTTAAAAGTGCGATCTAGGAGTCACAACTGTACATGGGGGGCATTCAAGACCATGTACAGTTTTTGTGAACAAGCGTGTGATTTAACACTGAATTCCACGTTGGTGAACGCATCGTGTGCGTATGTTGTACACGTACATGTACAAGTGGTCGTAGATTGGCCTTTATTACCTACTCCTATCACGTCAAGAGATGCATGTAAATATATTGTGAATTTAAATGTTGATTTCAATTAACTTTTTATTTATTTGGATATTGCAGATGATACATTGTTAGGTGACACTGAAACACCTATTCGAAATATGGAAAGAATGTCAACACATTCACAAAGATTTGATAATATACATACCAATATAAAACAAATCTAACTTTGATCAGATTAGTATAAACATACATGGAAACACTGGCAAACCTATTCAGTTTGTCAAGGATAAGACTGTTGTAAAGTTGCATTTTAAGATAGCATAACAAATTACATTTATGAAAACAAACACGATGCCTGTATATCGAGGCATACCAGGTCAATATGGGTATGGATTAAGTTCTATTTTTCATACAGCATTGAGAACAGATGTACCATTAATACAACCAATGGCAAAAATGCATTTCGAGCTTTGAGGAAAGAAGAATTGAAACATGATAAACAGATGGTAAAATAACTTTTAGGAAAACCTAAAGCCCCTCAAAAAAATTTATTCACTCATGGAAAAGATCTTTTGAAATCAGTGGGTGAATCCGCTTTAGGTATAAAAAGACCAAATCGAGAATCAGAAAGTCATTCTAAAAAAATTCTCAAAGGGGAAAGACATATAGAATTCCTGTAAAGCGAAATTCACGATCACGTGATATATTTGATTAAATCGTGATGTTACACGGATCATGCGAACAGTTTGGAAGTAGTTTTGATCCAGATAATGTATCACCAAGATCAAGTGATATAGAAAATATTGCTGAAATTAAACAACTTCCTATAATATTCAAGATGTCAACTCAGATTTTCAGCATATGCCTCATGGCATACCACAAGAATCGGTGTTAGGTCCTCTGCTTTTTATCATATTCAAAGCTCACCTAACGAGGATAGCAGCAACTTTTGGCATACAAATACAACGTTATGCTGATGACACACAACTTTACATCTGTTTTTGACCATCTTCCCAGACAGAATGCACTGACAACACCATAAATTTTGTAAATGAAATACACCAATGGATCACAAATAATTTCTGGAAGTTGAATCCAGAAAACGACGGAATGTCTACTATTTGGATCAACGCACCAACTCATGAAATTGAAAACAGAACCAATACTTAAGGCATCACCGCAAGTTTCACTTGTCCATCATGCCAAAAACATTGGCGTCTTTTCAGACTCTCACATTTCAATGCTCACCCAAATTAAATCATTATACTGGCTTCGAACTTTCATCTCCACAATATTGCAAAAATAAGAAAATACTTATTTAGCAACTCAACAGAAAAATTAATTCACGCTCTGGTGACAACTAAAATTGACTTTTACTATTCAATTTTATATGGGCTACCGGACTGTCGTCTCAGGAAGCTCCAACGGGTTCAAAATTCGGTTGTTTGATTAATAGCGGGTATTAAAAAACCAGATCACATTACACTTATCCTCAAAAGTTTACACTGGCTACTGATAAAAGAAAGAATTGCGTTCAAGATCCTTCTAAGACTTTCAAGGCTTTCCATCATCTTGCATCGAAATACATATCAGACCTTATACGTTAGCGGCCATCCAAAAGGAATCTTTGATCTTCCTAAAAAATCTGCTTGACTGTAACAGTTCCTAAGGTGAATTTAGAAACTGGGAAGTGATCCTTTTCATTTGCTGCACCATTTCTCTGGAATCAGATACCAAAACACAAAAAGAACGTGGACACTGTTGAGTCATTCAAAAAAGAATTTGAAAACTTTCTTCTTCAAAAATCAATTTTGCGACTAATTTATTTACACAGGAACTTTAAGTGGAAATGTACCAATATGACCATGGAAGTAAACAGATTTGGATATACTAGCGTAATACCACTGGATATTAACAAGTTCTACAACTAAACACCGAAAACCTTGATTCACCCAAATCAATCCCGTCACAGCATTAAAATCAACATGACGGATCAAGTTCCGGGCAAGTACCATAACATTTCAATCCACTGCATTGAAATCAACATTGCAAATTAAATTCCGGGCAACTATCTATACATTTCAATGTACTGCATTAAAATGAACATTACGGACTAAATTCTGGGCAAGTGCCGATTCATTTCAAAGTGTTTCATTGAAATCAACATGCAAATTAAATTCCAGGAAACTAAACACCAAAAGCATTTATTCGCTAAAATCAATGCCGTCACAGTGTATCTCATAATTTTTGAGCTGCTCTGTAACATACTAAAATGTCCGCAAATCCGTCGTATTTTAATTTTTGACATGTAGTTTTTGCGGAGATTACAGTCGCAAAATTTCGAAAGGCTGGAGCTGAAAATGAGGCTAAGAATAAACGTGTAAAATTGGCATCGCTCGCATTGGGTGCGTATATGTGAAGAGAAAAAATAACAGTGAACCGTTTCAAATAACCGTTTGATAACCCGGTCGTCTATAAATACAGAACAACGTCAATCCGAAGGTTGAGTTTTTAATGAAAACTGCCCAAAATGGCTTAACCCTCTACCCAACGTAACGGCCAAAATCGGCCAGCGCTATTCTCAAAAATCGCCGATTTATTTTCATTATATTTTCATTTTTTGTCTCAAAAGCATAGATTATGGCCCCTCATTGGAACGAGCTCGTTCCAACCAGGGGTCATAACCTATGTTTTTGAGACAAAAAATGAAAAAAATACTTATTCAAGAATTTTTTTTGCAAGTGTCGTCTGTTTTCACATTGGGTAAAGGGTTAAATGATGAGATAATAGGGCGGATGGTATTAACGTCATAAGTCGGGAGTTAGGGATCAGACTTTCATAATTCTTTCACATTTTTGTTGGGGACCACGAGTACTGAAAGGTGAAAAATGAAATTTAATTTCTATGTTTGTTAGTTTGGGTGTGGGGGCTATGAGCAAATTGGAGTGGCGTACCACCGACGTTGCTTACGTCATATATCCCGTATCTGACTTCGGATGTTCAAATATTTTCATCTTTTCAGACCATTGATGTTAAAAGGTCGCATGGTCAACAGTTCGAAAGTTAAATTCAGTTTTGACGTTTTTTGCACCTCCGCCACTTTAACGTCGTAGCGTCCAGTTGATTGCGTCAACTGTGCCGCCGAATTCTTCCAAGAATTCCTTGCAGTGTGTATTTAGTAAAGTGTCGTAAAAACGTCGGAAATAACGTTAAATGAAAAGTCCCAAACCAGCTACTTGTTTATTTTTCGAGCTCTAGAGCAGACTAAATTTTCTTGCATATTGAATAAACTTTTTCCGACATGGACGTCCGGCGATCACCCCAACGGTAACTCCAGTTTCACCCAAACGGCACCCCCAGACGAATTGTGGTCGGCCTACCGTCACCCCAACGGCAACACCAGACGATTTGTTGTCGTTCTACCGTCACCACAACGGCAGTCACAGACGAATTGTTGTAACCATACCGTCATCCCAAATGGCACTCCCAGATGAATTGCTGTTAGCCTACCGTCACCCCAAGGGCAACTCCAAACGAATTGTTGTCTTCCTTCCGTCACCCTAACGGCAGCCACAGACTATTTGTTGTCGCCTTACCGTCACCACAACGGCAGGTCCAGACGAATTGTCGCCATACCGTCACCTCAACGGCAGCCCCGACAAGTTGTCGTCCTACCGTCAACCCAACGGCAGCCACTGACGAATTCTGGTCGCCCTACCGTCACCCTAACGGCATCCCCAGACGAATCGTTTTCGTCCTACCGTCACCAGAACGGCATCCACAGACGATTTGTTGTCGCCCTACCGTCACCCCAACGGCAGACACAGATGAATTGTTGTCGACATACCGTCACCTCAACGGCAGGCCCCGACAAGTTGTCGTCCTACCGTCACCTAAACGGCGGCCACAGACGATTTGTTGTCGCCCTACCGTCACCCCAACGGCAGCACCCGATAAATTGTCGTCCTATCGTCACCCCAACGGCATCCACAGACGATTTGCTGTCGTCATACCGTCACTAAAATGGCAGTCACAGACGAATTGTTGTCGCCCTACCGTCACCCCAACGGCACCTCCAGACGAATTGTTGTCGGCCTACCGTTACCCCAACGGCAGCCCCCGACAAACTGTCGCTCTACCGTCACCCCAACGGCAGCCCCACACCAATTGCTGTCGCCCTACCGTCACCTCAACGGCAGTCCCAGACGAATTGCTGTCGTCATACCGTCACCATAACGGCAGCCCCCATACGAATTGTTATCGCCCTGCTGTCACCCGAACGACAGCCCCGAACGAATTGTTGTCGTCATACCGTTACCCAAAGAGCAGCCCCACACGAATAGGTGTTGCCATACCGTTACCCTAATGGCAGCACTAGACGAATTGTTGTCGTCCTACCGTCCCCCGAACGGCAGCCCCGGGCGAAATGCTGCCACCCTACTGTCACCTCTTAACGGCAGCCCCAGACGAATTGTTGTCACCATACCGTCACCCGAACCGCAGACGAATTGCTGTCGCCCTACTGTCACCCCAACGACAGCCCCAGGCGTATTGCTCTAGCCCTACCGACACCCCAACGGCAGTCCCAGACGAATTGTTGTCACCCTACCGTTACCCGAACGGCAGTGCCAGACGAATTGTTGTCACCCTACCGTTACCCGAACGGCAGTCCCAGACGAATTGTTGTAACCCTATCGTCACCCCAACGGCAGTCCGAGACGAACTGTTGTCGCCCTACAGTCACCCCAGTGATTGTCCAAGACGAATTGCTGTTGCCCTACCTTCACCCCAGCAGCAGTCCCAGACGAATTGTTGCCGCCCTACCGCCAACCCACTGGCAGCCCCAGACGAATTGTTGTTGCCCTACCGTCACCCCAGCGGCAGCCCTAGATGAACTGTCGCCCCACCGTCAACCGAACGACAACTTCTGCCGAATTGGTGTCGCCCTACGTTACCCCCCACGCCAGCCGCAGACGAATTCTTGTTGTCCTACCGTCACCCGAACGGCAGTCGCAGACGAATTGTTTTCAGCCTACCATCACCCAAATGGCAGCCCCAGACGAATTGTTGTCACCCTACCGTCACCCAAACGGCAAACCAAGACGAACGGCAGTCGCAGACGAATTGTTGTCACCTCACCATCACCACAATGGCAGTCCCAGGCGAATTGATGTGGGCTGAAAAGTGATTGAATTTTTTAGAATTGTTTTTATTTGGAGAATGTATTTCCAAAATATTTAGAGTGAGAGTTCAAATATGAAACATTCACGAAAAATACGTCGAATTGACATTATTGTGGATAAAGGGTTGACATTGAAATAGTAACAAGTTCATTTAATAGAACCATCATGAAATTGAAGTGTGTGAAATTTTACAGCTGTGTGCAATATCTATATGTAGGTTACGACATTGCAAATGAGCATGTTCAAAGAGAAATATGCAAAATAACCACTAAATTTGAAGTGACATATAAAAGTTAAAAATGGTGATAAGTGAAAATAAATTAAAAAAAACCAGGAGCCTTTTATTTTTTGAAGTGAACAACTTGAAAACAGTTCATAAAAATTGGATAAACCACTGGGTTTTTATTTTTCGAAGTGTACAACATAACAAGATTTCAGGAAAATCGGTCAGACCACTGTTTTTTTTTTAATGTTTTGAAGGGTACAACCTTACAAAAGTTCATGAAAATTGGCCAAACCACTTGTCTTTTTTATTTTTTGAAGTGTAGAACATAACAAAAGTTTATAAAAATCGGCCAAACCACTGGTCTTTTTATTTTCTAAGTGAACAACATAACATGGAAATCGGTCAAACCACTGGTCTTTTAAAAAATGTTTGAAGTGTACAACATAACAGAAAGTCATGAAAATCAGCGAAACCAGCGGCCTTTTGATTTTCGAAGTGAAAAACAGCAAACGTTCATGGAAATCGACCAAAGCACTGTTTTTTTTAAAAATTTTTTAACTGTACAACCTAACAAAAGTTCGTGAAATCAGTCAAACCACTGGTCTTTTTATTTTTTGAAATGTACAACATGAAAAACAGCAAAAGTTCATGGAATTCGAACAAACCACTGTTTTTTTTAATGTTTTGAAGGGTACAACCTAACAAAAGTTTATGAAAATAGGCAAAACCACTGGTGTTTTTGTGTTTTGAAGTGTACAACAGAACAAAAATCGGATAAACAACTGTTTTTAAAAACATTTTTGCAGTGTATGACAGAACAAATGCTCACTAAAATCGGCCAAACCAGTGTTTCTTTATTTTTGAAAGCATACAACATTACAAAAGTCCGTGAAAATCAGCCAAACCACTGTTTCTTTTATTTTTGGAAGTGCACAACATAAGAAATATTTATGAAAATCGGCGAAAGCACTGTTTTTTTTTAAGTGAACAACATAACAAAAGTTCATGAAAATCGGCCAAACCGCCGTTTTTTTTGTTTTTTTTTTGAAAATCGGCCACTCTACTGGTCTTTTTACTTTTTGAAGTGTACAACATAAAAGTTCATGAAAATCGGCCAAGGCATTGGTCTTTTTATTTTACATATACGTAACAAAAATCAGCCAAAACACTGGTCTTTTTATATTTTGAAGTGTACAACATGACAAAAGTCGACCAAAACACTGGTCTTTTTATTTGATGAGATGAGATTCCATGATTTTTCATGACGCCAGAATGCTCGATGAATTGGTTTAACTGTCTCACTGTAGTTCCTTTATTGATGTTATGAGAAACTTGGGTGTAGTAGTCTCTAATGACTCGGTTTGATAAAAAAATGTTTAGATAAAAACCATCATTAATAGTGGAATGACCAACAAAAGGAGTTATGTTGGTTCGACACATACCCACCGCGAGCCGTGGCTATTTGAAAATATCCATCAAAAGCGTAAAATTCATGTTCTCCCTGGATTTCTCTAAAAATATCTTGTAGATTTTAAAGAAAAATGGCCATTCGCAGTTCTTGGTGTGACATTACAAGCTGCAAGGAAAAATATTGCTCTTAGTGCTTGTTAACCCTCTACAAACTGCCAGACATCAATATTTTTGATATATTTGAGACAAAATGGACCATTTTCAAATAGCCATAGCATGCAGTGGGTATGTGTCAAATAAACATAACTCCTTTTGTCGGTCATTAATTTATCGGACGACGATATTGATATTAACCCTCTCCACATTAATGATGGATTTTACTTAAACAATTTTTATCAAACCGACTCATTTGAGATTACTATACCCACGTTTCTCATAGGATGAGTGAAGGAACTTCAATGAGACAATTAAACAATTCATCAGGCACTCTGAGGTCATAAAGAATCTCATCTGGAAAAGCCATGATTCTCCAATCATACTGTCTAGTACCTCCTATGTTTTTATCTCCCACTGAATGAGATATTTCATTGATTGTATGTGTAATTCATCCTATGTTTTTTTTATCTCCCATTGAATGAGATATTTCTTTGATTGTATGTGTAATTCATCCTATGGTTTTTTATCTCCCACTGAATGAGATATTTCATTGATTGTATGTGTAATTCATCCTATGTTTTTTATCTCCCACTGAATGAGATATTTCATTGATTGTATGTGTAATTCATCCTATGTTTTTTTATCTCCCACTGAATGAGATATTTCATTGATTGTATGTGTAATTCATCCTATGGTTTTTATCTCCCACTGAATGAGATATTTCATTGATTGTATGTGTAATTCATCCTATGTTTTTTTATCTCCCACTGAATGAGATATTTCATTGATTGTATGTGTAATTCATCCTATGTTTTTTTATCTCCCACTGAATGAGATATTTCATTGATTGTATGTGTAATTCATCCTATGTTTTTTTATCTCCCACTGAATGAGATATTTCATTGATTGTATGTGTAATTCATCCTATGTTTTTTTATCTCCCACTGAATGAGATATTTCATTGATTGTATGTGTAATTCATCCTATGTTTTTTTATCTCCCACTGAATGAGATATTTAATTTATTGTAGGTGTAATTCATCCTATGTTTTTATCTCCCACTGAATGAGATATTTAATTGATTGTATGTGTAATTCATCCTATGTTTTTTATCTCCCACTGAATGAGATATTGCATTCATTGCGTGCGTAATTCTTCCAATGTTTTTTTTATCTCCCACTGAATGAGATATTTCATTGATTGTATGTGTAATTCATTCTATGTTTTTATCTCCCACTGAATGAGATATTTCATTGATTGTATGTGTAAATTATACTATGTTTTTTTATCTCCCACTGAATGAGATATTTCATTGATTGTATGTGTAATTCATTCTATGTTTTTATCTCCCACTGAATGAGATATTGTATTCATTGTATGTGTAATTCATCCTATGTTTTTTTTATCTCCCACTGAATGAGATATTTCATTGATTGTAGGTGTAATTTATACTATGTTTTTTATCTCCCACTGAATGAGATATTGTATGCATTGTATGTGTAATTCATCCTATGTTTTTTTATCTACCACTGAATGAGATATTTCATTGATTGTATGTGTAATTCATCCTATGCGTTTTATCTCTGTTGAATGAGATATTGTATTCATTGTATGTGTAATTCATCCTATGCTTTTTTGTCTCCCACTGAATGAGATATTTCATTGATTGTATGTGTAATTCATCCTATGTTTTTTTATCTCCCACTGAATGAGATATTTCATTGATTGTATGTGTAATTCATCCTATGCGTTTTATCTCTGTTGAATGAGATATTGTATTCATTGTATGTGTAATTTATCCTATGCTTTTTTGTCTCCCACTGAATGGGATATTTCATTGATTGTATGTGTAATTCATCCTATGTTTTTTATCTCCCATTGAATGAGATATTTCATTGATTGTAGGTGTAATTCATCCTATATTTTTAATCTGCGTTGAATGAGATATTGTATTCATTGTATGTGTAATTCATCCTATGGTTTTTTGTCTCCCACTGAATGAGATATTTCATTGATTGTATGTGTAATTCATCCTATGTTTTCTTATCTCCCATTGAATGAGATATTTTATTGATTGTAGATGTAATTCATCCTATGTTTTTAATCTGCGTTGAATGAGATATTGTATTCATTGTATGTGTAATTCATCCTATGTTTTTTTTATCTCCCACTGGATGAGATATTTCATTGAATGTATGTGTAATTCATCCTATGTGTTTTATCTCTGTTGAATGAGATATTTCATTGATTGTATGTGTAATTCATCCTATGTTTTTTATCTCCCACTGAATGAGATATTTCATTGATTGTATGTGTAATTCATCCTATGTTTTTTTATCTCCCACTGAATGAGATATTTCATTGATTGTATGTGTAATTCATCCTATGTTTTTTTATCTCCCACTTAATGAGATATTTTATTGATTGTATGTGTAATTCATCCTATGTTTTTTAATCTCCCTCTGAATGAGATATTTCATTGATTGTATGTGTAATTCATCCTATGTTTTTTTTTATCTCCCACTGAATGAGATATTTCATTGATTGCATGTGTAATTCATCCTATGTGTTCTATCTCTGTTGAATGAGATATTATATTCATTGTATGTGTAATTCGTCCTATGTTTTTTTTATCTCCCACTGAATGAGATATTTCATTGATTGTAGGTGTAATTTATCCTATGTTTTTTATCTCCCACTGAATGAGATATTTCACTGATTGTATGTATAATTCATCCTATGTTTTTTTTCTCCCACTGAATGAGATATTTCATTCATTGTATGTGTAATTCATCCTATGTTTTTTATCTCCCATTGAATGAGATATTTAATTGATTGTATGTGTAATTCATCCTATGTTTTTTTTATCTCCCACTGAATGAGATATTTCATTGATTGTAGGTGTAATTTATACTATGTTTTTTATCTCCCACTGAATGAGATATTGTATGCATTGTATGTGTAATTCATCCTATGTTTTTTTATCTACCACTGAATGAGATATTTCATTGATTGTATGTGTAATTCATCCTATGCGTTTTATCTCTGTTGAATGAGATATTGTATTCATTGTATGTGTAATTCATCCTATGCTTTTTTGTCTCCCACTGAATGAGATATTTCATTGATTGTATGTGTAATTCATCCTATGTTTTTTTATCTCCCACTGAATGAGATATTTCATTGATTGTATGTGTAATTCATCCTATGCGTTTTATCTCTGTTGAATGAGATATTGTATTCATTGTATGTGTAATTTATCCTATGCTTTTTTGTCTCCCACTGAATGGGATATTTCATTGATTGTATGTGTAATTCATCCTATGTTTTTTATCTCCCATTGAATGAGATATTTCATTGATTGTAGGTGTAATTCATCCTATATTTTTAATCTGCGTTGAATGAGATATTGTATTCATTGTATGTGTAATTCATCCTATGGTTTTTTGTCTCCCACTGAATGAGATATTTCATTGATTGTATGTGTAATTCATCCTATGTTTTCTTATCTCCCATTGAATGAGATATTTTATTGATTGTAGATGTAATTCATCCTATGTTTTTAATCTGCGTTGAATGAGATATTGTATTCATTGTATGTGTAATTCATCCTATGTTTTTTTTATCTCCCACTGGATGAGATATTTCATTGAATGTATGTGTAATTCATCCTATGTGTTTTATCTCTGTTGAATGAGATATTTCATTGATTGTATGTGTAATTCATCCTATGTTTTTTATCTCCCACTGAATGAGATATTTCATTGATTGTATGTGTAATTCATCCTATGTTTTTTTATCTCCCACTGAATGAGATATTTCATTGATTGTATGTGTAATTCATCCTATGTTTTTTTATCTCCCACTTAATGAGATATTTTATTGATTGTATGTGTAATTCATCCTATGTTTTTTAATCTCCCTCTGAATGAGATATTTCATTGATTGTATGTGTAATTCATCCTATGTTTTTTTTTATCTCCCACTGAATGAGATATTTCATTGATTGCATGTGTAATTCATCCTATGTGTTCTATCTCTGTTGAATGAGATATTATATTCATTGTATGTGTAATTCGTCCTATGTTTTTTTTATCTCCCACTGAATGAGATATTTCATTGATTGTAGGTGTAATTTATCCTATGTTTTTTATCTCCCACTGAATGAGATATTTCACTGATTGTATGTATAATTCATCCTATGTTTTTTTTCTCCCACTGAATGAGATATTTCATTCATTGTATGTGTAATTCATCCTATGTTTTTTATCTCCCATTGAATGAGATATTTAATTGATTGTATGTGTAATTCATCCTATGTTTTTTTATCTCCCACTGAATGAGATATTTCATTGATTGTAGGTGTAATTTATCCTATGTTTTTTATCTCCCACTGAATGAGATATTTCACTGATTGTATGTGTAATTCATCTTATGTTTTTTTTCTCCCACTGAATGAGATATTTTATTGATTGTATGTGTAATTCATCCTATGTTTTTTTTATCTCCCATTGAATGAGATATTTCATTGATTGTATGTGTAATTAATTCTATGTTTTTTAACTTGCACTGAATGAGATATTTCTTTGATTGTAGGTGTAATTCATCCTATGTTTTTTAACTCGCACTGAATGAGATATTTCATTGATTGTAGGTGTAATTCATCCTATGTTTTTAATCTCCGTTGAATGAGATATTGTATTCATTGTATTTGTAACTCTTGCAGTGTTTTTTATCTTCCCTTGAATGAGATATTTTATTGATTGTGTGTGTAATTCCTCTTATGTTTTATCTCCTGTTGAAGGAGATATTTTGTTGATTGTATGTGTAATCGTCCTATGTTTTTCATCTCCCATTGGATGAGATATTTTGTTGATTGTATGTGTAATTCCTCATATGTTTTTTACCTCCCAGTGGATGAGATATTTTGTTGATTGTATGTATAATTCCTCATATGTTTTTATTATCTCCCGTTAAATGAGATTTTTTATTCATTGTATGTGCAAACTGCTCCTGTGTTTTTTTTATCTCTCATTGAATGAGATTTTTCATTGATTGTATGCGTAATTCCTTCTATGTTTTTCATCTCCTGTTGAATGAGATTTTTTATTGATTGTATGTGCAATTACTTGTATGCTGTTTATCTCCCAATGAATGATATATTATATTGATTGTTGGTGTAATTCGTCCTATGTTTTTTTATCTTTTGTTGAATGAGATGTTTTATTGATTGCATGTGCAATTCGTCCTATAGTTTTTATCTCCCACGGAATGAGATTTTTTATTGATTGTATGTGCAATGCCTCCTATGTTTTTTATCTCCCATGGAATGAGATTTTTCATTGATTGTATGTGGAATTCCTCCTATGTTTTTTATCTCCCATTGAAATAGATTTTTTTACTGAATGTATGAGTAATTCCTTTTTTATGCCATGCTGGAAGAGATTTGTTATTGATTATAGATGCTATTCCCCCTGTGCTTTTTATTTCTCCTTGAATAAGATTTTTAGATTTTTTATTGATTGCCGACATAATTCCTGCTATGTTCTTTTTATCTCCCATTTAATGTGATTTTATTGATTGTAGGTGTAATTCCTCCTATGTTTTTTTTATCTCCCATTGAATATTTTTTCTTGGTTGTATGTGTAATTTCTCCTATGCTTTTTATCTCACAATGAATGAGATTTTTTTATTGATTGTAGGTGTAAATTCCTCCAATGATCTCTATGTCCTGTTGAATGAGATTTTTTATTGATTGTATGTGTAATTCCTACTCTGTTTTTTATCTCCCATCAAATGAGATTTTTTATTGATTGTATGTGTAATTCCTCCTTTTTTTATCTCCTGTCAAATGAGATTTTTTATTGATTGTATGTGTAATTCCTCCTTTTTTATCTCCTGTCAAATGAGATTTTTTATTGATTGTATGTGTAATTCCTCCTTCTTTATCTCCTGTCAAATGAGATTTTTTATTGATTGTATGTGTAATTCCTCCTTTTTTATCTCCCATGGAATGAGATTTTTTATTGATTGTGTGTGTAATTCCTCCTTTTTATCTCCTGTCAAATGGGATTTTTTGTTGATTGTATGTGTAATTCCTCCTTTTTTATCTCCTGTCAAATGAGATTTTTTATTGATTGTATGTGTAATTCCTCCTTTTTATCTCCTGTCGAATGAGATTTTTTATTGATTGTATGTGTAATTCCTCCTTTTTTATCTCCTGTCAAATGAGATTTTTTATTGATTGTATGTGTAATTCCTCCTTTTTATCTCCTGTCGAATGAGATTTTTTATTGATTGTATGTGTAATTCCTCCTTTTTTATCTCCTGTCGAATGAGATTTTTTAGTGATTGTATGTGTAATTCCTCCTTTTTTTATCTCCTGTCGAATGAAATTTTTTATTGATTGTATGTGTAATTCCTCCTTTTTTATCTCCCATCGAATGAGATTTTTTATTGATTGCGTGTGTAATTCCTCCTTTTTATCTCCCATCGAATGAGATTTTTTATTGATTGTATGTGTAATTCCTCCTTTTTTATCTCCTGTCAAATGAGATTTTTTATTGATTGTATGTGTAATTCCTCCTTTTTTATCTCCTGTCAAATGAGATTTTTTATTGATTGTATGTGTGATTCCTCCTTTTTTATCTCCCATCGAATGAGATTTTTTATTGATTGTATGTGTAATTCCTCCTTTTTTATCTCCTGTCAAATGAGATTTTTTATTGATTGTATGTGTAATTCCTCCTTTTTTATCTCCTGTCAAATGAGATTTTTTATTGATTGTATGTGTAATTCCTCCTTTTTTATCTCCTGTCAAATGAGATTTTTTATTAATTGTATGTGTAATTCCTCCTTTTTTATCTCCCATCGAATGAGATTTTTTATTGATTGTATGTGTAATTCCTCCTTTTTTATCTCCTGTTGAATGAGATTTTGTATTGATTGTATGTGTAATTCCTCCTTTTTTATCTCCCATCAAATGAGCTTTTTATTGATTGTATGTGTAAATCCTCCTTTTTTATCTCCTGTTGAATGAAATTTTTTATTGATTGTATGTGTAATTCCTCCTTTTTTATCTCCCATCGAATGAGATTTTTTATTGATTGTATGTGCAATTCCTCCTTTTTTATCTCCCATCGAATGAGATCTTTTATTGATTTATGTGTAATTCCTCCTTTTTTATCTCCTGTCAAATGGGATTTTTATTGATTGTATGTGTGATTCCTCCTTTTTTATCTCCCATCGAATGAGATTTTTTATTGATTGTATGTGTAATTCCTCCTTTTTTATCTCCTGTTGAATGAGATTTTGTATTGATTGTATGTGTAATTCATCCTTTTTATCGCCTGTCAAATGAGATTTTTTATTGATTGTATGTGTAATTCCTCCTTTTTTTATCTCCCATCAAATAAGATTTTTTATTGATTGTATGTGTAATTCCTCCTTTTTTATCTCCTGTTGAATGAGATTTTTTATTGATTGTATGTGTGCTTCCTCCTTTTGTATCTCCTGTTGAATGAGATTTTTTATTGATTGTATGTGTAATTCCTCCTTTTTTTATCTCCTGTCGAATGAGATTTTTTATTGATTGTATGTGTAATTCCTCCTTTTTTATCTCCCATCGAATGAGATTTTTTTATTGATTGTATGTGTAATTCCTCCTTTTTTATCTCCCATCGAATGAGATTTTTTTATTGATTGTATGTGTAATTCCTCCTTTTTTATCTCCCATCAAATGAGATTTTTTATTGATTGTATGTGTAATTCCTCCTTTTTTATTTCCCATCGAATGAGATTTTTTATTGATTGTATGTGTAATTCCTCCTTTTTTATCTCCTGTTGAATGAGATTTTTTATTGCTTGTAGTTGTAATTCCTACTATGTTTTGTATCTCCCGTTGAATGAGATTTTTTGATGTTTGTAGGTTTAATTCCTCATATGCTTTTTATCTCCTGTTGAAGGAGATTTTTTAATGATTGTAGTTGTAATTCCTCCTATATTTTTATCGCTCATTGAATGAGATTTTGTATTGATTGTAGTTGTAATTCATCCTGTGTTTTTTTATCTCTCATTGAATGACTTATTTTAGTGATTGTATGTGTAATTCATCCTGTGTTTTTTATCTCTCATTGAATGACTTATTTTAGTGATTGTAGGTGTAATTCATCCTGTGTTTTTTTATCTCTCATTGAATGACTTATTTTAGTGATTGTAGGTGTAATTCATCCTGTGTTTTTTTATCTCTCATTGAATGACTTATTTTAGTGATTGTAGGTGTAATTCATCCTGTGTTTTTTTATCTCTCATTGAATGACTTATTTTAGTGATTGTAGGTGTAATTCATCCTGTGTTTTTTTATCTCTCATTGAATGACTTATTTTAGTGATTGTAGGTGTAATTCATCCTGTATTTTTTTATCTCTCATTGAATGAGTTATTTTAGTGATTGTAGGTGTAATTCATCCTGTGTTTTTTTATCTCTCATTGAATGAGTTATTTTAGTGATTGTAGGTGTAATTCATCCTGTGTTTTTTTATCTCTCATTGAATGAGTTATTTTAGTGATTGTAGGTGTAATTCATCCTGTGTTTTTTTATCTCTCATTGAATGAGTTATTTTAGTGATTGTAGGTGTAATTCATCCTGTGTTTTTTTATCTCTCATTGAATGAGTTATTTTAGTGATTGTAGGTGTAATTCATCCTGTGTGTTTTTTAATCTCCCATTGAATGAGATATTTTATTGATTGTAGGTGTAATTCATCCTGTGTGTTTTTTAATCACCCATTGAATGAGGTATTTTATTGATTGTAGTTGTTTTACTCCTATGTTTATGTATCTCCCATTGAATGAGATATTTTATTGATTGTAGGTGGTGTAATTCATCCTGTGTGGGGTTTTTTATCTCCCATTTAATGAGATATTTTATTGATTGTAGTTGTAATTCCTCCTATATTTTGTATCTCCCGTTGAATGAGATATTGTCTTGATTGTAGTTGTAATTCCTCCCATGTTTTGAATTTCCCGTTGAATGAGATATTTTATTGATTGTAGTTGTAATTCCTCCCATGTTTTGTATCTCCTGTTGAATGAGATACTTTATTGATTGTAGTTGTAGTTCCTCCCCTGTTTTGTATCTCCCGTTGAATGAGATATTTTATTGATTGTAGTTGTAGTTCCTCCCATGTTTTGTATCTCCTGTTGAATGAGATATTTTATTGATTGTAGTTGTAGTTCCTCCCATGTTTTGTATCTCCCGTTGAATGAGATATTGTATTGATTGTAGTTGTAGTTCCTCCCATGTTTTGTATCTCCCGTTGAATGAGATATTGTATTGATTGTAGTTGTAGTTCCTCCCATGTTTTATATCTCCCGTTGAATGAGATATTGTATTGATTGTAGTTCTAATTCATCCTATGTTTTTTTTATCTCCCAATGAATGAGATGTTTTATTGATTGTAGTTGTAGTTCCTCCCCTGTTTTGTATCTCCCGTTCAATGAGATATTTTATTGATTGTAGTTGTAGTTCCTCCCATGTTTTGTATCTCCCGTTGAATGAGATATTTTATTGATTGTAGTTGTAGTTCCTCCCATGTTTTGTATCTCCCGTTGAATGAGATATTGTATTGATTGTAGTTGTAATTCCTCCCATGTTTTGTATCTCCCATTGAATGAGATATTTTATTGATTGTAGTTGTAATTCCTCCCATGTTTTGTATCTCCCATTGAATGAGATATTGTATTGATTGTAGTTGTAGTTCCTCCCATGTTTTGTATCTCCCGTTGAATGAGATATTTTATTGATTGTAGTTGTAATTCCTCCCATGTTTTGTACCTCCCATTGAATGAGATATTTTATTGATTGTAGTTGTAATTCCTCCCATGTTTTGTATCTCCCGTTGAATGAGATATTTTATTGATTGTAGTTGTAATTCCTCCCTTGTTTTGTATCTCCCGTTGAATGAGATATTGTATTGATTGTAGTTGTAGTTCCTCCTATGTTTTGTATCTCCCGTTGAATGAGATATTGTATTGATTGTAGTTCTAATTCATCCTATGTTTTTTTTTTTATCTCCCAATAAATGAGATGTTTTATTGATTGTAATTCATCCTGTTTTTTTTGAATCAATTTTCATGAAACAGTAAACCCTTTACCTAACAAATCGACGTGTCCCTCCATGTAATGTACAAATTGAACAGGTGAAAAAACCCACATATTTTTAAAAAATATCAACAAAAACACATCGAGCTCGTTCGAAAGATCGATCACATGATGTTGTTTTGTTAAAATTTTGTGAAAATCTTTCAAAAACAACAATAATTTTTGACATGTTGAGCGTTAAGTAAATGGTTTAACATGATCATTGGTAAGTGAACATACAATACACGTCTCAGTTTTATGGTTCGACAGTTTTTATGATACATACACATCTCAGTTTTATGGTTCGACAGTTTTTATGATACATACACATCTCAGTTTTATGGTTCGACAGTTTTTATGATACATACACATCTCAGTTTTATGGTTCGACAGTTTTTATGATACATACACATCTCAGTTTTATGGTTCGACAGTTTTTATGATACATACACATCTCAGTTTTATGGTTCGACAGTTTTTATGATACATACACATCTCAGTTTTATGGTTCGACAGTTTTTATGATACATACACATCTCAGTTTTATGGTTCGACAGTTTTTATGATACATACACATCTCAGTTTTATGGTTCGACAGTTTTTATGATACATACACATCTCAGTTTTATGGTTCGACAGTTTTTATGATACATACACATCTCAGTTTTATGGTTCGACAGTTTTTATGGTACATACACATCTCAGTTTTATGGTTCGACAGTTTTTATGATACATACACATCTCAGTTTTATGGTTCGACAGTTTTTATGGTACATACACATCTCAGTTTTATGGTTCGACAGTTTTTATGGTATATACACATCTCAGTTTTATGGTTCGACAGTTTTTATGATACATACACATCTCAGTTTTATGGTTCGACAGTTTTTATGATACATACACATCTCAGTTTTATGGTTCGACAGTTTTTATGATACATACACATCTCAGTTTTATGGTTCGACAGTTTTTATGATACATACACATCTCAGTTTTATGGTTCGACAGTTTTTATGATACATACACGTCTCAGTTTTATGGTTTGACAGTTTTTATGATACATACACATCTCAGTTTTATGGTACGACAGTTTTTATGGTACATACACATCTCAGTTTTATGGTTCGACAGTTTTTATGGTACATACACATCTCAGTTTTATGGTTCGACAGTTTTTATGATACATACACATCTCAGTTTTATGGTTCGACAGTTTTTATGATACATACACATCTCAGTTTTATGGTTCGACAGTTTTTATGATACATACACATCTCAGTTTTATGGTTCGACAGTTTTTATGGTACATACACATCTCAGTTTTATGGTTCGACAGTTTTTATGATACATACACATCTCAGTTTTATGGTTCGACAGTTTTTATGATACATACACATCTCAGTTTTATGGTTCGACAGTTTTTATGATACATACACATCTCAGTTTTATGGTTCGACAGTTTTTATGATACATACACATCTCAGTTTTATGTTCAACAGTTTTTATGATACATACACATCTCAGTTTTATGGTTCGACAGTTTTTATGATACATACACATCTCAGTTGTATGGTTCGACAGTTTTTATGATACATACACATCTCAGTTTTATGGTTCGACAGTTTTTATGATACATACACATCTCAGTTTTATGGTTCGACAGTTTTTATGATACATACACATCTCAGTTTTATGGTTCGACAGTTTTTATGATACATACACATCTCAGTTTTATGGTTCGACAGTTTTTATGATACATACACATCTCAGTTGTATGGTTCGACAGTTTTTATGATACATACACATCTCAGTTTTATGGTTCGACAGTTTTTATGATACATACACATCTCAGTTTTATGGTTCGACAGTTTTTATGATACATACACATCTCAGTTTTATGGTTCGACAGTTTTTATGGTACATACACATCTCAGTTTTATGGTTCGACAGTTTTTATGATACATACACATCTCAGTTTTATGGTTCGGCACTTTTTATGATACATACACATCTCAGTTTTATGGTTCGACAGTTTTTATGATACATACACATCTCAGTTTTATGGTTCGACAGTTTTTATGATACATACACATCTCAGTTTTATGGTTCGACAGTTTTTATGATACATACACATCTCAGTTTTATGGTTCGACAGTTTTTATGGTACATACACATCTCAGTTTTATGGTTCGACAGTTTTTATGATACATACACATCTCAGTTTTATGGTTCGACAGTTTTTATGATACATACACATCTCAGTTTTATGGTTCGACAGATTTTATGATACATACACATCTCAGTTTTATGGTTCGACAGTTTTTATGATACATACACATCTCAGTTTTATGTTCAACAGTTTTTATGATACATACACATCTCAGTTTTATGGTTCGACAGTTTTTATGATACATACACATCTCAGTTGTATGGTTCGACAGTTTTTATGATACATACACATCTCAGTTTTATGGTTCGACAGTTTTTATGATACATACACATCTCAGTTTTATGTTCAACAGTTTTTATGATACATACACATCTCAGTTTTATGGTTCGACAGTTTTTATGGTACATACACATCTCAGTTTTATGGTTCGACAGTTTTTATGATACATACACATCTCAGTTTTATGGTTCGACAGTTTTTATGGTACATACACATCTCAGTTTTATGGTTTGACAGTTTTTGTGATACATACACATCTCAGTTTTATGGTTCGACAGTTTTTATGATACATACACATCTCAGTTTTATGGTTCGACAGTTTTTATGATACATACACATCGCAGTTTTATGGTTCGACAGTTTTTATGATACATACACATCTCAGTTTTATGTTCAACAGTTTTTATGATACATACACATCTCAGTTTTATGGTTCGACAGTTTTTATGATACATACACATCTCAGTTGTATGGTTCCACAGTTTTTATGATACATACACATCTCAGTTTTATGGTTCGACAGTTTTTATGATACATACACATCTCAGTTTTATGGTTCGACAGTTTTTATGATACATACACATCTCAGTTTTATGGTTCGACAGTTTTTATGGTACATACACATCTCAGTTTTATGGTTCGACAGTTTTTATGATACATACACATCTCAGTTTTATGGTTCGACAGTTTTTATGATACATACACATCTCAGTTTTATGGTTCGACAGTTTTTATGATACATACACATCTCAGTTTTATGGTTCGACAGTTTTTATGGTACATACACATCTCAGTTTTATGGTTCGACAGTTTTTATGATACATACACATCTCAGTTTTATGGTTCGACAGTTTTTATGATACATACACATCTCAGTTTTATGGTTCGACAGTTTTTATGATACATACACATCTCAGTTTTATGGTTCGACAGTTTTTATGATACATACACATCTCAGTTTTATGTTCAACAGTTTTTATGATACATACACATCTCAGTTTTATGGTTCGACAGTTTTTATGATACATACACATCTCAGTTGTATGGTTCGACAGTTTTTATGATACATACACATCTCAGTTTTATGGTTCGACAGTTTTTATGATACATACACATCTCAGTTTTATGTTCAACAGTTTTTATGATACATACACATCTCAGTTTTATGGTTCGACAGTTTTTATGGTACATACACATCTCAGTTTTATGGTTCGACAGTTTTTATGATACATACACATCTCAGTTTTATGGTTCGACAGTTTTTATGATACATACACATCTCAGTTTTATGGTTCGACAGTTTTTATGATACATACACATCTCAGTTTTATGGTTCGACAGTTTTTATGGTACATACACATCTCAGTTTTATGGTTCGACAGTTTTTATGGTACATACACATCTCAGTTTTATGGTTCGACAGTTTTTATGATACATACACATCTCAGTTTTATGGTTCGACAGTTTTTATGATACATACACATCTCAGTTTTATGGTTCGACAGTTTTTATGATACATACACATCTCAGTTTTATGGTTCGACAGTTTTTATGATACATACACATCTCCGTTTTATGGTTCGACAGTTTTTATGATACATACACATCTCAGTTTTATGGTTCGACAGTTTTTATGATACATACACATCTCAGTTTTATGGTTCGACAGTTTTTATGATACATACACATCTCAGTTTTATGGTTCGACAGTTTTTATGATACATACACATCTCAGTTTTATGGTTCGACAGTTTTTATGATACATACACATCTCAGTTTTATGGTTCGACAGTTTTTATGATACATACACATCTCAGTTGTATGGTTCGACAGTTTTTATGATACATACACATCTCAGTTGTATGGTTCGACAGTTTTTATGATACATACACATCTCAGTTGTATGGTTCGACAGTTTTTATGATACATACACATCTCAGTTTTATGGTTCGACAGTTTTTATGATACATACACATCTCAGTTTTATGGTTCGACAGTTTTTATGATACATACACATCTCAGTTTTATGGTTCGACAGTTTTTATGATACATACACATCTCAGTTTTATGGTTCAACAGTTTTTATGATACATACACATCTCAGTTTTATGGTTCGACAGTTTTTATGATACATACACATCTCAGTTTTATGGTTCGACAGTTTTTATGATACATACACATCTCAGTTTTATGGTTCGACAGTTTTTATGATACATACACATCTCAGTTTTATGGTTCGACAGTTTTTATGGTACATACACATCTCAGTTTTATGTTCAACAGTTTTTGTGATACGTACACGTCTCAGTTTTATGTTCAACAGTTTTTAACGTATGCATACATCTCAATTTTATGGTTCGTCAATTTTTAACATATGCACACATCTCAATTTTATGGTTCAGCAGTTTTTAACATATGCACAGGTCTCAATTTTATGGCTCGACAGTTTTTAACATAAGTACAAGTCTCAATTTTAAGGTTTGGCAGTTTTTAACATATGCACATGTCTCAATTTTATGGTTTGCCGGTTTTTAACATATGCACAAGTCTCAGTTTCAGGATCCATTAGTTTTTAACATATGTACACGTCTCAATTTTATGGTCCAATAGTTTTTAACATATGCACACATCTCACTTTTATTGTACAACAGTTTTTAACATACACACATATTTCAATTTTATTGTTCGACAGTTTTTAACATTCGCATACATCTCAGTTTTATGGTTCGACAGTTTTTAACATATGCACACGTTTCAGTTTTATTGTTCAACAGTTTTCAGCAGAAACTGTGTGGGAAGAATTTGGTAAAGAAACAAAAATGGAAAAAAACTAACAGATACATTTATGTTTGGAATCTTAATGACACTCCTCCTTACTGAACCCCTCCTTCAGGGGAAAAAAAACAACTTATTTTATCTTTTATTTGTTTGTATTAAAATTTATGTTCGTTAAGGAAAAATATTCATACACAAAAAAACATATAAATGAATATGATTTAACACATTCTTTTTTTCTGTTCCATTGTTTCTTCTTTCCTCGGCACTTTTTTCTTTCCGTTACTCTCCCACACCCTGATTTCTTTATTTCCGTTTACCGTGTTGGAAACGCCCTCCTGGTTTATGAACCAAATTAAACTGCTCATACATAATCACTATAGACCACCAGGTGTCAACTGGTAGATGTCCACTCGTCGGGTGGCCATGCTGCGAATCCCCCGCGCATGTTGTTTCTTCTATTAATCTTAACTCCTTGTGTACCATAGTAGAATTGGAAAACAGAGAAATGCAGACATTCAGATACGAAAATAATTCATTCTGCCATGATCATTTGCCTATAACAAGTGCAATGAGGACATAACCACCTCAACTTCCTTGCACAAAAATACATTTTAAAATATATTTTTGACCAACTGGAAAGGAAGGATATAACCCAGAAAGCCCCCCCCCCCCCCCTTTGAACTCTTATAATACTATTAGACCGTCTTACTTATTTAAGCGCCTCGGATACCTTGTAATGACAGACCATGTGTTAAGCCCCTCGAGTATCTTGTAATGAAAGACCATGTATTAGGCCCCTCGGGTGGGGGCGCGGTGGCGTTGCGGTATCCGGGTCTCGTCAGATCACGGAAGTTAAGCAACCTCGAGCCCGGTTAATCATTGGATGGGTGACCGTCTGAGAGATCAATTCGGACTCCCGTGTTGTGTCGATGGGCAAGGCTCTTAACCCCGATTGTCCACATGGGGGCACGATGACGCCGTGTACTAAGGCGTACTGCACGTCGATGGTGCGCATGTCTTCAACCAATCTAACCCTGCCTGTGATGCAGTGCGGAGTTTCGATGTTGGGTAACTGGCAGCTGCTCGTCGTTGCTCGGTGGTTCTTTCCGGTGCTCCGGCTTCCGCCACCCGTAAAAGTTTCACGGTCATGATTAGGCATTGTGCATAAGTATATGACCTTAAAACACAATAAATAAATAAATAAATAAATAAATAAATAAATAAATAAATAAATAAATAAATAAATAAATAGCCCCTCGGGTACCTAGTAATGGCAGACCACGTGTTAAGCTCCTCGGAAACCTTGTAATGACAGGCCATGTGGTATAACTGAATCACTAGAAATATATGAACCTTAAAATAAAAAGGCCTGAAATTGGATGAAATCTGATTGTGCCTAAGAGTGGCGGTTTAATGTAAACACGAAGCAATTTTTACGTAATTTATTGATGTAACGTTTATTGTATTCAATACATTTATTTGAAAATAATCTTATAGACCATGTATATATACATCCATGGCAAAACTTGTGTCGTTTACTATTTCTCAGTCAACGAAATATGTTTGATAAATAGAGGATATGAAATGAGTGTTTTTCTCATATAATATTTATGAAACGAGTCTAAGAATTTTCCGTTTTGGCGAGCCTCTGGCGAGCCCAAACGGAAAATTCGGACAAGTTTCATAAATATTATATGAGAAAAACACTCATTTTATATTCTATTTATCATATGACACACACACACGCACAAAGTAGCCACTTAGTATGACTTTTTAACCCATCACTTAACTTGAGTTGCAGACGGCACTTGGAAAAAACATCCTCGTATAACTAAAAATTTTAATTTTTTGCTTCCAAAACATAGGTTATGACCCCTCATTGGAACGAGCTCGTCGAGCTCGTTCCAATGAGGGGTCATAACCTACGTTTTGGAAGCAAAAAGTGAAAATATAAAAAAAAATGAATGCCATTTTTCTTGGAGGTAAAAGATTACTACAATATAACCCACCTTAAATAGGACAGATAACGTAAATTCTCCCTACTGAAATTATGCAAATGTGACCCAGTTGTATTTTGTTTAGCCAATCAAATGTGACTCAGTTGTATTTTGTTTAGCCAATCAAATTGTCCAGTTTTGAAATTGACCAATGAAAGCTCCCAACTCTAATTATACAAATTATGAAAATGTGGCCTAGTTGTATTTTGTTCAGCCAATCAAATTGTCTAGTATTGAAATTGACCAATGAAATTGACGGAAGGCTTTATTTATCACTAAATAACATGAAAACAAAATAACAAATGTTTCAAAGTGAACAAAACGCGGACGAGTCATATGATAAATCTATAAATTGCATCAATTTAAAAAAACTCGTTTTCTTACCATTAACTACTGGCCAAATTCACACACAAATACCGTAGCATGCCTTACCATTAACTATTGGCCAAATTCAGACACAAATACCGTAGCATGCTTTACCATTAACTGGCCAAATTCACACACAAATACCGTAGCATGTCTTACCATTAACTACTGGCCAAATTCACACACAAATACCGTAGCATGTTTTACCATTAACTGGCCAAATTCACACACAAATACCGTAGCATGTCTTACCATTAACTGCTGGCCAAATTCAGACACAAATACCGTAGCATGTTTTACCATTAACTACTGGCCAAATTCACACACAAATACCATAGCATGTCTTTAACTACTGGCCAAATTCACCCACAAATACCGTAGCATGTCTTACCATTAACTACTGGCCAAATTCACACACAAATACCGTAGCATGTTTTACCATTAACTACTGGCCAAATTCAGACACAAATACCATAGCATGTCATAGCATTAACTACTGGCCAAATTCACACACAAATACCGTAGCATGTCTTACCATTAACTGGCCAAATTCACACACAAATACCGTAGCATGTTTTACCATTAACTACTGGCCAAATTCAGACGCAAATACCGTAGCATGTTTTACCATTAACTGGCCAATTTCAGACACAAATACCGTAGCATGTTTTACCATTAACTGGCCAAATTCACACACAAATACCGTAGCATGTCTTACCATTAACAACTGGCCAAATCCACACACAAATACCGTAGCATGTTTTACCATTAACTGGCCAAATTCAGACACAAATACAGTAGCATGTTTTACCATTAACTGGCCAAATTCAAGCACAAATACCGTAGCATGTCTTACCATTAACTGGCCAAATTCACACACAAATATCGTAGCATGTTTTACCATTAACTGGCCAAATTCAGACACAAATACCGTAGCATGTTTTACCATTAACTACTGGCCA
The DNA here is from genome assembly GCA_031216915.1 of Pictodentalium vernedei. Lineage (NCBI taxonomy): Eukaryota > Metazoa > Mollusca > Scaphopoda > Dentaliida > Dentaliidae > Pictodentalium > Pictodentalium vernedei. Next base: position 8,486,396 of record CM062291.1, on the reverse strand, counting down.
AATTCAGACACAAATACCGTAGCATGCCTTACCATTAACTACTGGCCAAATTCACACAAATACCGTAGCATGTTTTACCATTAACTACTGGCCAAATTCAGGCACAAATACCGTAGCATGTCTTACCATTAACTACTGGCCAAATTGAGACACAAATACGTTAGCATGTTTTACCGTTAACTGGCAAAATTCAGACACAAATACCGTAGCATGTTTTGCCATTAACTGGCTAAATTCAGACACAAATACCGTAGCATGTTTTCAGTACAATAGTTGTGAACAAAGTTGAATGGGCTGAGGTTCTTTGTTGTACAAACAGGAGGCCACCCCCACCCCATCACCGTCAGACTTGCCATTGTCGTCATTGCGAAGAAGCTGAGAATGTGCATTTTTACGTATGAAGAATAACATCTCGACCGCATTGCACATATTGATGTTTTTCAGAGTTCACTTAATTGGCAGATTGACACTCAAATCAGTGCCATATCGATCACTCATCGATACAGAGAAAGAAGGAGACGATCGACAGGGGATTACTCGCTTTACTCCACACAAAGGAGTCTATGCATCCGCGAAGGTGCATCCCGTTATCACATTGCGAACAACAATACCGAATGAATCATGAAATCATTAACGGCTCAAAGGTTCAGTTAGCAAGTAAAACGAATTGCCCATCTCACTGCGACACTAATTAAGTACAGATAAAGTCAAAACAACTCGTTCTTAACTCGTAAGACCCAGGAACGTTGCGCGGTACGATGGTAAGAACAGAAGGAAAGTGATAGAAAGAAACGAATAAAAAAGAAATGGAAAGAAAGAATTTCTGTAAGAGCTACAAAGTGATAGAAAAAAGGAACACATTCAAATCCAAAAGAATTATTTCCATATATTTGCATGAAAATGGTTGGTAAGTCAAATTCATTAATAGGTTTTCTTTTGTATGCCGGCCTGTTGATTTTTTCATCAATGCCTACGTATGTATACGGCTCTTTTTCACTAAAGGAAAGGAAAGGGATTTTTTTCACTAAAGTAATTTCAAACAGAGATTAAATGCACAGTAAACCGCTGATGTGAAAATATTAAGTTGACCAATAAAATTTTGACAAAAACATAATCTTCATTAATATGCTTCCATGAGGGCACACCCATCCATTGAGCGACACCTCACCATCGCGACAGAAAAGTAGCCCGTTTCATATCAAGGGAGATAATCAAAGCAGGAATTTGTTACCAGACCGAATGACTCACTCACAGGCTTCCCATTTATGTAATAAGTGTATGATTTGTATGAATACCCATTCAGATTATATACATTAATATAAAGGCTGGAATCTGTCGGTACAAAATCAACCCCACATATCATTTCACTCTGTGCTGGGTTTTAAAAGTATGTATCTCCACACTTCATTTCACCCTAGCTGGGTTAAAAGTATGTATCCCCCACACATCGTTTCACCCTGTACTGGGTTAAAAATATGTATCCTCCACACTTCATTTAGCCCCATGCTGGGTTAAAAGTATGTATCTTCCACACATCATTTCACACTGTGCTGGGTTAAAAGTATGTATCCCCACACATAATTTCACCCTGGGCTGGGTTGAAAGTATGTATCCCCACACATCATTTCACCCTACGCTGGTTTAAAGGTGTGTATCCCCTACACATCGTTTCACCCTATGCTGGGTTAAAAGTATGTATCCATCACACATCATTTCAGTCTGTGCTGGGTTAAAGTATGTATCTCCCACACATCATTTCACCCTGTGCTGGGTTGAAAGTATGTATCCCCACACATCATTTCACCCCACACTGGGTTAAAAGTGTGTATCCCCCACACATCATTTCACCCTATGCTGGGTTAAAAGTATATATCCCCCACACATCATTTCACCCTGTGCTGGGTTAAAAGTCTGTATTCCCCACTGCTGAATGTGCAGGGTCTTTTCAGGCCAATTTGTGCATCCTGGATCCATTTTTAAGGCTAAAGTACCCAAAGTGAAGCAAAGAATAATAAAGCAAAAAGACCCAATAAACACGAGGGTGAACGTAATGAACCCGTTTTACGATTTTCAAGCAGGAAAGTATATAAGATTGGCATTTTAAAGAAAAAGTGAAGGACAAGACCCCACCCCTCCCCGCCACGACTACGTCACTGCATCTGGTTATCCGATGACTCATGAAAATTTATAGGACAGCACAAACCGCAATATCATTTGTTTTCTTGGAAGCAAAAGGGCGAAGTTTGTGCATACATTTCTTTTTATGGCCCTTGTGTTTGCACAAGGTTTTGATTGTCATTGGCGATACATGTACTGTGGGTTTTATTGGAAACATAACTGTGCTTTATTTGAAACAAAACAGAGTAGTTGATCTAATAGTATTGTCCAAGTAATGCACAGTTCTTGTTCTTGGCAGTAATTCATTCTGATAGCACGGAAGGTAAAATTATTGTGTATTCAGAAACTATAACACGCCGTCATGTTAACTTGCTTGGAATTCTTCGCTCATTTCGGACAACTCTGTTCATCTCTACGCCATGTCGTATCTTCTAAATATTCATTTTCTAATTTGCGTATGTTCCTTCTGATGTCCAACAATTTGCATATACTTTTTTACAGTCTTTCACACAGAAATAAAATCAGAGAGTTGATTTTTTTTCATATTTGCGACATATTGTCCTTTTAAGTAAAACGAACTCTCTTCTCCCACTATAATTTTTTGCAAAATGAAGCAATAGTCGATTAACTGAAGCTCTCTTTTGAGCGATATTTTTCCACGGAGGCTGAAGACGTACAATTGGGACTGAAGCAGGGGATCAGCGTCATCAAAGGAAGGGTGCTCGGAGACTGCAATAGAAGTTGGCGAGCTGGAGTTGGGACCAGACCCTCGATGGGCGGACTATGCACGAAAGCTGCACCAGCTTTTGATCAGTACCTCAATAGATCTTTGGTGTTGTTATTCAAAGTGAAATCAACGTAACTGGAGAGTTGGTGGAAATCTGAAAAAAGTGAGGAAAGTTGAGTGGAAATTTGGAAAGGTGAGGAAAGACAATATAAAATGTGTTGCGTAGGAACGGCGGAAACCATGGAACATTTCAGTTTAGAATTTCTCAAATTCTTGCCCAGTAGAATAAGACTTGTTGATAAACTAATTGAAGAATTGGATGAATACATGAGAGATAAGTCGGACGACATGAGGGAAAGGGTCATTGTTATAGTTGGAGAGATTGAGAATGCACATGTTATAGTTGGAGAGATTGAGAAAGCGCATGTTATAGTTGGAGAGATTGAGAAAGCTCAGTTACAGTTGGAGAGATTGAGAAAGCGAATGTTATAGTTGGAGAGATTGAGAAAGCGCATGTTGGGGAAATTATTAAAGAGTTTGTGTTTGAATGTTGAATGATTAGAAGGGAGAGTAGGGGAAATACCCTCGGCGGGGTGGGGGGGGGGGGGGGTGGGGTGGGGGGGGGGGGAATACCCTCGGCGGAGGGGGAATACCCTCGGCGGAGGGGGTGGATGATGTTGACTAGGGGACCATAGAAAATCATTGGAATGTCCAAGTATTGTTATTATTCAAGGAATGTTTAAACAGATATGACTTTCTTTCGCTTGAGAAAATTCATGCGCAACTCTGGTAATTGCGGCTCCCTTTTCCATAAGTATATCAGGGAAGTATATGTGACATTTTTTGGTTAAACAAAGTAACCTCCTACCTCACGTAAGGAACCAATTAACCTCCTACGTAATGTAACGGGTAATTAACCTTCCAACTAACGGGACGGGGAAAATAACTTCCTACCTAAGGTAACAGCCCAATTACCTCTACTTGACGTAACGGCGTAATCAACCTCTACCTAATTTTACGACCATCTATCACCTCTACCTAACGAAATAGACGAATGAACCTCTACCTAATATAACGACCATCTATCACCACTACCTAATATAACGACCATCTATCACCTCTACCTAACGAAATAGACAAATTAACCTCTACCTAATATAACGACCATCTATCACCTCTACCAAACGAATATACAAATTAACATCTACCTAATACAATGACCATCTACCACCTCTACCTAACGAAATAGACAAATTAACCTTTACCTAATATAATGACCATCTATCAACTCTACCTAACGAAATAGACAAATTACCCCCATAAATAAAGTAACGGCCATACTAAACTCCTATCTAACGTAAAAGACCAATTAACCCATTACCAACAATAACGGAAAAAATAACCTCCTACCTCACATAGACAATGTAACCTTCTACCTAACATGACAGACAAATTAACCTCCTACCTACCTAACAAAACAGACAAATTAACCTCCTACCTAACATAACAGACAAATTAACCTCCTTCCTTACAAAATGTGCAAAAAATTAACCTCCTACCTAACATAACAGACAAATTAACCTCCCACCTAATATTAAAGACAAATTAACCTCCTTCCTGACATAACAGACAAATTAACCTCCTACCTAACACAATAGACAAATTAACCTCCTACCAAACATGACAGACCAATTAACCTCTTTCCTAACATATTAGATAAATTAATCATCTACCTAACATAACAGACAAATTAACCTCCTACCTAACATAACAGACAAATTAACCTCTTACCTTACATAATGTGAAAATTAACCTCCAACCTAATATAACAGACAAATTACCTCCTACCTAACAAACAGACATATTAACCTCCTAACTAACATAATAGACAAATTAACCTCCTACCAAACATGGCAGAGAACATAACCTCCTACCACACATAATAGACGAATTAACCTCCTACCTAATGTTACACACAAATTAATCTCCTACCAAACACCACAGACAAATTAACCTCCTACCTTATGTAATGTGCAAATTAACCTCCTACCTAACATAACAGACAAATTAACTTCCTACCTTACATAACAGACAAATTAACCTCCTACCTTACATACCAGAGAAATTAACCTCCTGCCTAACATAACAGACAAATTAACCTCCTACCTTACATAACAGACAAATTAACCTCCTACCTAACGTAACAGGCAAATTAACCTCCTAGCTTACATAACAGACAAATTAACCTCCTACCTAACGTAACAGACAAATTAACCTCCTAGCTTACATAACATACAAATTAACCTACTACCTTACATAATGTGCAAATTAACCTCCTACCTAAAATAACCGACAAATTAACCTCATACTTAACATAACGGACAAATTAACCTTCTTCCTTACATAATGTGCAAAAAATTAACCTCCTACCTGACATAACAGACAAATTACCCTCCTACCTTACATAAGAGACAAATTAACCTCCTACCTTACATAAGAGACAAATTAACCTCCTATCTTACATAACAGAAAAATTAACCTCCTACCTAACATAACAGACAAATTAACTTGCTAGCTAACATAACATACAAATTAACCTCCTAACTTACATAATGTGCAAATTAACCTCCTACCTAACATAACAGACAAATTAACATCCTACATAACATAACAGACAAATTAACCTCCTACCTAACAAACAGACAAATTAACCTCCTACCTAAAATAACCAACAAATTAACCTCATACTTAACATAACGGACAAATTAACCTTCTTCCTTACATAATGTGCAAAAAATTAACCTCCTACCTAACATAACAGACAAATTACCCTCCTACCTTACATAATAGACAAATTAACCTCCTACCTTACATAAGAGACAAATTAATCTCCTATCTTACATAACAGAAAAATTAACCTCCTACCTAGCATAACAGACAAATTAACTTGCTAGCTAACATAACATACAAATTAACGTCCTAACTTACATAATGTGCAAATTAACCTCCTACCTAACATAACAGACAAATTAACCTCCTAACTAACATAACAGACAAATTAACCTTCTACCTTACATAATATGCAAATTAACTTCCTATCTGACATAAGAGACAAGTAAACCTCCCACCTTTCATAATGTGCAAATTAACCTCGTACCTAACGTAACAGACAAGTTAACCTCCTACCTAACATTACAGACAAATTAACCTCCTATCTAACAAAACAGACAATTAACCTCCTACCATACATAACAGACTGATTAAGCTCCAACCTTTCATAATGTGCAAATTAACCTCCTACATGTACCTAATATAACAGACAAATTAACCTTCAACCTTACACAATGTGCATATTAACCTTCTACCTATCACGACAGACAAGTTAACCTCCTACCTATCATTACAGAAAAATTAACCTCCTGCCTAACATGACAGACAAATTAACCTCCTACCTTACATAACAGACAGATTAACCTCCTACCTAACATAATAGACAAATTAACCTCCTACCAAACATGACAGAGAAATTAACCTCCTACCACACATAATAGACGAATTATCCTCCTACCTAATGTTACACACAAATTAATCTCCTACCAAACACCACAGACAAATTAACCTCCTACCTTACGTAATGTGCAAATTAACACCTCGTACCTAACATAATAGGCAAATTAACCTCCCACCAAACATGACAGAGAAATTAACCTCCTACCACACATAATAGACGAATCAACCTCCTGCGTAATATAACACACAAATTAATCTCCTACCTAACACCACAGACAAAATAACCTCCTACCTTACGTAATGTGCAAATTAACCTCCTACCTAACATAACAAACAAATTAACCTCCTACCTTACATAACAGACAAATTAACCTCCTACTTTACATATGTGCAAATTAACCCCCTTCATAAGATAACAGACATCCCCCTATCTAACATAACAGACAAATTAACCTCCCACCTTACATAACAGACAAATTAACCTCCTACCTTATATAATGTGCAAATTAACCTCCTTCCTAACATAACCGACAAATTAACCTCCTACCTAACATAACAGACAAATTAACCTCCTTCCTTACGTAATGTGCAAAAAATTAACCTCCTACTTAACATAACAGACAAATTAACCTCCTAGCTTACATAGAGACAAATTAACCTCATACCTTACATAACAGACAAATTAACTTCCTACCTTACATAACAGATAAATTAACCCCATACCTTACATAACAGACAAACAAACCTCCTACCTTACATAACAGACAAATTAACCTCCTGCCTAACATAACAGACAAATTAACCTCCTTCCTTACGTAATGTGCAAAAAATTAACCTCCTACTTAACATAACAGGCAAATTATCCTCCTACCTTACATAAGAGACAAATTAGCCTCCTACCTTACACAACAGACAAATTAGCCTCCAACATTACATGACAGACAAATTAACCTCCTACCTTACATAACAGACAAATTAACCTCCTACCTTACATAACAGACAAATTAACCTCCTACCTTATATAACAGTCAAATTAGCCTCCTACATTACATAACAGACAAATTAGCCTCCTACATTACATAACAGACAAATTAACCTCCTACCTTACATAACAGACAAATTAACCTCCTATCTAAGATAACATACAAATTAACTTCCTAGCTAACATAACATACAAATTAACCTCCTACCTTACATAATGTGCAAATTAACCTTCTACCTAACATAACCGACAAATTAACCTCCTACCTAACATAACAGACAAATTAACCTCCTTTCTTACATAATGTGCACAAACATTAACCTCCTACCTAACATAACAGACAAATTAACCTCCTACATTACATAAGAGTCAAATTAACCTCCTACCCTACATAATGTGCAAATTAATTTCCTTTCCGACAGAACAGACAAGGCAACCTCCTACCTAACATTACAGAAAAATTAACCTCCTACCTAACAAAACAGACAAATTAACCTCCTACCTTACATAACAGGCAGATTAACCTCCAACCTTTCATAATGTGCAAATTAACCTCCTACATGCACCTAATATAACAGAAAAATTAACCTTCTACCTTACATAATGTGGAAATTAACCTCCTACCTAACATTACAGACAAGTTAACCACCTACCTAGCATTACAGACAAATTAACCTCCTACCTAACATAACAGACAAATTAACCTCGTGCCTTACATAACAGACAGGTTAACCTCCAACCTTTCATAATGTGCAAATTAACCTCCTACATGTACCTAATATAACAGACAAACTAACCATCTACCTTACATAATGTGCAAATTAACCTCATACCTGACATAACAGACAATTTAACCTCCTACCTAACATAACTGCCAAATTAACCTCCCATCTAACATAACAGACAAATTAACCTCCTACCTAACATAAGACAAATTAACCTCATATCTGACATAACAGACAAATTAACCTCCTACCTTACATAATGTGCAAATTAACCTCATATCTGACATAACAGACAAATTAACATCTCACCTAACATAACAGACAAATTAACCTCCCATCTAATATTAGAGACAAATTAACCTCCTTCCTAACATAACAGACACATTAACCTCCTACCTAACACAATAGACAAATTAACCTCCTACCAAACATGACAGACCAATTAACCTCTTACCTAACATAATAGACAAATTAACCATCTACCTAACATAACAGACAAATTAACCTCCTACCCAACATAACAGACAAATTAACCTCCTACCTTACCTAATGTGTAAATTAACCTCCTACCTAATATAACAGACAAATTGACCTCCTACCTAACAAACAGACAAATTAACCTCCTACCTAACAAACAGACATATTAATCTCCTACCTAACATAATAGACAAATTATCCTGCCACCAAACATGACAGAGAAATTAACCTCCTATCACACATAATAGACGAATTAACCTCCTACCTAATATAACACACAAATTAATCTCCTACCTAACACCACAGACAAATTAACCTCCTAGTTTACATAATGTGCAAATTAACAAAACAGGCATATTAACCTCTTAGCCTCTTTGCCAAGTCTGTTTTGCTGGTTTTGGATGGTTTTGTGTGATTTGGGAAAAATGTCGCGTCTGTTTGGGTAATTAGATTTACTCCTATTCAATCACACATATCCTCTGAACATACCCCTTTCCTTTATGAAGGAGTTGGGTCACATAGCAACCACGTGCCACAATAGGAACACGGATAGCCACCTTCTTCATACAAAATGGACAACGGAAACACATATCTTCCTAGCAACATGTGTCGTGCATGCGCACTGACATCGCATATCAATTTGGTAATTATGTCATAACATGCCCGCTCACTCGGGTTACCACGTCAGTACAACAGGTGTGTCACGTGACAAGACAATACTTCCGGAGTCCTGCTCATGGGAGCCGAAACGTGCGAGCTACACTACTTCCGCCATGAATCAATGTTTTGTTGAACTGCACACTACCTATTATTTTCTGTTCGTACTCTACTCATCTCACCCGTGTCCGTAAATGTCTTCCATTTTAGGAAACACATTTTTAAAATTAATTAGTGTTGGTCTTCATTCAACTGAAAGTTGGGACCATAGACCATTATAACAGTAATCTGATCGAGTTACACTGCATGCTAAGGCAAACGATCCACAGGTAAATCTCACAATAAAATACAGGCTTCTTGTAGATAATCACGAATCAACACAGAAAACATTTCCAACAATCAGTAATTGTCAATTGTCAAATATTGACCTCGGGTCGGGTTGTACATGTGAACTGACATACTGGCTGAGTCAATTGTAACCCTTTTTGGGATTCTTGTTGGCTCAGTTGGTATAGTGCCATAGCATTTATGGTTTGGGGGTTGGATGCCGTAGATCCACGATCGACTTCTGTCGAGGCCACCTTCCACAAATTATACATCAACATGAAGGTTGAAATGCATAGAAAACGAAAAATATATGAAATCAACTCACAGAGTTGACAGCAGGCAACAATGGTTCCTGGCAGTCTGCTAACGTATTCGTACCAGAACTGATAATAGAATAATATTTCAGGCAACCAACTCGTGGCCAAATGCGCTTCACATATCCAAGAACAAAGCTAGGGCATCAAAGTTCTTCAAAACGCAGCGACAGAGCTGCATGGGAATGAATTCCAAAACTTTCTGCTTTGTCTACATTGTAAATCTAATTTCGATATCCGGTCAAGGTTATCGGACGGAAAAAGCATCGATATACAATGCCGTCTAAAATCAAGTAATGCGGAATATCGTCTTTTAAACAGCATACTATTGTTATACAGATACCTCACAGTTGCCATATTCTATGCAAGGTATCACACCTGCTGGAATTTCTTCGAATTACAATTTGATTCTAATGATGGAAATTCGTGATATAGAGTGATTTGCGCATGTCCGTCGAACATGGAATCCATCTTGAATAAAAAATGCAGACAGTGTTGTCCTTTTCCCAAATGCAGTCCTATCGCTGCATCCCAAAGTGTTTTGAATGCCTAGCTTTGTTATTGGATATCTGAAGCACATTTGGCTAAGGGTTGTTAGGAAATATTTTATTATTAGTTCTGGTACGAATACGGTAGCAGACTTCCAGGAACCAGTGGCGCCTGGTACGAATACGGTAGCAGACTTCCAGGAACCAGTGGCGCCTGCTGTCAATTCTATGAGTTGATTACATATATTTTCGGTGTTCTAAACCTACCAACCTTTATTTTGATGTATCTTGTGTGCATATTCAATTCGAATTTATTGGATATCAGAGGTGGGAATTTGAAAGTAAACAAATTTCTCTTAATTAATGCACTTTCACCTTCGTGGGTCCCAGATACAATCCTTTTCCATTCGTTTCAATTTGACGAACTGCCCCTCCCTTTTTTAAATGCAGGCCGCTTCCCGTTACTTTTTGCTCACCCCATCTTGAAAGTCCAGAAAGAGCACCGACACTCATAGCCAGCAACATAGTCTCCATGATAAAGTAACCTTCATTTTAAAATTATATCTCAACTGAGCGGGACTCAGTCCTCTGTTGTTTCGACACGATGTCACGATCCTGTTGATTCGCATTTTGGTTCAAGCGATTTCATCCCTACCGTTCATCAGATCTTCGTAACTTAAAATTCATTCGCACTGCTTCTCCTCGATTTTCTGACGCTCTTTGAGTTTTATCTTTCTGTTCTCCCCATTTTCATTGTTTTTTTAATTTTCTTCTCGTTTTTTATTATATTTAATTTATATAATTTTTTCCTACTTTTATATAGATGAAAAGAAAATCCCCCTATGAACATAAATATATATATATTTTTTATCGATCTCTATATTTAAAAAAAAAAATCCCTAATGTGAAATTGTATCGTCACAACTCGAAGATCTATTATCTTGCCATTTCGATCCATAAAAACAACTTCCATTCTATGTATCACATCTAATGTCAAAGAAAAATTTTGAGGTCGATCAAAAATTTTGAAACTTGCCAAAACGTTCGAAAAAAGAAAATAGCTTCTGATCTATGTTTTAGAGTAGACGGAACTTCCTGTTGTCACAGCCAGGATCACTTAAATGCTATTGACTGTGAAAATTTTGCCCACGTTTTCGGTCGTCATGTGACCTTGATATAAGTTTCAATCGAATCCTTACCATCTTCCGAATGTATGGCCTACCTTGAAATCCACGTGATAACTAGCTTCCACCTCTAGTATCGGCTACCACGAAATTCACGGCCTTCTATTTCTACTCGCTTATAACCCAAGTAGACATTTCAAATTGTTCCCTTCTATTTCTACTGGCTTATAACCCAAGTAGACATTTCAAATTGTTCCCTTCTATTTTACTCGCTTATAACACAGGTGGAGATTTCAAATTATCCTCATCTATTTCTACTTGCTTATAACCCAAGTAGACATTTCAAATTATCCCCATCTATTTCTGCTTGCTTATAACCCAAGTAGACATTTCAAATTATCCCCATCTATTTCTGCTTGCTTATAACCCAAGTAGACATTTCAAATTATCCCCTTCTATTTCTTCTCGCTCATAACCCAAGCAGAGATTACAAATTAACCCCTTCTATTTCTACTCGCTTATAACCAAAGTAGAGATTTCAAATTGTTCCACTCTATTTCTACTTGCTTATAATCCAAGTAGAGATTTTAAATTATTCCCGACTATTTCTACTCGCTTATAACCCAAGAAGATTTCAAATTATCCCCATCTATTTCAACTCGCTTATAATCCAAGTAGAGATTTTAAATTATTCCCGACTATTTCTACTCGCTTATAACCCAAGTAGAGCATTCAAATTATCCCATTCTATTTCTACTTGCTCATAGCCCAGGTAGAGATTTCAAATTATGCCCTTCTATTTCTACTCGCTTATAACCCAAGTAGAAATTTCAAATTATCCTCTTCTATTTCTGCTTGCTTATAATCCAAGTAGAGATTTCAAATTATCCCCTTCTATTTCTCCTCGCTGATAACCTAAGTAGATTTCAAATTATCCCCTTCTATTTCTCCTCGCTGATAACCTAAGTAGATTTCAAATTATCCCCCTCTATTTCTACTCGCTTTTAACCGAAGTAGATTTCAAATTATCTATTTCTGCTCACTCATAAACCAAATAGAGATTTTAGATTATCTCCTTGTATTTCTACACGCTTATAAACCAAGTAGAGGTTTTAAGTTACCCCCTTCTATTTCTACTCGCTTATAATCCAAGTAGATTTAAAATTATCCCCTTCTATTTCTACTCGCTTATACCCCAAGTAGAGATTTAAAATTACCCCCATCTATTTCTTCTCGTCTGTAAATAATCCAAGAAGAGATTTCAAATTATCCCCTTCTGTTTCTACTCCCATAAAAGCTAAGTAGATTTAAGATTATCTCCGCATTTAAATAACCCAGTTAGAGATTTCAAATTATCCCCTTATATTTCTACTCGCTCATAACCCAAGTAAATTTGAAATTATCTCCTTCTATTTCTACTCGCTTATAACCCAAGTAGATTTCAAATTATCCACTTCTGTTTCTACTCCCATAAAAGCTAAGTAGATTTCAGATTATCTCCTTCTATTTCTACTCGCTTATAACCCAAGTAGATTTCAAATTATCCCCTTCTGTTTCTACTCCCATAAAAGCTAAGTAGATTTCAGATTATCTCCGCATTTAAATAACCCAGTTAGAGATTTCAAATTATCCCCTTATATTTCTACTCGCTCAAAAGCCATGTAAATTTGAAATTATTCCCTTCTATTTCTCCTCGCTAATAACCTAAGTAGATTCCAGATTATCCCCTTCTATTTCTACTCGCTTTTAACCGAAATAGATTTCAAATTATCCCCATCTATTTCTACTCGCTTTTAACCCAAGTAGAGATTTCAGATTATCCCCTTCTTTTTTGACTCGCTTACAATCCAAGTGGAGATTTCAAATTATCCCCTTTTATTTCTACACGCATTTAAATAACCGAATTAGAGATATAAAATTATCCCCTTCTATTTCTACTCACTTATAACCCGAGTAGAGACGTTGAATTGCCCACTTCTATTTCTACTCGTTCATTACCCAAGCAAAGATTTCAAATTATCCCCTTCTATTTCTACTCGCTTATAACCTAAGTAGAATTCAAATTATCCCCTTTTATTATATGCTTTTTTAAAAGATAGCGAGAAATTTTTAACCGATATTTTTCTATATCTATCGTCACGATAGATATAAGGGAATATCCCTCTGCAGATCAATCGAATCACGCAAGAAAATTAGAACGAAATTACTCCGCCAACGAACGTATTTTTTATATGTCCAATACACGCAACAGAGTTATTCCCCTAACATCACATCGCGTATCGATTTTCTGAACGTCTGCATGTTTGTGGAGAAAGTTGCTCAACAAATTTGACATCACATCGCGTAACGATTTTCTGTAAAAATATAAAACAATGGACCAATTTGGGAACTTTAATTTAATGGGAGAGGAAGTTTTTAAAAAACAACACGGCCGAATTACGGGCCGCTGAATTTTTATTGGCAGCTGACAAAGACAGTGATTTTAACATGGGATTGGGAGAGCCAGCGGCAACGGAACCCCAAATTAACAGATCATCCCAAATTTTCGGTTGTACTAAATACAGCAAGTCCCTAATAAGTCCCGAAGTCCCTAAGTCCCCTCGGATAAAAAATACAGCAAGTCCCTCAAAACACATCGCTAATAGCGTCAAAAATAAAAAATTAGAGACTTTATCATAGAGCTGCATGTTGACTATTTATTTTTGTTTTTATTTGTTTGTTTTTTTTTCAAATTTAAAAGCAGTAAATGCTTGACAATCTTTTGTTGTTTTGAACAGAAGTTCCGGCGATCTCCGAGTCGCGTGCGTGTAAAATTACAACTTTTAAAAGAGATGCTTTTGAAATGCTATCTCAAAATGTTTTTTTGATACTTACTTGTTTTATTTTTTATTTTATTTTTTTTATTTCATTTTTGTTTGTTTGTTTATTTTATCATGTTTAAAGAAGGTCCGCCGGCTTGAACACTCTAATATTTTACCTGTTCAAAACAAGTTAGTGCTTAAGTTCTGTCCGGCTTTCATCCGCAATTAAATCTCTCTGTTCCGACCATGGCTGCTAAAAGTGCAGAGAAATAAATAAATAAATAAATAAATAAATAAATAAATAAATAAATAAATAAATAAATAAATAAATAGTTTAAGTAAAACTAGTCGACGCAAGTCGTAACGGGTGAAACAAATGCAAACCCCGGATAGCAAGCTTGCTTTAATTTCATCATGTTTTGTGAATTAAATCTAGAAAATAATTTACGAAAATCATCATTGAGAAGCATGCTTTGAAAATTACAATTTCAGTAACTAATGTAATAAATAATTATAAACAACGAAACTGCCAAACCGAATTTCCGAAGTGTTTGTTTATAAACAGTTAAAAAAGTTCCAAATTTATCTTTATCGATGAAAATGCTCCATATATACTTAATAATTGCACATAATAAACAAATTTGACAGTCCTTTAAAAATTAATAATAATAATTGATTTTGTAAAAAACGTAAAACCACGAAGAGTGACCTAAAACGCTTCACAGAAATAAAATACACTTTTCTGAAAATAAAGAGTCACATGTTTCAGTTTCCTCTAGGGAGGTTCAGGAGAATGTTTCAGTAAATACAGGAAAGTTTTAGGATTTCTTTTGAAGATGTTGATAGTTTCTGAATTTCTGACACTAATAGGCAACGCATTCCACAATCTTGGACCCACGATGGAGAACACACGATCATTAGCCAGATTAGATCTGCTAAAAGGTATGACTGGTTGAATTTGATCTTTAGATCTCAGACTGCGTGATGGAGTGTATACAGTGATGAGCTCTTGCATGTAAACTGGAGCCAGTTTGTGGATACCTTTGAATACTAAGATCAATATTTTGAAATTAATTCTCTGTTTAACTGGAAGCCAACGTAATTGTCTTAAAACAGGTGTTATGTGTTTAGAGCATTTGGTACCAGTAATTATCCTAGCAGCAATATTCTGAACTTTTTGAAGCTTCTGAATCAAATACTGCGGCAGCCCCACTAACACTAAATTACAACAGTCTAGTTGTGAGGTGATGAAAGAATGCACAAGTTTTTCAAGTACTGACTGGTTAAGATAAGTTCTCAGTCTTCCAATATTCCGAAGCAGCCAGTAACATTTTTGACATATTTTATTGATATGGATGTCTTGCTTTAAATTTGAGTCCATAATCAGTCCAATATTCCTGGCCGATTCACTTTTCATGGTGATGTTGTTCCCAACCTTAATTGATGTAACAGTGGATGTAGGCATGCGAACCCCGGATATCACTAAGAATTCTGTTTTAGAGTCATTCATTTTCAGTTTAAAATCCATCATCCATTCCCGCACCAGATTTATGCAAGTTTCCATGTTACTGACTGCAGTGATTGAGTCACTTTGAAGAGATGAATTAAATGTAATGTACAGTTGGGTATCATCAGCATGCAGATGATATGATATGCCATGCCTTTTAAGAAGACGACCCAGAGAAGAAGTGTACAGAGTAAACAAAAGTGGACCAAGAACTGAGCCCTGAGGAACACCACACTTTAACATCTTGCTTTCTGAACCGGTCTTGTTGATATATATTTGTTGACTGCGACCTTCTAGATATGATGCAAACCATGATAAGACAGTTCCACATATGCCATGCTGTGTCAATGTCTGCAAAAGAATATCATGGTCGACTGTGTCGAATGCTGCTGACAAATCCAAGAGAACAAGCAGTACAGCCTTACCCTCAGACACTGATTTAACAATGTCGTTGTTGACTTGGAGTAAAGCTGTCTCTGTACTGTGATTGGCTCTGTATGCAGACTGGAAAGGCTCTAAAAGATCATTTTCATGCAGATGTTTTTTGAATTGTGATGCAACAACCTTTTCCAACAATTTAGACAGGAAGGAGAGGTTCGATACTGGTCGATAATTCTTCAGGTTGTCAGGATCAAGAGATGGCTTCTTGATGAGTGGAGTAACAAGTGTGTTTTTCAGTGGGCGTGAAACAAATCCCTCATGAAGGGATGCAGATATAATAGATGATATGGCTGGCAGAAGATGATCAATTGTCTCTTTCAGAAGGAATGTTGGAATTTCATCTAGATCATTGGATTTATTGGATGACAAAATCATTTTTCGAATATCTTCTTCCAAGACAGTGTGAAAACTGGAAAAATCTCTTTTTATGTCAAGTTGATCAAACTCTGGTGGTTCACGTGATGGTATAGTATCCTGGATTAATTGAATTTTGGTTATGAAAAAAATCACTTATTTTTTCCAGAATTTCATTGGTATTTAGATGATCTGGGAGAATGACTTTTTGTTCTTTACCAAGGAGGCTATTGGTTACCGAGAATAACACCCTAGTATTTGATGACCCCTCTATCAGAGAATTGTAGTACTCCCTCTTCGCTTTTTTGATGATCTTATTAGTTGTATTTCTTTGGTGGCAGAACATCTGACGGTGAATCTCAAGCTTCGTTTTGTTGTATAGACGCTCAAGTTTGCGACGCTGTTGTTTAGCAGCTCTAACGTCTTCTGTAAACCACTCCACTTTTTCCCTATGAGTTATAACTTTTGACTTTGGTGGTGCATGTTCAGCCATGATGCCCTTAAGAGTTTCTTCAAATAAAGATAACAGTTGCTCAGATGATCCATGACTACTACAAAAATAATTTGGAGACAGTGTTGATGAACTTATATCCATTTTCAAGGAATCAATGTTGATACATTTATATTTTCGAAAAGTAATTTTCTTGGGAAGAATTTTGGAGGTTGCTAGTGTCAATTCAGCCAAGACTGCATAGTGATCAGATAATGCTGGATCTGTGACATAGATGTTTTGTACTGACGTGCTGTTACTTTGACGAACACGAATTAGATCCAAGGTGTGTCTTCTGTTGTGGGTAGGTTTCAAAACCAGTTGCGAATAGCCGAATGAATCGAACAGATTAGTAAATTGCTTCGTAAAAGTGTCATTTAAATTGTCAACATGGATATTGAAGTCGCTGGCAATAGCTATATCTCCTCCATACAAAACATAGAAGGACAGACATTCTGAGAATTCATTTAAAAATTGTGCTGATGTAAGTTTGTTTCTTTTTGATGGTGGCGGTCGGTAAACTATGAGTAATCGAAGTGAACTGTTGGTCGAAATGAGGCAGTCTAGCATTTCAAAAGATGGCTGAGTTTTATAGGTGTCAGGATGATGTTTTACTTTTAGGGCATTGCTGTGGATGACAGCTACACCACCACCTCGGCTCCCCTGTGAGTTATGTAAAATGGAGAAACCTGGTGGCAATAGTTGTCCAATAGAAAAACTGTCACTATCATTTTCTTTCAACCATGTTTCCGTTAGAGCCAAAACACTGAGATTGTTGTCTTGTATGAAGTCCTTTAGGTCATGTTCCTTTCCATCAACAGATCTTGTATTCAGTAGTCCGAAGTTCAAAAGAGGTACTTTTTCTGGGAAAGAGTAGTGGTATCTATGCTGATAACACGAATGTTGTTGGTATTCACACCAGAGTTAATAGGCTTTGGTCTTATTGCTTGTCTGTGTTGAATTTTTAATCTCTTTGGTTGGTATACTTTATCTGAGCTGTTGTTGGTAAAACAAAATTCTGGTTTTAGTATTCTTTGTTTTTTCAAGGCTTTAAAAACATATGCTTTAGGTCGATGCTTAAGGTGATCCATTGTGTTGTTAATTGAATGGAGCTCATCTGAGGTGTAATTAAATAAACACATTTTAATTGTCATTACTGAAACACATGAATGTAATGGCACTAGTTGTGTCTCTCATTAGCAGTGAATAGAGTGGCAAATGGGTTTAACAGTCCAATCTGGTTCAGAACAATAGGTGTTATAATCAGGATTAACTCTGCACTTGAGAAAAGAATCCAAGATGGAGAAATATTCAGTTAATTTCAGAGTTTTTTTTGTTAAAAAACACAAAAATGATGAAAAATTTTATCTTCAAAGTCACATCAAAATAATTTTTCATGTCTGAGGTTAAATTTTGTGAGTGCTTCACGTGATAAATGATGTGTTTTAAAGGGACTTGCTGTAATTAGTACATGAGGGGACTTAGCGACTTATTAGGGACTTGCTGTATTTAGTAGGACCAATTTTCCCAACAAAAACCTCAAAAGAAACCACAAAATAAAATACAAACAGTGAGTGGAGATAAATGCCACAATGAAAAGGATCGTGTTCATTGTTGACATTAACGAAAGTCAAGAAAAATATTCCAAATCCTGCATAAATATTAAAAAAACAAACTTGTTCAACCTTAAGTTATAAAATAAGATGATTATTGAAACACATTGAGCCATGCAGAATACATTAGGCGGCCAACATTGGGTCATGCAGAATACATTAGGCGGCCAACATTGGGTCATGCAGAATACATTAGGCAGCCAACATTGGGTCATGCAGAATACATTAGGCGGCCAACATTGGGTCATGCAGAATACATTAGGCAGCCAACATTGGGTCATGCAGAATACATTAGGCGGCCAACATTGGGTCATGCAGAATACATTAGGCAGCCAACATTGGGTCATGCAGAATACATTAGGCAGCCAACATTGGGTCATGCAGAATACATTAGGCAGCCAACATTGGGTCATGCAGAATACATTAGGCAGCCAACATTGGGTCATGCAGAATACAGTAGGCAGCCAACATTGGGTCATGCAGAATGCATTAGGCAGCCAACATTGGGTCATGCAGAATACATTAGGCAGCCAACATTTTCAAAGAGAGTGTTGAAAGTAAGGGGATGAATCACAGGCCAGGTGGTATTGAAATGCCCAAGTGGTAGTTTGTAAAAAGAAATACATATAACTTGTAAGCACAGTAGGCCCCACATATGTACATGAATAGCGGATTATGATCAAATCACCTGGGCAGGTGGATTGTCCAAGCATTTTGTCCCAAATTAAGAGAAGATCCGTAGGTTTTCTGTTTGCATAGCAGAAAATATAGAATGAGTTGCTGGAATGAGATATAGAATTTTCACAAGGGGCTGGAAGTCGCGAGTGAAAAGTTAAATTCCATTTCAGCCACTAATTAATTGACTGTGTGAAAAATATACATGGATTGAGATTATCTGCACTTTTTGAATAGATACCCAAATTATTTCATGAGTGAGGATTGGAGGATGAAAAATAATTTATTTTCACGAGTGGCAAAAGCCACGAGTGAAAATATATTTTTTTTAAGTCGACCGGGGCCAAATCGGTCATCTCCACCAGCTGTTTTCTGTTGACACTGTGATCATTTTCCCCACTTCGGAGTTTTGAATGCATGAAAAACACCTCCTTAACCTTTCGCCTTTTAATCGCGATAAAAACAACGTAACGCATATAATAAAAATAATTAGAATACCTACTGTTTTTGAGTGAGTATCAGAATTATCTCATGAGTGGCTGGAAAGGAATATTAGTTTTCACGAGCGGCTGAAAGCCGCGAGTGAAAACCTAAATTCTTTTTCTGCCACAAATGAGATATTTCTGATTCTCACCCCAAAACAGTGGGTATTCTGTTTATTATATGTGTTGCTTTGTTTTTATTACACACCCGTAACTGTATTTGTCACGATCACATGGATTTTAGGGGCATGCGGTAATTTTAACCAGAAAGCTCCAGTGCAATCCAATAAAAAGTACCCTTCGCGTGCACAAGTTCTCTCGTTAGACTGGTTCTTTTAGTTTGCAGCGTTCAGTGCAATATAACCAATGAGAACCATCGGCTATATTTATCTGTCGGAATTACCGATTCTCATTACAAAATGTTTGATGCACAACTATGCTAAAAACTGTTGAAAGTCATGAAAGACACATGATCTCTGCCAAGAAATTGAACAGTGAAACTCAACCTTTGCTTTCGTTATTGAAAATCGAGGAAAACTGAATTAAATTTAGTGCAAAAAAGTCCAACTGGGTTCGATATTGCAGCCAGCCACTAGTACAGTTCTAAAAAAACTTTGTTACAAAATGTTGCCCTCACAGTTGCGTGCTGCCGGCGAGTCGATAGGCCTACGAGGTCTGCTATAATATAATAATAATAACACTTTGGCCAGCCGCTGATTTGTCGCGGTTCTCGGACGAGAAGGCCATGGTTACCCCTGAACTCCCAACTGCCTCCCTTTTCCCACGCTTCTCCTCTCCTCCCAACACCCGGAGACAAACTGCTTGATGACATCCCTTGCACCATTCTTCCCAATCTCACCGATTAGCATATTAACCCTCTCCTTTGAGTCTCCCCCTAACCACATGTCCTTCATTCTCCCATCCCACTTCCCCATTATACTCCCAGTGAATCTCATTCTTTTAGACTGATACTTTGGGCATTCTAGAAGAAAGTGTTCCAGGGTCTCCACCACGCCCAAGTTACACATCTGGCACTCATTTTCACTGTTTTTCCCAATTTTTCCCCTCAGCTCCAGGGACCGCGACCTCAGCTTGAACAACAGTGACCCCCAAAGGTGCCATCAAGGTACTCTTCAAAACCAGGCTTCTCTTTATCACGCTGGCCACCCAAAGATCTCTTTGATTTGACCCCCTCTCGCCAATTACGGTTACAATCCTCCATGACCCTTTCTCTGACGATCTTTTTGCCCTGGTTTGCCCCAACGTCAAGGTCCGAGATCTCCAATGAGTAGTTTTCTACTAGCTCCCTCACTTGGATCATCCACCCCGTCTTGATATTTGAGTTGAAAGTTCTCAGGAACATTACTTTACATCATCGGCTATCGGGGAGATTTACCAAATAATTAAGATAACCGAGTTTCAATAGGTCTATCCTGTCCTTGATCTTCATCCACCCAAGCTCACCCCTGATCGCTTCTAGCGCTGCGACGTTACTCGAGCCTGTTATCCATCGGCCTGCATCGATCGGATTTCCAAGCTCTTTACGGCTGTGTTGTTTAGGGGTACAACTTCCGTACCGTATGTTATACTTGGCAGACCCACCATTTCCCAAATAGTTTTCCCCACGAAAACCTTATTGAAACTGTTTCTCCCTATAAGTTTCATTTGGTTAAGGATTCGCTTCCCCTTCAGAATCAATTTGTTTGTGTGGTTTCGGTAGATGCCTCTTCCTGTGATGTTTATATTTACCCCCAAATACTCGTAATCGCTAGTCTCTCCTACACTAAGAAGTCTACTGCTACCTTCCGGAATGCAGAACTCCCCCACTCTCCACCTTCGAGTGGGGTCCACTTTGCGGCCCACGGGTATAACTTTGCTCTTGCTTTCATTAAGTTCGAGTCTCCATTTGCTCCCATATTTCCCAACAATTCCCAGCATCTTCGCTAGCCCCTCTTCGCTTTCTGACACTAGCACCATATCGTCTGCAAAAAATAGCCCTGGGATCTTCAAGTCACCAACTGCAACCCCCTCGTCGTTATGTAGGAGTTCATCTCCTAAACCTTTGATGTACAATGCAAAAAGAATTGGCGAAAGGATACACCCCTGTTTTAGGCCTATCTCCATAGGCACACGTTTTGTTGTAATGTTTCCCAGGCTAAGTTCACTCTGTACATCTTTATATAATGCTTTCATAATCCCAACAAACTCGCCCCCCAAGCCCAGAGCCTCCAGCTTGCGCCACATACCCTCCCTCCATACTCTATCATATGCCTTTTTAACATCCAAAAAGGCCATGAACATCTTTTTCTTTTTTGCTTTCGCGGATTCTATCATTTGGGATAGCGTGAAAAGATGGCCAGTAACTCTCCTTCCCTTCCTGAAGCCATTCTGGATTTCTCCCAAAAAACCCTTCTCTTCGATCACCTCCTCTAATCTCCCATGCAGGACTTTACAAAAGACTTTTCCAATGTTGCTGCTGACAGAGATCCCTCGATAGTTATCCAAGACGTATTTTTCCCCCTTTTTGTGAATAAATGTCACTTTGCTTTCCCTCCACTCCTTTGGGACCTCTTGTTTTCCTATGGCTAAATTGAATAGGGCAGTTAGGCTTTCCCAGAGTTCCTCTCCCCCTTTTTTGATAAACTCGTTAGGAATTTCGTCCACCCCTCCCGCTTTTCCATTCCTTAATTTCGAGATCACCCTTCGCACCTCCTCAGTTTTGATTTCGCTGCACACGAAGTTCGATAGATTTTCCTCGACCTGGTTCGGACACTCTGGTGGGTTCCCCATGCCCCATCGCTTATCGTTTACCTTTTCCCAGTGCTTGACTAGTTCTAATGCGATTTGATCTTGATCGTCTGTAACTCTGCCATCTACTTTAATGCTCTGTGAGTTATTCCCTTTGTTACGTTTGTTCATCCATTTCCAAAATACACTCGAACTCGACCTCCTGTCGTTCTTATCGTCCTAATAAGACTGCTATTTCGCACTCTCCGGTTGTCGTCTTTAATCTTGTTTACTTTATTTCGTGCTTGGTGGTATTCTTCCTTTGCTACCATGGCCTCATTGCTTTCCACCCTCTTAAGTTTTCTACGTCTCCTGTATGCAGCACATTTTGCTTTTCTAACCTTTATGGCCCTTTTCAGTTCTTCGTTCACTCTGTACCCAAGTTCCCGTGTTGGCACCCTAATCTTTCCTACACTTTCCTTCCCTGCCTCCACTAGGCTCGCAACTATGGCGTCGGCCATCTTCTGGACACTGCCCCCCTTGTGTACGGCTGCAAGCTTTGGTTTCAGTTTTTCTTCGAACTTCGCCCAGTCGGCATCCTTTTTGAGTTCCCAAGCCTCCTTGAAGCTTCCTTTGCTTTTCTCTAGGTTTTTGGCCCTCATCGTCACTGTAATCAAGTTGTGATCACTATCCAACTCCATTTTCCCCTCATCGTCCACTTCTACCCCTATCACCTCCCCCCATAACGTCATATCTGTGAGAATGTAGTCGATTATTAATTTTCTGTCGTTTCTCTCCCAGGTCCATTTCCCCTTACATCTAGCGTCCCTGTTCAGAATCTTCAGACCGAGCTCATTTGTGAAGTTCAACAGCTTCATTCCATTCCTGTTGACTTTCTTGTCCCCACCCTCTATGCCTTCTTCCTTATCACCTATGTGTCCATTAAAGTCGCCCATCAGAATTATACCGAGCCCCCTGTTTTCTAGTTCAGTGATATTGGACCTTAGTGTTGAGTATATCGAGTAATTCCACTCGGGTTTACTTCCCTCCACCGCACAGTACACAATCCCAATTTAATAATAATAATGTAATCCTATTTGATTCACACTTCGGCAATGAAGCAGCACGTTCAGACGGCGACATGCCGACAGCGTCTGAAGATGTTTGACAGCTAGTGCATGCAGTTACTAATTAACTATCTCCAATTCCACCCTTACTAGATGACCACCTCCCCACCCCCCCCCCCCCCTTCGGAAGAAATTCGGAAGAATGAAAAGCCTGGTTTTATAAGAAAAACTCGGTATTTTACATTTGTGGAACCAATGTTTTTACGTGCTAGCGGGTGTTGGGGCAACAGGTTTATTTTATTTTATTTTTTTGTGGGGGCAGGGGGAAGGGCTTTTTTTAGGGGGGGGGGGTATAGTATTGCTAAAATATGAGTTTGTACTGGGGAAATTTAAAAATGTAACCAGCTACCCACTACAGAAATTATGAAAAGTCTCTTGTAGGGTGGGAATGAGACCATGAAGGGGGGAGGGTGGTAAATACATGTGGTCTGATGAATGCAATATATTGTCAATTTTATGAGATGACTTCCATGAAATTCAAAAATAATTATTAGAATATTTAAAACATAGACAATGTGACAATACTTTCCAGACACAGATTGATGTGTATTTTTAAATGACTAATTTAGTATTTTTGCTAGTATTTCTGTTTTATACAAGGATATTTATTATTTTGCTTTAATTCTCAGCAACAAAACTTAAATCGAATGCCGCCTATGTGACTTGGCTACATGGGTGTATGAGATGGGGTGGGGGTTGGGGCAATCTCACCCCCTTCACCAATAAGCAGTTAATTTTGCAGTTTTCATTGAAAGGGACTGGTATTTTCAGAACAGATTGTTCAGAGGGAGGGGGTATTTTTATAATTTTGGAAAATATCAGGGTAGTGGGAAGAGCATTTTCATAGGCAAATTCGGGGCAAGGCCTGCATTCTGATTTTGAAACAAAACTTCAGGGCAGTTTGATTGGTCAGCCCCCATCCCCAAGAAAATGTTCTCCAAAAGCCTATCATTTTAGCCACATTCTATCAGTCCTCTTTAAAACTACTTACTGAATGCAAATTCAGAATTCAATCCAACATCCAAATTTAAGACTGACAAGATATTGGAGCAGTACGGTGGCTGGTTTAGGACCTAGAAAATATTTTTTTTATCTCATGCGCACGAGATACTAAGTCGTGCGCACGACTTATTATCTCGTTCGCACGACTTAGTATCTCGTGGGAACGAGATAATTATCTCGTGCGCACGACTTATTATCTCGTGCTCACGACTTATTATCTCGTGCGCACGAGATAATTATCTCGTGCGCACGACTTAGTATCTCGTGCGCCCGACTTAGTATCTCGTTCGCACGAGATAATTATGTCGTGCGCACGACTTAGTATCTCGTTCGCACGACTTAGTATCTCGTGCGCACGAGATAATTATGTCGTGCGCACGAGATACTAAGTCGTGCGCACGAGATAAAAAAATATTTCCTAGGTCCTAAACCAGCCACCGTAGAGCAGACACATAAAAAATCATTTTGTTTTGAACCATATACCAAGAAAAAAATATTGACAGAATCGTTCAGATAACTAACTGGTGAAGTATAGTACTACTAGTACAAAATAATGTAACCATGATTAATCAATCTTTGAAAATATTATTAACCAAAACAAGTTGGAGCTTACTGGTGAGAACACCCCCCACCCCTCCCCCCCCACCCTTATTTCTCTTTCAGCCTCTGACTAAGACTGTTGGATACTCATTTCGTGAGCTTTCAAGAAAATGTGTCAGGTTATAGATGGGTGGGGGGAGGTGGGGGATTGTAAAAATGGTGTACAAACTAAATTATCAAGACTTGAGGTAAAATAAAAAGAAGGCTAAATTCCAAGTCAGAAACTTTATAATGTTGAAAAATAAAGTGCAAACTTACCAAGACTGCAGAGTTCACTCAGAGTCAGAATGGAATCTCAAACTGCCTCAGGCTCAGTTACTCCAAACGATCGAATGAATGCCCCGGAAGGTTAATTATTGCACAAAATGTCTTTTCTCGTCCAGTGTGTACGTTTGTTACAGTGCAGAACAGAAATGACCGATGTCCACATGCGATAACCTTGTGGCAGTAGCGCATGTATCGTCAAGCCGAGTTCAAACTTATATTTTAGTTTCAGTTTAAAAAGCACGAAATTTAAACAGAGCGGCCAGTTCGCACCGTATTCAAATTAAAACCCTTGTATAATTTCCATCCTCCAGATATAATGATGCCTGCACACACAATTTTGAAAACACATTTGAGACGTCATAATTTGTGACGTCTGATATGCTGAACGCAATCTTTTGAGTTTTGAGTGTTCGGATCGACATTTTTTTGCGAATAAAATGAATCAACAGCGACTCTACAGGTGGCAAGGTCAAACAAAGACTTAAGACTGGTTCTCTGACAAAATTGCCCGTTTCTCTCTAAACTTCTTTCAACCGTTCAAATTGTCGACTATTTCATTAAATGAGCGATTAATTACAGTGAATTCTTTTTCATGGTTGGGTGTGTATTAAATACAGAACCACACTTATGTTTGAATGGGTTAACGATTACTGGACTCGAGCGTGTGGCGCTGGGATAACCACCCGAGCCTACCGGCTCTCGTGGTATCACTGCGCCACTCGCTCTCGTCCAGTAATCGTTAACCCATTCAAATATAAGGGTGGTTCTGTATATTTATCGCACATAAAAGTCGAAAGGCGGTCTTCTCATGCAATCAAAACTCCGAAGTGGAGAAAATAGGTACCCTCTATATTTTCACGAGTGGCAATGCCACGTTCACGATGAAATATTTCGGTATCCATTCAAAAAGTGTAGATTTTTTTATCATGTCATTGTTCACATGGGGGGGGGGGGGGGGGGGGGAGGGGGTTGTGCTCCAAAATGCATTTCGAAGGATTTACATGTATAGAGTGATTTTATGCAGACAAAACATTACCCCTATGACCACACACACACTCCGAGTAGCGGTGGGGTGTGGTCATAGGCATTTTTTTCATAAGGGTGAAGAAACATTTTCTCATTAAATCACTCTTAATCTTACAAAATGCATTTTGGAGCTAAAAATTTTAAAAATGCCTAATTAACCGCCATGTGGCCTAAAAAGAAGATAAATCGTTAGTCGTCGTTATATCTTTCATTTGTGGGATATGATTTTTCTGAACCTTCTGTATTTGAGTGAGTATCGGAATTAGCTCATGAGTGGCTGTGAAGGAATTTTAGTTTTCACGAGCGGCTGAAATTCTTTTGCAGCCACGAATGTTTTTGAGTGGATTATACTGGATACCAGGATTATCTCATTCGTGGCTGCAAGGAAATCTACGTTTTCACTGGTGGCTTTCCGATACTCACTGAAAAACATAAGATATTTTTTTTATTGTACGCGATGTGTTGTTTTTATCGCGATTAAAAAAGATGGAAGGTGGTCTTTTTATGCAATCATTACAGAGAAGTGGAGAATAGGTGTCCTCTATATTTCCACGAGTTGCAAAGTCACGAGAGGAAATATGTAATTTTTTCATGTTCATGAATGAAATATTACCGTATTCATTCCAAAAGTGTAGATTTCCTTTTTATTATAAGTCATTGTTCACATGGGGAGGGTAGGTTGTGCTCCAAAATGCATTTTGAAGGATTTACATGTAGAATGATTTTATGCAGACAAAAAATTCTCGCTATCTTTTAAAAAGTACGTTCGTCGGTGGAATAATTGCATTCTAATTTTCTGGCGTGATTCGATTGATCTACAGAGGGTCATTCCCTTATATCTATCGTGACGATAGATATAGAAAAATATCGGTTAAAAAATTCTCGCTATCTTTTAAAAAAGCATATAACAAAAAATTACCCCTATGACCACACCCCAAGACCAAGTAGCGGTGGGGGTGTGGTCATAGGCGTTTTTTTTTGTTTTTTTTTCATAGTGGTAAAGAAAAATGTCCGTATAAAATCACTCTAAATCGTTCAAGAAGCATTTTTGAGCAAAACAAGATGCTTAATTGACCCCCATGTGATCTATAGTGAAGATTCTAGTGTTTTTTCAGTTACTCTTTACCTAAACAAATCGGCAAAAACCGCCTGCATAAAAAAAAATTAACATGCTATGTTTTTCATCTTTCTCTGCCAAACCATAGCTTATTACCCCCCATTGGAACAAGCCGATTGGGCTCATTCCAATGAGGGGTCATAAGCTATGGTTTGGAAGAAAAGTTGTTTGGGTTTTTTTTTCGTCTGCAACTAGTGTTAGGTAATGGGTTAATAATCAGTGATTAATCAAAACATCAACATTAGGGATACGGGTAATATAAAAGTTTTGTTTATTGTTGAATGGTATAGCCCAACATACATGTATTGTAGTAATACTAGTATACATTTTAATCCTTTACCTAACGTAACGGCCAAAACCAGCCATCACTTGCGACAAAGAAATCTCAACAAAATCAATCATCTACTTTTGCACATAAATCTCCATGTGGCACTTCGTCATTCTTTGCAACGAAACAACTTGTGTTAACGTCACCAGTTCCACCATCGATTCTCGTTGTAGTACCGACATGGCAATACCCATTTTAGTGGGAACACGTTCAATGCACCGGTAAATGTGTATTTTAGCTCGTCTCAAAGTAGCAAAGTTAGTGTTGCGAATAGTCCAAAAAGGAAATACAAGAAAATCCGACTCATCGATAGTGACAGTGACAGTGGTTGACAAATATGCTAAAAACAATTTGAACATTTGAAAAATCCTCCTTCGTCCTTCATTGAAAATTTTGTGAACTGTGTCATGTTTGTGTGCATCTGCGCAGTGCACTTTTGTTATTACGTTTGAATAAATGTGCCACCCATTGTTTTGGGGGGAATGTCATAAACCACTTTCACACGCGTTCATTGATTTTGTGTGCGTAACTGACAATATAGCCATTTTCTAAAGGGATTTATGTGGAACTATTTTGTTGTGTGGTAGTTTGCTTTTGAAATCGGGGCCAATAAGTAAATGGGTCAGCTGCGTCAGCTGATTTTTGTTGACATTGTCATCATTTTCTCCACCTCGGGTTTTTGATTGCAATGAAAACACCACATTACCTCTTTTAATCGCAATAAAAACAACACAACGCATATAATAAAAAGAATATCTACTGTTTTTGAGTGAGTATCGGAATTATCTCATTCGTGGCTGCAAAGGAATTTAATTTTTCACTCGCGGCTTTCAGCCGCTCGTGAGAACTAATATTCCTTTGCAGCGACTCATGAGATAATTGCGATACTCACAAAAACAGTAGGTATCCTCTATCAATTTCTACTCGATATTATCCAAGTAGAGATCTCAAATTTTCCTTTCTATTTCTATTCGCTTTTAACCCAAACAGAGATTTAAAATTTTTCCCTTCTATTTCTACTCGCTTATAACCTAAGTAGAATTCAAATTATCCCCTTCTATTTCTACTCGCTTTTAACCCAAACAGAGATTTCAAATTATCCCCTTCTATTTCTACTCGCCTATAACCTAAGTATAATTCAAATCATCCCCTTCTATTTCTACTCGCTTTTAACCCAAACAGAGATTTCAAATTATCCTCTTCTATTTCTACTCGCTTATAACGTAAGTAGAATTCAAATTATCCCCTTCTATTTCTACTCGCTTTTAACCCAAACAGAGATTTCAAATTATCCCCTTCTATTTCTACTCGCTTATAACGTAAGTAGAATTCAAATTATCCCCTTCTATTTCTACTCGCTTTTAACCCAAACAGAGATTTCAAATTATCCCCTTCTATTTCTACTCGCTTATAACGTAAGTAGAATTCAAATTATCCCCTTCTATTTCTACTCGGTTATTATCCAAGTAGAGATCTCAAATTATCCTCTTCTGTCTCTACCCGCTTTTAACCCAAGTAGAGATTTCAAATTACCCCCATCTATTTCTACTCGCTTTTAAATAACCCAAGTAGAGATTTAAAATTATCCCATTCTATTTCTACTCGCTTAAACATAAGTAGGTTTCAAATTATTCCCTTCTATTTCTACTCGCTTATAATCCAACTAGAGATTTCAAATTATCCCCTTCTATTTCTACTCGCTTATAACACAAGTAGAGATTTCAAATTATCCCCTTCTATTTCTACTCGCTTATAACACAAGTAGAGATTTGAAAGTATCCCCTTCTATTTCTACTCGCTTGTGACCCAAGTAGAGATTTCAAATTATCCCCTTCTATTTCTACTTATAACCCATGTGGAGATTTCGAATTATCCCCTTCTATTTCTACTCGCTTATAACTAAGTAGATTTGAAATTATCCCCTTCTATTTCTACTCGCTTAAAACTAAGTAGATTTGAAATTATCCCCTTCTATTTCTACTCGCTGATATCCCAAGAAGAGATTTCAAATTATCCCCTTCTATTTCCACTCGCTTATAACACAAGTAGAGATTTCCATCAAATTCCAAATTCGTTACGAAAACCATCGGCACAGGGGGGGGGGGGGGGGGGGGGGGTAGCTGTTATATACATATTGGGTTTACCCAAAAGAGAAAAGTTGTGTAACACTACAGAGGAAGTTGAGGATACATTATCGAGATCGACGAGTAAAGTTGAGTAACGATATCGAGGAAATTGAGGATACAGTATTGATATTGAAGAGTAAAGTTGTGTAATGATACCAAGGAAAATCAGGATATGGTATCGAGATTGAAGAGTGGAGTTGAGTAACGATACCGAGAAGGTTGAGGATACGGTATTGAGATTGAAGAGCAAAGTTGCGTAATGATACAAAGGAGAATCAAGGCATGGTATCGAGATTGAAGAGTGAAGTTGAGTAACGATACTGAGGAGGTTGAAGATATGGTTGAGGATATGGTATCGAGATCAAAGAGTAAAGCTGTGTAATGATTCTGATGGGGTTCAGGATACAGTTAAGGATACGGTATCGAGATCGAAAAGTAAAGTTGTGTGATGATACTGAGGGGGTTCAGTATACGGTTGAGGATATGGTATTGAGATCAAAGAGTAAAGTTGTGTAATGATACCGAGGAAGTTGAGGATACAGTATTGAGATTGAAGAATAAAGTTGTGTAATGATACCAAGGAGGATGAAGATATGGACTCGAGATCGAAGAGTAAAATTGTGTAATGATACTGAGGGGTTGAGGATATGATTGAGGATATGGTATCGAGATCGAAGAGTGAAGTTGTGTAATGATACTGAAGGGTTGAGGATATGGTGGAGGATATGGTATCGAGATCGAAGAGTAAAATTGTGTAATGATACTGAGGGGTTGAGGATATGATTGAGGATATGGTATCGAGATCGAAGAGTGAAGTTGTGTAATGATACTGAAGGGTTGAGGATATGGTGGAGGATATGGTATCGAGATCGAAGAGTAAAGTTGTGTAATGATACTGAAGGGTTGAGGATATGGTGGAGGATATGGTATCGAGATCGAGGAGTGAAGTTGTGTAATGATACTGAAGGGTTGAGGATATGGTGGAGGATATGGTATCGAGATCGAGGAGTGAAGTTGTGTAATGATACTGAAGGGTTGAGGATATGGTGGAGGATGTGGTATCGAGATCAAAGAGTAAAGTTGTGTAATGATACTGAAGGGTTGAGGATATGGTGGAGGATATGGTATCGAGATCAAAGAGTAAAGTTGTGTAATGATACTGAGGGGTTGAGGATATGATTGAGGATATGGTATCGAGATCAAAGAGTAAAGTTGTGTAATGATACTGAAGGGTTGAGGATATGGTGGAGGATATGGTATCGAGATCGAAGAGTAAAGTTGTGTAATGATACTGAAGGGTTGAGGATATGGTTGAGGATATGGTGTCGAGATCGAAGAGTGAAGTTATGTTATGATACTGAGGGGGTTGAGGATACAGTTGAGAATATGGTATTGAGATTGAAGAGCAAAGTTGTGTAATGATACCAAGGAGGATCAGGGCATGGTATCGAAATTGAAGAGTGAAGTTGAGTAACGATACTGAGGAGGTTGATGATACAGTATCGAGATCGAAGAGTAAAGTTGTATAAAGATACCGAGGAGGTTGAAGATACGGTATCCAGATCGAAAAGAAAAGTTGTGTGAGGATACCAAGGAGGTTGAAGATACGGTATCGAGATTGAAGAGAAAAGTTGTGTAACGATACCTAGGAGGTTGGAGATACCGTATCGAGATTGAAAAGAAAAGTAAAGTTGTGTAACGATACCTAGGAGGTTGGAGATACGGTATCGAGATTGAAAAGAAAAGTTGTGTAACGATACCTAGGAGGTTGGAGATACGGTATCGAGATTGAAAAGAAAAGTTGTGTTAAGATACCAAGGTGTAAAGTTGAGTAAAGATGATGAAGTAGAAGTGTGAAATAGGTCTCACCATGATACGACAGCTGACAAGCTGTGCAGTGGATTCCTGTTAAGATTTCAGTCATTTGGTGATCTCTCGTGATTTTATCTCAGGATTCTATTCAATATTCCCCATCCATCGCCAAATCACTCTCTTGAATATTTCTCTTCGATTCGAGAAATTGTCGAATCGTCTCCTTTCTCTTACTAAGATCAGTGATTTTTTGAAATGGCATTTTTATTCGCTTTTTCTTGTTTTTTTTATTTTATTTTTTTTCATTTTTTGGACCAAGGTGTTTTTTCCTTTAAGTTTTTCTATGCAGACCAAAAGATTTTTTATTTTATTTCATTTCTCTTGGTTTTTATAGAAACTCTCGATGAATATGTCCACTTTCATTATCTTTCTCACATTTATTTCATTTCTCTAGGTTTTTATAGAAACTCTAGATGAATATGTCCACTTTCATTATCTTTCTCACATTTATTTCATTTCTCTTGGTTTTTATAGAAACTCTAGATGAATATGTCCACTTTCATTATCTTTCTCACATTTATTTCATTTCTCTTGGTTTTTATAGAAACTCGAGATGAATATGTCCACTTTCATTATCTTTCTCACATTTATTTCATTTGTCTTGGTTTTTATAGAAACTCTTGATGAATATGTCCACTTTCATTATCTTTCTCACATTTATTTCATTTCTCTGGGTTTTTATAGAAACTCGAGATGAATATGTCCACTTTCATTATCTTTCTCACATTTATTTCATTTCTCTTGGTTTTTATAGAAACTCTAGATGAATATGTCCACTTTCATCATCTTTCTCACATTTATTTCATTTCTCTTGGTTTTTATAGAAACTCTAGATGAATATGTCCACTTTCATTATCTTTCTCACATTTATTTCATTTCTCTTGATTTTTATAGAAACTCTAGATGAATATGTCCACTTTCATTATCTTTCTCACATTTATTTCATTTCTCTTGGTTTTTATAGAAACTCTCGCGAATATGTCCACTTTCATTATCTTTCTCACATTTGTGAAAACTTCTTCGAATCGATCTACGAGTTCTTCATCCATTTTCGAATATATGAATTTACCGTAGATCATCATCAAGTCGCATCAAGTCGAACATTTTCTTTTCTTCCTTGACGATTTTACACAACTCTTCTGTCAGATTTAAACACAATTCGACCTGTTCTTCATTGAATTTTGATGGCATTCTATAATACTCTTATTTGTATTACCCAAACCTTTCGTCTCCACGTCTTTCAATTCGAAGTTATAAGTTTCCATCTGAAAAACTTTACTGTTGAATTTCCTGTAGGGAATGCCTCACTTCACTGTCAATGTCCAAAAATAACTCGATTACGTAACTTGACGGACGTCTTTGAAACCACCAAAACACCGCACATTTCGACAATTTTTGGTATGATTCTCAGATGAGATTTATGTTTGTTTCCCAAAGAACTACTTGTTAAAGTTAGCAAATTTAGGAAATTAAAATAGAAGAAACACAATGCAGTTTTGATAATAAAACACTCCCGAAAAAAATCCAACTCACTTGAAAATCGTGTAGAATTTACTACACTCAAATAAGCAACGTCTCAGGACGATTTTCTAAGTGGTAGTGGTTGGATTTTCTGCAGTGAACAGACTACTCAATTTTATTTTGCTCTAGAGGCAGGGGGGGGGGGGGGGGCACCAAAAATTTGCAGGACGTTAGGTGGGGGTGGGTGGGTCTCTTGAGTGCGCCAAAAATGTGCATTTCCAAGTTGTGCAATTTTTTGAATTTTTAAAAAATATATCAAATATCAGCTAATATATACCATCATTTGTGTTTTCAAACCTTAAAGATGATGTAGTACATCACACTCGTAACATAAATACAACATCAGGAGGCTTTATATGTGAGAATATTAGGCTTAAACTGGGAAAATGTCACACGTTAGTAGGGGGTGGGTGTCTTGTTCGAAATGTAGAAAATGTGCAGACAATATTTTGGGAACAATTCAAATGAAAATTTGTTCCCGTATATGTACATCTGCTCTGGCCAAGCCTGATAATGAACAGCTTGTCATTTGCAGATTGGGGCCCACAGCAGCCCACAAAGGTTTAAATTGATGGACCAGTTTAACCCTTTACCTGACATGAAAAGCAGACGACACTTGCCAAAAAATGATTGAATAACTAATTTTTTTCATTTTGTGTCTCAAAAACATAGGTTATGACCCCTCATTGGAACGAGCTCGTAGAGCTTGTTCCAATGAGGGGTCATAACCTATGTTTTTGAGACAAAAAAATGAAAAAATAATAAAAATTAATTGGCGACTTTTTAGGATAGCGCTGGCCGGTTTTGGCCGTTACGTTGGGTAAAGGGTTAAGAACATTATGAAACCCCTCTAAAGACAGCTGTGCCTACTAAGTTTATAAGCTTATTTTGGATTTTAATGGGAGAGTGTGGGGGGGGGGGGGTGGGGGGGTGGGGGGGGGTATCTGAGAACGGTAGTAGAAAATTTATTTTTATGCACATGTCGTTCTATCGATTCGTGCTCAACTGTTTCAGACATTCGACAGCATTTATGGATGAAAAATAGCATTTCACATCCATATCCGCAAACGAAGTCTCAAAATTATATTTCCATCTCTGTTAATCGAAATAATCCTATACTTCTTTATGTTACTTCGGTTTTACTTATTTTTAGAAAAATAAATCTTCGTTAAAATTTCTGGAACCCTAGAAAAGCCGGTCGACATTATGCGCCATCTCATACGAGGTGCAAAAATTTAGTGCCATTTTTATGAGAAATCTGTGTCGACCAAACAGCAAATAACAACGACGCCATTGGCGCTGAACCCCCATTTATACACTATTATTACCACTTTTGCGGGCGTTCCTAGCACATTAACGACGTTTTACCGGGCGTTGAAACCTCGTAATGCTCAACAAGTACAAGTCATGTGGCGTGTTGGGCCGTTATTGACTATAACAGCCCAACACGTCAATAACAGCCCGACACGTCTAAATATAGACAATGACGTCACATCTCTCAGACGATCAACAATATTTTCCCAGATTTTGATTTGGATCGAAATTCAATTCGGATTTTTTTAATTTGTAAACACAATTAACATATTTGTTTCAAGTGTTTCCCTTTGTGTCACGGGTAGATAATGTATCAAATATAGGAAGCGATACACACAAAGTAAGTGATGACATCTTTGATGAATAAACTCCTTGTCTAAAGTTCGCATTTCGAAGATATATTTCATCATCTAACTTTCCAAATTTCGCCGTAGACTGATCAGACGATAATCATGTTACCCGGTTTGTTTGTCAACAAATTAAATGATAGTGTCGCTGTTTTTTTTTAATTCTAAAACGTCAAACTTCATTTATTTATCTTATTTCCCATATAATTTAATCGTAATGTACCCGATGTACGAAAGTGTCAATAATAGAAATAACATGACTTTGTCGAGCATAACAGTGTATCAACGGCTCAACATAAATGGTGAACAGCCCTTGAGCTTATTAGCGGCCCTCGACTTCGTCGCGGGCCGCTAATAAACTTTTGGGCTGTTAACCATTTCTGTTGAGCCGTTAATACACTGTTGGGCCCTTCAAAATCATGTTATTGTTATATTAGAATTTGAACAAACTATATTCTACACCTCAAAAATATCTAATATCAAATCATTGCACTAATTGCTTCATGAAAAGAAGGTTTGTTTCAAAATCTGATGTGAGCTAAAATCTGATAAAGTGCACCTCAAAACTTGCATGTTCCCTTATCATATACTGATAGGAAACTTTCATGTCATAACGTCACGAATCAAAATGGACGTCGTGAAAAATTCTCCGTGAAAACAGTAACGTTTTTTTTTGTTTCATTCTGTTTCATTCTGTTAAATGACCCGTATTTATCCGTATTTATCTGTGCGGACATTGTAAAAGAGGATATATCAACGTTTCATACCCAGGAGAAGATTCTAGAACCATCAACAGAGAGTGAAGACGTGTTTCTCGATTGCTCGATAATGTAATAGAATATCCTATCAAACTATGGTGGCCACTGACATCTGATGAAATAATTAACAGAATCAAGTAAGAGCTTAACGAAATAGAATAATTGTGAACACAAGATTAAAACCCAGGAACTGTATATTTCAATGAACAATTGAAGGAATAATTTCAAAATTTAGTATGTTAAACGAAGATATACGGAACTATTATTAACCAGAATGGAATTATCGGGAGAAAATTGTGATATGTTAGGTGGTGAAAATTTAGTGGACGACGGCTCTCAATTCCGAAACTCAACTGTTAATGAGTTCGCAAGCCCAACTGTTACTGATTTCGAAAGCCCAACATTTCATTTGAGTGAAAATACTTTCCAAGATAATGTTACAAGTTGCGATGACACACACTCAACTGTACCGAAAAGTATAAACTCACCCGAGCAACACACAAGAAAAGCAAATTCACCCTTACAAAATATCAATGCAAATTCAGTCCAAATTACCGAAACTAAGGATTACAACTTGAATGTGAAAAAGATTGTTTCGAAGAAAACAAATTCATTAATGGACGACATTTCATTTGTCGAGATAAAAAATCAAGGTAAATCCATTGTTATAACGTTGGACACTAAAAAATTTGAATGTTATCGTATTGCTATTCGAGAAAGGTATTGGGATACGGAATTGGACAAACCGGCTGACAACGCGACCTGGGAACACGCACAGGAACAAAGTGGAACTGTTGTGGAAGATCAGATACGAATTCTAAAGAATGGGACACAAAGTGTTAGAATCCACATTTATCGCACGAACAACAAATTGTTAATTCAGGGCTCTAAACAAAATATTCGGTGGTGGATCACAAAAGAATTACCGATCATCTACAGTACAGCTTTTTCAACGGACGATCCTCTCGACGTTGATCCATTTATTCAGTTCATTTCCACATCAACAAATGAACGGTGCACTAGAAGTAAATTGAAAAGTAAAATCGTCAGCACGCCTGCCAAAACTCTTCGAAAAAGATTTTCTTTAAAAATACCAGTGGGAATGTGTGCTCTGGAAAATAAAATTGGTTACTCAAATAATCACATTGACCCCCAATCGTTATGTGATCTTCAACATTCTGTTGAGGAAATTCAATGTACCATTGAAGACTTGAAACAATCACAGTCTGAGTTGAAGGAAACTCAAAACGTGCAAACACAGAGTTCGAGTGCAAATATACCTGCTGCTGTCTCTCAAGAAATCATAGAAAAAGTTCAATACATGGAAAAGTACATGGAAACTATGACACGGGACAATCAAAACTTAAAAACTGAAGTCAATTCGTTGAAATCGAAATTAAAAAACCTCAACATCAAAGTGGCGCAAATGGAAAAGTTTAAGAAACGTGCATTTACAAATTCACAGACACAGCAGACAAACACAGAGGAGGGCTATTTCCAAACTGTGGAGCACAGTATGACATCTGAGTTCGGAATACAACGCACACACGAGGACTTACTTTTGAACAGTTCAAAACCGGCAACAGACAATAGCCCTGACAAAGTAATACCCGGTAGTATAGTGCATTCAGCGCCAGGCAAGGCAATGACTAGTGACAGAATTCATTTCACCCCAGTTTACGACACACCAGTGTTACTACTTCCAACAAGTTTAACGAACTGTCCATGTTGAACAGTGAATGCGGAAGTGTCGATTGTTATCAACGGGAAAAACGGGACACTCCCCCTGACAACTCTTGGCAGATTAAACATAAGCTGAGAGGTTCGGCTCGCGGTCGACTTTTTGAGGTTGGTGGTAATTTACCCGAAGGGACAACACACCTACTGATGGGCGACTCGGTCATTCGAGGCATCGACACAAAGAAACTTGCTTTAAGAGGGGAACAGGTGTATAAAATTGTACAACCAGGACAAACATTTGATGGGTTAACAAATTGGATGGCTTCCGAGCCCGTTCGACCAGAAATTAATAAGGTGACAATCCACATTGGGATAAATTCATGCAAAAATAAAAGGTACACCAGTGACTCGACAGTTAATGCTTTATTCAGAATGCTCAGAGATAAACTGCCACGTGCTGTAATATTTGTTTCATCAATTCTTCCGACTGAACATTCAAAGGAAATTGCAGATGTTATTGACAAGACAAATGCCCTTCTACGGTCGCATTGTACGTTAATTGGCGGAACATTTATAGATAACACCAATAGCTTCTTAACGCCGTATGGGTCATTGCGTCATAATCTGTTCCGTGATTTCTACCACCCTAATTACATCGGAACAAAGGTATTAGCAAAGTCCTAAAATACCCAGGAGGCAATGAAAACAACCGTTCATACAGACAAACAGGCCACCACACAACTCAATTTCGCCACAGAGATAGTTACAATGAAGCCGAACACAGATTACCAGTGCATGAATCAAATTCAAGTCCAGCAACTAAAGAAATATTTCCGAATAGATATGTTGATAGTAAAGGACCTTATTCTAACTCTGATAGAATTTATCAAAGCTCACATAATCCGAACTATTCGCAGCAGCAACAAAATGCCCGATCCGTTGAGGCGGTTGGCTATATTCAGCAACAATTGGAAAGCATTATACATTTTTTACACTCTTATTAAATATGTTTCATCCTATACTCAGCTTCAACACACCATTAAGCTCAAATCACCGCGAGTTTGATTTACTCGCTCTGGTGGAAGTTCGAATGCTGTGTTTTGGTTGCGTTGATTGTTTTAATTGTTAGAGATAGTTTCAAGCTCACATTTCTAAGTTTGTTGCGTAGATTTCAAATGTTAGAGATAATTTTAAGCTCATGCCTTAATTATTTCAAATAGGTTTTTATGAGTGATGAAAATGATCTGTTGTATTGCATCACTTGTACCTGCAATGTCTCGAGCTAACGAAGTAATGGACTTAATGTTAACAGTATAACGGATTAATCAAATAAATTAATTTCTACCGATTAAAGGGAATACGAATCTTTTAACAGCACTGAATTGGGCTTGCCATCAGTTCGATCAAGCTCGACGAGCAATAGTGGAGGGGGGTGCCATAGAGTAAACATTTCACCCTCATACACCTTGATCTCACAT
This sequence comes from Pictodentalium vernedei, assembly GCA_031216915.1. NCBI lineage: Eukaryota > Metazoa > Mollusca > Scaphopoda > Dentaliida > Dentaliidae > Pictodentalium > Pictodentalium vernedei. Next base: position 8,447,294 of record CM062291.1, on the reverse strand, counting down.
CAAATTGAGCTTTCAGCACGTTTCTGATATGAGATGGAACGCTGTGTTGATTCAGCAAAAGATTTCAATATATAATTGAGAAATAACAATAATTAGTAAATCATGATGTCAGTGGTCATCGGTTTGTTTTATTCGCATAACATGAACAAAATTTGGGATTCAAAAAACTTAAGTTACACTGTATGGAATGCCCAGGGGTTGGTAAACAAAATTCACGAACCAGATGTTGTTACCATGTTGACACGTTATGATTTCATCACGGTAACGGAGACTTGGCATTCAACTGTGGCAGAAATTTCTATTCCTGGGTTCACGTGCATTGACAGTCCGCGGAAAACATCTGACAAAAAGGGAGGGGTGGCTTTTTACTTCCGGGATAAATTTGATCTCTTCTTGAAACACTCATTTTGTGATCATGAGTTCGCATTATGGGTCACATTTGATGGGAATATTGTAAATTCCAACAATGACATCATATTCTGTTCTGTATATTTACCACCGATTAACTCATCAATATGGAGAAAATTGGGTTCTGAGCTTTGTGTTTTTTCAGATCTAGCGTCTTCAATGCAGCAGTTCGATGAAAATGATTTTGTTGTGATGGGTGACGATTTTAATTCACGCACGGGAAGAATAGTAGATCATGTTGCAAATGACAGTGATAATTATGTCCCACTCCCCGATACATATACAATAGATGAATCCTACCAGCGTCGTAATATGGATAAAGCTGTTAATACCTTCGGAAGGAGATTATTAACACTTTGCCAAAATACAAGAATGAGGATTATAAACGGTCAGCCTGGGATCATTTACGAGCTATCAGTATAATGGCGCTAGTGTTGTTGACTACGTGCTCGTATCTGCCAATCATTTATCAAACATTGATTGCTTCTGTGTCAGATACCCGATTCATCACTCTGACCACTGCCAATTGGCACTGCACTTAAAGCATAAATTCCATGTGTCTCAAGCTCCATACAAACATACATATATAACACAGAAAGGCAGGTGTCTTTGGGCTGAGGAAAGTTCAAACAAAACACGGGAAATGTTAAATGGTCGGGAATTTAAACAGAAAATGCTTCTGTTTAGATTACGGTCATTTGATGCGACCCATAATGATACTGAGCGGGCGGCGGGGGAGTTTATGGGAATTCTCCAATCAGTTAATACAAGAGCCACCAAATTTGTCAGATTCAAAAAATTTAACAATCGGAAGAAAAATAAATGGTTTGATAGAGAGTGTAAAGATCTTAAGAATAGTAAGGTGGACGCTATCGATAAAATGAAAAAATATCCATATGATACACAAATTAGGCAGAAATTTTTCAGAGCAAAGAAAACGTATAAGAAAATTACAAAACAGAAAAGCAAATTGTTTTATAAAAATCTTTCAATGAGGCTAGAGAAACTGCAGACATCTAACCCAAAAGACTATTGGGAGGCGATTAAAGCCCTGCAGCCAAAAAAACCCTCATCGTACGATTTAAACCCCGATGATGCAATAGATGTTTTTGATCAGCTTTTCCAAAAACAAATCAACAAGCAACATCTCCCGTCGTTATCACAAAATAGAGTAACAGTTACATATCCGTTAAACAACGATGCTATGACGTCCCAAGAGATACTAAATTCTCTGCGTACTTTGAAAAACAATAAATCCACCGGGGCAGATAATATTTCTAATGAGTTTTTGAAAATTGTTATTCCTGCTGTGATCGATGACGTAACAAAATTGTTTAATCAAGTGTTTCTATCACAACATTATCCTACCAAATGGAGTGAGTCAATATTGACAACACTACATAAGAAAGGGGATAAAAAGGATCCGAACAATTATCGGGCAATTGCTGTCAGTAATTCAATTGGGAAGCTGTTCAATAAAGTTATAAATTTTAGAATCAATTTGTATCTTGAGCAAAATGATGTTATCAGTCACAATCAATTCGGTTTTAGGGAAAAACATAGTACCGTTGACAGTATGTTTGTTCTTAAGACCGCAATTGATAAGTACAAAAAGAAAAATAAACAGCTGTTTGTAGCCTTCGTCGATTTTAAAAAGGCATTTGACTCTGTTGACAAACACATTTTGTTCAAAAAATTAGCAAGTGTTGGAATAGATGGAAATATGATGAGCATACTTGCATCTATGTACGAAACAAGTAAATATTATGTTAAGACGCCGAAAGGCCTTGGACCACCTTGTGTATCGAATATCGGCGTGAGGCAAGGCTGCGTGATCTCTCCGACACTTTTCAAGGTATTTATTGACGACATTTCAACATACCTCGATGAATCGTGTCAGCCAATAACTCTTAATAATGCTTCAATAAGTCACCTCCTCTTTGCTGACGACTTGGTTTTATTGTCCGAAAGTGCAACTGGTCTTCAGAAGTGTTTGAACAACCTCGGGACGTTTTCGTATCAGAACAATCTACGCATTAATACAGCAAAGACGAAGGTCGTAAAATTTTCGAAACGGAAAACACAAAATATCGACTCCTTCCATTATCAAAATGAACCCTTAGAAGTGTGTGATGATTACTGCTATCTTGGCCTATTATTTCATAGGAACGGTCGACTCATCAATGCACAAAATCATCTCAAGGTTAGAGCGCAAAAGGTGCTTTATAAGCTACAACGTGCATTCTCTAAAACATACACACCGCCAGTGAGTGTTTACATTAATTTATTCAACATGTTAATTAAGCCAATATTACTCTATGGATGTGAGATATGGTCTCCCGATCTAACCGCAATAGATAATTCCGCTTGCGAAAATGTACATCTACAATTTTGTAAATCTGTCCTCGGGGTGAAAAGGAAGGCCTCAAATCATGCGGTGCGGGCTGAACTTGGTCTCTTCCCATTATATATTTCCGCTACGACTTCAATGCTGAAATATGTCATGAAACAACAGACTGGTTCGGTTAACACCGTACTCAATAATGCTTTTACTGAATCAATCAAGTATGCAGGTACTGATTCTTTACAGAAACGATTAGCTGTGTTGGGGGATCAGTTCCAAGTAGAAACAGAAAATCTGAATTCCCGTGACGTATTCGAAATACGAGACAGATTAAGGGACGAACATATTTCTCAGTTGTACGAGTCTATGCACAACGATAATCGATCTTGTGGCAGAAGTAAACTTCGTACTTATAGGTTATTTAAGAATGAATACACACTCGAGCCGTATCTAATACACACTAAATCTGTAATGAGTAGGCATCTATTTACTCGGCTACGGATAAGTAATCATTCCTTAGCCATAGAAAAGGGTAGGCACGCACAGCCACCAGTAGCTCTAGAAGACCGAACTTGTTCATTCTGTGACCACAAAGTGATTGAAGACGAACGCCACTCTGTGATGGAATGCCCTAAGTATAATGTCGCACGACAGAAGTTGTGGGGTTTTATACAACATGGGGAGCGAACATTCCTTGGAATGAATAACAATAATAAGTTTCTCTACATCATGGGAAATGCAGATCTTGCCCTTTGCAATGTGATCTGCTGTGCCGTGCGTGAGTTTTTTCTCTTTCGTAAAAATTCGTAAGAAACATTTGTTGTCAGTTTTAAATGATAAATGTAAGCCTAACATTGTCTACTGTATTTGTGCATACTGCCCATGTGGGTGTAATATTGCAATAAATCTATTCTATTCTATTCTATTCTATACTGACAGGAAACTTTCATGTTCCCTGTTCCATATTCATTATTTAGTTTAAACAATATTTATTTCAGATCAGATATGTATGCAAAGAACAACATTGAATATTTACAAAAGTATAGATGAACTGAAGTGGATTCAGCAGTAAGCTTGAAGCTTATACCAGGCTGTCTCCAAACATGAATAAACAAACTAGTTATAAACAGCTGGTACAGGAGTATTTGGTGTTCTTTATGTGAATGCTCATTTATATATGTAATAAGGATTAAGTAAGAGGAGAATAGACAGAATAGGGTAGTTGAATTTGAGAGGTAGGAAGAAGGATGGATGACCCAAGGGGAAAGTATGATCAGTGGTTTGTTGGCGTGCATAATGGTTGGTTAACAATTTAGTTTACAGGGATGGTTTGCCGATATTAAAGAGGGCGCATATTATTGAAATGCAGGTAGCAGTTGACACACTTTCCAAGTCAAATGCACTTATGTCATTAAATTTTTTATTGACCAATGAATTACGCAATGCAAAGAAAACGTCATAAGCCACGCCTCCCTCAAATTTCATTCAACTGTTCACTTCACGTAAAAGTTACATTCCGTGGTAGGTGGAAGTAGGCCATCAGTATTACATTGTATTTTGGTTTTGACCGTTTCCCGAGAACTGAAAAACACTGTTTGTAAAAGTGGAGTTAGATATAAAATCATTTTGATTTCCAAAAATTTCATTCAAATTAGCAATGTCAAAATTGCCGTATTCGTCGTGACCAGCCATTGTTTACAATCGATTTGGGTGAAACGATGAACGCAGACGATCACCCAGTGTGCGTAAAAATTGAAATGTCAAATAAATACAGTTGTGAAGAAAAAGAAAAATTGACCCACCACGGCCATTTAAATATTTTATAAATAATTTCATGGTGATAAATTAGTAATATAAATTTATTTTTCTTTTTCAGATTTAGAACGTGCCAGTGTTCTAACTTCTATTGATTTGACACCATGTTGCAACTCCAAAGACTAGTATTTTAGGAGCGTGGCTGGGGGCGGACCTAATTGTGTTTTTTCGGTTCATTGAGTTATGAAAAGAAAAAACAGAATCGTGTGAGCCAATCGTTTTATCTGAAAACGGATGAACCGAAAAAAAAGTTTAATTATATATATATACACAAGTCACTAAAAGTGACACTCTTGGCAACAGAGTTATATTCTATGTGGCTGTTTGGAGAAGGAGAGAGGTAATTTTCTATAGGATACATGGCAGGGACCTGGTTAAGAACGAAGGATAGTGGGAGATTGTGGATGGAGGTGGGGGAGGGGGCTCTTTCGGGAGGTGCATGAATTATCAGAGAGGATTTCAGCTACCTATGTAGCCCATCTGGGTACCACAACGACTTGGGTTAGTACATCCAGGGTCGACAATTGTGGTACAATTATTGGGATCCCCATAACCCCCCCCCCACCACCACCACCACCACCACCACCCACCAGATCAAAGCTTTTGACAGCCGTGTGCGTTGGGCTTTCTGGGTTGAGGGAGGTCTAAACCGCCTATATAGCGCGGGTAGCACACGACACCAGTCGAGAAATCTTAAATAACAAAATATTTTCTTCTCTTGTTACAAGAGCAGAGCTCTAAACCCTCTCAATGGAACGAGCCCAATGAGCTCGCTCCAAAGACAGGTCACAGGCCATGGTTCACGAGAAAAAGACCGAAAATACTTTGAGCTATGGATGGAGATTTCGGGGTACAGCGCTGGTTGGTTTTGGCATGACTTTGGTTAAGAGGTTAATGCAAGGAGGTAGAGGGCAGGCGGTCCTCAGAAACTGCATCGGCATGAAGTAGGTAAGGGGGAGGGTGTGGGGATTCTTTTTATTTCGACAATATTATTGGACTGAAGACGCTTGTCATAGACCAACGCGATTAGAAGTTGGAGAAGAAATAAAAAAAAAGTTTTTTCGTGACCATGAAGCCAATAACGTCGGGATTCACGACTCAATCGAGGCGAGGTATGTAAATTCAAGTATAACAATTTGATGAAGTCTATCTTTCACAGTTGTCAAGCTTGAATTTAGACTCCAAGATACCCAGAAGGAGCTAGAAGAACTGTGATTGAGGAGCATCAGACATGGTGCGGATTTGGCTGGATGTGGTTTATGGTGTGAGGCATGTCGAGTTGACTTGGCAAAAGGCACACAGGCACACAACACTCGTATGTTACGCAGGTAGCCTCCCTGCCACGAAAGATCGAAAATTGGCAGGAAGAGGGTTTATGGAAGTTGAATCGGGATGATGTTCTGATGTACATTACATATGTCAATACGAAGTCGAGTGCTGAGGGCCAAGCCAGGGCAGGACTGAATCACCCTGATGGGCATTCATCCTTGTTGTTCGTGTGTTACTGAAAGTGTATCATTAGGAGATAGCAAGGAAGAATTACAAGGGTGTCACAGTTGCCCGTCGACATACCAACATCTTACAACATCGTAGCACAATTTTTTCTTTACTTTGATACTAAGAAGCAAGTGTTTTTTTATCGACGTCTATTGGGCATGGCAAGTCTGTAACACATGGTGGATAGAGAAAGACTATGAGGGAATTAATCACCGAGAGCTTTCAGGACAGGAGTACAGCTTAGTACAGGTCTTTTGGGGACAAACACTCAGAGAATTTCGGGGTTTTTAATTAGAATTAATTTAGTGTTAGATTAGTTTTGGTGTTTTGCGCTGCTAATCGGTGTCCGATTTTATTACAAATCTTTGGGGAGCGCCCAGAAGCACGCACCAACAATTTATAATAATGCAAATCTGTATTTGTTTTTATCCAAAGCATTGGAGAATGGCCAAAGACTGGCTGTGCTGATTGCTAGATTATTTTTGGTGTCAAGGCTCAGCACAGACTCTTTACATTATAAATTCTTGGAGTGCCCGGAGGCAATGTCCAACAATCCACAATAATGGAAGTCTATATTTGTCATTACCATAAAACACTGGAGAATGTCCAGGGCTTGTGTTGAGTACTAAATTATTTTTGTTGTTGGACACAGCTCATCAATATCTGCTTCGGCTGCAAATCCTTCGAAAGTGCCCAGAGGCATCGCCAACATCTTGGAAAAAAAAATAAAACTATCAACCCTGCTCCACGGTATTTACTTTGCTACAAGGTAGTGGAAAGTGCCCAAGGGCACTAACCAATAATTTGCAACAAAACAAATCTTCATAAAGGTCTTGGTACGGCCGGATTCATTAAGTTTGAGTAAGGTCGAAGTCTTGGCGTGTTCACACTAGCCAGGCAGTATGACATGGCAGGTGTGAAGCCAATGACTGTATAACGTGGTAAGGTTGAGGTTAATTTTTAATAATCAGCCCTGCTCCTCGGTATTTGTTTTGATACAAAGTAGTGAAGTGAGTCCAAGGGCACTCTCCAATAATTTGCAACAAAACAAATCTTCGTGAGGATGTGTATAAAGCCGGATTCATTAAGTTTGAGTAAGGTCGAGTTATTGTCGTGTTAACACTAGTTAGCCAGTATGACGTGGCAGATGTGGAACCAGTGACTGGTTAACGTGGTAAGATTTGAATTAATTTTCAATAATCAGCCCTGCTCCTGCTCCTCGGTATTTGCACTGATAGGAAGTAATGAAGAGTGTCCAAGGACACCCTCCAATAATTCGTAACAAAACAAATCTTCGTGAAGGTGTGGGTTATTATAATCCCTGATGGGTACGGGTGTGGGATGGGAAAATCTCACCCGAGGGCAAGATATTTGGGTCAGACACGAGGCTTGCCGAGTGTCTGGCCCAAATATCTTGTCCCGAGGGTGAGGTTTTCCCATCCCACACCCGTACCCATCAGGAATTATTTTTCTCCCCCCACCATACAGCGGTTACGTTAGCCAGAGGTAATCGACGGTCACGTGCTGATATAATCAACTCATTTGGTACCATCGGAAAGAGCATGCAAAAGTTATGTATATACCAAAGGTATATACCACGAAATCAATAAGGAACGGTGGCATCTTGGGGTTTAAAGAGTTTTAGAGCATCAAACTTTGAACACACGGCATTCTGATGACGTCAATATGAATTAGTTGGTAGCCAAATACTGTGCATCGCGTCATAATAACGTTATAAATGTATAACGTCACGTGGGTGGGGTGGGATACATCTGTCTCTCCCTGCTATCTCACCCTGGACAGACGTATGTTACACATGCAGTGGGGGAGAAAAGGCCTATTTCATTAAGTTTCAGTGAGGTCAGGTTCTTGGTGCGTTAACACTCTGGAGAGGTAAATTGTTGGGTATACCATTTGGTGCCTAGGCACTCGTGTTGGTCACTTTTATTAGGAGTTGTGTAACGTGGGACGAACCATGAGTTTATCTTCAATCGCTATTATGTCGCCAGGTGTTACAACACAACGAACTGATTCGTTTTTCATCTTAACAAATATCACCCCGTCTGCAGACCAAGTACCTAGTATTTTGTTGTCTTTTAGAAGCTTTCGTGCTCTAGTAGCAATCTGGGCGCGGCGCTTTGTTAAGTCTTCGTTGAGATAGAGCCTATATTGCGTTTGTGGTTGCTGGTTTTGAAAACAAGAGAGTTTAGAGATGTCAATGGACTTCAGTTTAACTTTGGATTTAAATAGGCTATTCCTGGTCCTGTAATTATTTAGTCTGAAAATAATTGAACAGTGGTTGGACGAGGTGGTCTTTGGCCCTATGCGGTGACTGCGAGAAATATCCTGCAGATCCAGCGGGATTCCAATTGCACTTGCCACTTCGAGAACTGTGGAATCTGTATTTTCATGTTCGGACTCAGGAACGCCCGAAAACCTAAGATTATTGCGCCGACCGTATTGTTGTAGGTCATCCAAGTCCTCCGTAATCTTAACAATTGTCGCAAATTAGTAAAAGAAATATTATCATCATCATGTTTAATCCTTTAAACGTGAGATGCCGTGTTTCCGGCCCAGGAGCATGAAACATCATAACGTCATTAAATAGGATGGCTGTTCAGTAAATGTGTGGGCTAGACCAATCAATACTTTCAACGTTCAGCCCCAAGGCTGAACATTGAAAATATTGATTGGTCTACCACAAATAATGGATATTCAGCAGCCACAAATCAATTCTGGGGTAATAGTGAAAAAGAATAACCTGCCTTCTGGAAAGCAGCCACTTCAGAAAAAATAACCTGCCTTCTGGACAGCAGCCACTTCAGAAAAATTAACCTGCTTTCTGGAAAGCAGCCACTTCAAAAAAAAATAACCTGCCCTCTGGACAACAGCCACTTCAGAAAAATTAACTTACCTTCTAGAACGCAGCCACTTCAGAAAAATTAAACTGCCTTCTGGAAAGCAGCCACTTCAGAAAAATTAACCTGCCTTCTGGAAAGCAGCCACTTCAGAAAAATTAACCTACCTTCTGGAAAGCAGCAGCTTCAGAAAAATTAACCTGCCATTCTGAAAAGCAGCCATTTCAGGAAATTAACCCACTTTCTGGAAAGCAGCTACTTCAGAAAAATTAATCTGCCTTCTGGAAAGCAGCCACTTCGGGAAAATTAACCTGCCTTCTGGAAAGCAGCCGCTTCAGAAAAATTAACATCCTTCCTGGAAAGCAGCCACTTCAGAAAACTGTTCCCGGGAGATATTACAAGAAAATAATACTAATATTATGACGACACTACCCAATCTAAAGAATGACAAAGATGTTTCAATGTAAATGCTTATAATAGGAGAGTAAACCTTTTAGCTAGTCCAAGTATAGACACAGGGCCAGAGAAAGGAACTTCCGATCTCCGGGTGAATTCTGATATGTGGTCCGTGCCCATTTATAGCCCATGATAGTCCAAGAAAAGGCACAGGACCAGAAAATGGAATTTCCAATCCATGGGTAAGGGAAAACGAAATGGTTTTAGCGCGCCGAAGGCACGCAGGGACGGTTTAGGGCAAGCCCCTTTCGACCCTCTCTGGTAGTATAGATGTTTAGTTTTCAGCAGCATGTCCTCACGCGTCAAAGGAAGAAAGTGTCGAGGTAGTTAGCGGCGTTTGTGTTTCTTTTTTTTTTTGCTTTTTCACTGGAAGTGGCTTAGGTGAGTTTGCAGCTTTTTCTTGTTCTTTTTCAACTATTGGTGGAATCCCGGATTGCGGATTCTGAAGGCCTCTAGTTTTTCAGCATTTAGTGTATTGAAGACTTTGATTGTATCCTCTGAGAACTTCCCGCGGTTGTGGGCGAAATCAATAAATTCTTCTTTGGTGCCTTCGAAATCCAGTTTGAGCTCTCCATGCCGACAAATGCAGATTGGTGTCTATTCGTTCAATGAAATCCTCTAGTGATTCTCTATACCATGGTGTTTTTTCTTCAGGTATTGGATCCTGGCTGTCCGATTCAGGAGCCGAGGTTAGCTTGGAGTTCTGGTCCGATTGGTCCAGGCCTGAAGGAGAGTCATGGTTGGATTGAATGACCTCAGTCTCCACAGCCTCCTTCTCCGACTACTCCCCACCCTTCGACTTCCTTGGGGAAGTACGACTAGGTGTGGGTGGGGTTGGTGGTGGAGGTGAGTTAACTTCAGACCTTCGCTCCTTCTCTACTTTCTCCTCTTCAGCCCTTCTCCGATCAAATCACGCCTCCATGCACCTGGCATCCCGGCCTTTGGTGGATGGTGACCTGGTCTTCTTCTTTTTCTTTTCCATGAAAGTTCCGGTGGATCCGGTGGTTGGCTTCATGCGGCCTTTCTTCGGTGTGGACCAGTGCGGGGGCTCCGCAAAAGGTACTACCACTCCCAAAAGTGGGTCCCTGCTGGAACTTGATAGTTAGCTGGACACTTGCAATATCAACTTGGACGTCCCAGTTGATAAGAGGACCAGCATTCAAAACCATCAAGGTATCCATCATCTGGCGTGTGAGGAAATCCATCATGAGCAGTTGATTGCGTTATTCGTACTCTGAGTGATGATAATGAATTCACGGGTGAATTCTGTTCTGCGCATTTACAGCCTCCGGTACATTGTGCTGGAATTTTAGTCGAGTCTCTAAAGTCACCAAAATATGAGAAGGGATAACTCGAACATGACAGACATCCACGACTTTTTAGACGAATTCGGTACATTTCGACTGGATAATAAGCCATGCACGAAATGAAGCGAATAATCGATAACAGAATCAGTGACTCTGCTGCAGACCTGGAGCAAGTGGGCTCGAGGAGGGGGATATCCCCCCCACGACCTTGGCTGTCGGAAATTTGTGTTGTTCACCGAAAAAAATTGGTCGACCGAATGCAAACAATTTGGGAGAAAAAAAAAACGGTGTACACTAGAATCCAAAGACACTCCAGGCTACGATTTCAAATTAGAATCATTCAACACAACGTTATCATCAACTCTGCACAGGCCTACGAATTCAATTTAGGATCTTTAAACACGACGTTATCTTCAACTCTCCACAGGCCTACGAATTCAATTTAGGATCTTTAAACACGACGTTATCTTCACCTCTCCAGGCCTACGAATTCAATTTAGGATCTTTAAACACGACGTTATCTTCACCTCTCCAGGCCTACGAATTCAATTTAGGATCTTTAAACACGATGTTATCTTCAACTCTCCACAGGCCTACGAATTCAATTTAGGATCTTCAAACACGACGTTATCTTCACCTTTTCACAGGCATACGAATTCAATTTAGGATCTTTAAACACGACGTTATCTTCACCTCTCCACAGGCCTACGAATTCAATTTAGGATCTTTAAACAGGACGTTATCTTCAACACTCCACAGACCTACGAATTCAATTTAGGATCTTTAAACACGACGTTATCTTCACCTCTCCAGGCCTACAAATTCAATTTAGGATCTTTAAACACGACGTTATCTTCACCTCTCCACAGGCCTACGAATTCAATTTAGGATCTTTAAACACGACGTTATCTTCAACTCTCCACAGGCCTACGGATTCAATTTAGGATCATTAAACACGACGTTATCTTCACCTCTCCACAGGCCTACGAATTCAATTTAGGATCTTTAAACACAACGTTATCTTCAACTCTCCACAGGCCTACGAATTCAATTTAGGATCTTTAAACACGACGTTATCTTCACCTCTCCACAGGCCTACGAATTCAATTTAGGATCTTTAAACACGACGTTATCTTCAACTCTCCACAGGCCTACGAATTCAATTTAGGATCTTTAAACACGACGTTATCTTCAACTCTCCACAGGCCTACGAATTCGATTTAGGATCTTTAAACACGACGTTATCTTCACCTCTCCACAGGCCGACGAATTCAATTTAGGATCTTTAAACACGACGTTATCTTCAACTCTCCAGGCCTACGAATTCAATTGAGGATCTTTAAATACGACGTTATCTTCACCTCTACAGGCCTACGAATTCAATTTAGGATCTTTAAACACGACGTTATCTTCAACTCTCCACAAGCCTACGAATTCAATTTAGGATCTTTAAACACGACGTTATCTTCACCTCTCCACAGGCCTACAAATTCAATTTAGGATCTTTAAACACGACGTTATCTTCACCTCCCCCGGCCTACGAATTCAATTTAGGATCTTTAAACACGACGTTATCTTCACCTCTCCACAGGCCTACGATTTCAATTTTGGATCTTTAAACACGACGTTATCTTCACCTATCCAGGCCTACGAATTCAATTTAGGATCTTTAAACACGACGTTATCTTCACCTCTCCAGGCCTACGAATTCAATTTTGGATCTTTAAACACAACGTTATCTTCACCTCTCCAGGCCTACGAATTCAATTTAGGATCTTTAAACACGACGTTATCTTCACCTCTCCAGGCCTACAAATTCAATTTAGGATCTTTAAACACGACGTTATCTTCAACTCTCCACAGGCCTACGAATTCAATTTAGGATCTTTAAACACGACGTTATCTTCACCTCTCCACAGGCCTACGAATTCAATTTAGGATCTTTAAACACGACGTTATCTTCAACTCTCCACAGGCCTACGAATTCAATTTAGGATCTTTAAACACGACGTTATCTTCAACTCTCCACAGGCCTACGAATTCAATTTAGGATCTTTAAACACGACGTTATCTTCACCTCTCCACAGGCCTACGAATTCAATTTAGGAGGATCTTTAAACACGACGTTATCTTCACCTCTCCATGCCTACGAATTCAATTTAGGATCTTTAAACACGACGTTATCTTCACCTCTCCAGGCCTACGAATTCAATTTAGGATCTTTAAACACGACGTTATCTTCACCTCTCCACAGGCCTACGAATTCAATTTAGGATCTTTAAACACGACGTTATCTTCAACTCTCCACAGGCCTACGAATTCAATTTAGGATCTTTAAACACGACGTTATCTTCAACTCTCCAGGTCTAAGAATTCAATTTAGGATCTTTAAACACGACGTTATCTTCACCTCTCCACAGGTCTACGAATTCAATTTAGGATCTTTAAACATGACGTTATCTTCAACTCTCCAGGCCAACGAATTCAATTTAGGATCTTTAAACACGACGTTATCTTCACCTCTCCAGGCCTACGAATTCAATTTAGGATCTTTAAACACGACGTTATCTTCACCTCTCCACAGGCCTACGAATTCAATTTAGGATCTTTAAACACGACGTTATCTTCACCTCTCCACAGACCTACGAATTCAATTTAGGATCTTTAAACACGATGTTATCTTCAACTCTCCAGGCCTACGAATTCAATTTAGGATCTTTAAACACGACGTTATCTTCACCCCTCCACAGGCCTACGAATTCAATTTAGGATCTTTAAACACAACGTTATCTTCACTTCTCCACAGGCCTACGAATTCAATTTAGGATCTTTAAACACGACGTTATCTTCAACTCTCCAGGCCTACGAATTCAATTTAGGATCTTTAAACACGACGTTATCTTCACCTCTCCAGGCCTACGAATTCAATTTAGGATCTTTAAACAGGACGTTATCTTCACCTCTCCACAGGCCTACGAATTCAATTTAGGATCTTTAAACACGACGTTATCTTCACCTCTCCACAGGCCTACAAATTCAATTTAGGATCTTTAAACACGACGTTATCTTCACCTCCCCCGGCCTACGAATTCAATTTAGGATCTTTAAACACGACGTTATCTTCACCTCTCCACAGGCCTACGATTTCAATTTTGGATCTTTAAACACGACGTTATCTTCACCTATCCAGGCCTACGAATTCAATTTAGGATCTTTAAACACGACGTTATCTTCACCTCTCCAGGTCTACGAATTCAATTTTGGATCTTTAAACACGACGTTATCTTCACCTCTCCAGGCCTACGAATTCAATTTAGGATCTTTAAACACGGCGTTATCTTCACCTCTCCAGGCCTACAAATTCAATTTAGGATCTTTAAACACGACGTTATCTTCAACTCTCCACAGGCCTACGAATTCAATTTAGGATCTTTAAACACAACGTTATCTTCACCTCTCCACAGGCCTACGAATTCAATTTAGGATCTTTAAACAAGACGTTATCTTCAACTCTCCACAGGCCTACGAATTCAATTTAGGATCTTTAAACACGACGTTATCTTCAAATCTCCACAGGCCTACGAATTCAATTTAGGATCTTTAGACACGACGTTATCTTCACCTCTCCACAGGCCTATGAATTCAATTTAGGAGGATCTTTAAACACGACGTTATCTTCACCTCTCCATGCCTACGAATTCAATTTAGGATCTTTAAACACGACGTTATCTTCACCTCTCCAGGCCTACGAATTCAATTTAGGATCTTTAAACACGACGTTATCTTCACCTCTCCACAGGCCTACGAATTCAATTTAGGATCTTTAAACACGACGTTATCTTCAGCTCTCCACAGGCCTACGAATTCAATTTAGGATCTTTAAACACGACGTTATCTTCAACTCTCCAGGTCTACGAATTCAATTTAGGATCTTTAAACACGACGTTGTCTTCACCTCTCCACAGGCCTACGAATTCAATTTAGGATCTTTAAACATGACATTATCTTCAACTCTCCAGGCCAACGAATTCAATTTAGGATCTTTAAACACGACGTTATCTTCACCTCTCCAGGCCTACGAATTCAATTTAGGATCTTTAAACACGACGTTATCTTCAACTCTCCACAGGCCTACGAATTCAATTTAGGATCTTTAAACATGACGTTATCTTCAACTCTCCAGGCCAACGAATTCAATTTAGGATCTTTAAACACGACGTTATCTTCACCCCTCCAGGCCTACGAATTCAATTTAGGATCTTTAAACACGACGTTATCTTCACCTCTCCACAGGCCTACGAATTCAATTTAGGATCTTTAAACACGACGTTATCTTCACCTCTCCACAGACCTACGAATTCAATTTAGGATCTTTAAACACGATGTTATCTTCAACTCTCCAGGCCTACGAATTCAATTTAGGATCTTTAAACACGACGTTATCTTCACCTCTCCACAGGCCTACGAATTCAATTTAGGATCTTTAAACACAACGTTATCTTCACTTCTCCACAGGCCTACGAATTCAATTTAGGATCTTTAAACACGACGTTATCTTCAACTCTCCAGGCCTACGAATTCAATTTAGGATCTTTAAACACGACGTTATCTTCACCTCTCCAGGCCTACGAATTCAATTTAGGATCTTTAAACAGGACGTTATCTTCACCTCTCCACAGGCCTACGAATTCAATTAAGGATCTTTAAACACGACGTTATCTTCAACTCTCCACAGGCCTACGAATTCAATTTAGGATCTTTAAACACACGTTATCTTCACCTCTCCACAGGCCTACGAATTCAATTTAGGATCTTTAAACACGACGTTATCTTCAACTCGCCACAGGCCTACGAATTCAATTTAGGATCTTTAAACACGACGTTATCTTCACCTCTCCACAGGCCTACGAATTCAATTTAGGATCTTTAAACACGACGTTATCTTCAACTCTCCACAGGCCGACGAATTCAATTTAGGATCTTTAAACACGACGTTATCTTCACCTCTCCACAGGCCTACGAATTCAATTTAGGATCTTTAAACACGACGTTATCTTCAACTCTCCAGGCCTACGAATTCAATTGAGGATCTTTAAACACAACGTTATCTTCACCTCTACAGGCCTACGAATTCAATTTAGGATCTTTAAACATGACGTTATCTTCACCTCTCCACGGGCCTACAAATTCAATTTAGGATCTTTAAACACGACGTTATCTTCACCTCTCCATGCCTTCAAATTCAATTTAGGATCTTTAAACACGACGTTATCTTCACCTCTCCAGGCCTACGAATTCAATATAGGATCTTTAAACACGACGTTATCTTCAACCCTCCATAGGCCTATGAATTCAATTTAGGATCTTTAAACACGGCGTTATCTTCACCTCTCCACAGGCCTACAAATTCAATTTAGGATCTTTAAACACGATGTTATCTTCACCTCTCCACAGGCCTACGAATTCAATTTAGGATCTTTAAACACGACGTTATCTTCGCCTTTCCATGCCTACGAATTCAATTGAGGATCTTTAAACACGACGTTATCTTCACCTCTCCATGCCTACGAATTCAATTTAGGATCTTTAAACACGACGTTATCTTCACCTCTCCAGGCCTACGAATTCAATTTAGGATCTTTAAACACGACGTTATCTTCAACTCTCCATAGGCCTACGAATTCAATTTAGGATCTTTAAACACGACGTTATCTTCACCTTTCCATGGGCCTACAAATTCAATTTAGGATCTTTAAACACGACGTTATCTTCACCTCTCCAGGCCTACGAATTCAATTTAGGATCTTTAAACACGACGTTATCTTCACATCTCCACAGGCCTACGAATTCAATTCAGGATCTTTAGACACGACGTTATCTTCTCCTCTCCACAGGCCTACGAATTCAATTTAGGATCTTTAAACACGACGTTATCTTCACCTCTCCATGCCTACGAATCCAATTTAGGATCTTTAAACACGACGTTATCTTCACCTCTCCAGGCCTACGAATTCAATTTAGGATCTTTAAACACGATGTTATCTTCAACTCTCCACAGGCCTACGAATTCAATTTAGGATCTTTTAACACGACGTTATCTTCACCTCTCCAGGCCTACGAATTCAATTTAGGATCTTTAAACACGACGTTATCTTCACCTCTCCACAGGCCTACGAATTCAATTTAGGATCTTTAAACACGACGTTATCTTCAACTCTCCACAGGCCTACGAATTCAATTTAGGATCTTTAAATACGACGTTATCTTCAACTCTCCACAGGCCTACGAATTCAATTTAGGATCTTTTAACACGACGTTATCTTCAACTCTCCACAGGCCTACGAATTCAATTTAGGATCTTTAAACACGACGTTATCTTCAACTCTCCACAGGCCTACGAATTCAATTTAGGATCTTTTAACACGACGTTATCTTCACCTCTCCATGCCTACGAATTCAATTTAGGATCGTTAAACACGACGTTATCTTCACCTCTCCAGGCCTACGAATTGAATTTAGGATCTTTAAACACGACGTTATCTTCACCTCTTTGTTGCCAGTAAATTATCTTTTTCTTCCTTGGATCTTTCATTCTTTTTGACTGGAACAAAGTGATTAAGCATCGTAGCTATCCCTTGTTAATGTTCAAGTGATAACTCTAAGAGAAATTAAAGTTGATAACAAATAGCGAATTCTGGTATTCCAAGTGTTTAACAGCAATAAACATATAACAATTGGATTTGTTGGATATCCGAACAATATTAAAGCAAATAGCCCGTGCATAGGGTTTCTCAGGAATATAAAGCCGAGTAAGATTTAGAAACCAAACTATAACTCAACTCTTATTTGTGATCAGTGTTATATATATAATGCAATAGATGAATCATATCACTTGTAGCGTACTAGATATAAAGGTTAAAGTAAGCTTTAACCGCGCATTTATCACATACCTTATTCACTTACGGAATAGACCTTAAACAAACAATTGAGGGGAACACTGAATATGGGTAATTTGTGAATAACTGCGACGAGAGAGGCTTGCTGTTACACAACGAATGAAAAATCAGGCTTAGTTAGAAACAACTGAAATTAAATGGGATATAATGTGAATAGTACAGATTGTTTTGTAAGGATATAATGATACTTGATACTTTACTTTATTTTATTAGGAGCACACATAATACATCATGCAACACAGAAAACAATGAACAAATTTACAGAAACCTTATTGACGTAAATATGTATACCCCCAGGGGATGACATAGCCAGATCGGCTGTCTACCTGTCATCCTCTATAGAACCAAAAGTGCATTTGGCACACACTCAGACTGTTAGCAACCATTAATTTTGAATACTTCATACAAGTATTAGTAAATTTAACAAGACTTCTTTGCGATCGTAATTGATCGCAATCAGGTGGCTAGTGTCTACAAATTCATCCCACCTCACGCTTTGGTCATCCTGTGTTTAAACGTCGGCCCTTGAGGTGGTTATTTAGAGGAAACAAAACAGTTTTATTTACCGAAACATAAAATATATTTCAAGCTGGAGGGAGTGGATGGGAAGCGTGAGGTGCGATATGACGAGAATACCAGACTTGATTTAATGCAAGATGTAATATATAAGATATGTAGTAATTATGATCCTAAGGGTTAACTTATGGGTTACAGTCTGGGCAATACGGATTGTTACATTCTACAGTACCCGGATATGAAGCGAGTATTTTATTCATTATTTCTTTTTTTAACAAGTTTCTGCTTCTTATCGCACGTAGTTCACAGTTTAGGTCGTTCCATAATTTTGGATAAGCATAATTTGGGAACCTATCTAAGGCTTTAGTTCTTGTTCGTTCAACTGTTAGTGTACTACATTGTCTACTGTTCCTAGCTGATCGATTGCTGACAAGACCGAAGAAGTTTTCGAAAGATCGAGGGAGGTTACCATTGAGAAAGTCAAAAACAAATAGGTTCGCATGGAGTTTAAATAAGTCGTTCACTTTCAATATTCTGCTTTTTAAGAACAGTGGATCCGTGTGGGCATTATAACGTTTGTTATGTATTATACGCAGAGAACGTTTTTGGAGCAACAAAACCTTGTTCATTGCCTTCGAGTTTCCCCAGATATGAATTCCATATACCAGGTGACTATGTATTAGTGCGTGGTACAGTGTTCGCATGACATCCGTTGGCAATACAGTCTTCACCTTATTTAGGGCAAAATTTGCATATGCAATTTTAGAACAAAGTTTATTTACGTGGTCCTTATATGTTAAGTTTTCATCAATATGTATTCCTAGAAATTTAATCGCTTTTTCAGTTTCCTCTGACCCTACAGTACTTATTTTCTCATTGTTTATAAAGATATTTGGTTTAACTGATCTTTGTCTGTTACTTTGGGTTGGGTTGAGCAAAATATATTTGTTTTTTCTGGCATTTAATGCTAACTGGTTCGCACAACACCATTCAAAAATCTTTTCAAGTTCTTTATTTATATAACCGGCCAGTACGCAAGTGTCGGGACCTGATGAGTATGCTGTTGTATCATCAGCAAACACGAGGAGGTGTAATGAAGATGCTTCAGAAATGTCACTGATATATAACAAAAAAAGTATTGAGCCAAGAACTGATCCCTGAGGGACGGCACGTGTTATTTGAGCCATTTCCGATCTGTTGTCATTATAGCTAACATACTGTTGTCTACCGGACAAGAAGCTTTTGAACCAGTCGTTCGTTAATCCTCTTAAATTGAAATTTGAAATTGAAATTTATTCGCAGTATACAAATATTTTTACAATAATAGTGCATAACAGAATTTTTTTAAAAAGTGTTTATATGTGTACTGCTGGGAAATGACATAGTCTAGTGACTGTCTTCCCGTCATTCCCAGGGTAAAATATGTACATATATACAATATTGAAACATGCAGAGAAAATGGTATATGGTGAAATATTAAGATAAAATAAATATTAATGTAAAATAGATAAAACCTGAAAGAAGAGAAAAAAAAAATAAATAAAAATAAAAATTAATTATTTTATTTTATTTGATCCTTATCTTATTTTATTTATTTATTCATTTTTTTTTTTTTTTTTTTGAACAGCAGAATCCGATTTTACAGAATTTTATTTTTAGTATTCTTTTTTATTGTTGTATTTTTTTAAAGATTATTTCTCTTTTTAATTGTATTTGTATATTTATATTGTTTATTTACTTTTTATTTCTTGACCCCTTTTTTTGTTTTGTTTTGTTTTGTTTTTTGGGTTTTTTTTCCCCACATATGTTACCAGATCTGAATGCAAAGCAGCAATTGAGGTTTGCCCCATTAGGAATTCCGAAATTAAGATATCGTTACGAACGAAGTGAGTGTACGCAAAAACGATCAGAAAGATAATGATAATCATTACGGGGAAGATGGGGCACTTGTGTTAGGAAAGTAGGTAGATGATAGTGATCCAGAATTAGCCTTATAGCCATACCATAGCTATTCAGTTTACTCAATAAGATGTCATGCTGTAATGTGTCAAAAGCCTTTGATAGGTCCAAGAAGACAGCCAGCGTGGTATCTTTGCTGATCTTATTGTTTTCCTGTCCAATGTATTTTAGTAGATGCAGCACTGGATGGATAGTGCTATGTTTTTTCCGAAAGCCATATTGATTTGGATTCAAAATACCAAAATGGTCCAAAAAATTGATTGATCTAGTCGACATAAGTTTTTCAAGTACTTTTGAGAAAGTTGGCAGCAAGCTGATAGGTCTGTAGTTCGTGAAGGTGTGTTCATCGCCTGATTTTAAAATCGGGATTACTTTGGCAATTTTCATTTTGCTTGGGAATATTCCCTCCGCAAATGAACAATTGAAAATGTGTGTTAAAGGATCGCCTATTAGGTCTATTGTCTTTTTTAAAAGTTCCGTACTTATATCATTCCAGTCTTTACTTGTTTTAAATTTGAGAGAATTAACCACATGTAGGACTTCATTAATACATGTCGGACTTATGAAGAAGTTGTTCGTAATGGGAGTTTTCATGTAGTCACGGAATGATTTTTTTAGCATTTCCTATATTTTCGCATGTTCGCCGCCCTACGTTTACAAAAAAATTGTTGAATTCTTGGGCTATCTTATGTGGATCATTCATTTTCTGATTTTCTTGAACGAAGAAAGAGGGTAGTTTTGATGTCTGTTTTGTTTTTCTAATTGTTTCCTTCAAAATTTTCCAGGTGTCACGAATGTTATACTTGGATTCATTCAGTATTTTCCTATAGTACATGGCTTTACTCTGTTTTTTAGTTTTATTGAAAATTCTACAGTAGTTTTTGTAATTTTGGGTATTTATATCGGTCGGGTTATTTATTTTTTTATTATAAAATTTTGCTTTGTTATTTGATGAGATTATTAACCCCTTCGTCATCCACGGTTGACGTTTTATCCACCGCTTATTTAGTCTAACTAGCTCTGGGGGAAATGCAACCTCAAATGCGTTAAGGTATATATTCATAAATGTATCATAAACAATGTCGGGGCAGCTAGATCCCATGGTTGGGGAGAAATCGCATTCTGCAAGAATGGCTCTGAAATTTGCAATACTCTATGTATTAATTTTCAGCTTCGGAACGCGGGATTGTGTTTTTGACCTCTTTGGAATAGTTTCAAGGTGAAAGATGCCAAAATGGTCAGAAACATCGGTTATGATTATTGCTGACAGTGTTTTGGTGATGATATTATTTGAGAAAATGTGGTCAATAATAGTCGCTGAACTATGTGTAAGTCTTGTAGGTCTAGTGATGAAGGGTATGAAGCCCTGACTAAACATTAGATCTGTGTAGGTTTTTGTTTTGAGATGAGATTCCGGCTGAACTATGCGTAAGTCTTGTAGGTCTAGTGATGAAGGGTATGAAGCCCTGACTAAACATTAGATCTGTGTAGGTTTTTGTTTTGAGATGAGATTCCGGCTGAACTATGTGTAACTCTTGTAGGTCTAGTGATGAAGGGTATGAAGCCCTGACTAAACATTAGATCTGTGTAGGTTTTCGTTTTGAGATGAGATTCCGGCTGAACTATGTGTAAGTCTTGTAGGTCTAGTGATGAAGGGTATGAAGCCCTGACTAAACATTAGATCTGTGTAGGTTTTTGTTTTGAGATGAGATTCCGGCTGAACTATGTGTAAGTCTTGCAGGTCTAGTGATGAAGGGTATGAAGCCCTGACTAAACATTAGATCTGTGTAGGTTTTCGTTTTGAGATGAGATTCCGGCTGAACTATGTGTAAGTCGTGTAGGTCTAGTGATGAAGGGTATGAAGCCCTGACTAAACATTAGATCTGTGTAGGTTTTCGTTTTGAGATGAGATTCCGGCTGAACTATGTGTAAGTCTTGTAGGTCTAGTGATGAAGGGTATGAAGCCCTGACTAAACATTAGATTTGTGTAGGTTTTTGTTTTGAGATGAGATTCCGGCTGAACTATGTGTAAGTCTTGTAGGTCTAGTGATGAAGGGTATGAAGCCCTGACTAAACATTAGATCTGTGTAGGTTTTCGTTTTGAGATGAGATTCCGGCTGAACTATGTGTAAGTCTTGTAGGTCTATTGATGAAGGGTATGAAGCCCTGACTAAACATTAGATCTGTGTAGGTTTTTGTTTTGAGGTGAGATTCCGGCTGAACTATGTGTAAGTCTTGTAGGTCTAGTGATGAAGGGTATGAAGCCCTGACTAAACATTAGATCTGTGTAGGTTTTTGTTTTGAGATGAGATTCCGGCTGAACTATGTGTAAGTCTTGTAGGTCTAGTGATGAAGGGTATGAAGCCCTGACTAAACATTAGATCTGTGTAGGTTTTTGTTTTGAGATGAGATTCCGGCTGAACTATGTGTAAGTCTTGTAGGTCTAGTGATGAAGGGTATGAAGCCCTGACTAAACATTAGATCTGTGTAGGTTTTCGTTTTGAGATGAGATTCCGGCTGAACTATGTGTAAGTCTTGTAGGTCTAGTGATGAAGGGTATGAAGCCCTGACTAAACATTAGATCTGTGTAGGTTTTTGTTTTGAGATGAGATTCCGGCTGAACTATGTGTAAGTCTTGTAGGTCTAGTGATGAAGGGTATGAAGCCCTGACTAAACATTAGATCTGTGTAGGTTTTCGTTTTGAGATGAGTTTTCGATTTTAAAAGATCGATATTCATGTCCCTCATTATGTATGATTTCTTACAGCTGTGATTTAAATTATCAGTTATATAGTTTAATTTCGTAAGAAAAAAATCCAAGTCAGCTTTGGGTGGCGTGTTAGGTCTATATATTACTCCAACTATGTTTCGTGAGTTTCGTACTTTAATTTCCACAAAAAGAGATTCAAATATGTGAGGAATAAAGACTGATAAATTGTGAAGAATTTTAAGCTCCGTATCTTCCCTGATAAAGAGTCTCACACCACCCCTACCGTCGTCGTTTTCGGGACGAGTGTTTTTTACTAGGGGGTGGTAGCCTTCCAATTTATAGGATGTATTAGGGGGAATTTGGAAGATCTCAGTTAGACCTATAACATCAAACATGTTATGTTCTCCTTGAAGGTTAAAGAGCAGCTCATGCAGCGTGTCCCAATGGGCATTCAGACTTTGACAGTTAATATGAAACAGGGAAAATGATTTGTGGATGTTCTCAAATGCTGAGAGAAATTCATCGGGCTGGTAATATTTACAGTTTGTTTCAATATTATTATATGGAGAGTCATCTACATCGATTAATGCATTATTAATTGAATTTATATGGGCGGTGAAGTCGTATTCCACACTTGTCAGGATCTCGTCCAGGGTCAAGTTACCCGCCATTGTTCACAATACTGCCACCTGATTCCATTCTAACATCAGAAGTGGATTGATTAATGTCCATTGAAGTCTTCATTGTACATTTTAGACGTTGACTCTCAAGACGATTAATATTTTGTGAAAAATAAATTGATGAAGAAATTAACTTTATGTTTTTTACAGTCTGAGATAGTGTAGGATAATGTGAATAGTATAGAATACTACAAAGAAATCAGTTGGTTAATAACACCGCGGACTAACTGGTGACCTACAGCGGTATATACAATGCATCCTATACCCAACTTCTAAACAAACGATTATAGTACTGCCTGACCTAGTATTACGAACTACCAATACCAGCCATAAGATAATACAAAGGATTCGGTAGGTTAAAAGTACTAAGGGGGTAATAGGCCAACAGACCATTCATCCTATACTGTCCAATTTAAACCACCATGGACTATCTTGCAATACCGCACTGGCCGACCACACATGACCTCCATGCCCACAATACTGCTTGACTTAGCTATATGAAGACCCAAGGGCTAATACCAACATGGATATATACCACTACTACCATATCACCCCACCCCATACGAGAAGTCCGACATCCACTGACCCGAATAACGTTTTGTTATGCCAGCTAATCAAATTCGCCAATCACAGCCCCCGAATAGTGGGACGGTACTGAGCCGTATTGGGTCACCTGCCGCCCGAGGTGACCTAATACGAAACTCGTATTAGGTCAGTACCGCCATTTTGTTTCGACGTGGAAATTCCTCACCTCGCGGTGCTTTTATATCCATATTGTAGAAATTGCAGCACAATCAAACGTCCCTCCGTGTCTATATGTCTCATTTTCTCTCGTTTTATAATAAATTTATTGTGAAATTTATTTTCTAAATGTAAATTTAATTATTTGAAGTGAGAAATACTACTGTATTCGAGAAATACTACTGTATTCGAGAGCCGGGATAAAATTGTTTTATCCCGGCTCTATATTCTGGTAAATACCATCACATCGAGTTCCAAACGCTATTTTTTTAAAAATAGCGACTGCACTATAATGAAATTATAAGAAATGAATCACAGCTATGAAGGAAAAGATGCGAGATACATTTATTTTGTTCGAATTCTATAAAATCGGAAGTTTCGGACATTTTCTGCACACTCAAGACAAAGTGACAGGACGAAGAAAAGCGTCTATCGCTGTTGTCTGTGTTGTCAAGGAAATTATACACAAACAGGGAGACAACTGTGCACGTTTGTTACAACATACATAGCGTTTTGCACCAGTTTTGAAAATGTGCCGGCGTTCAAATTTGATTGTTATTTTGTTTTCGCTGGCATAATAAATACGTTACAGGACGTTCAGGTGGCGGATACGGTGTCATATGAGGCTCGGCAAAAACAATATTGGACTCGGTGTACCGCCTCGTCCAATATTGTTTTCACCTCGCCTCATATGATACCGTATACGCCACCTGAACGTCCTGTAACTTATAATGTCAGATTGTATACTGGACAATAACAGCGGTCAGCATCTCTGACGTCGCGCGGGTATCATGACGTCACAACGTCAATAGCAACGTCAACCGTTTCGCGGGAAAAAATTACAAGAAAATCCATCTGCACCATTAATTTTCCACCACATACCCATAATATATACCTATAGCCATGTGTTTACCTATATCACTATACATACCATAGCATATGCAGTACGTACACTGCTTGGTGGATCTAGCTGCAAGGAGCCGTACTTTTGCCCCCCCCCCCCCCCAAAGTTGCCGGTACAATGGCTCCGGTTCATATGGGAATTTAACACTAGCTGCACCGGCAAAACTCCGGGTAATGAGGGACTACCGGGTACATACACTACTACTAATGTGAATAGTATAGATTGTTTTGTAAGAATATAATGTGAATAGTATAGAATGTTTTGTAAGACTATAATGTGAATAGTATAGATTGTTTTGTAAGGATATAATGTGAATAGTATAGAATGTTTTGTAAGGATACAATGTGAATAGTATAGATTGTTTTGTAAGAATATAATGTGAATAGTATAGAATGTTTTGTAAGAATATAATGTGAATAGTATAGAATGTTTTGTAAGGATACAATGTGAATAGTATAGATTGTTTTGTAAGAATATAATGTGAATAATATAGATTGTTTTGTAAGAATATAATGTGAATAGTATAGAATGTTTTGTAAGAATATAATGTGAATAGTATAGATTGTTTTGTAAGAATATAATGTGAATAGTATAGATTGTTTTGTAAGAATATAATGTGAATAGTATAGATTGTTTTGTAAGATTATAATGTGAATAGTATAGATTGTTTTGTAAGAATATAATGTGAATAGTATAGATTGTTTTGTAAGAATATAATGTGAATAGTATAGATTGTTTTGTAAGAATATAATGTGAATAGTATAGAATGTTTTGTAAGAATATAATGTGAATAGTATAGAATGTTTTGTAAGAATATAATGTGAATAGTATAGATTGTTTTGTAAGAATATAATGTGAATAGTATAGATTGTTTTGTAAGGATATAATGTGAATAGTATAGAATGTTTTGTAAGAATATAATGTGAATAGTATAGACTGTTTTGTAAGGATATAATGTGAATAGTATAGATTGTTTTGCAAGAATATAATGTGAATAGTATAGATTGCTTCGTAAGAATATAATGTGAATGGTATAGACTGTTTTGTAAGAATATAATGTGAATAGTATAGAATGTTTTGTAAGAATATAATGTGAATAGTATAGAATGTTTTGTAAGAATATAATGTGAATAGTATAGAATGTTTTGTAAGGATATAACATGAATAGCATAAAATGTCTGGTAAGAATATAATGTGAATAGTATAGAATGTTTTGTAAGAATATAATGTGAATAGTATAGGTTGTTTTGTAAGAATATAATGTGAATAGTATAGAATATTTTGTAAGAATATAATGTGAATAGTACAGAATGTTTTGTAAGAATATAATGTGAATAGTATAAAATGTTTTGTAAGAATATAATGAGAATAGTCTAGAATGTTTTGTAAGAATATAATGTGAATAGTATAGAATGTTTTGTAAGAATATAATATGAATAGTATAGGATGTTTTGTAAGGAGATAATGTGAATAGTATAGATTGGTTTGTAAGAATATAATGTGAATAGTATAGATTGTTTTGTAATATAATAAAGTAATTGTAAAGTGTAGAAAGCATATGTTGTGAAACCTGCCCAGGTGATATATACGTGGAAATCAAAGCACTTTCTGATGTCTCCTTCGTCACGTATGAAAATGTGAAAACGAGAGGGCGAATTTGTACGTTCCGGAAGCTGCGATTTACAAAACTGTTGAACCAAACGTGGAACCGATTCGAACCAAAGGCCGGTTCGGTTCCGATTAATGGTAACTTACATTTCTAGGCTTTTCCCTCTGGAAAACACCATTGTTTTTCTACGGATTATTATTTTGGGGGGATGGGGGGGGGGGGGGGGAGGCTCCACACACATTGTCCGTACGATTCAGAAGCCCTTTTCGAACCGATTTTCACAAAATTGTGCACACGCATAGAAGGGTACAAAATCTAAAAATGTACCGAAGCGGAATTTTCGATTTAACCCTTATTTCGCCAGAATTGGCAAAAATTGTCAAAATTAGGGTTTAAAGGCGTCTTGTAGATCATTGTTAGACCTGTATGTGTCACGACCATTCATATATAAAGGCGTCTTGTAGATGTTTTTTAAACATTCATCATTGTTAGACCTGTATGTTTCACGACCATTCATATATAAAGGCGTCTTGTAGATGTTTTTTAAACATTCATCATTGTTAGACCTGTATGTGTCACGACCATTCATATATAAAGGCGTCTTGTAGATGTTTTTTTTAAACATTCATCATTGTTAGACCTGTATGTGTCACGACCATTCAAATATAAAGGCGTCTTGTAGATGTTTTTTTAAACATTCATCATTGTTAGACCTGTATGTGTCACGACCATTCATATATAAAGGCGTCTTGTAGATGTTTTTTTAAACATTCATCATTGTTAGACCTGTATGTGTCACGACCATTCATATATAAAGGCGTCTTGTAGATGTTTTTTTTAAACATTCATCATTGTTAGACCTGCATGTGTCACGACCATTCATATATAAGAGATATTAGGCAATGCATATGTTAACCCTCCACAGGCTGCCAAACATCGAAATTTTGATGAAATGGGATGTTTTCGGGCCCCCACAGCACGCAGACGATACACGAGGGATAAACATAACTTCATTTACTGGAAGTAGGATTCACCGGGGATCATTTTTGCAAGTAATAAAGGTATTCAAAAAACCGAGAGTTACTCTGTTTTGGGCTGGTTATACTGCAATACCCCTCAAAAGCTAAAAATTTCCTGTTTTCTGTCGATTTTCTAAACGAGTCTTGTAGATTTTGAAGAAAAATTGCCACGCGCAGGACTTGGAGTGACAATAGAAGCTGAATGGACAAAATACTCCGGTGAGCATTGTGTTAACCCTCCACGGACTGCTAAAAATCAAAATCGTGATAAAATGGGCTGTTTTGGAACACCAACAGCAGCCAATGGGTACGCCCCAAAGAAAAGTGCTTTCTTTCATCGATCGCACAATTTATACCGAAACATGTTTGTAAGTAGTAAGGGTATTCAAAAGTCGAAGTCTTAACCCATTTTAGACAGGCTAAAGAGAGATACCCCTTAAAAGCTTAAAAGGCCCGTTTTCTGGGGATTTCTCTAAAAACATCTTGTAGGTTTTCATGACAAATTGTCCTATAGCAGGACTTTGCGTGACATTACAAGTTGTATGGACAAATTAGCTTTTATGATTCGGGAGAATCCTGGCTTTTTCAGATGAGATGCCGTGATTTTTTATGACCCCAGAGTGCCTGGTGAATTATTTTCAACTGTATCACTGAGGTTCCTTTATTGATGTTATGAGAAAGGTGGGTATAGTAGTCTCAAATGATTCAGTTTGATAAAAAAATGTTTAGGTGAAAACCATCATTAATGGTGGTGAGGGTTAATATCAATATCGTCGCCAGACAAGTTAATGACCGACAAAAGGAGTTATGTTCGTTTGACATATACCCACTAAGTGCTGTGGCTAATTGAAAATGGTCCATTTTATCTCAAATGTATCCAAAATATTGATGTCTGGCACCGACAGATATTCAAAGAGGTGTGTACTAATGACGACCAGTACTGACAGATATTCAAAGAGATAATGTACTAATGACGACCAGTACTGACATATATTCAAAGAGATAAAATACCAATGACGACCAGTACTGACAGATATTCAAAGAGATAACGTATTAATGACGACCAGTACTGACAGATATTCAAAGAGATAACGTACTAATGACGGCCAGTACTGACAGATATTCAAAGAGATAACGTATTAATGACGACCAGTACTGACAAATATTCAAAGAGATAACGTACTAATGACGGCCAGTACAGACAAATATTCTAAGAGATAATGTACTAATGACGGCCAGTACTGACAGATATTCAAAGAGATAACGTATTAATGACGACCAGTACTGACAGATATTCAAAGAGATAATGCACTAATGACGGCCAGTACTGACAGATATTCAAAGAGATAACGTATGAATGACGGCCAGTACTGACAGATATTCAAAGAGATAATGTACCAATGACGGCCAGTACTGACAGATATTCTAAGAGATAATGTACCAATGACGACCAGTACTGACAGATATTCCAAGAGATAATGTACTAATGACGGCCAGTACTGACAGATATTCAAAGAGATAACGTATTAATGACGACCAGTACTGACAGATATTCAAAGAGATAACGTATGAATGACGGCCAGTACAGACAGATATTCTAAGAGATAATGTACCAATGACGGCCAGTACGGACAGATATTCAAAGAGATAATGTACCAATGACGGCCAGTACTGACAGATATTCTAAGAGATAATGTACTAATGACGGCCAGTACTGACAGATATTCAAAGAGATAACGTATGAATGACGGCCAGTACAGACAGATATTCAAAGAGATAACGTATGAATGACGGCCAGTACTGACAGATATTCAAAGAGATAATGTACCAATGACGGCCAGTACTGACAGATATTCTAAGAGATAATGTACTAATGACGACCAGTACTGACAGATATTCTAAGAGATAATGTACTAATGGTGACCAGTACTGACAGATATTCTAAGAGATAATGTACTAATGACGACCAGTACTGACAGATATTCAAAGAGATAATGTACTAATGACGGCCAGTACTGACAGATATTCAAAGAGATAATGTACTAATGACGACCAGTACTGACAGATATTCTAAGAGATAATGTACTAATGACGGCCAGTACTGACAGATATTCAAAGAGATAATGTACTAATGACGGCCAGTACTGACAGATATTCTAAGAGATAATGTACGGATGACGACCAGCACTGACAGATATTCTAAGAGATAACGTATTAATGACGACCAGTACTGACAGATATTCAAAGAGATAACGTATGAATGACGGCCAGTACAGACAGATATTCTAAGAGATAATGTACCAATGACGGCCAGTACGGACAGATATTCAAAGAGATAATGTACTAATGACGACCAGTACTGACAGATATTCTAAGAGATAATGTACTAATGACGGCCAGTACTGACAGATATTCAAAGAGATAACGTATTAATGACGACCAGTACTGACAGATATTCAAAGAGATAACGTATGAATGACGGCCAGTACAGACAGATATTCTAAGATATAATGTACCAATGACGGCCAGTACGGACAGATATTCAAAGAGATAATGTACCAATGACGGCCAGTACTGACAGATATTCTAAGAGATAACGTACTAATGACGACCAGTACTGACAGATATACAAAGAGATAATGTACTAATGACGACCAGTACTGACAGATATTCTAAGAGATAATGTACCAATGACGGCCAGTACTGACACATATTCTAAGAGATAATGTACTAATGACGACCAGTACTGACAGATATTCAAAGAGATAACGTATGAATGACGGCCAGTACTGACAGATACTGACAGATATTCAAGAGATAATGTACTAATGACGACCAGTACTGACAGATAATCTAAGAGATAATGTACTAATGAAGGCCAGTACTGACAGATATTCTAAGAGATAATGTACAAATGACGGCCATTACTGACAGATATTCTAAGAGATAATGTACTAATGACGGCCAGTACTGACAGATATTGAAAGAGATAATGTACTAATGACGACAAGTACTGACAGATAATCTAAGAGATAATGTACTAATGAAGGCCAGTACTGACAGATATTCTAAGAGATAATGTACAAATGACGGCCATTACTGACAGATATTCTAAGAGATAATGTACTAATGACGGCCAGTACTGACAGATATTGAAAGAGATAATGTACTAATGGACAGTCAGTAGTGACAGATTCTCAAAGAGATAATGTACTAATGACGGCCAGTACTGACAGATATTCTAAGAGATAACGTACTAATGATGGCCAGTACTAACAGATATTCAAAGAGATAACACATTAATGACGGCCAGTACTGACAAATATTCTAAGAGATAATGTACTAATGACGGCCAGTAGTGACAGATATTCTAAAGAGATAACATACTGATGACGGCCAGTACTTACAGATATTCAAAGTGATAATGTACTAATGACAGTCAGTAGTGACAGATACTCAAAGAGATAATGTACTAAAGGCAACCAGTACTGACAGATCTTCTAAGAGATAATGTACTAATGACGAACAGTACTGACAGATATTAAAAGAGATAATGTACTAATGACGAACAGTACTGTCAGATATTCAAAGAGATAATGTACTAATGACGAACAGTACTGTCGGATATTCAAAGAGATAATGTACTAAAGGCAACCAGTACTGACAGATATTGTAAGAGACAATGTACTAATGGCGAACAGTACTGACAGATATTCAAAGAGATAATGTACTAAAGGCAACCAGCACTGACAGATATTCTAAGAGATAATGTACTAATGACGACCAGTACTAACATATATTCAAAGAGGTAATGTACTAACGACGACCAGTGCTGAGAGATGTTCAAAGAGATAATGCACTAATGACGAACAGTACTGACAGATATTTAAGGAGATAACGTACTAATGACGTCCAGTACTTACAGATATTCAAAGAGATAATTTCCTAAAGACGAACAGTACTGACAGATGTTCTAAGAGATAATGTACTAATGACGACCAGTACTAACATATATTCAAAGAGATAATGTACTAATGACGACCAGTGCTGAGAGATGTTCAAAGAGATAATGCACTAATGACGAACAGTACTGACAGATATTTAAAGAGATAATATACTAATGACGTCCAGTACTGACAGATATTGAAAGAGATAATTTCGTAATGACGAACAGTACTGACCGATATTCAAAGAGATAACGTATTAATGAGGGCCAGTACTGACAGATATTCTAAGAGATAATGTACTAATGACGGCCAGTATTGGCAGAAATACCAAGAGATAACGCACTAATGACGGCCAGTACTTACAGATATTCAAAGAGATAATGTACTAATGACGACCAGTACTGACAGATATTCTAAGAAATAACGCACTTATGACGGCCAGTACTTACAGATATTCAAGTGATAATGTACTAATGACGGCCAGTACTGAGAGATATTTAAAGAGATAATGTACTAATGGCGGCCAGTACTTACAGATATTCAAAGAGATAATTTACTAATGACGAACAGTACTGACAATATTCAAAGAGATAAAATACTAATGACGACCAGTACTGACAGATATTCAAAGAGATAATGTACTATTGACGACTAGTACTGTCAGATATTCTAAGAGATAATGTACTAAAGACGACCAGTACTGACAGATATTCAAAGAGATAATGTACTAATGACGACCAGTACTGACATATATTCAAAGAGATAAATACCAATGACGATCCAGTACTGACATATATTCAAAGAGATAAAATACCAATGACGATCAGTACTGACATATATTCAAAGAGATAAAATACCAATGACGATCAGTACTGACATATATTCAAAGAGATAAATACCAATGACGATCAGTACTGACAGATATTCAAAAGAGATAATGTACTAATGACGATCAGTACTGACATATATTCAAAGAGATAAAATACCAATGACGATCAGTACTGACATATATTCAAAGAGATAATGTACTAATGACGACCAGCACTGACAGATATTCTAAGAGATTACGTATTAATGACGACCAGTACTAACAGATATTCAAAGAGATAATGTACCTAATGACGGCCAGTACTGACAGTTATTCAAGAGATAATGTACTAATGGTGGCCAGTACTGACAGATATTCTAAGAGATAACGTACTAATGACGGCCAGTACTTACAGATATTCAAAGAGATAGTGTACTAATGACGGCCTGTACTGACAGATATTATAAGAGATAATGTACTATGAGGGCCAGTACTGACAGATATTCCAAGAGATAACGTACTAATGATGCCCAGTACTTGCAGATATTCAAAGTGATAATGTACTAAATGACAGCCAGTACTGGCAGATTTTCAAAGAGATAATGATCTAAATATGGCCAGTACTGACAGATATTCTAAGAGATAATGTACTAATGACGCCCAGTACATACAGATATTCAAAGAGATAATGTACTAATGACGGCCAGTACTGAGAGACATTCTAAGAGACAATGTACTAATGACGGCCAGTACTGACAGATATTCTAAGAGATAACGTACTAATGACGGCCAGTACTTACAGATATTCAAAGAGATAATGTACTAATGAAGGCCAGTACTGACAGATATTCTAAGAGATAACGTACTAATGGCGGCAAGTACTGACAGATATTCTAAGAGATAACGTACTAATGACGGCCAGTACTACAGATATTCAAAGAGATAATGTACTAAAGACAACCAGTACTGACAGATATTCTAACAGATAATGTACTAATGACGGCCAGTACTGACAGATATTCTAAGAGATAACGTCCTAATGACGGCCAGTACTGACAGATATTCAAAGAGATAATGTACTAATGACGACAGTACTGACAGATATTTCAAAGAGATAATGTACTAATGACGGCCAGTACTGACAGATATTCTAAGAGATAATGTACTAATGACGGCCAGTACTGACAGACATTCTAAGAGATAATGTACTAATGACGGCCAGTACTGACAGATATTCTAAGAGATAATGTACTAATGACGAACAGTACTGACGGATATTCAAAGAGATAATGTACCAATGACAGCCAGTACCGACAGACATTTAAAGAGATATTGCACTAATGACGACAGAAATGACAGATATTCCAAAGAGATAATGTACTAATGACGACCAGTACTGACAGATATTCAAAGAGATAATGTACTGATGACGACCAGCACTGAACAGATATTCTAAGGGATAATGTACTAATGACGACCAGTACTGGCAGATATTCTAAGAGATAATGTACTAATGACAAACAGTACTGATAGATATTCAAAGAGATAATGTACTAATGGCAGTCAGTAGTGACAGATATTCTAAGAGATAATGTACTAATGACGAAGAGTACTGACAAATATTCGAAGAGATAATATTTACTAATGACGCTGACAGATATTCAAAGAGATAATGTACTAATGACGACCAGTACTGACAGATATTCAAAGAGATAATGCACTAAGGACGACCAGTACTGACAGATATTCAAAGAGGTAATGTACTAATGACGGCCAGTACTGACAGATATTCAAAGAGATAATGCACCAATGACGACCAGTACTGACAGACATTCAAAGAGAAATGTACCAATGACGGCCAGTACTGACAGATATTCAAATAGTTAATGTACTAATGACGGACCAGTACTGAGATATTTAAAAGATAATGCACTAATGACGCCAGTTGTAGCAGATATTCAAAGAGATAATGTACTAATGACGATCAGCACTACCAGATATTCTAAACGATAATGTACTAATGACGAAGAGTACTGACAGATATTCGAAGACAAAATTTACTAATGACGCTGACAGATATTCAAAGAGATAATGTACTAATGACGACCAGTACTGACAGATATTCAAAGAGATAATGCATTAAGGACGACCAGAGCTGACAGATATTCAAAGAGGTAATGTACTAATGACGGCCAGTACGGACAGATATTGAAAGAGATAATGTACTAATGACGACCAGCACTGACAGATATTGAAAGAGATTATGTACTAATGACAGCCAGTCCTGACAGATATTCAAAGAGATAATGTACTAATGACAGCCAGTACTGCCAGATATTCAAAGAGATGATGTACTGATGACGACCAGTACTGACAGATAATCAAAGAGATAATGTACTAATGAAGGCCAGTACTGACAGATATTCTAGGAGATAATATACTAATGACGACAGAACTGACTGATATTCTAAGAGATAATGTACTAATGACGGCAAGTACTGACAGATATTCAAAGAGATAATGTACTAATGAAGGCCTGTACTGACAGATATTCTAGGAGATAATATACCAATGACGACAGAACTGACGGATATTCTAAGAAATAATGTACTAATGACGGCCAGTACTGACAGACATTCAAAGAGATAATTTACTAATGAGAGTCAGTAGTGACAGATATTCAAAGAGATAATGTACTAATGACAACCAGTACTGACAGATACTCCAAGAGATAATGCACTAACGACGACCAGTACTGACAGATATTCAAAGAGATAATGTACTATTGACGAGCAGTACTGACAAATATTCAAAGAGATAATGTACTAATGACGACCAGAACTGACAGATATTTAAAGAGACAATGTTCTAATGGCGGCTAGTACAGCCTTATATTCAAAGAGGTAATGTACTAATCACAGCCAGTACTGACAGATATTCAGAGACAATGTACTAATGACAGCCAGTACTGACAGATATTCGAAGAGATAATTTACTAATGACGACTAGTACTGATAGATATTCAAAGAGATGACGCAGTAATGACGGCCAATACTGACAGATATTCGAAGATATAATTTACTAATGCCGACTAGTACTGATAGATATTCAAAGAGATGACGTACTAATGGCGACCAGTACAGACAGATATTCAAAGAGATAATGTACAAATGACAACCAGTGCTGACAGATATTCAGAGACGTAATGTACTAATGGCGACCAGTACTGACAGATATTCTAAGAGATAATGGACTAATGACGACCAGTACTGACTGATATTCTAAGAGATAATGTACTAATGACGACCATGACTGACATATTCTAAGAGATAATGTACTAATGACGACCAGTACTGACAGATATTCAAAGAGATAATGTACTAATGACGACCAGAATTGACAGCTATTCAAAGAGGTAATGTACTAATGACGACCCGTACAGACCGATATTGTAAAAGGTAATGTACTAATGGCGACGAGTACTGACAGATATTATAAGAGATAATGTACTAATGACGACCAGTACTGACAGATATTCAAAGAGATAATGTACCAATGACGACCAGTACTGACAGATATTCTAAGAGATAATGCACTAATGACGACCAGTACTGACAGATATTCTAAGAGATAATGTACTAATGACGACCAGTACTGACAGATATTCAAAGAGATCATGTACTAATGACGACCAGTACAGACAGATATTCTAATAGTTAATGTACTAATGACGACCAGTACTGAGATATTTAAAGAGATAATGCACTAATGACGACCAGTACTGACAGATATTCTAAGAGATAACATACTAATGACGACCAGTACTGACAGATATTCAAAGAGATAATGTAGTAATGACGACCAGTACAGACCGATATTCTAAAAGAGAATGTACTAATGGCGCCCAGTACTGACAGATATTCTAAGAGATAATGTACTAATGACGACCAGTACTGACAGATATTCAAAGAGATAATGTACCAATGACGACCAGTACTGACAGACATTCTAAGAGATAATGTACTATTGACGACCAGTACTGACAGATATTCAAAGAAAAAATGTACTAATGACGACCATTACTGACAGATATTCAAAGAGATAATGTGATAATGACGACCAGTACTGACAGATATTCAAAGAGATAATGTACTAATGACAGCCAGTCCTGACAGATATTCAAAGAGATAATGTACTAATGACAGCCAGTACTGACAGATATTCTAAGAGATGATGTACTGATGACGACCAGTACTGACAGATATTCAAAGAGATAATGTACTAATGAAGGCCTGTACTGACAGATATTCTAGGAGATAATATACCAATGACGACAGAACTGACGGATATTCTAAGAAATAATGTACGAATGACGGCCAGTACTGACAGACATTCAAAGAGATAATGTACTAATGACAGCCAGTAATGACGGATTTTCAAAGAGATAATGTACTAATGACAGCCAGTAGTGACGGATATTCAAAGAGATAATGTACTAATGACAACCAGTACTGACAGATACTCCAAGAGATAATGTACTAACGACGACCAGTACTGACAGATATTCAAAGAGATAATGTACTATTGACGACCAGTACTGACAAATATTCAAAGAGATAATGTACTAATCACAGCCAGTACTGACAGATATTCAGAGAGAATGTACTAATGACAGCCAGTACTGACAGATATTCGAAGAGATAATTTACTAATGACGACTACTACTGATAGATATTCAAAGAGATGACGTAGTAATGACGGCCAGTACTGACAGATATTGGAAGAGATAATTTACTAATGACGACTAGTACTGATAGATATTCAAAAAGATGACGTACTAATGGCGACCAGTACTGACAGATATTCAAAGAGATAAGGGTCTAATGACGACCAGTACTGACAGATATTCTAAGAGATAATGTACTAAAGACGACCAGTACTGACATATTCTAAAAGATAATGTACTAATGACGACCAGTACTGACAGATATTCAAAAAGATAATGTACTAATGACGACCAGTACAGACTGATATTCTAAGAGATAATGTACTAATGGCGACCAGTACTGACAGATATTCTATGAGATAATGTACTAATGACGACCAGTACTGACAGATATTCTAAGAGATAATGTACTAATGACGACCAGTACTGACAGATATTCAAAGAGATAATGTACTAATGACGACCAGTACTGACAGATATTCTAAGAGATAATGTACTAATGACGACCAGTACTGACATATATTCTAAGAGATTATGCACTAATGACGACCAGTACTGACAGATATTCTAATTGATAATGTACTAATGGCGACCAGTACTGAGAGATATTCTAAGAGATAATGTACTAATGGCGACCAGTTCTCACAGATATTCAAAGGGATAATGTACTAATGACGACCAGTACAGACAGATATTCAAAGGGATAATGTACTAATGACGACCAGTACTGACAGATATTCAAAGAGATAATGTACTAATGACGATAGTACTGACAGATATTCGAAGCGATAATGTACTAATGACGACAGAACCGACAGATATTCAAAGAGAGAATGTACTAATGGCGACCAGTACTGACAGATATGCAAAGAGAAAATGTACTAATGACGACCATTACTGATAGATATTCAAAGAGATAATGTACTAATGACGACCAGTACTGACAGATATTCAAAGAGATGATGTGCTAATGACGACCAGTACTGACAGATATTCCAAGAGATATTGTACTAATGACGACCAGTACTGACAAATATTCATGGAGATAATGTACTAATGACGACCAGTACTGACAGATATTGAAAGAGGTAATGTACTAATGACGACCAGTACTGACAGATATTGAAAGAGATAATGTACTAATGACAGCCAGTCCTGACAGATATTCAAAGAGATAATGTACTAATGACAGCCAGTACAGACAGATTTTCAAAGAGATGATGTACTGATGACCACCAGTACTGACAGATATTCAAAGAGATAATGTACTAATGAAGGCCAGTACTGACAGATATTCTAGGAGATAATATACCAATGACGAGAGAACTGACTGATATTGTAAGAGATAATGTACTAATGACGGCCAGGACTGACAGATATTCAAAGAGATAATGTACTAATGACGGACAGTACTGACAGACATTCTAGGAGATAATATACCAATGACGACAGAACTGACGGATATTCTAAGAGATAATGTACTAATGACGGCCAGTAGTGACAGAGATTCAAAGAGATAATGTACTAACGACAGTCAGTAGTGACAGATATTTAAAGAGATAATGTTCTAATGACAACCAGTACTGACAGATACTCCAAGAGATAATGTACTAACGACGACCTCTACTGAGAGATATTCAAAGAGATAATGTACTATTGACGACCAGTGCTGACAAATATTCAAAGAGATAATGTACTAGTGACGACCAGTACTGACAGATATTTAAAGCGATAATGTTCTAATGGCGGCTAGTACAGCCTTATATTCAAAGAGATAATGTACTAATCACAGCCAATACTGACAGATATTCAGAGAGAATGTACTAATGACAGCCAGTACTGACAGATATTCGAAGAGATAATTTACTAATGACGACTAGTACTGATAGATATTCAAAGAGATGACGTAGTAATGACGGCCAGTACTGACAGATATTCGAAGAGATAATTTACTAATGACGACTAGTACTGATAGATATTCAAAGAGATGACGTACTATTGGCGACCAGTACGGACAGATATTCAAAGAGTTAATGTACAAATGACAACCAGTGCTGACAGATATTCAAAGACGTAATGTACTAATGGCGACCAGTACTGACAGATATTCTAAGAGATAATGGACTAATGACGACCAGTACTGACAGATATTCAAAGGGATAATGTACTAATGACGACCAGTACAGACAGATATTCAAAGGGATAATGTACTAATGACGACCAGTACTGACAGATATTCAAAAAGATAATGTACTAATGACGACCAGTACAGACTGATATTCTAAGAGATAATGTACTAATGGCGACCAGTACTGACAGATATTCTATGAGATAATGTACTAATGACGACCAGTACTGACAGATATTCTAAGAGATAATGTACTAATGACGACCAGTACTGACAGATATTCAAAGAGATAATGTACTAATGACGACCAGTACTGACAGATATTCTAAGGGATAATGTACTAATGACGACCAGTACTGACATATATTCTAAGAGATTATGCACTAATGACGACCAGTACTGACAGATATTCTAATTGATAATGTACTAATGGCGACCAGTACTGAGAGATATTCTAAGAGATAATGTACTAATGGCGACCAGTTCTCACAGATATTCAAAGGGATAATGTACTAATGACGACCAGTACAGACAGATATTCAAAGGGATAATGTACTAATGACGACCAGTACTGACAGATATTCAAAGAGATAATGTACTAATGACGATAGTACTGACAGATATTCGAAGCGATAATGTACTAATGACGACAGAACCGACAGATATTCAAAGAGAGAATGTACTAATGGCGACCAGTACTGACAGATATGCAAAGAGAAAATGTACTAATGACGACCATTACTGATAGATATTCAAAGAGATAATGTACTAATGACGGCCAGGACTGACAGATATTCAAAGAGATAATGTACTAATGACGGACAGTACTGACAGACATTCTAGGAGATAATATACCAATGACGACAGAACTGACGGATATTCTAAGAGATAATGTACTAATGACGGCCAGTAGTGACAGAGATTCAAAGAGATAATGTACTAACGACAGTCAGTAGTGACAGATATTTAAAGAGATAATGTACTAATGACAACCAGTACTGACAGATACTCCAAGAGATAATGTACTAACGACGACCTGTACTGAGAGATATTCAAAGAGATAATGTACTTTTGACGACCAGTACTGACAAATATTCAAAGAGATAATGTACTAGTGACGACCAGTACTGACAGATATTTAAAGAGATAATGTTCTAATGGCGGCTAGTACAGCCTTATATTCAAAGAGATAATGTACTAATCACAGCCAATACTGACAGATATTCAGAGAGAATGTACTAATGACAGCCAGTACTGACAGATATTCGAAGAGATAATTTACTAATGACGACTAGTACTGATAGATATTCAAAGAGATGACGTAGTAATGACGGCCAGTACTGACAGATATTCGAAGAGATAATTTACTAATGACGACTAGTACTGATAGATATTCAAAGAGATGACGTACTATTGGCGACCAGTACGGACAGATATTCAAAGAGTTAATGTACAAATGACAACCAGTGCTGACAGATATTCAAAGACGTAATGTACTAATGGCGACCAGTACTGACAGATATTCTAAGAGATAATGGACTAATGACGACCAGTACTGACAGATATTCTAAGAGATAATGTACTAATGACGACCAGTACTGACAGATATTCTAAGAGATAATTTACTAATGACGACCAGTACTGACAGATATTCAAAGAGATAATGTACTATTGACGACCAGTACTGACAGATATTCAAAGAGATAATGTACTAAAGGCGACCAGTACAGACTGATATTCTAAGAGATAATGTACTAATGGTGACCAGTACCGACGAATATTCTAAGAGATAATGTACTTATGACGACCAGTACTGACAGATATTCAAAGAGATAATGTACCAATGACGACCAGTTCTGACAGATATTCTAAGAGATAATGTACTAATGACGACCAGTACTGACAGATATTCAAAGAGATAATGTACTAATGACGACCAGCACTGACAGATATTCAAAGAGATAATGTACTAATGACGACCAGTACTGACAGATATTCAAAGAGATAATGTACTAATGACGACCAGTACAGACAGATATTCTAGATATTCTGAGAGATAATGCACTAATGGCGACCAGTACTGACAGATATTCTAAGAGATAATGTACTAATGATGACCAGTACTGACATATATTCGAAGAGATAATGTACTAAAAACGACCAGTACTGACAGATATTCTAAGAGATAATGTACTAATGACGACCAGTACTGACATATATTCTAAGAGATAATGCACTAATGACGACCAGTAGTGACAAATATTCATAGAGATAATGTACTAATGGCGACCAGTACTGACAGATATTCTAATAGATAATGTACTAATGGCGACCAGTACTGACAGATATTCTAAGAGATAATGTACTAATGGCGACCAGTAGTGACAGATATTCAAAGGGATAATGTACTAATGACGACCAGTACTGACAGATATTCAAAGGGATAATGTACTAATGACGACCAGTACTGACAGATATTCAAAGAGATGATGTACTGATGACGACCAGTACTGACAGATATTCAAAGAGATAATGTACTAATGAAGGCCAGTACTGACAGATATTCTAGGAGATAATATAGCAATGACGAGAGAACTGACTGGTATTGTAAGAGATAATGTACCAATGACGGCCAGGACTGACAGATATTCAAAGAGATAATGTACTAATGACGGATAGTACTGACAGATATTCTAGGAGATAATATACCAATGACGACAGAACTGACGGATATTCTAAGAGATAATGTACTAATGACGGCCAGTACTGACAGACATTCAAAGAGATAATGTACTAAATACAGTCAGTAGTGACAGATATTTAAAGAGATAATGTACTAATGACAACCAGTACTGACAGATACTCCAAGAGATAATGTACTAACAACGACCTGTACTGAGAGACATTCAAAGAGATAATGTACTATTGACGACCAGTACTGACAAATATTCAAAGAGATAATGTACTAGTGACGACCAGTACTGACAGATATTTAAAGAGATAATGTTCTAATGGCGGCTAGTACAGCCTTATATTCAAAGAGATAATGTACTAATCACAGCCAATACTGACAGATATTCAGAGAGAATGTACTAATGACAGCCAGTACTGACAGATATTCGAAGAGATAATTTACTAATGACGACTAGTACTGATAGATATTCAAAGAGATGACGTAGTAATGACGGCCAGTACTGACAGATATTCGAAGAGATAATGTACTAATGACGACCAGTACTGACAGATATTCAAAGAGATAATGTACTATTGACGACCAGTACTGACAGATATTCAAAGAGATAATGTACTAAAGGCGACCAGTACAGACTGATATTCTAAGAGATAATGTACTAATGGTGACCAGTACTGACAGATATTCTAAGAGATAATGTACTAATGACGACCAGTACTGACAGATATTCAAAGAGATAATGTACCAATGACGACCAGTTCTGACAGATATTCTAAGAGATAATGTACTAATGACGACCAGTACTGACAGATATTCTAAGAGATAATGTACTAATGACGACCAGCACTGACAGATATTCAAAGAGATAATGTACTAATGACGACCAGTACTGACAGATATTCAAAGAGATAATGTACTAATGACGACCAGTGCTGACAGATATTCTAAGAGATAATGTACTAACGATGACCAGTACTGACAGATATTCTAAGAGATAATGTACTAATGATGACCAGTACTGACAGATATTCGAAGAGATAATGTACTAAAAACGACCAGTACTGACAGATATTCTAAGAGATAATGTACTAATGGCGACCAGTAGTGACGGATATTCTAATAGATAATGTACTAATGGCGACCAGTACTGACAGATATTTTAAGAGATAATGTACTAATGGCGACCAGTAGTGACAGATATTCAAAGGGATAATGTACTAATGACGACCAGTACTGACAGATATTCAAAGGGATAATGATGTACTAATGACGACCAGTACTGACAGATATTCAAAGAGATAATGTACTAATGACGATAGTACTGACAGATATTCGAAGCGATAATGTACTAATGACGACAGAACCGACAGATATTCAAAGAGATAATGTACTAATGACGGCCAGTACTGACAGATATTCAAAGAGATAATGTACTAATGACAGTCAGTAGTGACTGCTATTCAGAGAGAATGTACTAATGGCGACCAGTACTGACAGATATGCAAAGAGAAAATGTACTACTGACGACCATTACTGACAGATATTGAAAGAGATAATGTACTAATGACGACCAGTACTGACAGATATTCAAAGAGATAATGTACTATTGACGACCAGTACTGACAAATATTCAAAGAGATAATGTACAAATGACTACCAGTACTGACAGATATTTAAAGAGATAATGTTCTAATGGCGGG
Organism: Pictodentalium vernedei; assembly: GCA_031216915.1. Classification (NCBI taxonomy): domain Eukaryota; kingdom Metazoa; phylum Mollusca; class Scaphopoda; order Dentaliida; family Dentaliidae; genus Pictodentalium; species Pictodentalium vernedei. The sequence continues at coordinate 8,403,515 of CM062291.1, read as the reverse complement.
TAGTACAGCCTTATATTCAAAGAGATAATGTACTAATCACAGCCAGTACTGACAGATATTCAGAGAGAATGTACTAATGACAGCCAGTACTGACAGATATTCGAAGAGATAATTTACTAATGACGACTAGTACTGATAGATATTCAAAGAGATGACGTAGTAATGACGGCCAGTACTGACAGATATTCGAAGAGATAATTTACTAATGACGACTAGTACTGATAGATATTCAAAGAGATGACGTACTAATGGCGACCAGTACGGACAGATATTCAAAGAGATAATGTACAAATGACAACCAGTGCTGACAGGTATTCAAAGACGTAATGTATTAATGGCGATCAGTACTGACAGATATTCTAAGAGATAATGGTCTAATGACGACCAGTACTGACAGATATTCTAAGAGATAATGTACTAATGACGACCAGTACTGACATATTCTAAGAGATAATGTACTAATGACGACCAGTACTGACGGATATTCAAAAAGATAATGTACTAATGACGACCAGTACAGACTGATATTCTAAGAGATAATGTACTAATGGCGACCAGTACTGACAGATATTCTAAGAGATAATGTACTAATGACGACCAGTACTGACAGATAATCAAAGAGATAATGTACCAATGACGACCAGTACTGACAGATATTCTAAGAGATAATGTACTAATGACGACCAGTACTGACAGATATTCTAAGAGATAATGCACCAATGACGACCAGTACTGACATATATTCAAAGAGATAATGGTCTAATGACGACCAGTACTGACAGATATTCTAAGAGATAATGTACTAATGACGACCAGTACTGACATATTCTAAGAGATAATGCACTAATGACGACCAGTACTGGCAGATATTCTAAGAGATAATGTACTAATCACGACCAGTACTGACAGATATTCTAATTGATAATGTACTAATGGCGACCAGTACTGACAGATATTCTAAGAGATAATGCACTACTTGCGACCAGTACTGACAGATATTCAAAGGGATAATGTACTAAAGACGACCAGTACAGACAGATATTCAAAGGGATAATGTACTAATGACGACCAGTACTGACAGATATTCAAAGAGATAATGTACTAATGACGATAGTACTGACAGATATTCGAAGCGATAATGTACTAATGACGACAGAACCGACAGATATTCAAAGAGAGAATGTACTAATGGCGACCAGTACTGACAGTTATGCAAAGAGAAAATGTACTAATGACGACCATTACTGACAGATATTCAAAGAGATAATGTACTAATGACGACCAGTACTGACAGATATTCCAAGAGATAATGTACTAATGACGACCTGCACTGACAGATATTCCAAGAGATAATGTACTAATGACGACCAGTACTGACAGATGTTCTAAGAGATAATGTACTAATGACGACCATTACTGACAGATATTCTAAGAGATAATGTACTAATGACGACCAGTACTGACAGATATTCTAAGAGATAATGTACTAATGACGACCAGTACTGACAGATATTCAAAGAGATAATGTACTAATGACGACCAGTACTGACAGATATTCAAAGAGATAATGTACTAATGACGACCAGTACTGACAGATATTCTAAGAGATAACGTACTAATGACGACCATTACTGACAAATATTCATAGAGATAATGTACTAATGACGACCAGTACTGACAGATATTGAAAGAGGGAATGTACCAATGACGACTAGTACTGACAGATATTGAAAGAGATAATGTACTAATGACAGCCAGTCCTGACAGATATTCAAAGAGATAATGTACTAATGACAGCCAGTACAGACAGATATTCAAAGAGATGATGTACTGATGACGACCAGTACTGACAGATATTCAAAGAGATAATGTACTAATGACGACCAGTACTGACAGATATTCAAAGAGATAATGTACTAATGGCGACCAGTACAGACTGATATTCTAAGAGATAATGTGCTAATGGTGACCAGTACTGACAGCTATTCTAAGAGATAATGTACTAATGACGACAAGTACTGACAGATATTCAAAGAGATAATGTACCAATGACGACCAGTACTGACAGATATTCTAAGAGATAATGTACTAATGACGACCAGTACTGACAGATATTCTAAGAGATAATGTCCTAATGACGACCAGCACTGACAGATATTCAAAGAGATAATGTACTAATGACGACCAGTACAGACAGATGTTCTAAGAGATAATGTACTAATGGCGACCAGTACTGACAGATATTCTAAGAGATAATGTACTAATGATGACCAGTACTGACAGATATTCAAAGAGATAATGTACTAAAGACGACCAGTACTGACAGATATTCTCAGAGATAATGTACTAATGGCGACCAGCACTGACAGATATTCAAAGAGATAATGTACTAATGACGACCAGTACAGACAGATGTTCTAAGAGATAATGTACTAATGGCGACCAGTACTGACAGATATTCAAAGAGATAATGTACTAATGATGACCAGTACAGACAGATGTTCTAAGAGATAATGTACTAAAGACGACCAGTACTGACAGATATTCAAAGAGATAATGTACTAATGACGACCAGTACAGACAGATGTTCAAAGAGATAATGTACTAATGACGACCAGTACAGACAGATGTTCTGAGAGATAATGTATTAATGGCGACGAGTACTGACAGATATTCTAAGAGATAATGTACTAATGATGACCAGTACTGACAGATATTCAAAGAGATAATGTACTAATGACGACCAGTACTGACATATATTCTAAGAGATAATGCACTAATGACGACCAGTACTGACAGATATTCTAATAGATAATGTAATAATGGCGACCAGTACTCACAGATATTCTAAGGGATAATGACAGATATTCGAAGCGATAATGTACTAATGCCGACAGAACCGACAGATATTCAAAGATATAATGTACTAATGACGGCCAGTACTGACAGATATTCAAAGAGATAATGTACTAATGACGACCATTACTGACAGATATTCAAAGAGATAATGTACTAATGACGACCACTACTGACAGATATTCAAAGAGATAATGTACTAATGACGACCAGAACTGACTGATATTGAAAGAGATAATGCACTAAAGACAGCCAGTCCTGACAGATTTTCAAAGAGATAATGTACTAATGACGACCAGTACTGACTGATATTGAAAGAGATAATGTACTAATGACAGCCAGTCCTGACAGATTTTCAAAGAGATAATGTCCTAATGACGACCAGTACTGACAGATATTCCAAGAGATAACGTACAAATGACGACCGGTACTGACAGATATTCATAGAGATAATGTACTAATGACGACCAGTGCTGACTGATATTGAAAGAGATAATGTACTAATGACAGCCAGTCCTGACAGATTCTCAAAGAGATAATGTACTAATGACGACCAGTACTGACTGATATGGAAAGAGATAATGTACTAATGACAGCCAGTCCTGACAGATTTTCAAAGAGATAATGTCCTAATGACGACCAGTGCTGACAGATATTCATAGAGATAATGTACTAATGACGACCAGTACTGACAGATATTCTAAGAGATAATGTTGTAATGACGACCAGTACTGACTGATATTGAAAGAGATAATGTACTAATGACAGCCAGTCCTGACAGATTTTCAAAGAGATAATGTACTAATGACAGCCAGTACTGACAGATATTCAAAGAGATGATGTACTGATGACGACCAGTACTGACAGATATTCAAAGGGATAATGTACTAATGAAGGCCAGTACTGACAGATATTCTAGGAGATAATATACCATTGACGACAGAACTGACTGATATTCTAAGAAATAATGTACTAATGCCGGCCAGTACTGACAGATATTCAAAGAGATAATGTACTAATGACGGCCAGTACTGACAGATATTCTAGGAGATAATATACCAATGACGACAGAACTGACGGATATTCTATGAGATAATGTACTAATGACGGCCAGTACTGACAGACATTCAAAGAGGAAATGTACCAATGACAGTGAGTAGTGACAAATATTCAAAGAGATAATGTACTAATGACAACCAGTACTGACAGATACTCCAAGAGATAATGTACTAACGACGACCAGTACTGACAGATATTCAGAGAGATAATGTACTATTGACAACCAGTACTGACAAATATTCAAAGAGATAATGTACTAATGACGACCAGTACTGACAGATATTTAAAGAGATAATGTTCTAATGGCGGCGAGTACAGCCTTATATTCAAAGAGATAATGTACTAATCACAGCCAGTACTGACAGATATTCAGAGAGAATGTACTAATGACAGCCAGTACTGACAGATATTCGAAGAGATAATTTACTAATGACGACTAGTACTGATAGATATTCAAGCAGATGACGTACTAATGGCGACAGTACGGACAGATATTGAAAGAGATAAGGTACAAATGACAACCAGAGCTGACAGATATTCAATGACGTAATGTACTAATGGCGACCAGTACTGACAGATATTCTAAGAGATAATGTACTAATGACGACCAGTACTGACAGATATTCAAAGAGATAATGTACTAATGACAGCCAGTACTGACAGATATTCGAAGAGATAATTTACTAATGACGACTAGTACTGATAGATATTCAAAGAGATGACGTACTAATGGCGACCAGTACGGACAGATATTGAAAGAGATAATGTACAAATGACAACCAGAGCTGACAGATATTCAATGACGTAATGTACTAATGGCGACCAGTACTGACAGATATTCTAAGAGATAATGTACTAATGACGACCAGTACTGACAGATATTCTAAGAGATTATGTACTAATGACGACCAGTACTGACATATATTCTAAGAGATAATGTACTAATGATGATCAGTACTGACAGATATTCAAAGAGATAATGTACTAATGACGACCAGTACTGACAGATATTCAAAGAGATAATGTACTAATGACGACCGGTACAGACAGATATTCTAAGAGATAATGCACTAATGGCGACCAGTACTGACAGATATTCTAAGAGATAATGTACTAATGACGGCCAGTACTGACAGATATTCTAAGAGATAATGTACTAATGACGACCAGTACTGAGAGATATTCAAAGAGATAATGTACCAATGACGACCAGTACTGACAGATATTCCAAGAGATAATGCACTAATGACGACCAGTACTGACAGATATTCTAAGAGATAATGCACTAACGACGACCAGTACTGACAGATATTCTAATAGATAATGTACTAATGGCGACCAGTACTGACAGATATTCTAAGAGATAATGTACTAATGGCAACCAGTACTGACAGATATTGAAAGGGATAATGTACTAATGTCGACCAGTACTGACAGATATTCAAAGAGATAATGTACTAATGACTGCCTGTACTGACAGATATTCTGAGAGATAATGTACTAATGACGGCCAGTACTGACAGATATTCAAAGAGATAATGTACTAATGACAGTCAGTAGTGACAGATATTCAAAGAGATAATGTACTAATGACAACCAGTACTGACGGATACTCCAAGAGATAATGTAGAAACGACGACCAGTACTGACAGATATTCTAAGAGATAATGTACTATTGACGACCAGTACTGACAAATATTCAAAGAGATAATGTACTAATGACGACCAGTACTGACAGATATTTAAAGAGATAATGTTCTAATGGCGGCTAGTACAGCCTTATATTCAAAAAGATAATGTACTAATCAGACCCAGTACTGACAGATATTCAGAGAGAATGTACTAATGACAGCGAGTACTGACAGATATTCGAAGAGATAATTTACTAATGACGACTAGTACTGATATATATTCAAAGAGATGACGTAGTAATGACGGCCAGTACTGACAGATATTCGAAGAGAAAATTTACTAATGACGACTAGTACTGACAGATATTCAAAGAGATGACGTACTAATTGCGACCAGTACTGACAAATATTGAAAGAGATAATGTACCAATGACCACCAGTACTGACAGATATTCAAAGAGATAATGTACTAATGACGACCAGTACAGACAGATATTCTAAGAGATAATGTACTAATGGCGACCAGTACTGACAGATATTCAAAGGGATAATGTACCAATGACGACCAGTACTGACAGATATTCTAAGAGATAATGCACTAATGACGACCAGTACTGACAGATATTCTAAGAGATAATGCACTAACGACGACCAGTACTGACAGATATTCTAATAGATAATGTACTAATGGCGACCAGTACTGACAGATATTCTAAGAGATAATGTACTAATGGCAACCAGTACTGACAGATATTGAAAGGGATAATGTACTAATGACGACCAGTACTGACAGATATTCAAAGAGATAATGTACTAATGACGACCAGTACAGACAGATATTCTAAGAGATAATGTACTAATGGCGACCAGTACTGACAGATATTCTAAGAGATAATGTACTAACGACGACCAGCACTGAGAGATATTCAAAGAGATAATGTACCAATGACGACCAGTACTGACAGATATTCTAAGAGATAATGCACTAACGACGACCAGTACTGACAGATATTCAGAGATAATGTACCAATGACGACCAGTACTGACAGATATTCTAAGAGATAATGTACTAATGACGACCAGTACTGACAGATATTCTAAAAGATAATGTACTAAAGACGACCAGTACTGACAGATATTCTAAGAGATAATGCACTAACGACGACCAGTACTGACAGATATTCAGAGATAATGTACCAATGACGACCAGTACTGACAGATATTCTAAGAGATAATGTACTAATGACGACCAGTACTGACAGATATTCAAAGAGATAATGTACTAATGGCAACCAGTACTGACAGATATTCAAAGGGATAATGTACTAATGACGACCAGTACTGACAGATGTTCAAAGAGATAATGTACTAATGACGGCCAGTACTGACAGATATTCTAAGAGATAATGTACTAATGACGGCCAGTACTGACAGATATTCGAAGAGATAATGTACTAATGGCGACAAGTACTGACAGATATTCAAAGGGATAATGTACTAATGACGACCAGTACTGACAGATATTCAAAGAGATAATGTACTAATAACGGCCAGTACTGACAGATATTCAAAGAGATAATGTACTAATGACGCCTAGTACTGATAGATATTCAAAGAGATGATGTACTAATGATGGCAGTACTGACAGATATTCGAAGAGATAATTTACTAATGACGGCCAGTACTTACAGATATTCTAGGAGATAAAGTACTAATGACGGCCAGTACTGACAGATATTCTAAGAGGTAATGTACTAATGACGGCCAGTACTGACAGATATTCGAAGAGATAATTTACTAATGTCGGCCAGTACTTACAGATATTCTAGGAGATAAAGTACTAATGACGGCCAGTACTGACAGATATTCTAAGAGATAATGTACTAATGACGGCCAGTACTGACGGATATTCGAAGAGATAATGTACTAATGGCGACCAGTACTGACAGATATTGAAAGGGGTAATGTACTAATAACGGCCAGTACTGACAGATATTCAAAGGGATCATGTACTAATGGCGACCAGCACTGACAGATATTCAAAGGGATCATGAACTAATGACGACCAGTACTGACAGATATTCAAAGGGATAATGTACTAATGGCGACCAGGACTGACAGATATTCAAAGGGATCATGTACTAATAACGGCCAGTACTGACAGATATTCCAAGGGATCATGTACTAATGGCGACCAGTACTGACAGATATTCAAGGGGATCATGTACTAATGACGACCAGTACTGACAGATATTCAAAGGGGTAATGTACTAATGACGACCAGTACGGACAGATATTCAAAGGGATAATGTACTAATGACGACCAGTACGGACAGATATTCAAAGGGATAATGTACTAATGACGACCAGTACGGACAGATAGTCAAAGGGATAATGTACTAATGACGACCAGTACGGACAGATATTCAAAGGGATAATGTACTAATAACGGCCTGTACTGACAGATATTCAAAGAGATAATGTACTAATGACGACCAGTACGGACAGATATTGAAAGGGATAATGTACTAATAACGGCCAGTACTGACAGATATTCAAAGGGAGAATGTACTAAAGACAGCCAGTACTGACAGATATTCAAAGGGATAATGTACTAATGACGACCAGTACGGACAGATATTCAAAGGGATAATGTACTAATGACGACCAGTACTGACAGATATTCAAAGGGATAATGTACTAATGGCCACAAGTACTGACAGATATTCAAAGGGATAATGTACTAATAACGGCCAGTACTGACAGATATTCAAAGAGATAATGTACTAATGACGATCAGAACGGACAGATATTCAAAGGGATAATGTACTAATAACGGCCAGTACTGACAGATATTCAAAGGGATAATGTACTAATGACGACCAGTACGGACAGATATTCAAAGGAATAATGTACTAATGACGACCAGTACGGACAGATATTCAAAGGGATAATGTACTAATGGCCACAAGTACTGACAGATATTCAAAGGGATAATGTACTAATAACCGCCAGTACTGACAGATATTCAAAGGGATAATGTACTAATGACGACCAGTACGGACAGATATTCAAAGGGATAATGTACTAATGACGACCAGTACGGACAGATATTCAAATAGATAATGTACTAATGACGACCAGTACGGACAGATATTCAAAGGGATAATGTACTAATGACGATAGTACTGACAGATATTCGAAGAGATAATGTACTAATGACGACCAGTACGGACAGATATTCAAAGGGATAATGTACTAATGACGACCAGTACTGACAGATATTCAAAGGGATAATGCACTAATGGCCACAAGTACTGACAGATATTCAAAGGGATAATGTACTAATAACGGCCAGTACTGACAGATATTCAAAGAGATAATGTAGTAATGACGATCAGTACGGACAGATATTCAAAGGGATTATGTACTAATAACGGCCAGTACTGACAGATATTCAAAGGGATAATGTACTAATGACGACCAGTACGGACAGATATTCAAAGGGATAATGTACTAATTACGACCAATACGGACAGATATTCAAAGGGATAATGTACTAATGGCCACAAGTACTGACAGATATTCAAAGGGATAATGTACTAATAACGGCCAGTACTGACAGATATTCAAAGGGATAATGTACTAATGACGACCAGTACGGACAGATATTCAAAGGGATAATATACTAATGACGACCAGTACGGACAGATATTCAAAAGGATAATGTACTAATGACGACCAGTACGGACAGATATTCAAAGGGATAATGTACTAATGACGATAGTACTGACAGATATTCGAAGAGATAATGTACTAATGACGACAGTACCGACAGATATTCAAAGGGATCATGTACTAATGACGACCAGTACTGACAGATATTCGAAGAGATAATGTACTAATGACGATAGTACTGACAGATATTCGAAGAGATAATGTACTAATGACGACAGAACCGACAGATATTCAAAGGGATAATGTACAAATGACGACCAGTACTGACAGATATTCAAACGGATAATGTACTAATAACGACCAGTACTGACAGATATTAAAGGGGTCATGTACTAATGACGACCAGTACTGACAGGTATTCGAAGAGATAATGTACTAATGACGATAGTACTGACAGATATTCGAAGAGATAATGTACTAATGACGACAGAACCGACAGATATTCGAAGAGATAATGTACCAATGACGGCCAATACTGACAGATATTCAAAGAGATAATGTACTAATGACAGTCAGTAGTGACAGATTTTCAGAGAGAATGTACTAATGGCGACCAGTACTGACAGATATTCAAAGAGATAATGTACCAATGACGACCATTACTGACAGATATTCAATGAGATAATGTACTAATGACGACCAGTACTGACAGATATTCAAAGAGATAATGTACTAATGACGCCTAGTACTGATAGATATTCAAAGAGATGATGTACTAATGATGGCAGTACTGACAGATATTCGAAGAGATAATTTACTAATGACGGTCAGTACTGAGAGATATTCTTGGAGATAAGGTACTAATGACGGCCAGTACTGACAGATATTCTAAGAGGTAATGTACTAATGACGGCCAGTACTGACAGATATTCGAAGAGATAATTTACTAATGACGGCCAGCACTTACAGATATTCTAGGAGATAATGTACTAATGACGGCCAGTATTGACAGATATTCTAAGAGATAATGTACTAATGACGGCCAGTACTGACGGATATTCGAAGAGATAATGTAATAATGGCGACCAGTACTGACAGATATTCAAAGGGGTAATGTACTAATAACGGCCAGTACTGACAGATATTCAAAGGTATCATGTACTAATGGCGACCAGTACTGACAGATATTCAAAGGGATCATGTACTAATGACGACCAGTACTGACAGATATTCAAAGGGATAATGTACTAATGGCGACCAGTACTGACAGATATTCAAAGGGATCACGTACTAATAACGGCCAGTACTGACAGATATTCCCAGGGATCATTTACTAATGGCGCCCAGTACTGACAGATATTCAAAGGGATCATGTACTAATGACGACCAGTACTGACAGATATTCAAAGGGGAAATGTACTAATGACGACCAGTACGGACAGATATTCAAAGGGATAATGTACTAATGACGACCAGTACGGACAGATATTCAAAGGGATAATGTACTAATGACGACCAGTATGGACAGATATTCAAAGGGATAATGTACTAATGACGACCAGTACGGACAGATATTCAAAGGGATAATGTACTAATAACGGCCAGTACTGACAGATATTCAAAGAGATAATGTACTAATGACGACCAGTACGGACAGATATTCAAAGGGATAATGTACTAATAACGGCCAGTACTGACAGATATTCAAAGAGATAATGTACTAATGACGACCAGTACGGACAGATATTCAAAGGGATAATGTACTAATGACGACCAGTACGGACAGATATTCAAAGGGATAATGTACTAATAACGGCCAGTACTGACAGATATTCAAAGAGATAATGGCAGCCAGTACTGACAGATATTCAAAGGGATAATGTACTAATGACGACCAGTACGGACAGATATTCAAAGGGATAATGTACTAATGACGACCAGTACTGACAGATATTCAAAGGGATAATGTACTAATGGCCACAAGTACTGACAGATATTCAAAGGGATAATGTACTAATAACGGCCAGTACTGACAGATATTCAAAGAGATAATGTACTAATGACGATCAGTACGGACAGATATTCAAAGGGATAATGTACTAATAACGGCCAGTACTGACAGATATTCAAAGAGATAATGTAGTAATGACGATCAGTACGGACAGATATTCAAAGGGATAATGTACTAATAACGGCAAGTACTGACAGATATTCAAAGGGATAACGTACTAATGGCCACAAATACTGACAGATATTCAAAGGGATAATGTACTAATAACGGCCAGTACTGACAGATATTCAAAGGGATAATGTACTAATGACGACAAGTACGGACAGATATTCAAAGGGATAATGTACTAATGACGACCAGTACGGACAGATATTCAAAGGGATAATGTACTAATGACGACCAGTACGGACAGATATTCAAAGGGATAATGTACTAATGACGATAGTACTGACAGATATTCGAAGAGATAATTTACTAATGACGACAGTACCGACAGATATTCAAAGGGATCATGTACTAATGACGACCAGTACTGACAGATATTCGAAGAGATAATGTACTAATGACGATAGTACTGACAGATATTTGAAGAGATAATGTACTAATGACGACAGAACCCACAGATATTCAAAGGGATAATGTACTAATGACGACCAGTACTGACAGATATTCAAAGGGATAATGTACTAATAACGACCAGTACTGACAGATATTCAAAGGGATCATGTAGTAATGACGACCAGTACTGACAGATATTCGAAGAGATAATGTACTAATGACGATAGTACTGACAGATATTCGAAGAGATAATGTACTAATGACGACAGAACCGACAGATATTCAAAGGGATAATGTACAAATGACGACCAGTACTGACAGATATTCAAAGGGATAATGTACTAATAACGACCAGTACTGACAGATATTCAAAGAGATAATGTACTAATGACGCCTAGTACTGATAGATATTCAAAGAGATGATGTACTAATGATGGCAGTACTGACAGATATTCGAAGAGATAATTTACTAATGACGGCCAGTACTGAGAGATATTCTAGGAGATAAGGTACTAATGACGGCCAGTACTGAGAGATATTCTAAGAGGTAATGTACTAATGACGGCCAGTACTGACAGATATTCGAAGAGATAATTTACTAATGACGGCCAGTACTTACAGATATTCTAGGAGATAATGTACTAATGACGGCCAGTACTGACAGATATTCTAAGAGATAATGTACTAATGACGGCCAGTACTGACGGATATTCGAAGAGATAATGTACTAATGGCGACCAGTACTGACAGATATTCAAAGGGGTAATGTACTAATAACGGCCAGTACTGACAGATATTCAAAGGGATCATGTACTAATGGCGACCAGTACTGACAGATATTCAAAGGGATCATGTACTAATGACGACCAGTACTGACAGATATTCAAAGGGATAATGTACTGATGGCGACCAGTACTGACAGATATTCAAAGGGATCATGTACTAATAACGGCCAGTACTGACAGATATTCCCAGGGATCATTTACTAATGGCGCCCAGTATTGACAGATATTCAAAGGGATCATGTACTAATGACGACCAGTACTGACAGATATTCAAAGGGGTAATGTACTAATGACGACCAGTACGGACAGATTTTCAAAGGGATAATGTACTAATGACGACCAGTACAGACAGATATTCAAAGGGATAATGTACTAATGACGACCAGTATGGACAGATATTCAAAGGGATAATGTACTAATGACGACCAGTACGGACAGATATTCAAAGGGATAATGTACTAATAACGGCCAGTACTGACAGATATTCAAAGAGATAATGTACTAATGACGACCAGTACGGACAGATATTCAAAGGGATAATGTACTAATAACGGCCAGTACTGACAGATATTCAAAGAGATAATGTACTAATGACGACCAGTACGGACAGATATTCAAAGGGATAATGTACTAATAACGGCCAGTACTGACAGATATTCAAAGGGATAATGTACTAATGACAGCCAGTACTGACAGATATTCAAAGGGATAATGTACTAATGACGACCAGTACGGACAGATATTCAAAGGGATAATGTACTAATGACGACCAGTATTGACAGATATTCAAAGGGATAATGTACTAATGGCCACAAGTACTGACAGATATTCAAAGGGATAATGTACTAATAACGGCCAGTACTGACAGATATTCAAAGAGATAATGTACTAATGACGATCAGTACGGACAGATATTCAAAGGGATAATGTACTAATAACGGCCAGTACTGACAGATATTCAAAGAGATAATGTAGTAATGACGATCAGTACGGACAGATATTCAAAGGGATAATGTACTAATATCGGCCAGTACTGACAGATATTCAAAGGGATAATGTACTAATGACGACCAGTACGGACAGATATTCAAAGGGATAATGTACTAATTACGACCAGTACGGACAGATATTCAAAGGGATAATGTACTAATGGCCACAAGTACTGACAGATATTCAAAGGGATAATGTACTAATAACGGCCAGTACTGACAGATATTCAAAGGGATAATGTACTAATGACGACCAGTACGGACAGATATTCAAAGGGATAATGTACTAATGACGACCAGTACGGACAGATATTCAAAGGGATAATGTACTAATGACGACCAGTACGGACAGATATTCAAAGGGATAATGTACTAATGACGATAGTACTGACAGATATTCGAAGAGATAATGTACTAATGACGACAGTACCGACAGATATTCAAAGGGATCATGTACTAATGACGACCAGTACTGACAGATATTCGAAGAGATAATGTACTAATGACGATAGTACTGACAGATATTCGAAGAGATAATGTACTAATGACGACAGAACCCAGAGATATTCAAAGGGATAATGTACTAATGACGACCAGTACTGACAGATATTCAAAGGGATAATGTACTAATAACGACCAGTACTGACAGATATTCAAAGGGATCATGTAGTAATGACGACCAGTACTGACAGATATTCGAAGAGATAATGTACTAATGACGATAGTACTGACAGATATTCGAAGAGATAATGTACTAATGACGACGGAACCGACAGATATTCAAAGGGATAATGTACAAATGACGACCAGTACTGACAGATATTCAAAGGGATAATGTACTAATAACGACCAGTACTGACAGATATTAAAGGGGTCATGTACTAATGACGACCAGTACTGACAGGTATTCGAAGAGATAATGTACTAATGACGATAGTACTGACAGATATTCGAAGAGATAATGTATTAATGACGACAGAACCGACAGATATTCTAAGAGATAATGTACCAATGACGGCCAGTACTGACAGATATTCAAAGAGATAATGTACTAATGACAGTCAGTAGTGACAGATTTTCAGAGAGAATGTACTAATGGCGACCAGTACTGACAGATATTCAAAGAGATAATGTACCAATGACGACCATTACTGACAGATATTCAAAGAGATAATGTACTAATGACGCCTAGTACTGATAGATATTCAAAGAGATGATGTACTAATGATGGCAGTACTGACAGATATTCGAAGAGATAATTTACTAATGACGGCCAGTACTGAGAGATATTCTAGGAGATAAGGTACTAATGACGGCCAGTACTGACAGATATTCTAAGAGGTAATGTACTAATGACGGCCAGTACTGACAGATATTCGAAGAGATAATTTACTAATGACGGCCAGTACTTACAGATATTCTCGGAGATAATGTACTAATGACGGCCAGTACTGACAGATATTCTAAGAGATAATGTACTAATGACGGCCAGTACTGACGGATATTCGAAGAGATAATGTACTAATGGCGACCAGTACTGACAGATATTCAAAGGGGTAATGTACTAATAACGGCCAGTAATGACAGATATTCAAAGGGATCATGTACTAATGGCGACCAGTACTGACAGATATTCAAAGGGATCATGTACTAATAACGGCCAGTACTGACAGATATTCCCAGGGATCATTTACTAATGGCGCCCAGTACTGACAGATATTCAAAGGGATCATGTACTAATGACGACCAGTACTGACAGATATTCAAAGGGGTAATGTACTAATGACGACCGGTACGGACAGATATTCAAAGGGATAATGTACTAATGACGACCAGTACGAACAGATATTCAAAGGGATAATGTACTAATGACGACCAGTATGGACAGATATTCAAAGGGATAATGTACTAATAACGGCCAGTACTGACAGATATTCAAAGAGATAATGTACTAATGACGACCAGTACGGACAGATATTCAAAGGGATAATGTACTAATAACGGCCAGTACTGACAGATATTCAAAGAGATAATGTACTAATGACGACCAGTACGGACAGATATTCAAAGGGATAATGTACTAATAACGGCCAGTACTGACAGATATTCAAAGGGATAATGTACTAATGACAGCCAGTACTGACAGATATTCAAAGGGATAATGTACTAATGACGACCAGTCCGGACAGATATTCAAAGGGATAATGTACTAATGACGACCAGTACTGACAGATATTCAAAGGGATAATGTACTAATGGCCACAAGTACTGACAGATATTCAAAGGGATAATGTACTAATAACGGCCAGTACTGACAGATATTCAAAGAGATAATGTACTAATGACGATCAGTACGGACAGATATTCAAAGGGATAATGTACTAATAACGGCCAGTACTGACAGATATTCAAAGGGATAATGTACTAATGACGACCAGTACGGACAGATATTCAAAGGGATAATGTACTAATGACGACCAGTACGGACAGATATTCAAAGGGATAATGTACTAATGGCCACAAGTACTGACAGATATTCAAAGGGATAATGTACTAATAACGGCCAGTACTGAGAGATATTCAAAGGGATAATGTACTAATGACGACCAGTACGGACAGATATTCAAAGGGATAATGTACTAATGACGACCAGTACGGACATATATTCAAAGGGATAATGTACTAATGACGACCAGTACGGAGAGATATTCAAAGGGATAATGTACTAATGACGACCAGTACGGACAGATATTCGAAGGGATGATGTACTAATGACGATAGTACTGACAGATATTCGAAGAGATAATGTACTAATGACGACAGAACCGACAGATATTCAAAGGAATCATGTACTAATGACGACCAGTACTGACAGATATTGGAAGAGATAATGTACTAATGACGAGAGTACTGACATATATTCAAAGGGATAATGTACTAATGACGACCAGTACTGACAGATATTCAAAGGGATAATGTACTAATGACGATAGTACTGACAGATATTCGAGGAGATAATATACTAATGACGACAGAACCGACAGATATTCAAAGGGATAATGTACTAATGACGACCAGTACTGACAGATATTCAAAGGGATAATGTACTAATAACGACCAGTACTGACAGATATTCAAAGAGATCATGTAGTAATGACGACCAGTACTGACAGATATTCGAAGAGATAATGTACTAATGACGATAGTACTGACAGATATTCGAAGAGATAATGTACTAATGACGACAGAACCGACAGATATTCAAAGGGATAATGTACAAATGACGACCAGTACTGACGGATGTTCAAAGGGATAATGTACTAATAACGACCAGTACTGACAGATATTCAAAGGGATCATGTACTAATGACGACCAGTACTGACAGATATTCGAAGAGATAATGTACTAATGACGATAGTACTGACAGATATTCGAAGAGATAATGTACTAATGACGACAGAACCGACAGATATTCTAAGAGATAATGTACCAATGACGGCCAGTACTGACAGATATTCAAAGAGATAATGTACTAATGACAGTCAGTAGTGACAGATTTTCAGAGAGAATGTACTAATGGCGACCAGTACTGACAGATATTCAAAGAGATAATGTACCAATGACGACCATTACTGACAGATATTCAATGAGATAATGTACTAATGACGACCAGTACTGACAGATATTCAAAGAGATAATGTTCTAATGGCGGCTAGTACAGTCATATATTCAAAGAGATAATGCATTAATGACGACAGTACTGATAGATATTCAAAGAGATAATGTACTAATGACGATCAGTCCTGACAAATACTCAAAGAGATAATGTACTAACGGCAACCAGTGCTGACAGATATTCAAAGAGATAATGTACTAATGACCACCAGTATTGACAGATATTCAAAGAGATAATGTACTAATGACGACAGTGCGGACAGATATTCAAAGAGATTATGTGCTAATGACGACCAGTACTAACAGATATTCAAAGAGATAATATACTAATGACGACAATGCTGACAGATATTCAAAGAGATAATGTACTAATGACGACCAGTACTGACAGATATTCAAAGAGATAATATACTAATGACGACAGTGCTGACAGGTATTCAAAGAAATAATGTACTAATGACGAAAGTACTGTCAGATATTCAAAGAGATAATGTGCTAATGACGACAGTACTGACAGATATTCAAAGAGATAATGTACTAATGACGACAGTACTGACAGATATTCAAAGAGATAATGTACTAATGGCGACCAGTGCTGACGGATATTCAAAAAGATAATATACTAATGACGACAGTGCTGACAGATATTGAAAGAGATAATGTACCAATGACGACAGTGCTGACAGATATTCAGAGATAATGTACTGATGACGACCGGTACTGACAGATATTCAAAGAGATAATATACTAATGACGACCAGTACTGACAGATATTCAAATTAACGAAGTACCAACGATGACCAGTACTGTCAGATATTCAAAGGACGGTGTACTAATATGGCCAGTTCTGTTAGTTCTTCAAAGGGATAATGTACTATTGGCGGCCAGAACTATCAGTTAGTCAAAGAAACAATGTACTGATGATGGCCAGTAGTGTTAGGTATTCGAAAGGACAATGTACTAATGATGGTCAGTACTGCCAGATATTCAATGGGACAATGTATTAACGACGGCCAGTACTGTCGGATATTAAAAGGGACATTATGCAAACCACGACCAGTGCTGTCAGATATTCAACGGGACAATGTGCTATTGAGGAAGAGGGCTGTTAGATATTCAATGGGACAATGTACTATTAACAGTCAGTACTGTAAGATATTCAAAGGGACAATGTACTAATGGCAGCCAGTACTGTCGGATATCCAAAGGGGCAATGTACTAATGGCAGTCAGTACTGTCGGATATCCAAAGGGGGAATGTACTAATGGCAGTCAGTACTGTGGGATGTTCAAAGGGACAATGTACTAATGACGGACAGTACTGTCAGATATTCAAAGTGACAATGTACTAATGATAGCCAGTAGTGTCAAATATTCGAAGAGGCAATGTACTATTTACGGCCAGTACTATCAGATATTTAAGGGGACAATGTACTAATGCCTTCCACTACTGTCAGATATTAAAATAGACAATGTACGAACGACGGCCACTACTGTCAGATATTAAAATAGACAAATAATGTACAAACGACGGCCAGTAATGTCAGATATTCAACGGGACAATGTACTAATGACGAACAGTACTCTCAGATATTCAAAGTCACAATGTACTAATAATGATGGCCAGTACTGTCAAATATTCAAAGGGACAATTTACCGCTAATGACGACAAGCACTGTCAGATATTCAAAGGAACAATGTAGTGCTAATGACGACAAGCACTGTCAGATATTCAAAGGAACAATTTCTGCTAATGACGACAAGCACTGTCAGATATTCAAAGGAAGAATGTACTGCTAATGACGACAAGCACTGTCAGAGATTCAAAGGGACAGTGTACTAATGACGGCCGGTGCTGTCAGATATCCAAAGGAACAATGTACTGTTAATGACGGCCAGTACTGTCAGATATTCAAAGAGACAATGTGATAACGACGGCCAGTCCTGTGATATATTCAACAGGACAATGTACTAATGCCGGTCAGTACTGTCCAATGTTCAAAGGGACAATGTACTAATGACGGCCAGTACAGTCAGATATTCAAAGGGTCAATGCACTGCCGACGACCTGTCCTGTTAGGTATTCAATGGGACAATGTACTAACGACGGCCAGTACTGTCAGATATTCAAACGGATAGTGTAATAATGACGGCAAGTACTGTCAGATATTCAATGGGACAATGTACTAATGGTGGCCAGTACTTTCAGGTATTCAAAGGGACAGTGTACTAAAGACGGCAGTTACTGTCAAATATTCAAAAGGTTAATGTACTAACGACGGCCGGTTCTGTCAGAAGTAAAAAGGGAGGTCGGACTACTGGAGGTCAGACTACTGGAGGTCAGACTACCGGAGGTCAGACTACTGGAGGTCAGACTGCCGCAGGTCAAATTGCTGGAGATCAGAATACCGGAGGTCAGACTACCGGAGGTCATTCTACCGGAGGTCAGACTACCGAACGTCAGATTACCGGAGGTCAGACTACCGGATGTCAGACTACTGGAGGTCAGAGTATCGGAGGTCAGGCGACCAGATGTCTGACTACTGGAGGTCAGACTACCGGAGGTAGTGTAGTTGATTTCCACGTGTTATCGTGGACAAAATTGTACGGATACAGCAAAAGCTCCTGCGAAGAAGCTACCGGAGAGCCACACTGGCCTTTCCAAAATTGTAATTGCTCCTAATTCGTTATTTCGCCAGCCTGATAAATTGTAATCGCTTCTAATTCGTTATTACGTGCGTAGGATGAATTGTAATCGCTTCTAATTCGTTATTACCCACCCCGGGTGAATTGCAATCGCTTCTAATTCGTTATTACGTGCACCGGACGATGTTTTATTACATCGCTCCCAATTTTTTATGCGCGCCGGGTGACTTGTAATCGCTCCTAAATCTTTATTTATATAATTATGGGGTTTAATGACACTGTAACAGCCAAGGTCATATCGTGTCGGTGACAGTTTTACTGTTAGAGGACACCGGAGTACCCGGAGAGAACTACCGAGCAACGACGAGCAGCTGTCAGCTGCCCAACATCTCAACTCCGCACTGCAGCACAGGCAGATTGGTTGAAGACATGCGCACCATCGACGTGCAGTACGCCTTAGTACACGGCGTCAACGTGCCCCCCCCCCCCCCCCATGCGGATACTCGGGGTTAAGTGCCTTGCCCAAGGACACAACACGGGAGTGCGAATCGATCGCGCAGACGGTCACCCATCCAAGGGGTGTCTTCCATGTAGACCAATTCCACTTAGACCAATTCCAGGTAGACCAACTCAGTTTAAATTAATTTAGATTAATTCCAAGTAGACCAATTCCAGGTAGACCAATTTGATATAAAGAGTAATTCAGAATAAACCATCCAAGGACTAACCGGGCTCGACGTTGATTAACTTCGGTGATCTGATGAGAACTGGTTACCGCAACGCCACCGCGCCCCCTCCTAATTCTTTATTGGCCAATAAGAGCCAGGAACACACACACCTCTATCGGTAAATAAGAGCCAGGAACACACCTCTATTGGTAAATAAGAGCAAGGAACACACCTCTATTGGTAAATAAGAGCCAGGAACACACCTCTATTGGTAAATAAGAGCCAGGAACACATCTCTATTGGCAAATAAGAGCCATGAACACACCTCTATTGGTAAATAAGAGCCAGGAACACACCTCTGTTGATAAATGAGAGCCAGGAACACATCTCTATTGGTAAATAAGAGACAGGAACACACCTCTATTGGTAAATAAGAGCCATGAACACACCTCTATTGGTAAATAAGAGCCAGGAACACACCTCTGTTGATAAATGAGAGCCAGGAACACATCTCTATTGGTAAATAGGGTGGCGACGTAGGAGGGGGTGGTAGATGGGGAAATCGAATTACAGCATTTATTTGGGTGGAAACGAGGGCGGGCGGTGGGTGAATGGGTAAATCGGGTCACAGCATTTATATGCGCGGTAACGCGGGCGGGTGGGTAGATGGGGAAATCGAGTTACATCATTTATATGGGTGGTAACGCGGGCGGGTGGGTAGATGGGGAAATCGAGTTACATCATTTATATGGGTGGTAACGCGGGCGGGTGGGTAGATGGGGAAATCGAGTTACATCATTTACATGGGTGGTAACGCGGGCGGGTGGGTAGATGGGGAAATCGAGTTACATCATTTATATGGGTGGCAACCTGGGCGGGTGGGTAGATGTGGAAATCGAGTTACATCATTTATATGGGTGGTAACGCGGACGGGTGGGTGGATGGGGAACTCGAGTTACAGCATTTACAGGAGTGGTGAAAGGGGTGGGTGGGTGGATGGGGAAACCGAGTACAACGTTTACAGGGGTGGTGAAATGGGCGGGGTGGGTGGAAGGGGAAATCGAGTTACATTATGTACAGGGGTGGTGAGATGGGCGGGGTGGGTGGGTGGGGAAATCGAGTTACATCACTTATAGGGGTGGTGGCGGCCGATCAGATTATTATTATTCAGAAAAGGCACATTCAAAAACAGAAAACCTTTGAATAAAGAAAGAAGACTTCTTTAGAAACATTTTTACAACTTTATTTGTTCTTCTCTGTAGTCCATTATTACCGGCTACATCGTCACATGGACAATTAGATATAAATACTATATATACATGCGTATAATACAGGGTTTATTGCACTTAATGGCCCGTCGGGAAATATCGCCACGTCGTTTGCTACATAAATATTAATTTATCAAGATAATACAAAATATGGAACTTATCAAATATACAAATGGATCAGAGTGAGCCAACATAAAATACAATTACAAAATACTGAAACGATAGAAAATTATCTCGGTTATGTTCACGCAAAATTAAGGCTTAAAACTTAGTGATCAACATCAGGGTAACAGAAGAAGGTAACGTTAAGAATTTCTACCCCTTGTGTCTCGGTTTATAGCTCTCGAACTTCTTGTCATTTCTTGGAAAGCTCTTCGTGAGAACTTTCCAAGATACGATAAGAGGCTTTGGTATTACGAATTAAGATCCAAATTGTCCTTGATTGCTAGTTTCTTCACCATTGGACCCTGTTTTCATTTAAACCAGACTATTTTGTTTCGTCCAATTTTAAGATCAGCACAAATACCTAACATGAAAAGCAGACGACACTTGCAAAAATAATTCTTGAATAACTATTTTTTTCATTTTTTGTCTCAAAAACATAGGTTATGACCCCTCGTTGGAACGAGATCGACGAGCTCGTTCCAACGAGGGGTCATAACCTATGTTTTTGAGACAAAAAATTAAAAAAATAATGAAAATTAATTGGCGATTTTTGAGAATAGCACTGGCCGGTTTTGGCCGTTACGTTAGGTAAAGGGTTAACCACAACGAAATTGCCTTTATATATCTTCTTTTATGATAAAATCACTTTCTGGTGTTAAATTTTGGAAGCTCTCGTGGGAGTAGGCCTAACAATCTAGTAAATCAACGAGTACAAAACAGTTGTCCTCCTCAGATTGCTTGGGAGTGCGTTATTATTGGAAGCTCTCGTGGGAGTAGGTCTAGCAATCTAGAAAATCAACGAGTGCAAAACAGTTGTCCTCCTCAGATTGCTTGGGAGTGCGTTATTATTGGAAGCTCTCGTGGGAGTAGGTCTAGCAATCTAGAAAATCAACGAGTGCAAAACAGTTGCCCTCCTCAGATTGCTTGGGAGTGCGTTATTATTGGAAGCTCTCGTGGGAGTGTGCCTAACAATCTAGTAAATCAACGAGTACAAAACAGTTGCCCTCCTCAGATTGCTTGGGAGTGCAATTGCACCTGAAATTTTCAATGCAAAAACTTGTATGCTATTTTGGTTATATTCACTTCAAGGTATTAATATTGTGACTAAAACATTGTACTACATTCAGCTACTTAGTGGACAAATTGGCACACACATCTCATTATTCTAAATGTTGCATTCAATTCTTATGCGACTGTCTTCTACACTCAAAATGTATCAAAATGCGACACGCTATGGGTCCTGAATTATTGCGAATCAGTGCAACATTGACAAAACGTCCCCTGAGTTCGAATGTGTTCTCTGTGCCAGTAGGCTGCCAGTAGGCACAGAGAACACATTGGAACGTAGGGGACGAAATGATAATAGATTTTAAAAGCAGTCCCAAACAGGTCTAGGATTTCAGAAAATCAAGGGATGCAAAAATTGCCCTCCTCAATTTTTTCTAGGCGTGCAGTAGGCGTGCGGTAGGCGTGCGGTAGGCGTGCAGTAGGCGTGCAGTAGGCGTGCGGTAGGCGTGCAACACTCCTAAAGAATGCCAGGCCTGGGGGAGATTTTCAAAAAAATCGTAATCGTGGCTGGAGTTAAAAAGGAGCGACGATGCAGATTTTTCCAATCAGTGTTTCGAGTGGTAATTATCACCGGGCTGCAATTGTGAATCTTGTGACAGAAAATGAACAAAACCCCCATATGTTGAGTGTAAGTTCAGAAACTGCACCGAAAGTGAACCAATTAATGCGAGAAAAAGAGATTTCTCTCGACACACACCGTCAAAATAAAAAAGTCCAGTCAGTAAAATTGGAATGTGATTTTTTGAAAATGGACCTAGTTACTGTCGAAGTCGAGTGTTATTAGTAATACAATATTTAACAGTGAGTCGTTTACATTTTCGGCCATTTTTACAGTGTACGAAAGGCTTATTCTCACTTACCCAGCAGACTGCAATTTCAGTCCAGTCCAGAATTGGTTATGGTCTGTTTTTATATTCACCGGGAGCAATTCTCACTTACCCAGCAGTGTTGTTTTAGCGAGAGTTAGCCATGTATTTGTTGACAAACGCTTCTCGTGCCGCGGAATGTTTGGTCAATCTTATCAGTAGTCATCAGAAGTTACTGATTAGTATTTGCACTGATTATTGTTAACCTTTATGACAAACATCTTTGTGCGGGTAGCTTTGATTATTATTTTTTTTTTTTATTATTATTATCGCTATCATTTGTAATGTGAGTATTATTTATGTTGTTGTTTTTTGGGGAGCATATAAGACGATCCGCATCCGTTCAATCATTAGAATATTTCTACACATCAGAATGGCTAACGCTCAAGTAAATGTGCATTATATTCCAAATGATAGAGGAGGTCGATATCTCATATACAACAATTTCAAATTCAGTGTCAAGACTCGCAGAAATGAATCCGTCCATTGGAAGTGTTGTGTGAAAACTTGTAGGGCAACTGTCAACACAAAAAATGATATGATAACTTCAGTGAGAGATGTCCACAACCACGCAGCCGACAGTTCCAAAATAGCTGCAGAAGCAGTCATTGCAGAACTCAAAGCTACTGTCCGCAAGAATAGCAGACCGATCAGCACTATATTCCAAGAAGAATTAGTCAGTAAGTAATTTTTTAATCTTTGTTATAAAAAAATAATTAATTTTATTAATTTATAATTTATAATTTAAAAATTTGAAATTAAAATTAAAGGTAAATGTTTTCAAAGTTTTAAACCTGATTCTTGAATGTTTTATTTTGATTAATTAATTAATTAATTCATTCATAATTTTTTACAGGTCTGCGAACTGACGAGACTCACCCTGATATTTTAGCCAAGATGCCAACATTTTACTCGGCAAAAGCATCTTTGTACAGATCTCGAGCCAAAATGCAACCCAAGCTTCCAAAACGACGTGAAGACATCGTTCTCCCAGAGCATTACACAACAACAACAACTGGGGCCAATTTTCTACTTGCCAACGACGGTTCTAATGAAAGACTTATAATTTTTGCTACAGACGAAAACTTGTGTCATCTTTCACAGGCTTCTGTTTTTTATTGTGATGGAACATTTGACAAATCACCAAAAATTTTTCATCAATTATATACTATTCATGCATTCGTCGATGGTCAAATGCGACCACTTGTCTATGCTCTGCTCCCCAACAAAACCCAAGTGACATATGAGAGATTCTTCACACTCACCAGCCAACGTGCCGCAGATAGCCAAACACCCCTAACGCCGAGAGAAATATTCATGGACTTTGAAATTGCAGCCCAGAATGCTGCAGCGACAGTTTTTCCGTTGGCTAATTTGAAAGGGTGTTTCTTTCATTACAGCCAGGCTGTGTATAAGTATGCTACAAAAGACTGTAAATTGCCGTACCAGGAAAATCTTGAAATAAGAACACTTGTGAAACGATCGATAGCTTTGCCGCTTTTGCCAGTAAACAGAATCAGTGATGCCTGGTTTGAAATCCTAGAGGAGTCGCCGGAATCTGAGGAAAGAAATGTCACCAAGTTCATAGACTATATGACTACCTACTGGATAGAAGGAAGTCACGGACGTAACCTCTGGAACCACCATGAGACAGAAGGACCTCGCACCACCAACCATGTCGAGGGTTGGCACCGAAAATTACAACTGTTCATACCACCCTCAAAACCAAACATCTTCACATTGGTAGAATTCATAAAGAAGGAACAGGCTTTCCATGAAGTGGCAATCTTACAGACGGCAGCCGGTGCCAAGAACCGTCCACGACAGCGACGCTACCAAAGGATCGATCAATCTCTAAATCATTTCAAACAGCTTTACCGCCGCGGAGAATTGGGAAATTTGGCCTTCTTAGACGCTGTGGGCCATGGAACAGGTTTTTAATTATAAATTAATTAATATATATGTATGAAAACATTGTTACATGCAGCTTGTTAATTATGAAAAACAGATTCATTTTTTTGTTGGTATTTTCTATCATTATAAATATCATTATAATTATGTGTTTGAAAATTATTATTGATGATGATCACGGCACTTCGCTAATAAATGGTTAATATAATATGGTATTTTCTATCATTATAAATATCATTATAATTATGTGTTTGAAAATTATTAATGATGATGATCACGGCACTTCGCTAATAAATGGTTAATATGAACACTGGTCTTCGTAATATAAATGTATGAAAACATTGTTACATGCAGCTTGTTAATTATGAAAAACAGATTATGATCACGGCACTTCGCTAATAAATGGTTAATATGAACACTGGTCTTCTTCTTGTCTGTAAATTAATTATAAATATATGGTCGTCAAACAGTGAAAAATAGCGATATGGACTATAGTCGGCAACCCTTTGATATCGGATCAATTAGCACCTATACCGAGAACAATACCTGCTGGGTAAGTGAGAACATCCCGTACGAAAAAAAGGGGGAAATGTTGTTGTAACCAAGTAGTATAATAAAACCACCGTGGACTGGTCACCTTACACGCGTGGGCAATATTTCCACGGACGCAATAATATTATTAACATTTCAAACACTAATTAGAGGAATAATCATCAAACATTTAAATAATAAAGCTCCAGATACAACCCGGTGATTCATTAATCAAACATTTGATGATGATTTTAATTACCTGATGAACACATGCGTGGACATCATTGCCCACGCGTGGATTACGACCTGTCCACGACATCACTGCCCACGCGTGGATTACGACCTGTCTACATCACTGCCCACGCGTGGATTACGACCTGTCTACATCACTGCCCACGCGTGGATTACGACTTGTCTACGACATCACTGCCCACGCGTGGATTACGACCAGTTTACGACATCACTGCCCACGCGTGGATTACGACCTGTCTACAGCATTGCCCATGCGTGGATTACGACCTGTCAACGACACCACTGCCCGCGCGTGGATTACGACCACTCCACGACATCACTGCCCTGCGTGGATTACGACCTGTCCACGACACCACTGCCCACGCGTGAATTACGACCAGTCTACGACATCACTGTCCTGCGTGGATTACGACCTGTCCACGACATCACTGCCCACGCGTGGATTACGACCAGTCCACATCATTGCCCATACGTGGATTACGACCAGTCCACGACATCACTGCCCATGCGTGGATTACGACCTGTCCACGACATCACTGCCCACGCGTGGATTACGACCAGTCCACATCATTGCCCATACGTGGATTACGACCATTCCACGACATCACTGCCCATGCGTGGATTACGACCTGTCCACGACATCACTGCCCACGAGTAGATTACGACATCACTGCCCATGCGTGGATTATGGCCTGCCCACGACATCACTGCCCATGCGTGGATTATGGCCTGTCCGCGACATCACTGCCCACGCGGAGATTACGACCAGTCCACATCATTGCCCATACGTGGATTACGACCATTCCACGACATGACTGCCCATGCGTGGATTACATGTCCACGACATCACTGCCCACGCGTGGATTACGACCAGTCCACATCATTGCCCATACGTGGATTACGACCATTCCACGACATCACTGCCCATGCGTGGATTACGACCTGTCCACGACATCACTGCCCACGCGTAGATTACGACATCACTGCCCATGCGTGGATTATGGCCTGTCCACGACATCACTGCCCACGCGTAGATTACGACATCACTGCCCATGCGTGGATTATGGCCTGTCCACGACATCACTGCCCACGCGTAGATTACGACATCACTGCCCATGCGTGGATTATGGCCTGTCCACGACATCACTGCCCACGCGTAGATTACGACATCACTGCCCATGCGTGGATTATGGCCTGTCCACGACATCACTGCCCACGCGTGGATTACGACCAGTCCACGGCGATAGTACTGCATATGGTCGGAAAAACGTTGTCAAGTCAGTAAGTGTAGTCGTGAGTCGTTAACAATCTCTCTCTTCTCATTGCCATTACGCAGTCTTTTACCTTTCTCCTTTATATGAGAGGATGACTGAGTTCTTGGGCACCCCATGGGAAGGAAGTCCACTCACCCAGAAAGATTAGGGAACAATAAGACAGTTTTTATACAGCTGATGAACCAGTGAGTTGTATTTTGTGGTCATTAACTTGTAGCGTTCAAGTAATGAAATCACTATACGGGTGTTTTTGTTCCCATAAGTTACAGAGTACAAAATTATCTTATATCGTACCAGAAAAAACACCAACGCGTAAAATAACCATAATTTATATTTTCCATATTCCTCTTTATGGGAGTTAGTGTTTGGCATAATTCCTGACTTTTATCAGTTCTCGGAATTGTCTTTTTGGAAAGCTTCCGAGAAAATTATTCCAAAAGCTGATAAAATAGAATTCTTGTTGTTATCGTGTACCTTGCTTTGGTCGGTACTGTAACTGAAAGTTTAGAAACCCATTCACACAATCTCTAACAACAGGAACAAAAATCAATAAAATAAATATGATAAAAGTATTAAATGTGGAGTGTCTTATACAATATATTAAAATTACTATGTACAATCATAAATTAAGGAAGCATACATTACAGCATGTCAGCAGAAGCACGTGTTGGCTTCTCACATTTACACACTCGTGTAAAAAATTTAAAAAATCTTTAAAAATAAATTCTTCTTGAAATTGACTAGTGGCTCATCCATGATAGACTGACTTCGCAGTCATCTATAATATGAAAACGTTTGAAGTAAATATACAATTTTATGATACAATATAAGTTAAAAACAGGGTCCCTAAAATAAATACAACGTAAAATTACACTATATATTATTATATATAAATATTCTTATATATCATTCGAGAAAGACGAGGAAAGAGGGCGCCAAATGTGTAGCTTAGGGGTAACGGAGACCCTGGAATATTTCATTTAAAAATTCCTTAAATATTTGCTAGAAGGATAATATTCGTTGAAAAAACTTATGGAAGAATGGGATGAAAGCATGAGAGATCAGTGGATGACGGATGATATGAGAGATCAGTGGATGACGGATATTAGAGATCAGTGGATGACGGATGATATTAGAGATCATTGGATGACGGATGACATGAGAGGTCAGTGGATGACGGATGATATGAGAGATCAGTGGATGACGGATGACATGAGTGATCAGTAGATGACGGATGACATGAGAGATCAGTGGATGACGGATGACATGAGAGATCAGTGGATGACGGATGATATTAGAGATCAGTGGATGACGGATGACATGAGAGATCAGTGGATGATGGATGACATGAGAGATCAGTGGATGATGGATGACATGAGAGATCAGTGGATGACGGATGACATGAGAGATCAGTGGATGACGGATGACATGAGAGATCAGTGGATGACGGATGACATGAGAGATCAGTGGATGACGGATGACATGAGAGATCAGTGGATGACGGATGATATGAGAGATCAGTGGATGAGGAATGATATGAGAGATTATTATGATCCCCGATGAGTCTGGAGGTGGGATGGGGAAATCTCACCCTCGGGGCAAGATATTTGAACCAGACCCGAGGCTTGACCAGAGTCTGGTTCAAATATCTTGCCCCGAGGGTGAAATTTCCCCATTCCCACCTTCAGACTCATCGAGGATGATTTTTCTCCCCACACACGAGGAGTACGTCATTATAGATAATTGGCGGTCACGTGCTGACATACCCAATTTATCAAGTCATAGTCCTTTCGAAAAACGAACAATTTCATCGGAAAGATCGTACAAAAGTTAGGTATATACCATAGGTATATACTAAAAAAATTGATTTGTAACACTGTCCGTTAAGGGGTTAATGAATTTGTGCGTGTCAAACTCAAATGTAAAGGGCATTGTGAGATTATTGATCGATCGATAAATTCGCCTCAAATTTAACTGAAATCGGTGCAGCGATTTTAGAGGAGCAGGTTCAAACGCCATATTTACGGACGACCGACGACAGATGGAGAGTGATCACTATTGGTCAGCCAGAATTCCATTCACGCAAAGGATCCACTGTTATCTGTTGAGGGTGAAAACGGGATTTCTTACACCACGAACCTTTCGTCTCAAGAGATCTTTACTTTAAACAATATCTATGGCGTGGGCTGGCAAACGATACTGCGATTTCTAAATTAATATTAACACGTGTGTACGGGCATAGTATTTACAAATTACTTTTATCGAATGTACATAAAAAAAGGGGGGGGGGGGAGGCGTGATCAATAGGTTCCGGTTTTATAGTGTTATTGTAGGTTCGATATTAAACTGCAAAACCATCTTAAATGAGTGGTGCTGCAATCACAACAAAAATCCATGTCGCCATTTCCTTTGTTGATAATTCAAAATTCAGGAGGACAAAGGCATGTCCGGAAGAGAACTAGACTGGTCGTCTAATCGCGTACAGTTTTCTATTCTTTCACATTTTGTGAAATGGTTGTATCTCGATTAACTTCAAACCGTTATAAATGATTTTTTGGTGAAAAGAAAATGGAATTGGATGACAAGATCATCCAACAAAGAAAGGTCAGCAATAATTTAATCCTACAGCCCAACTGGGACGGGTGACTGTGAGCCTTATAGGGACGAGTGACAGTAAGTCTTGTTGGGACGGGTGACTGTGAGCCCTATAGGGACGGGTGACTGAGTCCTATAGTGACGGGTGACTGAGTCCTCCAAGGACGGGTGACTGAGTCCTACAGGGACGGGTGACTACATGTATAAGCCCTACAGGGTCGGGTGACTATAAGCCCGACAGGGTCGGGTGACTGTAAACCCTATAGAGACGGGTGAGTTTGAGCCATAAGGGACGGGTGACTGTGGGCCCAATCGAGACCGCTGACTGCGAGCCCTATCGAGAATGTGACTGTGATCCCTATAGGGAGGGGTGACTGTGAGTCCTATAGGGACGGGTGACTGAGTCCCATAGGGAGGGGTGACTGTGAGCACAATAGGGCCGAGTAACAGGGAGACCTATAGAGAGAGGTGACTGTGAGCTCTATAGGGAATGTGACTTTGAGCCCTATAGGGACAGGTGACTGTAAGTCCTATAGGGGCGTGTGGCTGCGAGCCCTAGCCCTATAGGGATCGCTGACTGTGAGTTCTATATGGAGGGGAGACTTGAGTCCTATTTGGGCGGGTCCATCTGGGTCCTATAGAGGGTGACTGTGAGCCCTATATGGGATGACTGTGAGTTCTATATGGAGGGGAGACTTGAGTCCTATATGGGCGGGTGCATCTGGGTCCTATAGCGGGTGACTGTGAGCCCTATATGGGGTGACTGTGAGTCCTATAGGGAGGTGTGACTTGAATACTATAGGGAGGGTGACTTGAATCCTAAAGGGTGGGTGCCTCTGAGCCCTATATGGGAGGGGTGACTTGAGTCCTATAGGGAGGGTGACTTGAGTCCTAAAGGGTGGGTGCCTCTGAGCCCTATATGGGAGGGGTGACTTGAGTCCTAAAGGGAGGGTGACTTGAGTCCTAAAGGGTGGGTGCCTCTGAGCCCTATATGGGAGGGGTGACTTGAGTCCTATAGGGAGATTGACTTGAGTCCTAAAGGGTGGGGTGACTGTGAGCCCTACATGGGGTGACTGTGAGTCCTATATGGAGGGAAGACTTGAGTCCGATTTGGGCGGGTGAATCTGGGTCCTATAGCGGGTGACTGTGAGCCCTATATGGGGTGACTGTGAGTCCTACAGGGAGGCTGACTTGAGTCCTAAAGGGTGGGTGCCTCTGAGCCCTACAGTGGTGACTGTAAGCCCTATATGAATGTAGAATTAAAGTATTACTCAACCTCGCTATGAATACAAAATACCTTCGTCCACTTTGTTATAAATTATATTAATCTTTAGGGCGAAACAATTTAAAGTCTCTGTGTTGAAAGGGTTAATCCTTTATCAAGTTAATAAATACAATATCTCAATCTAAATTTGAACCCTTCAAATAAGGTCCCAAAAGAACTTTCACGGAAATTGTGTCTATCATATAGTGCCTTTCAACTGTGTTTCGCATAACAGCATTTGGACAGCAAATTCGAAGGTGTCCAATGATCTTGTTGTTATTCTCAAATAGATCATCTTTCCAGAAACCTTTGAACTGAGTGAGGGACTAGACACTATAAATTTACTGTCTTTGGAAAGAAATAGGAAGTTCATAAAATTATCAAATGTTACTTTTGGGGTGTTTTCAGCTGACTGCTCAGCCTTTTTCGTCTAAATCGCACATGAGCAAATTCTCATGCCCCATTTACGTGGAGCGATCAGGAAATCGTCTTCACAGTTCCAGTCAGGAACCTATACTATAAAACTAATTGTATTTCTTGGTATGACTTTAAATGGGCTGAAATGAACCATTAGCATTTTCAAAGATGTGGCAATTTGCCAGTTGGCAAATATCCATGTCTCTTAAAATGCTAATGATTTATTTTAGTGAGTTATATTAATAGGTGGGAAATGCAATTCTAGAAAATACAATTGTAAATGTTTTATTGTATTGGAGACTACAAGGCCTGGCTGGACACAAAAACTACATAATAGTTTGCGGGAAGGGTGCGGGGGAGGGGGCAGAGTTTCTAAGAAATTATCCCAGATTAACAGGTCAATGTTTATTGCAGACTGTGGAGTTGGGAAATAACATCTGCTATCTAGACCAAATTGTATTGGCAATCCCATAATCGGATTCAAGAAAATTCTTGACTTCTGTAATAAGTTGCAGGATGACAACAAGTTTTCGTAGTACCAATCCAACCAGTCCAAATTAGGAAATACATTTTCTTTTGTTATCCTACAGCTCATTTCCTATGATATCGTTAGTACAGTGCCTGGAGAGTGTATTATCACTAAATCACCCGCAGAGTGGAGATTCCATCCAAGTAATAATTGCAAATTTGTTGCAAAGCAAGTATAACAAACACAGGCAAAGTTTCAACCAATGGACCTCCGGCGGAGGTCCATTGGCTGTAACATTGCTTGTGTTTTTTTGTCCATATGTATACAATTTGAAAGTGATACTTTGGGTCATAACTCCACTCCGTGGGTGATTTAGTTACAATCCACTCCGTGGGTGATTTAGTTACAATCCACTCCGTGGGTGATTTAGTTACAATCCACTCCGTGGGTGATTTAGTTACAATCCACTCCGTGGGTGGTTTAGTTACACTCCACTCCGTGGGTGATTTAGTTACAATCCACTCCGTGGGTGATTTAGTTACAATCCACTCTCCACGTATGTGTGCTATTAAGTTGTGGAATAATAACCGAAAAACTACCCTTCATTTTTTCCTTCTGTTAGTTTACAACTTATTTTAGAGCGAACTGTAAAACAGTTCCTAAATGATTATGAAAGTTTACAGGGAGCAATTAATTAAGTTGTGTTTAACAATTAGATTTACATTTTGGCATCTGATGGGTGAAAGGAAATGTGAGTAAACTTTTATAACAAAAACACAATGACTCATTACTCATATTGAATCAGCGATCTTATTTACAAGTTTGAACGCAATACATAATTAATTCACAATGGTGCATCTTAATGAGGTATTATATCTGTATGCGCAACACTAACGGGACATGAAAGAGTGTTCACAAGCCACGCGGGAGCAAATGTCTGTGAAACATATCATTGAGAACTTCTATTGAACAGCTGTATTTGGTTGGCTGACTGCTTTAGGAATATTAATTAACATAAAACATATGTCATAATCTGTGTTAACTCACAGACTTGATAATTTCATTGAGTCAAAGTAAATAATCTAATTAATTTGAGATAAGGGATTAATCCATTAACGAAATTGCCAAACAATAAACAAAGCAGGTTATGACCACACAAATGCAACCATCGCTGTGTTTAGGATTATTGATTTATTTATTGGGGTTTAACGACACTTTCGACAGCGTGTTTAGGGTTGGATTTTGTCCAAGGTGGACTAATTGTTCTAACGGTTTTTGAGCGGTTATTTTTACAAGAATGGTGAAAAAATTTCCGTAACTTAACCTTTTTTGATGAAATGCTGTTACATGATACTAATACGTGACATACTGTTGGAAAGCGCCCACAGGACTCTTTCCAACCGTATTTCACATAACCTCATCGCCATCGGACATTTCCAGAGGAAAATCTGGGATATAATGAGCCGTACTCTCCGCTCTTGGAGAAATAAAACAGATGAACAACAACGGAGACGGCTTATAAAAGCTAAAAGCTTACTGCTGAATCCTTTCAACAAATCTCGTTTTTGACTCATCACTTTAATGCATACCATTGTATTGTGCACTCTGTATGACAATCATGTTGTAGTTTATTATATGTATGCATCATACTTTTTCATGAATAAATATTGTTTAAATTAGATGAACAGCAATATATGTCGCTAGGTCCAAATACTGCAGACAACCATATCGGCCAATGTGTATAATACCCTAACCCTAATTAATACTGGTACAAAGTCAAACAATGCCAACATCATGTGGAACTTATGGTAGTGCTCTGCTGAACTGAGTGACGTGGTAAAGTTATGCTAAACTGAGTGGCGTTTATGATCTGGTTGCGACATCGTTGGGCAGAGATTTCACGAATAAAGTATTACAAAACAAGACTAAATCACGAAAAACAAAAGAAAATATTCGAGATGCCAGGCCTTTACGGAGTACCCAAAAGAGAGCTGAAACGGTTAACCGATTAATCGATTAATCAATGATCAACATCTTGATCTACCCAAAACGTCATTGTTCGATTATCCGTTACTTTTGAACTACCGTACTGTATCATACGGGTTAACAAAGGAACAAACTTGCTCCAAAACAAGCAAACATTGTCACACTGACTCACATCAATTATATGAAACAGAGTAAAGCATGCAAGTTACTTGCTGACATACTTGTTTACTTGCATGATCATCATACTGTATCAGTGGCTGGAAATGGTCATCCTAAACCCTTTACCCATTGCGGGTAGCAGACGATACTTGCAAAATAAATTCATGAATTAGAATTACTAAAAAAAATTCAATTTTTGTCTCAAAACATAGCTTATGACCTCTCATTGGAACGTGCTCAACGAGCTCGTTCCAATGAAGGGTCATAAGTTATGTTTTTGAGACAAAAATTGAAAACATAATAAATTTGAATGGAGATTTTTGTATATACGCCTAGTCGGTTTTGTTTGTTTCGTTGGGTAACGGGTTCATGCTGTAAATCATCAACGGCATGGCACTTATTCAGATAACTATTTGGACAAGTGATTAATCGGTTAATCAAGGTTAATCCAAGTGATTAATCGATCAAGAAAATCCCTTAACCGTTTCAGCTCTACCAAAATAATGAATTTAAAGGCCTGTTGGTGCTATATTTTCGCATTTCTTTTTCGATAAATGAGAAGTGGTCGGAGAATTCCTAGTGGATCGCGATCCGGTCACTGTAATTAACTCTATTTGTTATCTTTCACATTCGCGATGATATCCGCTTTTACATTAACTGTTGGGATGTTCCAGCTGTTGATAATTTCTGGCATCAAAACGAGGGTCAATTATTGTCAACTAAGAGAAAAAAAGACGTGAATCAATCATGAGTCGGTTGGGAAAAGAGAAATTATAATGGATGCATTTGTCTTCAGGAGCAATATCAGTCCTGACTTTGATTATCACAAAGCTCGCCAAAGAAGCTTTCCAGCAATCAAGGCCTGGGGCCGATCTTATTAATGAAGAAAATGCAGTGAATATTTTTATAGGCCAGTTTGAAAAAAAGCGAAAATAAACTAGACTGAAGCATGCCCCCACACAGCACATAGACAAAGAAGGTTGGAGAGAAAACTGTGATTTTGTTACTCGTATATGAGCTATGTATGTAAGCAATATATGATGCCCCCACACATACAGGTGAAACTCTACAAAAATTGACAAAGTTCAACAACCTGTAATTTGGTGAAATATGGAAGCAAATCAAAATCCCGACAATATGCACATCTCTGGAATAAAAAAAACTAACTAATTGTGAAATTAAAAAGTCCTAGCTTGAAAACTGTGAGAGGGGTTAGCCGGACAATGTACCGTAGATATGACGGACGGACAGAGGTCGACAGGGGTAAAACAATATGCTCCGACTATTCGTCGCGGGGCATAAAAAGATTGATTTTCATTTAGTAAAAACGATGCATGTATCCCAGTTGCTTCTGTTATGGATTCTTTGTCCTTTGTTCCTAGTATCTATGACACACTGACACACGGAATGACCAGAACAAAGCCTTTTGTGATGTCTGTGGTATCGGCTGCATACAAAGCCATTGAAAATAATTTAATCATCTCTTATCGATTTTTGGGAAGGGATCGGTGGGATCTACGCTGAATTCGAAATGGAATTGCACGCAGATTCGAACAATGACAACTGCGTTTGTTACAAAGAAATCTGATTGAACGGTGGAATACTCTTCTTGGAAGATATGTCCGCTCCGCTGTTGCGCGCCACAAAGGCCATACAGCTATCCTTAGATGCCGCAGGCGCCTATTGTTTCACAGAATAAATTATTATTAAAGTTTCAGAATATCGATGATAACGGTTGTCAATGACGACGGCACGCGCCGAAGCTCATACAAAAGTTTATCGTAACTGCTTCAGGCGACACCCCCCCCCCCCCCGATCATTTTCAGGACCCCCTCCCCCCTTTTTTCATTCACGCGTTAGTGAAAAGACAGGCTCTCAGACGACCAGTGTAATTCTTTTCGGAATTATAGACTATTGTGGGCTGTTTGTTGGAAATTAGTGCGCAGACGACCGTTAATGTGATTTAACCCTTTACCCAACGAATCGCCCGCATCCGCCCGCGTAATATGCAAATTCAGCAGTTGGAAAAATATTATTGTTCAATAAATTTCAACAAAAAATATCATGTGACCCCTCGTTGGAACGAGCTCCACGAGCTCGTTCCAATGAGGGGTCACATGATATGATTTTGTTGAAATTTTTTGAAAAATTTGAAAAAAATGATATTTAAAATAATAAATTTTGATAACGCCTGCATTGGGTAAAGGGCCTTTACTTCCAAAGATATACAGGTAATCTTTCTTATTGATAATAGATTTCCAACCAATAAGAATTTAATTCCGCCTTAAAGCATCAAGATATTAATATAATTTGCTGTGGTAAGTTTTCATTTCAAATTGTCAAAATATCGTTAACATCAAATCTCGATTGTGTAACATTTCTAGTTTTAATTCACAGAAAATGAATCTTTAAGAAACTTTCTCAAATTCAATCGTCCGTAATACATCAGTCAGTCGGAAAAGCTTTACGTTTTCAACCAAGTGAAATAAAGCAACGAGTGAATCTAAATATATGCAATGACCTATTTGATAGCTAGACTGATTCCAGAACAAAACAGCATCGAATTTGATACAAAATTAGACTGGTGATCTGAGGGCTTGATGAAAGGTTGAGATGAGATAACCGGTACACTACTACCCACGTCTCGAGTTTCTGTCATTGAGTCGGTATACTACGACCTATGTCTCTAGTTTCTGTCATTGAGTCTGTCTATTACGGCCCATGTCGAGTTTCTGTCACTGAGTCGGTATACGGCCCACGTCTCGAGTTTCTGTCATTGAGTCGGTATACTACGACCTATGTCTCTAGTTTCTGTCATTGAGTCTGTCTATTACGGCCCATGTCGAGTTTCTGTCACTGAGTCGGTATACGGCCCACGTCTCGAGTTTCTGTCATTGAGTCGGTATACTACGACCTATGTCTCTAGTTTCTGTCATTGAGTCTGTCTATTACGGCCCATGTCGAGTTTCTGTCACTGAGTCGGTATACGGTCCATGTCTCGAGTTTCTGTCATTGGGCCGGCATACTATGGCCCATGTGTCGAGTTTCTGTCATTGTGTCGGTATACTACGGCCCATGTCTCAAGTTTCTGCCATTGAGCCGGTGCGTTACAGCCCGTGCCTTGGGTTTCTGTCAATGAGCCGGTATACAATGTGCAACGGCCCACGTCTCGAGTTTCTATCACTGAGTCGGTATACTGCAGTCTACGTCTTGAGTTCCTTTTATTGAGGCGATATACTACAGTCTAAGTCTCGAGTTTTTCCACTGAATCGGCGATACGCTATGATGTAATAAACCAGTGGGAAGAATTGATATCACTGTACAACAGTGTGTTACATCACAGCATTTCACCGCCACAGTCAACGAACTTTATAAGTTTCCTTTTCCAAAAGTGTGTTACATGTAAAGCGCAGCATTTCACCTTCAAAGCCAATTTTATCGTAATTATAAATTAGACGCTGCTTCTTGAAAATATACAAATACCAAGAGCCATGCGAGCGAACTTCCCAAATATTTCTCCAAAGTCTAGTAATATACATATAGGTAAATGAAAAACCGGTTACCATATTTCTATAAAGGCAAACAATACGAAACAGAAACAATGTTTCGTTCAATTTTAACGGACGTGACCGACGTGTTTTTTCTTTCAGTTTTAAGAAGGCTACATTCGACGAAATAGTTATTTGGTATTTACAAGAACACGTCTCCACAGACTACTTGCCCTTTAAAAAAAACTTATCATAGGACTTTGCGACACTGATTTCAGGAAGGTTATCACTTACAGACAGACAGACAGACAGACAGACAGACAGACAGACAGACTTCCACAAATCATCGTCAACAACTTGTATTTTCAGTGAAGAAAACAAAAGAAATTTTTTGGCGCCATGCTGCAGCAGCATATTTTGTCTAGTTAGGCACTCTATATACCATGACTCTGAAGACACTCCACTAAAACAGTCGTTCAAAGAGTTCTACCTGTATTGTAGTGGCCACATTAATTATTAATTTTGTCCAGTGATATTCGCACAAATCTCCATTCATATTTTATACTTTTTCCTCTCCATATTTGCCCCCAAAAGATATACAGCATATGACCCCTCATTGGAGAGAGATCGCCGAACTCGTTCCAATGGCGGTTATACGCTGTGTCTTGGAGTGTCCCTCCCCGTCGAAAGTTTTTAGTCATCAGTGATGCATATCACAACAATCGCTTTGTAATGATGTTTGGTAAAGGATAAACATTATTTGGTGAAGAAACAGTTTGCCAAATTTGTAAATTTTAACTCGAGGACCACCGAATTTTACACGGTGGTCTGTTAACGGAAATGTGCATGTTCGTTTCAAAGTGACTGCAGACTCGGTAAGTAAAGATGTGGTTCGATCACCAGTCCGAGAGTGTCTGAGAATGGGAAGAATACATCGCGCCAACATATTTTTACGCTTGAAAATCAAAGTGTTTTTCTCGGTGCGCGGACAAAATGCCAATCAGACAATGAGACAAAATTGCCAATTAGACAATCAGACAAAATACCAATCAGACAAAATGCCAATCAGATAAAATGCCCATCCAGAAAATATAAAACAGACAAAACGCCATCACAATTTTTTTTGTCATCATAATTGTCGTTTTTTAAGTTGCTTTATTATGGAAGTCAGTCTATATAATTGTTTCGTTACAATTTAATGGAATGAGCCAAGTGGCCATCTCCTATTAATTATAACAAAATAATTATGCACAGTTTCTTGCTAAACTCAAGAAATGAAGAAAATTTAGAAATAAACAATTTTAAATTTAAAAACTACTTCCATTTGACCACTTGGATTTGAAATTTAAAATTGCTCACCTATTTACTTTATCAGTTGATTTATTATGAAAGACAAACTGTAAATTAATAATTTAATATTGTCACATGTATCTCAACGACTTCCCAAAACCATCGTATAATTATGAATGCGATCAGACAATCATGTTGGGTAAAAACACAATAAAATTAAGATTGGTGGAAGTCAAAATACCTAATGTTATTTTAAATCTCGGTGAAGTGTTGTGAAAAGGTTGAAAAAAAAGTAAAAATAAGTGCAATTACTATTTGAAAATAAAATTTAATTTCACTCTGTGTTACTGTTATTTGTATTTCATTTTGAGAAACGATGGGCGTTTTGTCTGATTGGCATTTTGTCCATGGGTATTCTCATTCTGTCTGGTTGACATTTTTTTATCCATTGGTATCTTGTCCTGGATTCGTTTTTCTCATTTTGTTTTTCAATGCATTTCGATAGTTCAAACATGAGCAGGCCACTGATTGTCGAACGCTCACACTGAAATCGATTAGTATTTTTCGTTGTTGAAGAATCGGTAAATTTTACCCCGTTCTAGACGTTTAATAATTAAAAAAAATGGATGAAAAACTATTGTTTCTAAAGGTAAAAGGTCAACAGCGTCGACGTTAAACCTCAAGAAGGCGTAAGAAGCTTTTGTCTTTTAGGTACATTCAAAGATTTGATGTTCTTAATTTTTGAACCGTCAGTGAAATAATCAAGACCGGTCGCCAGTTGCGAACTTGCAAAGTTCGCAACTGACGACCGGTCTTGATTATTACACAGACGGGTCAAAAGTTAAGAACATCAAATCTTTGAATGTACCTTAAAGAGGATCGTCTTCATTGTTTACTAAAGGTAGGTCAACAGACTTGAACTTCATTTTAACGACTTCAAAAAGAGGGAGAGAGTGAGGGTCATCTAGGTACGATTAATCTATTATTATCGATTATTTCCGACGATTAATCGATTCCTAAATACAAAAAATCGTGACAGCCCTAGTTTAGAATATCATTTATCATCGTTGGGCTCAATGTATGTAACAGCAAGTATCCCACACATGTTTTATCAACATTGAATTTGAGAGCGCTATATTTATGTACAATTCTCTATAAAATATATAAAAAGCTATTTACACCACGGAAGATTTGTTGCAAATGATAGTTTTGGAATTAAAATACAGTTTGAGCAAAACAACAATCACAGCTCTGTTTGGAACAAATGACGCATAAATATCTATGTACAATTTTGTTCTGGGTTTTCATAAAAAAAAAAATAAATTCCTTACAAGTTTCCAAAAATTATACAACATTGTATAAGTGAAAAACAGTTCTGTTTGAATTATACATGGGCGCTGATTGTGTACTAAATCAATCAAAATAACAAGCAAATTTGCAATCACTCAAATAACAAACACATTTTCAGGTAACGAAAGCACATTGATTCTTTAAAGGAAAATGTGTTTGCTGTTGAGTGATTTTTTATCGGAATTAGAACAGTAATACGCGTGGATTTCCACCCTAGGCGTGAACTAGTACAAAATCACCATTCGCTCACACATTGTTATGTTGCAGGACAAAGGCGTGTCAAAATGTACATTGCAAACACCCCCCCCCCCCCGCCCCAATCCCCATATATTATTCTACTCTGGAGCGTTATCTATAAGAGGTGGGGTACTTGCAATGTACAATTCCAGTCGAAAAATATTGTAGGGTAACAAACAGATAATGTGTTCGTTTATATTCACTGCTTTGGCTATACCAGCCCTTGACATCATTTCTTGGAAAACTCTGTCCGAGAGCTTTCCAAGAAATGATATTAAGTTGGTACCATCAGGAAGAACGAATCTAAAATATAAAAAAAATCCCTGCTAATATTCTTCAACTTTTTTTGACTAGCACTGTGGGACACATTGAGTGTGAGCTGAAAGACAACATATGGTGGTGCGTATATGAATAAAAATCAATACCCTTAAACGTTCATTCAATTAATGACGTTGCTATTGATGCAGGAAAGGTTAATATTCTTCGTCTTCATCTTTTCTTATCTGGTTCCGCCACGAAGAAATGATTTCATTTTGTTAGGTAACGGTAACCCGTGTAAGTCCTTCTCTGTCCTCATCCTCGAGAGAATCGTCGCCCTACACCTGTCCTGGAGATTATAAAATGTTCTCCGCCTCTTTCCAAGAGACATCTCTGTTTTCGCTGCTGTCGAACACACAACGGGATACAAGTCATCTTTCACTTGATTCAAGCCAGTGAAAGCCTCACCCAAATTCTGTCCGTCCTTGAAATATGTTAACGTTCCCTGATACCAATCGAATAACATGCCTATTGTGGTTGCTTCATTTTCTCGGAATGGTTTTGTATATTGTTTTGATTGGCCGTTGTGCCACAGAAGTCCTTTATGCGAGAGCCCCCAGCTCTGAGAGTCCTCACCCAACAGATTTACAAAAGCGTCCACATGTAACCTCGCCTTTCTAGTTCCCACTCCAAACATCATACTGGTGCCAAATATTCTCTGCGAAACTTTAATTTCCCAGTAATGTCTGCCGAAATTGAGCACTCGGGTTCCCCGTACACCAGCTGTTCCATT
This sequence comes from Pictodentalium vernedei, assembly GCA_031216915.1. Taxonomy (NCBI): domain Eukaryota; kingdom Metazoa; phylum Mollusca; class Scaphopoda; order Dentaliida; family Dentaliidae; genus Pictodentalium; species Pictodentalium vernedei. The sequence continues at coordinate 8,361,318 of CM062291.1, read as the reverse complement.
ACTCCAGTTTGGATGGAAGTGTGCAGTGTGGTGATTTGTCGATAATCTGACTTCATGTGACTTCTCCAGTTTACTCCAGCTCCATTTCTCCTCGCATCCATCTTGTAGTGGTACATGTTGGTGCAATTTCATCAGCTGTTGCAGCTGAGCTTGATCGACAATTATCATCTCGGGTTAAATGTATGCGGCCTCAGTCCAGAATAAACGCCTCCACTATCCGCTCCGTACTTTGAGGTAATTGTCTGAACCGCTGGGTAGCGGTTCGCTTTTTATACACAGCAATCTTACGGTAAAGTTTCCGTTAACCCATTGTGAAAAGCAAAATATAACGGTGAACAAAGAACACAAAACATCAGTCAAGTGATAATAACTCACGCTTGTTGAAAGCTTCATTGATAGTTGTGAAAACATATTCGCACGCCAGCCACGTGCCACTGACAATCAACCAATGAAACGCAAGTGTGTAATAAAATATACAAAGAGAAAGGCCAGCCCACAACACCTGGTAGTCAATTTTAATAATCACAATTTGAAGTCGGGAAAACTCGCATATGGCTCGGGTGGAGCTTTGTTCGATATTTAAACTGACTTTTGTTTACTAATCAGCTATCCTACTTGTATAAAGTAACGGGTTTCATTCTTTGTCTGGTTGAGTTGCAATCGTAATAATTTTGTGAGCATGTTCACGCCGCACAAAGTACCCAATAAAGGATATCTTTCATCTTATTTTACCCGGCATCATATGACAAATTTATTTCGATGTTGCGTTAACCCATCAATCTAGCCTAACGGCAAATCCAAACAACCCTGCACAGAAAAATCTCCGTTTAATTTTTTTTTAGTTTTATGACCCATCACTCGGATAAGATCGATGTTATAAGCTGTATTTTTGGAGTAAAAAAGAAACTAAATAAATAATGTAGAAGATATTCAATAAAAAAAACTACAAGTGTTACAGGGACGCCGGAGCTGCCCCGACCAATGTCGGCGCCAAAAATTTGCCGATCATGATATTTTGGTGACCGACCTTCAGCCGAAAGTCATTCATATCAAATAAGTGGGCTATGATTTTTTAATTTTGTTCTGGCGGATACAGGAGGGTGGGGGGGGGGGGGGGGGGGTGGGGGGGGATTTGCAGACACCGATGCCGATTTTTTTTTGTTTTTGACCGGTCGGAGGACCCACCCATCCACCCCATGTAATTTTTTCCAGTTTTACAATTTTTTTCCGGGGTTATCTGAACCACCCACCCCTACTTAATAATGCTTCTGCATCATCCTTCCCACCATACTGTACCATAACCAATTTTATCATACAGTATCGAGTGATTGACCTTGTACACCAGGACAGGTCTTGAAAGAACATCCGTTTTATCAGACCAAAGTGGCCTCTTAAGGCAGATGGTCTCCCATAACAAATCAAATATAGAGTAAAGCTGGTATGTCCAGGTGTGTCCATATAAAACATGGTCTCCAAAGACATCGGTCTCTTAAGGCATGTTCTATTGTAATTCATTAACACTCTTGAATGTCATATCATTAACTTTTTACCTATAGTTATCTTATTGCAATTAGTGATGCAGTTTAACTTGCATTTTTCAATAGGGTCCAGGTCATTTTCCCCTAGGACATTTCCCAATAGGACATTATCCCTTAGGGAATTTTCCCTTTGGACATTTTCCCCTAATTATTCATCCCCGGACTTTTTCCCCTAGACTGATTACTCCTAGATTTTTCACCCAGGGCATGTTCCCATAGATTTTTTTTTAATTTCTCATGGAATAAAATAGAAAAAAAATTGGAAAAATAAAAATGTAATTAAGGTTTCATGTAATAGTTTATTCTTTAAAATAGCTAGCACAAGATAATAATATACATGTAGCAAGTAGCACAAATAAAACTATGATAAATCAAACAATGATAATACAGCTAAGAATAAATTTACAAGACGACTTAGATGAGAACACCCTTGGTACAAACCCATAATATCATTTTATGGATTTGTACAGCCTCCATGCTTAAAGGAAGTACAAACCCATAAAATTATATTACGAGTTGCATCCATATATTATCACTGTGCCCCACCCCTCTCTGTTTCTCCCATCCCTCTGTGTTTCTTCACTTTGGTGCAAGTACTTGTTGCTCAACCAATTAGCACTAAACCCAAGGACCACTAATAAAAGTATGATAAATCAATTTTATTTTTATTTAGTACTTTGAAAATAGTGTGGCATTAAATGGAACAAATTCTTTCTTTTTCTTGTAATAAAATCTTGAAATTCATTTTTTTTAGTTTGGGGAAAATGTCCACTCTTCTTCCCAACTAGGGGAAATTGTCCACCCTCTCATTTGAAATTAGGGGAAAATGCCCTAGGTGACACTTTTTTAGGGGAAAATGTCCTAGGGGAAAATGTCCTAGGGGAAAATGTCCGGAACCCTATTCAATATGTCATACATTGTATCACTATAAACCGAATCATAGCTCATCCGCAATAACAGTTTTATAATTGTATATAACCCATGGTAGGTACTCCCTGATAACTTGAGTGTCTCGTTATTGGTTCTTGAATGATACTTCACTGATTATGGTATACAATTTTGCCCAAAAGTGTCTGAGGAAAAAATTTGCAAGCATCTGAAAAAAAATTTTTTTTCCTCCTTGACCACCCACCAACCCCGGCATCAGTGTTTTGCAAATCCCCCCCCCCCCCCCCCCCCGGCGGAAATAGTGCGCGCATAGATCGCCTTGTTTTTTTAATATTGCACACACAATGGCAGCTGTTAATGACCAGTTAACGTTAGAACCGCGACAAATCAGCGGCCGGCCGAAGTGTTATTATGAGGAGATTTTGGGGCTACTTCTTCAGTATTCCAACCACTTCGGACGCGGTTGGAATACTAAGAAAGAAGCCCCAAAATGGGTCTGAGACATGTCATTTTTCAAACGTTTTCTTTTCTGGGGGCAGAACATTTTCGAGGAACATAATATGATAAAATTCCCTGCCAAATTGCCTTTGGCAATTTGGCAGGGAACTTTATCATATTATGTTCCTCGAAAAACGAACTGCATGCACTGACATCCCCCCCCAACATAATCGATGGCAGCAATTCGAAAAGCAGGGATGAGGGTGTTATGGTCGGGCCAATGTTTGGGCCGTTCCGGCGCCCCTGTGTTGTCTCCTCGTCTTGTTAGATAAAGGGTAAACTCAACTACAAATATAAAATCAGCAAATGATAAAAATAACGTCCGCTCTAACATCAACTCAGACATATAACCAAAAATAATTATCATTTGCGTGTATTTAGCGTCTGGTGGTAAAAAGGCCCACACATCACGGTTCAGATATGTGTGTTATTTATTATTTAAATATTTATCTATTGGTGTTTAAGGTCACATACCTATGCACAATGACTGATCGTGAACGTGACGGTTTTACCGGTGGAGGAAACTGGAGTACCCGGAGAGAACCACCGAACATCGACGAGCAACTGTCAGCTCCTCAACAATGTAACTCTGTTCAAGCTCCGCTCAAGCAGGGTTACAGCGGTTGAAGACATGTGCACCATCGATGTGCAGTACGCCGTAGTACACGGCGTTGTCGTACCCCAATGTAGGCAACCAGGACAAAGTGCCTTGCCCAAGGACACAACGAAATATGTGTGTTGGTTTGTCTTCTGTTGTTGCAGCAGCTGTTTTTCATCTCTAACCCGGGAGGGGGAGGGGCACTGCAGTGTAATAATAATAACACTTTGGCTGGCCACTAATTTGTCGCGATTCTCAGGTGCGAAGGCCTTGATTAGCCCTGTGCTCCCACCCAAATGCCTCCGTATCCCCACGCCTCTTCTCTTCCCCAACACTCTGAGACAAACTGCTTGATGACATCCCGTATCCCATTTTTCCCAATCTCTGCGCTAGGCATACTAACCCCCCCCACCCTCCTTTGTGCCGCCTATTAACCACATGTCCTTCATTCTCCCATCATACACCTGTGATTCTTATTCTGTTAGACTGGTATTTTGGACATTCCAATAGAAAGTGTTCCGGGGTCTCCATTACGCCTACATTACACATTGACATCATTTTCATTCCCAGTTCTTCTCCTAAGCTCCAGCGACTGCGGCCTCGTCTTGAACAGAGACCCCCAAAGGTGCTCTGTTTAGAATATTCAGACCGAGCTCATTTGTCAAGTCCAACAGCTTCAATTCCATTGACTTTATTATCCCGCCCTGGGTGCCTTCCTTCTTCTTTATCAGCCATGTCTCCATTAATGTCTTCCATCAGAATTATACCGAATCCACCGTTTACTTATTCCTTGATATTGGACCTCGGTGTTGAGAATATTAAATTATTCCACTCAGGTTTGCTTCCATCCACCGCACAGTACACAATCACAAGGGCACACTCCACCGCACAGTACACAATCACAAGGGCAACACTTTTATTATTCCACACAGGTTTGCTTCCATCCACCGCACAGTACACACTCACAAGGGCAACACTATACCGTACAGTACACAATCACAAGGGCAACACTCAGGTTTGCTTCAATCCACCGCACAGTACATAATCACAAGGGCAACACTCCACCGCACAGTACACAATCACAAGGGCAACACTTTTGTTTTTTAGTCAACCTTTACCCAACCAAGCTGTTTAGATAACTCAGCCGAGGTACTGACATCTGCCAGATCTGTTATCAACGACTGTTTTAAATCCTCTTTTATGTACATGCCTACCCCTCCACCCTTTTCCCGACCTTCAATGCGACCAGCACCTACCTATCCACACGCACCCAGTTAATTGGTCAACAATTTCTCATGTCTTAAGAGCGTCTCGCTTCAGCCCATGGCATGGAGATTCTCTCCCTCGTTCAGTGCAGCTACTTTTGGTTCAGCAGCAGATTTGTTTTTATGAGTAAATTTTATAATAACAAGAAAAGACTGTTTAAGTTTTATTAATTGTTTGATTGTTTTTACTTTTGACTGCTAGACTTTAAAATGCTTTAACATTTGCAGAAAAAAATGAAGTTGTTGGGCTCTTCGAAGCTTGAAGATTAATCCTTTAACCAACGAATTGCCCACATCCTCCGCGTAATATGCAAATTCAGCAGGTTAAAAAATATTATTTTTCAAACAATTTCAACAAAACCATGTCATGTGACCCCTCGTTGGGTCACATGATATGGTTTTGTTGAAATTTTTTGAAATATTTCAAAAAATGATTTAAAATAATAAATTTTGATATCGTCTGTGTTGGGTAAAGGGTTAATCCATAGGAAAATTCTTGTCTCTCTTTTTTGACATAAAAATTTCTCTTCTCATTGGTTATATTTTGCTGTTTCAAATTTGTGCAAAGCTAGGCAGTCTTTTTAAATTATATTAATCTTATTTGTTTTACAAGGATTGGCGAACAAGTTATGCAACTTATATTAACGCCTCTCCTTGGCCCAATGGCACAGGTGTATGGGATGACCTTCATAGCGGCAACTTCGTGCCCTAGCTCTTCTCGAATACTAGGAAGGGATCTTTAGCCTGCACGGAGTGTGTCTCTCTCCACACAGAGGACAGCCATTTTACATCCCCACCCGATAGGACGATACGCTGTGACAGCATCAACCCCACAATGCTGACAGAGAGTGTTCGGACACCTCGAGAACTTTCCCCGACCGGGGATCGATCCCGGGACCTCTGGCATAAGAGACCAGCGCACTTATCCACTCGGCCATTACTCTCCTGTGGAGAAACTTAATTTGAGTTTAAATACAGTTCAGTTGTATTCATCCCAGAGTCTTCTCCAGCCCAAGTACTTTACGGGTTCTCTTCTGAGTAGGTCCCATTATTTACCCTTATTAAACAGGAGATATGAACAATAAGAGGTGATAAAAATAGTTACCTACCGCCTGTTAATTGTCTGTATTCACCTATCATCGGGGACGTGGCGACAGGGGGTGGGGTGGGTGTGGCGAGGGAGTGTCACCCCCCCAATCCAGGTCAAAATTTCCTGTAGTTTGAAATTCGGAGGGCAAGTCATGAGTAGTTGGAAATTCCATCTATCTGGATTTTAGAGCTCATTTGGTGATGCTGATGTCGCCTTTGCTTCCCCAAATTTCAACTCGGTTTCCAATCGGCAAAAATTCCAACTGTAACAATTTACAACTACAGCGTACGCAATATCGAGCTTCATAAGTATGTATGAAAAAAAATCCGCGAAATGCACTTCAAGAAAATCACATCGTGTAAAATCGTTATCCTGAGTTAATTCGATCAAGTTACAAAATGATGAAACATCGAAAATTGATCATTCCTGGATAAGATCTGATTTTATGTTAGGACAGTGTGAACTGCTCAAAGTTCTCAGCTTGAGCACTTCGACCCCTGAGTTCCAATGTGTTTTGTGTGCCTATTGGCACACAGAACACATTGGACCCCAGGGAACGATTTGTTTAGCACATATTCACTTCTCAGAATAATACCAAATAATAATAACCTTATAATTCTATCATAAATATGTTGGCATTTCAGTTACTAGAATAAATTTTATTCCCCCTTTCATGGTTTCATTTTCAAAATCTTTCTCGGTAGTGAATTTCCAACTAGGGGGAGGCACCCCTCCCGGTCAATCCCCTAGTTGGAAATTCACTACCCTACACCGCCCCAATCGGAAACTTGTAGCCACGTCCCAGCCTATCCTATGTTTTAATAAACATAAAATGCTGAATGTTGTCTTTAAAAGTGAATTTTAGGGTGAAAGTAAAAAAAATTACGAGACGATGTAAAAAATTGCACCCGGCCTTGTCTAATACCCACACGCGCCTGCGTACTTTCCTGCATTTTTAACTGCCCCCAACCTGTCTGACCTGGCCTTGGTAATTCTGACTGTCTCACGATCTGCATCGTAGCTATGGTCATATGCTACAAGTCAGCATAATTATAACATGCAATAATTGCGACTCTAGGGCAGCGTAATTATAATGTGTAATAATTGTGACTCTTAGCCAGTGAAATTATAATGTGTAATAGTTGTGACTCAATGTGAGCATAATTATAATGTATAATAATTGTGACTTCATGTCAGCATAATTATAACACAATAATTGTGACTCTAGGCAGGCATAATTATAATGTATAATAATTGTGATTTCATATCAGCATAATTCTAACACAATAATTGTGACTCTAGGCAGGCATAATTATAATGTATAATAATTGTGCCTTCATGTCAGCATAATTATAACACAATAATTGTGATACTAGGCAGGCATAATTATAATGTATAATAATTGTGACTTCATGTCAGCATAATTATAACACAATAATTGTGACTCTAGGCAGGCATAATTATAATGTATAATAATTGTGACTTCATGTCAGCATAATTATAACACAATAATTGTGACTCTAGGCAGGCATAATTATAATGTATAATAATTGTGACTTCATGTCAGCATAATTATAACGCAATAATTGTTACTCTAGGCAGGCATAATTATAAAGTACAATAATATTGACTCCATGTCAGCATGATTATAACATGCAACAATTGCGACTCTAGGGCAGCGTAATTATAATGTGTAATAAGTGTGACTCTAAGCCAGTGAAATTATAATGTGTAATAGTTGTGACTCAATGTCAGCATAATTATAATGCATAATAATTGTGATTTCATGCCAGCATAATTATAATGTATAATGATTGTGACCCCATGTCAGTATAAATATAACGAACAATAACTGTAACTCTAGGCAGCCGTAATTATAACATATAATAATCGTTACTGTAAGTCAGCATAATTAGAATGTGTAATAATTGTGACTCTATGTCAGAATAATTATAATATATAGAATAATTGTGAATCTATATCAGCATAATTATAACGCATAAAAGTTGTAACTCCTTGTCAGCATAATTATAATGTATAATAATTGTAACTCCATGTCAGCATAATTATTACGTGTAATAATTATGACTCCATGTCAGCATAATTATAATGTAGAATAATTGTGACTCCATGTCAGCATAATTATAATGTAAGTTAATTGTGACACTATGTCAGCATAATTATAATGTACAATAACTTATAACAATGACTCTGTGTCACTGTAATTATAATGTGTCATAATTGTGATGCTATTTCAGCACAACTATAATGTGTAATAATTTTGACTCCATGTCAGCATAATTATAATGTATAATAATTTTGACTCCATGTCAGCATAATTATAACGTATAATAATTCTGAGTTCATGTCAGCATAATTATAATGTATAATAATTCTGAGTTCATGTCAGCATAATTATAATGTATAATAATTCTGAGTTCATGTGAGCATAATTACAATGTATAATAATTTTGACTCCATGTCAGCATAATTATAATGTATAATAATTTTGACTACATGTCAGCATAATTATAATGTATAATAATTCTGAGTTCATGTCAGCATAATTATAATGCATAATAATTCTGAGTTCATGTCAGCATAATTATAATGTATAATAATTTTGACTCCATGTCAGCATAATTATAATGTATAATAATTTTGACTACATGTCAGCATAATTATAATGTATAATAATTCTGAGTTCATGTCAGCATAATTATAATGCATAATAATTCTAAGTTCATGTCAGCATAATTATAATGCATAATAATTCTGAGTTCATGTCAGCGTAATTATAATGCATAATAATTCTGAGTTCATGTCAGCGTAATTATAATGCATAATAACTGCGACTATAGCCAGTGTAATTATAATGTGTGATAATTGTGACTCCATGACAACATGTAATTATAACCATAGTGATTATAACATATAATAATTGTGACCCTGTCAGCCAAATTATAACGTATAATAATTGTTACTCCGTGTCAGCACAATTATAACGTCCAATAATTGTGACTCTAAGTCAACATAATTATAACATACAATAATTGTGACTCCATGTCAGCATAATTATAACATATATTAATTGTGTCTCTAGATCAGCGTAATTATAATGTGTAATAATCGTGACTCTGTCAGCATAATTATAATGTGTAATAAGTGTGACTCCATGTCAGCATAATTATAACGTGTTAGTAATTGTGACACCATGTCAGTGTTATTATAATGTGTAATAATTGTGACTTTATTTACAAGGGTGTAACGGGGGTTTGAACACCTCACGCTGATAGAGTCTTCTTTGGCACCAACCACCTAGGGAAACTATACTGAACAACACACACCACTCGACCACCGAGAGATGCATAAAAACAATACTAAAACCACACACACCACTCGGCCACCGTCAGAGCCCCCCCCCCCCCACCCAAAAAAATTACTAAAACCACACACACCACCCAGCAACCGACAGACCTCACAAAAACAATACTAAAACCACACACACCAATCGGCCACCAACAGACCCCCCAACACAATGCTAAAACTACACACACCACTCGACCACCGACAGACCCCCCCCCCCCCAAAACAACACTAAAAACACACAGACCACTCGGCCACCAACAGACACCCCCTCCCCCAAAATACTGAAACCACACACACCACTCGGCAACCGACAGTCCCCCCAAAACAATACTAAAACCACATACACCACTCGACCACCGACAGTCCCCCCAAAAACATACTAAAACCACACACACCACCCAGCAACCGACAGTCCCCCAAAACAATACTAAAACCACATACACCACTCGGCCACCGACAGTCCCCCCAAAACAAGACTAAAACCACAAACACCACTCGACCACAGACAGACCCCCCAAAAACATACTAAAACCACACACACCACTCAGCAACCGACAGACCTCACAAAAATAATACTAAAACCACACACACCACTCTACCACCGACAGACCCCCAAAACAATACTAAAACTACACACACCACTCAACCACCGACAGACCCCCAAAACAATACAAAAAACACACACACACTCGGCCACCAACAGACACCCCCCTCCCCAAAATACTAAAACCACACACCACTCGGCCACCGACAGTCCCCCCCCAAAACAATACAAAAACCACACACACCACTCAACCACCGACAGACCCCCAAAACAATACTAAAATTACACACACCACTCAACCACCGACAGACCCCCAAAACAATACAAAAAACACACACTCTCGGACACCAACAGACACCCCCACCCTCCCCAAAATACTAAAACCACACACAACACTCGGCAACCGACAGTCACCCAAAACAATACTAAAACCACATATACCACTCGGCCACCGACAGTCCCCCCCCCCCCCAAAAAAAAAACAATACTAAAACCACACACCCCACTCGGCCACCGACAGACCTAAAAAAATACTAAAACCACATACACCACTCGGCCACCGACATTCTCCCAAAACAATACTAAAAAACACACACACCACTCGACCACCGACAGAGCCCCCTAAAAAATACTAAAACCACACACAACACTCGGCCACAGACAAACCCCCAAAACTAATACTAAAACAGCACACACCACTCGACCACCAATAGACCCCCCAATAGAACCAATACTAAAACAACACACACCACTCGACCACCAACAGACCCCCCAAAAGAATACTAAAACCACACACACCAATTAACCACCGATAGTCCCCCACCCCCGAAAAGAACAATACTAAAACCACACGCACACTCGACTATGAACATAACCCCCCCCCCCCCCAAAAAAAAAAAAACAAACCAATACTAAAACCAAACACACCATTCGACAACCAAAAGACCCGCCAGAAAACCAATACTAAAACCACACACACCACTCGACCACAGACAGAACCGCCCCCCCCCCCAAAAAAAAAAACAATACTAAAACCACCCACACCACTCGACCACAGACAGACCCTCCCCCCAAGAAAAAAAAACAATACTAAAACCACACACACCACTCGACCATCGACAGACCCTGAAGAAAAACAATACAAAAACCACACACACCACTCGATCACCAACAGAACACCCCCCCCCCCAAGAAAATAAAAAAAAAACAATACTAAAACGACACACACCACCCGGAAATCGACAGTCCCCCAAAACCAATACCAAAACCACACACACCGTCCGACCACCGACAAACCCCCAATAAACAATACTAAAACCACACACATCACTCAACCACCGACAGCCTAAAAACAAAATTACTAAAACCACATACACCACCCGACCACCGACAGACTAAAACAAACAAAAAAAAACAACAATACTAAAACCACTCACACCACTCGACCACCGACAGACCCCAAAAACAAAACTAAAACCACACACCACTCGGCCACTGACAAACCCCAAAAACAAAACTAAAACCACACACATCACTCGGCCACCAACAGACCCAAAAAACAAACTAAAACCACACACACCACTCGACCAATGACAGACCCACCAAATACTAAACCCACACACACCACTCGACCACCGACAGACCCCCCCCACCAAAAAAAAAAACAATACTAAAAACACACACACCACTCGGCGACCAACATACACCGCCCCTCCCCCAAAATACTGAAACCACACACACCACTCGGCAAATGACAGTCCCCCCAAAACAATACTAAAACCACATACACCACTCGGCCACCGACAGTCCCCCCCCCCCCCCCCAAAAAAAAAACAATACTGAAACCACACAAACCACTCGGCCACCGACAGACCTAAAAAAAATACTAAAACCACATACACCACTCGGCCACCGATAGTCCCCCCAAAAACAATACTAAAACCACACACACCACTCGACCACTGACAGACCTAAAAAAATACTAAAACCATATACACCACTTGGCCACCGACATCCCCTCCCCCCAAAAAAAACAATACTAAAATCACACACACCACTCGGCCACTGACAGACCTAAAAATACTAAAACCACATACACCACTCGGCCACCGAGAGTCCCCCAAAACAATACTAAAAACACACACACACCACTCGACCACAAACAGACCTAAAAAATACAAAAAACACACACAACACTCGGCCACAGACAGACTCCCCCAAAACAATACTAAAACCACACACACCACTCGACCACCAATAGACCCCCCAAAAGAACAAAACTAAAACCACACCCACCAACAGACCCCCCAAAAGAATACTAAAACCACACACACCATTTGACCACCGACAGACCCCCCCCCCCCCCCACAACCACCCCCGAAAAAAAACAATACTAAAACCACACGCACACTCGACTACCAACAGAACCCCCCAAAACAAATACTAAAACCAAACACACCATTCGACCACCAACAGACCCTCCAGAAAACCAATACTAAAACCATACACACCACTCGACCACAGACAGAACCGTCCCTCGACCGCAGACAGAACCCCCTCCCCCTCCCCCCCAAAAAATAACAAAACAAAAAAAAGCAAAAAAACAATACTAAAACCACACACACCACTAGACCGCAGACAGCCCCCCCCCCCCCCCCCCGAAAAAAAAGAAGAAAAAGAATAACAAAACAAAAAAAAGCAAAAAAACAATACTAAAACCACACACACCACTAGACCGCAGACAGACCCCCCCCCCCCCCCCCCCCCCAAAAAAAAAAAGAAGAAAAAGAATAACAAAACAAAAAAAAAACAATACTAAAACCACACACACCACTCGACCATCGATAGACCCCGAAGAAAAACAATTCAAAAACCACACACACCACTTGACCACAAACAGAACACCCCCCCCAAAAAAACATTACTAAAACGACACACACAACTCGGCGACCGGCAGTCCCCCAAAACCAAACCGAAGCCACACACATCACCCAACCACCGACAGACTCCCAAAAACAATACTAAAACCACACACATCACTCGACCACCAACAGCCTAAAAAAAAAATTACTAAAACCACATACACCACCCGACCACCGACAGACTAAAACAAAAAACAACAATACTAAAGCCACACACACCACTCGGCCACCGACTGACCCGCAAAACAAAACTAAAACCACACACACCACTCGGCCACCGACAGACCCCAAAAACAAAACTAAAACCACACACACCACTCGGCCACCGACAGACCACCAAAACAAAACTGAAACCACACACACCACTCGGCCACAGACAGACCCCCAAAAAACAAACTAAAACCACACACACCACTCGACCAATGACAGACCCCCCCAAAAACAATACTAAAACCACCCACATCAATAGACCACCGACAGCCTAAAAAAACATTACTAAACCCACATACACCACCGGACCACCGACAGCCTAAAACAAAAAAAAAACAATACTAAAACCACACACACCACTCGGCCACCGACAGACCCCAAAAATAAAACTAAAACCACACACACCACTCGGCCACCGACAGACCCAAAAAACAAAACTTAAACCACACACCACTCGGCCACTGACAAACCCCAAAAACAAAACTAAAACCACACACATCACTCGGCCACCAACAGACCCAAAAAACAAACTAAAACCACACACACCACTCGATCAATGACAGACCCACCAAATACTAAACCCACACACACCACTCGACCACCGACAGACCCCCCCACAAAAAAAAATACTAAAACCACACACACCACTCGGCCACCGACAGACCCAAAAAACAAAACTAAACCACACACACCACTCGACCATTGAGAGACCCCCCCCCCCAAAAAAAACAACAATACTAAAACCACTCACACCACTCGACCACCGACAGACCCCAAAAACAAAACTAAAACCACACACCACTCGGCCACTGACAAACCCCAAAAACAAAACTAAAACCACACACATCACTCGGCCACCAACAGACCCAAAAAACAAACTAAAACCACACACACCACTCGATCAATGACAGACCCACCAAATACTAAACCCACACACACCACTCGACCACCGACAGACCCCCCCCCCAAAAAAAAATACTAAAAACACACACACCACTCGGCGACCAACATACACCGCCCCTCCCCCAAAATACTGAAACCACACACACCACTCGGCAAATGACAGTCCCCCCAAAACAATACTAAAACCACATACACCACTCGGCCACCGACAGTCTTCCCCAAAACAATACTGAAACCACACACACCACTCGGCCACCGACAGACCTAAAAACAATACTAAAACCACATACACCACTCGGCCACCGATAGTCCCCCAAAAACAATACTAAAACTACACACACCACTCGACCACCGACAGACCTAAAAAAATACTAAAACCACATACACCACTTGGCCACCGACAGCTCCCCCCCCAAAAAAAAAAAAAACAATACTAAAATCACACACACCACTCGGCCACTGACAGACCTAAAAATACTAAAACCACACACACCACTCGGCCACCGACAGACCCCAAAAATAAAACTAAAACCACACACACCACTCGGCCACCGACAGACCCAAAAAACAAAACTAAACCACACACACCACTCGACCATTGAGAGACCCCCCAAAAAAACAATACTAAAACCACACACACCACTCGTCCACCAACAGACCCCAAAAACAAAACTAAAACCACACACACACCACTCGGCCACCGACAAACCCCAAAAACAAAACTAAAACCACACGCACCACTCGGCCACCGACAGACCCCAAAAACAAAACTGAAACCACACACACCACGCGGCCACTGACGGACCCAAAAAACAGACTAAAACCACACACACCACTCGACCAGTGGCAGAACCCAAAAAAAAAAACAATACTAAAACCACACACATCACTCGACCGCCGACAGCCTAAGAAAACATTACTAAAACAACATACACCACCCGACCACCGACAGCCTAAAACAAAAAAACAATACTAAAACCACACACACCACTCGGCCACTGACAGACCCCAACAACAAAACTAAAACCACACACACCACTCGGCCACCGACAGACCCAAACAACAAAACTAAACCACACCCACCACTCGACCAATGACAGACCCCCCAAAAAACAATACTAAAACCACACACACCACTCGGCCACTGACAGACCCAAAAAACAAAACTAAAACCACACACACCACTCGACCACCGACAGACCCCCAAAAGCATACTAAAACCCCATACACCACTCGTCCACCAACAGACCCAAAAAGCAAAACTAAAACTACACACACCACTCGACCACCGACAGACCCACCCTCCCCCCCCAAAAAAAAATAAACAACAAAAAACAAAAACAGTACTAAAACCACACACACCACTCGTCCACCGACAGACTCAAAAAACAAAACTAGAACCACACACACCACTCGTCCACCGACAAACCCCCAAAACAAAACTAAAACCACACACACCACTCAACCACCGATAGACCCCAAAAAACAAAACTAAAACCACACACACCACTCGGCCACCGACAAACCCCAAAAACAAAACTAAAACCACACACACCACTCGGCCACAGACAGACCCACAAAACATAACTAAAACCACACACAACACTCGGCCACCGATATACCCCAAAAACAAAACTAAAATCACACACACCACTCGGCCACCGACAGACCCCCAAAACAAAACTAAAACCACACACACCACTCGGCCACCGACAAACCCCAAAAACAAAACTAAAACTACACACACCACTCAGCCACCGATAGACCCCAAAAACAAAACTAAAACCACACACAACACTCGGCCACCGATATACCCCAAAAACAATACTAAAATCACACACACCACTCGGCCACCGACAGACCCCCAATACAAAACTAAAATCACACACACCACTCGGCCACGTACAGACCCAAAAAACAAACTAAAACCACACACACCACTCGACCAATGACAGACCCCCAAAAAACAATACTAAAACCACACACATCACTAGACCACTGACAGCCTAAAAAACATTACTAAAACCACATACACCATCCGACCACCGACAGCCTAAAGCAAAAAACAATACTAAAACCACACACACCACTCGGTCACCGACAGACCCAAAAAATAAAACTAAACCACACACACCACTCGACCATTGACAGACCCCCAAAAAACAATACTAAAACCACACACACCACTCGGTCACCGACAGACCCAAAAGAAAAAAAAAACTAAAACCACACACACCACTCGACCACCGACAGACCCCCAAGAACATACTAAAACCACACACACCACTCGTCCACCGACACACCCAAAAAACAAAACTAAAACCACACACACCACTCGACCACCGACAGCCCCCCCCCCAACAATACTAAAACCACACACACCACTCGTCCACCGACAGACCCAAAAAACAAAACTAAAACCACACACACCACTCGACCACCGACAGACCCCCCCCCCCCAAACAATACTAAAACCACACACACCACTCGTCCACCGACAGACCCAAAAACAAAACTAAAACCACTCACACCACTCGACCACCGACAGACCCCCCCCCCCCCTCCAAAAAAATATAAAAAAAAAAAAAAAAAAAAAAGATACTAAAACCACAGACACCACTCGTCCACCGACAGACTCAGACAAAAAATACTGAAACAACACACACCACTCGGCCACCGACTAACCCCAAAAAACAATACTAAAACCACACATACCCCAAAAATTTGAAATTTGAAAAAGAGACGTTGTCACCCATTTCCCTGCAGTGCAGTATGTAGAATTACGTGATGCAATTATTTGATGAATAATTGTCACTCTGTGCCAGCGTTATTATTTTGTATAATAATTATGACTCTTGGTCTACGTAATATATGCAGCCAATCCACTCTCTCTGAAATATTCTTTCGAAGAACATTGTCTTGTCTTTATTTTCACATAACGTTTTTCCTGGGAGCCCTAATACCTCCTGTAGCATTCCGAATATTTATGTATTTATTTATTGATGTTTAAGGTCACATATTTATGCACAATGGCTAATCATGACCGTGGCAGTTTTACGGGTGGAGGAAGCCGGAGTACCCGGAGAGAACCACCGAGCAACGACGAGCAGCTGCCAGCTCCCAAACATCGTAACTCCGCACTGCATACAGGCAGGGGTATGAATTGGTTGACGACATGCGTACCATCGACGTGCAGTACGCCTTAGTACACGGCGTCATCGTGCCCCCACGCGGGCAATGGAGATGAAGTGTCTTGCCCAAGGACACAACACGGTTGCCCCAGGTGGGATTCGAACCGAGGACCTCTCGGCTTGCAGCCTGCACCTCTACCTACTGAGCCACCGCGCTCCCTATCATTCCGAATAATGCTTGTATTTCTTTAAGCATCTTAACAGGTACCTATGTGTTAAGATGAGAATAATGTATCATTTCCTTTACTTTGTTACGCCGCTCAATGGAGATAATGGGGAATTACTCTATTGAGAATGAATCTATAGGGGGCCGGGGGGGGGGCACAGGGCTTAGCTTTAATGGGGGAGGGATGCTCGAAGATTCCAATAGAAACTGGCGGTCTAGAAGAAGGCCTAAATTCTCTTTACATGGGTGTTATAAACAAGATGCGCCAGGTTTTGTGAACTACCTAGTTGTTGTTGTTGTTGTTGTTGTTGTTATTGTTGTTGTTGTTGCTGTTGTTCAAAGTGAGATCCAAGTTCTGGGAGTTGAGGGTTATCGGGAGCAGTTATCAAGCGAATACTTCAAAAGAAAGATACAAACATCATTTCTTCTGAAAAGTACAAAAATATGGGAGACACGGGACACCGGATAACAAGCAATTAGTATTGATACAGGCTGTAAACCTCAAAACTACATTTGATTCAGGTCTGAAAATAAAAGTGAAAGAAACAGAACGATCCCGAAGCGAGCTTGAACAGCTCGTTTTAATAAGAGGTTCGTAATTGATGGTTCGAAACCAGAATGAAATTTTTAGTTTTTGAGTAAAAATATTGGTATTGTATTCTGGTGGGGAACACAATTTGGGAAATGGTGGGTGTACCAAATATAACATATGGTACGGAAGTGATACCTCTAAACCAAATTATGGGTGTACCAAGTATAACATATGGTACGGAAGTAATACCTCAAAACCAAATGACTTTAAAGAGCGTGGAAGCCCTGCAGAATGATGTAGGCCAATAGATAACTGAGTGGAATAATGCCTCGGTACTAGAAGCAATAAGGGGTGAGTTTGGGTGGATGAGGATTAAGGACAGGATAGACTTAATGAGACTCTGCTGTCTCAACTATTTGGTAAATCTCCCAGGCAGTCGATGGTATAAATTAATATTCCAGAATATTTGGAATTTGGAATTCAAACATAAAGACAGATAGATCGAGTGAAAGAGGTAATGGAGAAGTATTCGATGGAGATCTCAAACCTTAGAAGTGGGCACAAACCAAGGGTAAGAAAATCGTCAGAGAAAGGGTCATGACGGATTGTAACATGAATTGGCGAGGAGGGCGCGGGGGAGGGGATGGTGATCAAAGCAAAGAGATCTTTGGATAGTCTGCTCCATAACGAGAAGCCAGGTTTTGAAGAATACCTTGATGGTATCTTTAGAGGTCATTGTTGTTCGCTGAACCTTGGGGGAAAACTGGGAAAGACAGCGGAAAGGAATGCCAAATGTGTAATCTAGGCATAGTGGATACCTGGAACACTTTCTATTAGCATATCCGAAATACCAGTCTAACAGAATAAGATTTACCGGGAGTATGACCGGAAGTAAGACGAGGGGATGAATGACATGTGTTTGGTCGGTGACACAAAGGAGAGGGTTAACATGCTTATCGGGGAGATTGGGTTGAATGGGACACGGGATGTCATCAAGCAGTTAGTCTCAGAGTGTTTGGAGGAGAGGAGAGGCGTGGGGATAAGGAGGCATTTGGAAACACGGTCCTAATCAAGGCCTTCTCACCTGAGAACCGAGACAAATCAGCGGCCGGCCAAAGTTATTACAGTGGACACCTGATAATTGAATATCTACTTTGCCAATAAAAATTATTCAATTAAGAGGAGTATTCATTTAACAGGGACTGTCACTTTCCTGTATTCTAGAGATAAACTTGGCATTTATTCTATTATATCTTGTTTGACAGAGCTCCATGAGCTCTGTCAAAAAAGATATAATAGATTAAATGCCTGTATTGGATGCACTGACGCCAAATAGACCTATAATCAATGGAAAACTGGGGAGAGTCAGGGTAATTTCTCGACAGGTTACAAGATTTTTTATTCAATTAACAGGAGTTTACTCTATAACCTACATTCAATTAACAGGTCAAATTTGTACAGGAGGTATGGTAAATGGTTTTGTGATGGGAAATTATATTCAATTAACAGGGTTATCCAGTTAAGAGATATCCAGTTAAGTGGGCTCCACTGTACTATATTATTCTGAAACGTAAGTTGGACAAAGTGTCGTCAACTAATTACAATTTCAATGCAACTGAGCTGAATCGGCAACAACATGTCTCAACGAGTGTGA